>CM061043.1:35786630-36435712 GCA_030762985.1 Adelphocoris suturalis | reverse complement strand
AACTTAGTTCTACTTCTATATGTCCAAATTTTTCATGAAATGGAGTTAAGAAACAAAATTATTATTCGCCTGGTCATTGTTTTATTTTATTTAGTTTGATTTTATTATTATCATTACTATTATTATTATTTTTTTTATTTTTACGATGACTCATCACATGTGAGACAAACTCTGTACACACATATGTATTTTCAATATACATGTGTAATGTTTACAGGGTGTCCCAAAAGTAATTCCCTCCCCTAACTTTTTTCCACAATTTTTGAGATATTGCAGTGAAACTTGAAGAGCGTTTTTGGGGTGCCTAATGCTGTTTCAAGCAAAAAAAAAAAAAAAAAAAAAAAATGTTTTAGGACTACCCAAAGAGGGGGAGAGGGAGTATTGGGTACTTGGAATCTTTTCTCCACTTTTTGCCAAGTGACATTTCACTTTGAAGATTTTATAGCGCCCAAAACGACGATGAAGCATAATTGCGATATCTGATTCCGTTTGCAGTAGAGCAGTTGAACCACGAAGAAACGTGTTTTCTTCTTCATCTTCTTTCTGAAAATACCTCTTTTGAATAACTTACTTTTTTTTCCTTAAAACGCCCTTCAAGTTTAACTTTGATATATAAAAAATTGTGAAAAAAAAGTTAGAGGGAGTGTTACTTGTGGACCACCCTGTGTAAATATCATCAACTGACTTCTGTTAGAATCCATACTGATTACTTACGTCGACGGTGAAGATGAATTCTGGGAGGAGTCCTTCCCCAGAAGGGGCTGACAGGACGTCTGTGAGGATGAGGGGAGTTAAAAAGCTGAACGACTCCAGATCCTGTGATCTCGGTGTGACCATCCACCAACTGAAGACACACGTTCTTTGCTTTAATAGCAGCTGGTCCTGACAACCTGTTGTACATAAAAACCATTGAATATATTAATTACATCCATGGCAACTTGAGTTGTAGTACATAATAAAAACAAAAAAGTATATTATTTATAAACAACTAGGTACTTGTGGCCCAGAAGGAAATTGATATATACCTACATGATTCCAACCACAAGCATTCAACTAACTTGTCTTCTATATAAGATAAGTTCCTGAGGCAATATTGGTATTAAATATTTTATAATGCCATATATTTATACAAATATGAAAGTCATTCAGAGTCTGCTGTATCGTGATGTACTAAGTGTTGTTGATCCATACTTTGGTTGACTCAAAATCAATTAGGTACTGTAAACTTTAAAATTTTAATTGAGGTAGCTTATCAATTAATGATCAACTTCTTTCACTAGTTGAAGAATCAATTGACAAAAGAAACAGATGATGAAAAAAAAACTTACTTGTAACCAAATGTGAGGTCAATCCAATGGTTTAGCCTTTCAGAAACGTACTGACTTTCAAGCATAGATCGATGTTTTGTGACAAATTCCTGAGGCGATGAACACCACGATGGTACTTCCAGGTCACCAAGATCGTTGTGAATGGACTTGAAATAATGAATAAAACATCTAAATAGGTAAACGTTGGATAACTAGATCGATGAATGTTCTTGATAGACCAATTTCAGAAATCAGAAATACTAAGGACCTACGAAACTAACCTTGAAGACGTCAGGATCAGTGAAAAACTCTGGTATACATTCGTCTGGGGACCAGGATTGAAGCCTTTGAATTGAAGCGGGGTACTCTGCCGGTACCCATTGAGGTCTAACGTATTTGCATAAAATGGACTTAGGGGTGACCCTGCTCAGGTAGACGTAGTACGTTATCTCAGATAGAACATCCGGTACATGATGTGGTATCTAACAAAAAATTGATAAATATTGGAATATTTATCTCTTTATGATGGTTTGGAGATATTAGAGCTGTTCCATGTTTGGTTCAACTATAGTATTCTGTTGAGAATATTACCGCATTCAAAGCAATAGCAACCATTTTCCACGAACTTTTTGATACACACTTAAATTTCACATTATTAAAATTACAGCAATCATTTAAGAGCAGCCTAACCGATCAGCCATTGTTTTCTTCTCTATGAAACCAGTCATTTCTCATAGGTGCATCATAAATCGGTCAATCCTGCATTGATTTACTTCATCTTTTTTAAAACTAAAGTAAGAAGGTATCTATGCCGTTGATGACAATTCTGGTTGGTTTGGTGCTAGGTTGGTAGGTGGCTAAGCCAGGAATTTACCTGTGGGGAATTTGGAGATGGTGTAAGATCGAATGTGAGATCCAGCTGCCGATCACCTTTGTTTAGCCTGAATTTGGATTTTGAGAAGTCTCTCCAATCTGCACCCGAACGAGCAGTGAGATCCGAGACCCAGGGTAGTACATAATGACTTCTCGGGTCCCCATAACGCCGACCAGCCAACCGGTTCAACGCACAAAGGTAATCGAAGTTGGAGATGGCACCGACTACCCATGCTGAAGTCAGTTGATTGAGGTCTGATGTCTGAGGTTCCAGTGTATCTTTTGGAGGTTGAAGTTCTGGTGCTTTTGGAGCAGGGCAAACATTGTCAGATAACTGTGGAATCACCTTAAAAAAGAAAGAATAGGTTATAAGTATTTAAACTAGTGGCCAATACATATTTGTCATTCAAAATCAAAATGTGCCTAAGGATGTTTATCGTATAAATCAATTCCTCTTTTACACTTGAGCAGATACAAAAAAACTTACAGAACAGAGAATTATCAAGTTTTTTTCACTTCAATTAGAGTATTTAGTACGCCACTTCTATAAATTAGTATCCTATTTTTTGATTTATTGGAATGCTAAGTCTGGGTAAACCATTTATTGAATATAAGGAGTTCTAGTGTACTTACCTGAACCCATAAGTCGGGACCAATATAGATATCGCCCAGCGTGATTTCTCCAAGGACCAATCCCATGTCGTGAAAGTGTCTCATTAACCTCAGCAACTGATATATAATAAACATGGGTTTGGTGTAACCTCCAGATAGAAGAGCAGGTGAGAATGTGACACAGTCCAGAACCGTGTAATTAATTACACATTCCTGTTACACAGATATGAAAAAAAGTTTATATCATTGAGTTGTAGGGGGCTAAAAAACTGCGTAAATGAAATATGGAACTGGGTATTCACGACATGACGTTTAACCTGATAGGAAAAGAAATTAGATCTGAGATTTAATTACTAGTGATAGGTACTTAAACTCACGTGAACAACGAAAAAATGGGACGAGGACTCAATGATGAATGCAGCTGGTAGAAGGCTAGTATGCGGGCTATGTTTGCTGTCATGGTAACATTGGTTCTCTGAAATACGTATTAGAGGTGCGCCATAAGCTCTAGTAAGGGCTTCCCTCAATAGTGAGCTTTGATCAGTCAGCTGTACGTAAGATTCTTCACCAAATTCAGGTTGCTTGAAGCTATCTGAACAGAAAATCCGATACCAAACGTTAAACTCTTTCAGGGCGGAGTGCGGACGTACAAGGATTCTGTGAATAAGTATGTGCAACTCAGGAAAGTTTTAAATTAAAAGACGTAAGACGTCCCAGTGTACGATTTTTTTTTACTCATGTTATTTTTTCACTTGATACCTATTCTTAGTCTTTTCCTTTATTGTAGGTACTCTTATTTCACTGCTTTCAAGTGTATCCGCGTATTCAGTGTTAATGGAAAAAAACATGTGAATTATATTTTGAACGGTCAATATCAACAATATGTGATATAGGGTAACTAATATGGGAATTAGGAGTTAGTATCTAACTTGAACTGAAGAAATTAAGTTTGTAATTCCAACACGCTATAAAAGTAAAATATGTAATTAAGTAATTATTTAACACTTATTTGCCTACTTACGGTAGTATTTTTTGTAAGCCTCCTTCCACAAGTTTTTGTAGTTAGTGATGGATACATACTGGAGCACTTGGGATAAAGAAAGCTGAGCTTCTTGTTTCACGCCCAATCTCACACGAGGCAAAGGAATAACTTGGTTATCTCCTTTGGACAAAACCTGAACGAAATAATAGGATAATCATTTAAAAATAATTGTGTGTATAACAATCAAAGATTCTATAAACAGTGAATCCCTGAGGGAGAGATCCTCCCTCAGGATAGACGAACAAAAGAAAACTCCTTAAATTAAAAATTACACCTGTAGAGCGGTTCATTAGGTAATGAGAAGGGGGAGGAGAAGGGGTTATTGTTTGAGTGTTAACTATACAAAAAATGGTCAAGACATAAAAAGTGGCGAATTTCAGATTTTTGTATTCGATTTTATCTACTAATGACCTTAAAGACTTTACCAAAAAGGTGCAATATAGAAGGTATCACATGATTGGAAGCGGCCAAAACAGTAGAAGCTGAATGACGTCATAGAAGAACAAATTCACCCCTGCGTCCAGGAGGGGGAGCCTGCCTCAGCACCGTCCACTTATGACGTCAATTCATTTTCTTTCTATTGGTATTTTATCCATTTGGCTTTTTGACCAGAAAAAGCTAATAGGGGTTTTCAAGGGCAAAGAATCCGGTTCTTGGATAAAAAATGAGATATTCTACACACGAAAGATACCCTTCAGTTGGAGATTAAATTGGTTGGTAGCACTACAGACCGAAAAAACTAAAACAATACAGAAAATAAAAAACAGCGAAATTCCATTTTTTTCATGGTGCTCAACATGGTTCTCGAGAACGATTTTATTCCGCTTTCTTCTGGAAACATCAAAGATCCCTGGAGTCGGTTCAATAGCCAATTTCCAATCATATTCAACGACCCATACCATTTTATAGTATTTTATTCTACTCATGGCAAGTAATTCATGACAAATAAAAGTACTCAGCTGGAAAAACAAGAAACAAATTTCCAACAAACACAAAAAGGACACCTAGGTGTTTTTTTTTTTTTTTTCACATTCTTCTACAGGGTGGTCTACGGGAACTTGACGTTTTTCGTTTTCACTCAGCAGGTAGGTGGAGTGGGGTCATCGGAAGGGTCCCGTTCGAACAGTGGGGATGTGCCGTTTAGTGTACAACATACACCACGTGGAGTAGGGTGTGAGGCATCGCATGTTCGCGTTCGAAGCTTTTATCAAACATGGTGAATCAGTGGCAGAGACTGTTTCGGCGTGAATTTAATATTGGCCGTCATGGAGCTGTCCCAAGCCGTAACACGATTCTGAAGTGGGTCAACGACCTTCAAACAACTGAAAATGTGATGAAAAAGAAGCCACCAGGACCTACTCACACGGCACAGACCCCTGAAAGTGTGGAGAGGGTGAGGCAGGCGTTGCTAACAAGTCCAAGCCGCTCAGTGCGAAAACAAGCTAAAGCATTAAGAGTAAGTCGTTCCACAGTTCGCCGTATTGTCAAACATGACCTCAGATTCCACCCATACAAATTGGCAATTGTCCAGCAGCTGAAACCAACTGACTTTCCACAACACATTGATTTTTGTTTGTCTATGCTCTCAATGCTTGAAGTAAACGAAGAAACTGTACTGTTTATGAGTGATGAAGCTCATTTTCATTTGAACGGTTTTGTCAATCAGCAAAATTGCCGTTATTATTATGCCAATGAAAACCCTCAGCAACTTCATGAACGGCCCTTATACAGTCCGAAAATGACGGTTTGGTGTGCAGTATCGTCCAAATGTGTGATTGGTCCATATTTTTTTGAGGAAAATGGCAACACAGTGACTGAGACTGCAGCCCGTTATGTTGAGATAATAAACATCTTCCTGGGACCTGAGTTACGCAGACTACGACTTCCTGCTGAAAGCATTTGGTTCCAGCATTTGGTTCACACAGCTAAAGTAACTATGGACAAATTGCGCCTAATGTTCCCAGAGCGCTTGATCTCACGGTTAGGGGACATGCCCTGGCCTCCGAGGTCACCTGATTTGACAACCTGTGACTTTTTCCGTGGAGTCTACGAAAACAAACCGAGAACGTTAGGCGAGCTGAAGGAAGCGATTCAAGCACAAGTCCACGCAATTGACACACCCTTATTGGAGCGCGTTCACCAAGAGTTTATGAGCAGACTTGCAACATGTTACGAGCAAGACGGTCACCACATGACAGATGTTATTTTTAAGGTTTGATTTCTAAATGGCATAGTACTGGCTGTAAGAATATGAAAAAATAAATTTTTTATGTTGAAAAACAAACGTGTACAACTCATTTAAAAACCGTCAGGTTCTTGTGGACCATCCTGTATGAACCAAGAATTCATTCTCGTGTCATTCATAACCCTCCACCTGGGATCACGCTAATACTTGCCGTAGCCTTGAAAAATCATAGAGAGGATACGAATGATCGAATGATCACAAGAAAGTAAGCTTGGGGTAAAATTCATAGCATTAAATCTACATTAACAATTTACAATTTTTTTTTTCCTGAAAAATATGTACTCCTCAACAACATGGATGAGCGTAAACTCCATACAAAAAAAAAAGTCCAGTCATGCAGCATGATCGTATGAGCGAATTTTCATAAATGGTCGTATTACATTTATGTTAAATTCTGTTGAAATTTGAGCACTTCGGGGACAAATAAAAATTGTATTATACAGTTTATAGCAAATTAACTTTTTGTCAGTAATATTCCAATGAACAAACGATTTTGTGGATTTTTACAATTTTTTCAAGTGTTCCTATCGATTTTTTGCTTATTTTAATGAAATTTAAGTACATTTTTCAGTACAATTTTGTGCTTAAATTTTTAAATGTCCTAGTTCATGTTCGATTAATTTTTTTCGAGTAGCATTCTGCTAAAAAATAAATACTTGTTAATTTTTAGCGGTTTTTTGCCTTTTTTAGTGATTTTTTAAGTACATTTTTTGAAATTTGACCAATTTAATGTGCTCAAAAAGTGTTGTCCAACGAACTCATCCTTTCTTTTGAAATGCTTGATTTTTTGGCGAAAGAACGAAGTTTTTATCTCAATTCTATCGAGAGTTATCGTCTGGAATGACACATACATATATATATACATATAAAAAAGCGTTAAAATCCAGGAATCATTTCAGAATGCCTCAAAACGGATTTCGATGAAGAAAATTTTTGAAAATTTTTATTTTAAAATTTTTGGAGCCATTGCAATAGCTTTATTTTCTAAGAAAATTCGCTAAAAAGCTCCAGTCCAGTCATGCAGCATGGACGTATGAGCGAATTTTCGTAAAATATTGTATTACCTATATTATGTGACATTGTTTTGAAATTTGAGCACTTCGAGTGCAAAGAAATAGTTAATTACTAATTTTATGACAAAAAACGTATTCTAAATAATGATATCCTATTCAAATAAAAGTTTTGAATTTTTAGATTTTTTGCCCGTTTTATAGGTTTTTTAGCAAATTTAAATGAATTTAAAGTACATTTTTAAGCATAATTTTGTACATGAATTTTCGAATGTTCTATTTTATAGTTAATAAACTTTATTTGAACAATATTTAGTCAACAATTATAAATTTAACGATTTTTAGCCGTTTTTATTGATTTTTTTTAGTACATTTTTGAGATGTGGCCAATTTAATGTGCTCAAAAAGTGCTGGCCAACGAACTCATCCTTTCGTTTGGAAATCCTGATGTTTTGGCGCAAGAACGGAATTTTTATCTCAATCCTAAGGAGAGTTATCGTCTGGAATGACACACACACACTTTTTTTTTATGAACCTCCCCTCAAAGGCGGAGGGGGCACACCATTAAATTTAAAAAAAAAAATAAATAAATAAAATAAAGTGGGGAGGAAGCCCAGGTTTACCCGACGCCGGCTCTAGGGATGAAGGAAGTGCCCCTGTAAAATGACCACCAGTTGAGGTAAGAGCCCCTGAGGACGCGAGTGGTGATACCACGGAGCACACCTACCACACACGCACGCACGCGCGCAGGCGCACACACACACACACACACATATATATATATATATATATATATATATATATATATATATATATATATATATATATATATATATATATATATATATATATATATATATATATATATATATGAAAAAGCGTTAAACTCTAGGATTCGTTTCAGAATGTCTCAAAACGGTCTCACTCAATGAAGAAATTTTTCAAAAATTTTGATTGATTTTGATATTGTCTGAGCCATTGCAATAGCTTCCACGAAAATTCGCTAAAACAAGATTTGCACCCATTACTTCGGTAGAGTTTACAACTCATCTTGTACATATAATATACTTACGCTGATGATGATTTTCTTCCACCCAGGACCGAACTGCTCGCCTTGTTTGAATAGACAACAGACCTCATCTTCGCTCAATTTATCATGTAGGATGAATTCTGGTATGCGTCTCTGCTTGAGTATCTGCCTAAAAATTCCAATTCCAAGGTTGAAAAGCTATACATAATTGGCCTTTAAGGTAACGTAACATATAAACCAGGCTTACTACTTAGGTTCAATCATGTAATGGGTTATTTGCAATCATTTAATTTTTGGATCCTGCGTTTTTAAATCTGGCATTAAATCTTAAAGACGAGTATATATAAGTGTAAATTTGGTCGGTTGATTTGACATATGATACCCATATGTATATGATATGATGATCAGAATCGTTTTCAGTGCATTTTCATGACTTGAATTCGGCACACAATTTTACGTAACAATTAGATACAAACCTAAAAACTTCATGCTGCCGCCGGTTCTTCAATTTCAAAGTCAATGATACCACACGTGTCTCCAAGTCATCCATTAACGCGCTGCAGCAATCGCAAGTGCGAGCAGGCCTAGTTTCATTCTGGGATAACGAATTTTTAATCGCAGCGACGCAAAATAGAAAGTTTGTGGTCACTCTTAACCATTTTGTTATGCAACTCAGCGAGCTTTAAGGTTGATCAAAGTTGATGCCGATGTTACTGGCTCATCCCCGGCCAATGAATGATTTGTGAACCAAATTTCATAATGTTATGTCCTGTAGTTTCGGAGAAAAGCTTCTTTTTTTCTTGGTCTATTATAAAGGCTCATTATTGGAAATAATAAAGTAAAACGTAACGCTTTTCTGTAATAAGTTAACTTACCTAACAACTTCCTATGTAATTCCCCATCCCACAAAACTCATTCGCCACAATTTAGAACGCTGTTCGTATACTTGTTGTATACGAACTAAGTTGTTGAGACTCTCGCTTTATCAATTCACTACTTTACTGAGAGTGCTGTGAACTGGTGCTTTGCTTTGCTCAGTTGATTTTTCTCACAAATGTTTACTACTAGGTGATGTATGTAACAATGGGAGCCATCAAGGTGGGTTCACATCCATCCGGAAATGCGGCATTCCGTTAATGTTATCTGGTTAGGATAGGCAGTTGGTAAAATGACCTAATAATTACCCACCAGTCTCATTTCAAAACAGCGTTACCTTTGCAGTTTCAACGTAATCTGTGTGTCTGTACTTCCTCTGCGTGTCTGTAAATGTGCTATGTATCTCTCCTTAAATGCCTACCTACCTATTTACTCATTTGAAAAGCATACAATTGCAAGCCTGTCAAAAATTTTCACAAATGGGAAAGGATAATTAGGTAGGTAGTTTGTGAGATCACGAAATCGGTATTTTTTATCCAACTCAGCTTCACCTGCATAAAACCGTGTTCAATTTGATTCTTTTTTAATCAAGTTATTAATGTTATTTTAATTTACAATCGCTACAGAAATTAACTTAGTTTCTATAAAAAATTATATTCAAATTCAATTTAGAATTGTAAACATACAGATTCGCTGTCGACTAGGGCACATATACAAGAAGACAGAGCTTCTGACGGATGAAGTAATAGGGGCAATTTCGTAAAATATGTATCAAATTTTTAGGATGTGGACAGTCCGCCCCAAAAATGCTTCTCTGGCTAGATTAACCCCAACCCTCTGACTGGTGCTAGCCAATCAGTAGATGGAAGGAATAGCCTCATTTCCAGATGGATGTGAAACCCACAAGAGCATCTGGAGCAGGGCGCTGAAACTCCCATCATTTTCATGGTGACAGAATTTGAGCAACACTAACGCGATGGTGATACCTACTGATGGGCGTTTGAACTACTTGGTAACCCCCCGCCGTTTCCTCACCAACCGCCACCATCTTCCACTCCTCCAAACAACGTTGCAACAAATTTTTAAACCTGTGGCGAAATCTTATCTGTTCAACCATTATTAAGTTTTAAAATCGTTTGAAAGTAGCCATTTTGTGAGAATTATTCAAGAATACATATTTCCCGACTGATATTTTGAAGATTGTGGCGGACTACCTACTTTCCTGATTCGCCACGATCTTCCACTCGCCCAAAGTGAATGATTCCTACAAATTTTGAAATCCGTGGCGATATCTTATCTGCTCAACCATATTAAGTTTCGAAAACATTTGAAAGTAGCATTTTTTTGAGAATTATTCAATAATACAATTTTCCCGACTGATAATTAAAGATTGGGGTGAACTACATTTTTCAACTTCTGTTACCGGACGTCTTTTTATTCAGCTGCCATTTTCGAACTAACAAACACCTCGACCGTTAGTACACCGTCGTTTCGTTTGGTTTGTACGAATATTAAGTGGCCCATTCACAATCCTGCTGCAGGAAGTGAGGGGAACCAAAAACTTCCCTCTCTTCTTGCACGGGAGGCGTGCAGGACGTGTGTGTGTGGAGGCCTTCCTGCTGCAAGTGTCCTGCAGAGCTCGTCGGATGGGTTTCCCATCGGACCATCCTGCTGTCCGGGGTTCCCCACCCTATCAACCTGCTAGGTCCGAGCGTGTGTGGAGCTGCCGGAAGACCTTTCATGTTCTAATCACCCACCAACACAGGAAGATTGATTACCTAAGAATACCGTATATTGGTGGGAAACCTATGGTTTGAGCTGGGAATGACGGATCGTGTATGGAGAATGCACTCTGAGGCAGGAGACCGAAGAGGGGAACGTCGCTACACTCCCCACCTCCTACAGCAGGATCGTGAATGGGCTGCTTTATCTACCAAATTGATCACCATCATCTATTTCAAAAGTAATTTTCATTGCTACTACAAACCTGCACCCTGAACCTTCAACAATGGTAAGTTGTGCTCTTATTTTGTACCTACCTACCTACCTATTTTATTACTAAAAAAAGCGTACCAACATCATCACCATCTTGTTTTTTTCCTAAGTCGATTATTCCTTGTGATTATTTTGCTGTTTCAAGCATGTATTTTCGTTTGTTGCCTTGACTAGAGTTGAATACTTCAAGAGAATACATTTCATCTTGTTCCATTGGTCTTCTATATTCATGTAATTTGACCATTTGGATTCCTATTATGGAGTAACGATGTTTGGAGAAGTTGTTCAATAACTTGTGGTGATGTTGTCTTGGTTTAATTCAACAAGTTGTTCGCTTCATTTCTTAATCGAATAGATAGGTAAACAATAAGAACACAACTTATCATTTTTGAAGTCAAGGTGCAGGGTGGTTGTAGTAGCAATGAAAATTGATTTTGTAAAAATAACAAGAATAGGCCAAATAGGGGCCTGCCAGCGAGTAGGTTGGTTTAGTGCCATCTAGCGGGATTAAGGAGAACTAGAGCCATCACTAAGGCAGCAGTTTCGCACGCCCATCAATATGAGCGCTAGTAGTTCCAAATTCCCTAATCATAATTATTTCCCAATTATACTAAACAAACCCAGAAAGACCCGCCCCCGAACCTACATGCGTAGCCTACCCCGGCACAGGCGTATAAAATGTGCATTAAAACGGCAAAAAAAATCAGGCACAGGGATTTGAGAAAGCAAAGTCTAACGTCAAGCAATCTGCTGTCTGAGCAGTGTTTTCCATGTCTAGGTGATAAGGAACGTTGAACTTGTGTCGCAAGTTGACCCCAAGTATTTCTAGGGCTAGGAACGCGGCAGACATGTGCGAACTCCGGACGCTGCTGTGAACCCACCTTCAGACTTTAGTACTCGCGTTGGGTCACTGATGACCCCTAACGAAAATTATCGAAAAATAAATTAATAAAGGAGTAAAATAATAAAGCAAGCACATTTCAAGCCACAGGAATCGATTATCTTTAATAAAAAAATACAAAACTTCACATAAGTACTTCAATCATAATTTTTTCTTTGATCAGAAAAAGTCCCTCGATTTTGCCAATTCTCCAAGTTTACCTATTTTCAATTTAATGTCGAGAACCACCAGAAGATTATTCGA
Source organism: Adelphocoris suturalis (assembly GCA_030762985.1). NCBI lineage: Eukaryota > Metazoa > Arthropoda > Insecta > Hemiptera > Miridae > Adelphocoris > Adelphocoris suturalis. Next base: position 36,423,578 of record CM061043.1, on the reverse strand, counting down.
AGACGAGTCAATTAAAATATTGAACCCCTACATCTAGTTTACAAATGAATTCCTCCAACATGAAGAATAAAATGATTTATAATAGCAAAACAAGTCCCTGAAGTAAGCCATATTTCACGTTATTACGGATACAAAATAAATCGAACAGCCAGTTTGAAACTGCAAAGCACTTAGCTTTTGTGCAAATAATATTGTCTTGGGTTATATCTATTTCCAAACGTAATTTTTCAGTAAAGTATTAGTATAGGTATAGAGGCTTTATAGCTTACGAGCTCAATTTCAGTAGATTATAGTGGTTCCGCACGAAATTATATTCTACCTGTCTTATATACATAGGCCTTGTTTCAAATTTCAGCTTCAGAGATTAAAAACCATAGAAATCAGCTTTATAGCCATGCATTGTCTAGTACTTACTGCTTACAAGTTCCTACAACTCAATAGTAACTACCATGTACTAGTGCCATCTTTTCGCATCATTCTTATTTAGCAATATTAGTTTATATCGTAGAATAATAAATCAGCTTTCCTTCACACTACAGTGGCTTAGGGATCATGCGGTGTTGTGATAAAATGAGAGCATTCCAAAAAGTGGCGAACGATTCTTCTGCTATAAAAACTAAGGGAGTTACACTTCCCTAGCAACGCATTGGTTATTGGTAAAAACCAATAGAAAACATGTCGGCTCACGCTGAATTTTGCTCAATTTCAAACAAAAAACCCAGTTTGGTAAAACATGATACTTGCTAAATCTAGGTCGCATTGTACATGAGTTTGTACCAGTGATACTTTGATTTCTATAATCTAATTTTCTTTTTAATCAGTTGATTTAAATGAAATCATAGAGGCTGTAATTCCATCGTCGCCAAGGTTCATTTATCGAAATTCTCTGTCAAAACAACGGTCAACCCCTCCAAAACCCTTTGTAATTTGTATAACGAATTCGCTAAATACTTTACTTTCTATTCCTTTAATTTCAATGGTATTAATTATTTACTTGTAAATAAAGTATAAACCTACACACCCGGTGGGACTCTAGTTTCCTATTTAAGTGTGTACATATTGATAAGTGAATATATAACTGTAATACTGCAATGGAAAGCTGGACACATACTCATACTTTAATCGTTCAAATGTTGCTTTCAAACATCAATACTCAATGAATCGAATACTTTGATCAAAACTGATCAATATATTTACATGTACCTATTCATTGATATACTGTCGCTGTACCACTATCTGGGTTAATCCCAAACATGATGTTTGATTATAAAGATTTTAGGTAGGTAATACCTAGAACATAAAGAATGATGTGTATCCTCACCTTAGCCAAATTTTGCTCACGATTGCCTCTGCTCTGTCGTTCCTCAAACCCTGTTTGTAGTACTTCCGGGGTATCCTGAGCTCCCTTTCGACTAGATTGAACGGCAACCCTTCCATTGCCTCAACAATTGATTGACGTCATCTATCTTACTATAAAAATAGCATTATAACCACTTACAACTGAAGAATGAAAGCTCAGAACATGGAAAGACAAATCACTAAACTAGGACGATCTCATCCCAACACCAACTTACGAACAAACTAAAAGGATATGTTGACGCGAATGAAACTGTAGAAATTTTTTATACTTTGATACAACACATGTCTCATTATCATATCTCATTAAAAGGTCTTCACGTCACGAAAGAGAAATAAATTAAGGAAAAATAAAATAATTCAACATCAGATAAGCAATATCTATTTATTGATTTTCATGAGGAAGAAGGGAAGCAAGAAAGGGAAAAAATGTTGGTTGTTGTTGTTTATTATCCTTCTTCTTCTTCTTCTTCCGTCGCTCTCTAGAGAATTAAAACTTCAATTTATTGTAGACGTGACAAATAAATTTGTGTCTTCCTTTACACCCTCTTTGGTTCAAGGAAAGTTTTCTCTCGTTTATATACCTCAAACTAAATAATATACAAGGTAAGCAGGTAAAAGGTGATTGAATAAAATTTTCTCTCGGGTTCACAACTACACAACTGTACAAACCCTTCATTTTAATACCTTCTCTGTGGCAAAGTTCAATGACTCAAGACAACTATTTTAATCTATCCTTATCATTAAAATGGAATATTCTGAATTTATTACTCGTAGCTAAAGTGATGTTTTCTCGTTTTAAGTTGTAAATTACTCTTAAAAATAAATCAAATGGGAAATTACAAAGATGGGTGTAAAAGTTCTGTCAACTCCTGATCGATTTCCCTCAATTCAAAAGGTAAATTTCCCTCCATTTCGGAACAACCGATCCGGGTGGTTTGAGGAAGGATTCTTCCACCAAAAGCAAGCCTGACCCAACCGTTACGAAGACTCGATCTGGATTCCGGCTAAACTTCTCGTAAACCGTTCTTTGAATGTAAGTATTTACACCTTAATATTTTGCAGTACAATCTACTGTAAAGTTAATCATTAACATCTATCAACTAATAGAAGTATCTGCCAATCTTGCAAAAGTTTTTCGGAACTCCAAAGGCAAATAGTTGTCCGATGTCCTAACTTGCGCAATCCCTATGTCCTGAGTTTCATATTTTTATGTTTTTGTTTTTGAGCAATGGTTCAAATTTTATGGCACTTGAAGCCGCGTCCACACTATGCGGATTCTCAAAGCCGATCAGCACAAATGTGGACATGGGGAAGACAAGGGAGATCGCAAACCGACCCCAGTCGGTCTAGATCAAAGAAAACGTATCATACTGGACGTGCGGATTCAGTCGCATTTTATTATCCTATTTCTCGAATCGATTTTTTTAGGATTTATGTAATGAAATTTGTGTACATTTTCCAGCTTAGTAGCATTGGGCAGATCATAAACACTTGTTCAAGGCTATCTTCTTAATTGAAATGTTTACAGCCCTACAATCCGCGGTAGGAGCGTAGACGGGCTAAGTATATAGCTAGACATAGACGAGCAGATTTTTTCGGCGGATCACGGATTTTTCCGAAGGATTTCTGAAATCCGTCAGTTCGATTCGCTCGTTAGTGGGTAAGAACCGACCGACCGAAATCCCATACCTACATCCGTACGTGTATGGGGAAATCTGTCAACGGATGTGATCGGCCGATATGGTTAGTCAACTCGGTCTGCAGCTGCAACATGCACGAGCGGATCTGCAGTGTGATCGACAAGTGACATGTTGAAAGTTATTCCAAGAAAACCATGTTTGTGGCATAAAAACCCGCATCTCTCCCTTTTACATAAACTGTTTTTAACTTTTGACCACATTTTTGGAATCAGCGTCAAATTATCTATAATAATAGACGATTTTCATATTTATTTTACACCATTTACCTAGACTCATTTATTAAAAAACAAAAGCTAATTCTTTGGAAATTTGAAAAATGTTTTAAAATTAGCCACTCGCTCAAGATTAATCTTGGAGACCGTCAACTTTCACAAAAACTGCTTCATTTAATAGATACTTTTTCCAACGGTACCTATAGTTAATTTCAAATTCATCCTGCCAAATAGAAGAGAAAATTATATTTTAATCGTAGTTTTTTCAATGAAATAGTAGGTAGGTTTTCTTGAAAAATTACCCTTTATGAACCTACACGTTTGGGGTCAGTTTCTACGTATATTTTTCTACTCTGAATCGAACGGTCAACCAGCTCTCTCCAACTACCTTCGTTATATTGTAACCGAGTTTTACACTTAAACTGACTAGTTTTACCTTGAAAAAGTTTTATAGAATTTTCAGAGATTATCGTATTATCTGGGCACTTTGAGTTACCACCAACCCAACTAATAACTATCAATTTTATTGCATAAAACTCGTTCTATATAATTTTCTGCTACTAAAAAAATATTTTGTATTTATGAAATTTTTTGGCGCAAGAACGGGAGTTTTATCTCTATCCTAAGAAGAGTTGTCGACTGGAAATCTGGAATGAAACACACGCACACACAGATAAATATAATATGCGTTACATCCTAGGATTCGTTTCAGAATGCCTCATAACGGATTTCAATTAAGGGAATTTTCGAAAATTTGTATTCTAATAGCTTAATTTTTAACGAAAATTCGCTAAAAAGCATAAAATAGAGCTTATAAAGAACCTAAAAATTCGTGAAAATAATCCGTTTTGTTACGTGAAATATAAAAAATAACACAACAAAGTCCTGGATCCGCCGTCAGATACCCAGATTCGTTCAACGTGCTCGACAGATCTAGATCAGTGGATCTGACGACGGATATCCTTTGGATCACTGAATACAGGGGCGGATTTGTTTGGCCGACCAAAACCGCAGATCGGATCTGCTGATATTCTCACCAATCGATCCACTCGTGTGTGGGCTATGACGAACCTGAGATCCGCGGATGGGGTCTGTGAGAAAATCGGCGTATCTGATCCGCCGAAAAAATCCGCTCGTCTATGCCAAGCTTATGACTTGTCTCAGGTCTACTCATTCAAATCGTACGAACCAGGGTTTGACCCTACTTCTTGGATTCAGTTCATGGCCATTTCAAGTTTTAAAATGGATAGGACAATCATAGAAGTGCCTATGATCAAATCAAAATAAGTTTATAAGTATAACAGTGACAAAAAATAACTAAGTATAAGTAGCTGAATTATTGTGTAGTTACGAGTATAATGAATTCCTAATTTCTAGCAGAAGATGTCCGAAGTGGATGGGTGGACTGATGGACAGATTCGGGATAAATTTGAAGAGCTGGGATGCCCCTCCCCTCCTATCACAGCTACGACAAAAAAAATCATACTGAAGAAACTCAAAACACTCATGAGCAATGGTGGTAAGTGATATTTATTCTAATTGTAGTTTCCTTGAAGTAGAGACTTTTCATTTGGATGCAGGGTCAGGGCCTACATCACAAAAGCCAACATCGATGAAGCTGATAGAGGAGTGATAGAACGCAGCGCAGATGTTTTCTCTTGTTAGAGACAAAACTGCTTCACAAAAAAATCGTTCTAACAGTATTTTTGTTGAATGTTTGGATTTTTCGATGCATGATTTTTTCTGGACAAAAGAGGTTATCATCATATACTACTCAAGGTTTGTTCAAGCTGTCCATTTTCAGAGCTGCTCCGTGCAAGCTGGGCAGTCAGCTGATTTGCAGGGATCAGGAAGAGGGCTGCTAGGAGCAGGGTCACAGCACGAACGGTCTAGAGCAGGCCAGCATGGATGTGGAGAGTATCCATGGTATTTAGTGTGACACTTGCATTTCAGTTTCATTAGCGGTAGCAGCAAACTGACAAACCCATTTCCCCGTCCATGATCAATCAATCAATATCAAATACGTACCTAGTTGAACTGGGACACATAACGGGAAAAAATCGCGGGTTTCATAGACGAACACGTGAAAAAAATGTCTCCTTTTTTATCGATTTTTTGTCAAAAATTAACTATTGCTATGGCTCGAAAATTTTTGAGAAACTTCTTCGAAGAAATCCGTTTTGAGGTATTCTGAAGAGATTCCTGAAATTTGAAAATGAGTAAAATGTAAAAGTAAAAGGTAGGATTTGTTAGGAGTGAGGATAAAAGCTTTTACAAACACGTAGAGGAAGTATAGAACCTATCTGTCCTTACGAAATGAACAGTAACTATAGGTCGACCGGAGATGGTCTGCGTTCCGAGGGTATGCGGTAGAAAAGAGAAAGATGTAGTTATTCTAATCTGCTATTTAAAAAAAAGGGTATTTCTATTTAAAATAACATAGCGGGTATGTGCGCAAAAATGACATGTTTGGAATATGCAGAAACAAATAAGGGGAGCCACCACTTGAATTTTCCTTCTAACCCCCGTATTAAGGATGTCGGGGTGGGGGGTCTTCGTTATCTGGTCGCCTATATATCTATATATTATTCTTTTTTCAGGTAATCCTGTCACAAAACCCCACGAAGAAGAGCCTCAGGATGATGATGATGAGCCAGATGCCCCTCCTTTACCTCCAACCAGGTACCCACTTGTGTAATAAGGGGGGGCACCTAAATTCCTTATATGGCCTAAATCCTCATAAAAAAGGTAGAGGAGAGTAACAGAGGCATCCCGTCAGAGAGATACCACCCCTACTAATGAGCTTTTAATAAGCCATGTTCGGGGAAGGATTGATATTCCTGTCACCAGAAAATCATCCGACGCCAAACCAGCTGTCTAGAATGAGCGAGAACAGCGCGTCTTTCCATTGATTCCTCAACGGGATGCCGACAACGCCATCTCTGGAGCTCTGACGGGATGCCTCTGTTACCTCCTCTACCTTGTTATGAGGATTTAGGCCCCCATTGCACCTCTGGGGGGGGCACCTAAATTCCTTATATGGTAGCAGAGCGTGGTTTGGATTATGCACGGCTGACGCCTAGTAGTCCAATCCACTATTTTTGGGGCGTTATGTTTCAGAAGAAACATGGCCCGGGGTTCCAGAAGGAATTCCCATTATCACCCTTTGGTATATAAATAATTTCATTGGTCTTTGAATTATAATTTCTCTCTTATTCCCTTTTTATATTTTATACCATTTCATATTTTCTTTCAACCATTTTACATTTTCTTTCAATGATATTTTCTTTCAATGATATTTTCTTTCAATTTTATGCCACCTGAGTGCACAATTTAAGTCCCTTAAGTTGGGCAAATTCATTTTATACTATTTTCTTTCAATTTGTTTCGCCACCTGAGTATTGCTATATGTCAGTTACCAGGTTAGTGCGCCATTCAAGTCCCCATAGTTGGGCAATTTAATTTCTAAGTCCCCAATGTTGGGCAAATTAATTTCTATATATATTTTGATTTCCTAAGGAATAAGTCTCCATAGTTGAGCATCCGTTTTGTCCCGATTGTTCAATGAAGATACTTCTTATGAAGCTTCATTGACAATCCAGTTTTAATTTCTATTCCCCCATCCAAAACGCCAATGCAGCTATTTATGATTGAATGAGCATTAGTTCTCAGCTATTCACTATTCCACCCAACTACCATTAATAGCCTTTGTTCTTTACTAACATCCGTGGTATTGTTAAAAAATACTGACTGTAACATTTCAGTAATTTTTGTTCAAAGTTTGATCACTCAATTTTGTTCATGTATTGTTTGATACTCTTCGTTATATCAGCCGAATCGCATTTGCAAGCCCATGAAATCTGGCTAAGTTAAATCTCTATCTTCGACATACCTGTTAATCAATTCAGTTTCGCTGCCAGTTATCCGATTATTGCAGATTATTTGAAAAGAGCGCCTGGAGTTCGGTTACCGTTTTAGCTGCTCAATTGAATGAGTTAGCCCAATATACAATAAGGAAACTATACATGGATAATACAGATAAAATGAAAATATAAATTTATACAGAGTAAACAAAAATTCAAATCAATACACGAAATATAATATTAGTAGCTTTTACTAGGTTGGAAATTTATAACAATAGGAAATGATGTGGTTTTTAAATACGGAAAAACTATTGAAAATAAATCAAGGCAATTATTCTCAGCTGCGCTATTAAATTTATAATGTCTAGCCATGCGATAAAGGGGTATTAAACGGGACAAAAGGGACGGAAAATAAATCATTATTTCTAGCCTTTACTTGCCTGACTGTCAACATCAATCTTTCCTCAGCTCCTACGGGCCTTTGAAAATTGGTAACTTAATGATTGAATTCTCCTTCAATATGTTAAAAATATAATCGAAGGTGGATATTTTCATCCTGGAGTCAGCAAAAAATGCCGCCCCATCCTTCCTGAGTTCCGGGAACAAATTGTGGAACTCACCATATTGTTGTAATGGGATCATTTGTCACCACCACAATAAACCTACCAGAGGTATATCTTTTTTTTTTTTTTTTTTTTTTTTTATTTTATTTTTTATTTTTGTAAGGAGGTATGTACCTACGCACTGTTCTCTTTCCCAACGCCTCAAAATCCCATCTAACAAAAATTTTCTGGAACTGCTGAAAAGTTTGGGAAGCGTTAAATGAGGGAGGGATATATGAAGTTCATATGAAGGCTACCCCGGTTTATTTAATACAAATGTTGGGGAAGCATTGCATTTGTACCGCTTTCGTCTCCTGAGTTCATTTTGAGGCTGAGAGCTTGTGTGTATTTCTTCAATTGTAGAAAAAGCTAAATAGATAAGTTCAGCGATTCACGATTGATACAATGATGCAAAAGAAAGAGGTTATGGAAGAAAAGTGTGTCTGAAAGCTGAGGCCTGGTAGTTGCTGTGGAAACAACAAAATACTGGAATTAGGAGATTCTGAATTCTCAGATGAAAAAATCATGGACATTCTTGCTTGGGTAAGAGTGAAGCCTTGTCCAGATTTGCTCTTGGAAGTGGAAGATGTGGATTTCCGTACACGGTTTCATTTAATGAAAGATAGTACATTATTTGTTCTGTTTTAGAAAATTAAAAATTAATCTTCGTACCTACCTTCCCAATGTGCGTCGTTCTGTTTAGGTACCGACACACTTTTCACTTTCCCAACTCTGCGAATGTTGATGAGGAAGATTCGTAGTTAACCTAAAAAACATTTTCTGGAACTGCTGAAAACTTTGGGATACATTAAAAGTGCTGGGGGGGGGGGGGGGGGGGATCTGAAGTTCATATGAAGGCTGTAAAAAAATAAAGTATCTACGCCTATTTATTTATTACTAGTGTTGAGGAAGTACAGTGAAGCATTGCATTGAACTTCATGAATTCATTTTGAGGTTAAGAGCTGGTATGTGTGTGTAAAAAAGAAAAAAAGATAACTTCAAGGATTTACGAAAGAAAGGATTCACTATTGATACAATGGTGCAAAATAAAGAGGTTATGGAAGAACTGCGCCTTAAAACGGAGGCCTGGCAACCTATGGAAACAACTAAATACTGCACGGTATTCCAACATAATTTCGTGGGATTATTTTGCTGTTGTTGTAGCACCTCTGTTTCCCCTGTGGTAAATTCTGATTAGTTGTTAGTCATCAGTCATTTCAAGGTTGATAAACGGTATCTGAAAGTCCAACACATATCAACCTCTGACTAATTGTAATCAGTAGTTGAGTTAGTCAGAGATTTGACTGAGCATGGATTAACCGGCACTTAACCTGTACTTCAGGGTAACCACGAGGGTATTTACATTTTTATGAGACTGTACCTTTCGAGTCATGGGGTGATGTGGGTGTAATAATTTATCTCCTGAGGAGTGGTAATTGAGGCGTCTCAGTCGCAATGCAGCTGTGTAGAACAATGCATGTTTATGTACTATTCCTTAGAATAATAGAAAAAATATTCAGCCTTATTAAAGAAAACCTGCTCGGGACTATGTTAAACTTTGAAACGTATGTACTCTGAACTTGGTATTAGAACCTCTTGAAACTCATACGGTGGATACAGCTTTCGTACAAGTACGCAACCATGAGAGACATTTTATGTCTTTGCGCCCCCTTTCCCCTTCCTATAAAACCCCGAATGGTATTCTAGAGTCACTCAGCTGATCTGGGATCGGTCAGTTGTGTTCAGAAGTCCCTCAAGGGCCCACATACCAAATCTCAGAATCGTGGGATCATTAAAGAAAAAACTGGCTCTAGAGCCACTCAGCTGATCTGGGATAGGTCAGTTGTGTTCAGAAGTCCCTCAAGGGCCCACATACCAAATCTCAGAATCGTGGGATCATTAGGGAAAAAACTGGATTCTAGAGCCACTCAGCTGATCTGGGATCGGTCAGTTGTGTTCAGAAGTCCCTCAAGGGGCTACATACCAAATCTCAGAATCGTGGGATCATTAGGGAATCTCCGCGTAACGCTCTCCGCGTGACGCTCCCCCGCGTGACGCTTTTTCATTTATGTGCCATAGTAAAGACATAAAATGTCAAAAATGACTCAGAGTGGGGTTCATCTCAATTTTTGCAATAGTAGGAGCTCGCACCGTTCATGTACCACCTGATGGTTTTTTCATCATAATGTTGCCCGTGGTTTGAAAACGAGTAACCTATTTCATAATCATTGGTCACGCAGCCAAATATTGCAACGATTGTGAAAACCATGATGTGCCGCTGCCACTGAATCTTTGTCTCTTACGTACAAATTGTAGGTAAACACATGTTGTTAGTCTGTCCACGGCTCCATTGTGACTGTGGTACCTAAATAGCCACTCCTTGTTTGGTGAAAAACCTCTCCTCCGTCCCTCCATGACCAGCAAGAGCACTGATTATAGTCCCACAAAAATGCAAATACTTGTGGTCACCCTTTATATACATTCAAAAATATTATATTATTTCATTCAGTAGCTGTGGCTAATTTCGCTCAGTAAACAATCATTTATCTCCATAGTTTTCTAAGATTCCTAATCATCTACATCGTTGAGGTGTTTGTAGTGTTCTCATAGATTCTGAATGTTCATAGGATCCCTCGGAGGCTTGGTAGATCTGCTCTTGCTCGTGCTGCATTAGACCAGAGCAATAATCAGTCCATGAATGGCGATCCTTCTGATAACTTGTAAGTATTAACTAGATAATTGTAGTTTCTAGCACAGTTTTTTCATAAAATGAGAAGTAAAAGCTGATGAATGGTTCTTTTAGCTCATGGATCGGAGATACCGACTTCAACAAAGCTCGCTCTAGATCTCCTGGAAGGAGATCACTTGGAAGAGCTGATCCAGCACCACGATCACAGCCAGAACCATCCCCTACTCGGCTCCCAAAACCGTAAGTTTATATGCTACTGTTATTAAGCCCCAATAGAGACCTGCTGGCGTTCATAGAGTCGTTCTATTCTTCCTAGTCTTGAAAGCATAATGTTATTCCGATAATATGTTTCAGGGAAACACGCACGCGATCTCCAGGTAGGGCATCTCTCGGGAGAGCTTCAGATTTTGGTACACCCACAATGGACTTCTCTAGTGAAGAGAACGAACGTCCAGCGCGTAAAGTAACCCCAGGCCGCAGGGTAAGATTTCGTATTCAATCATATTGAGATGCATTGTTTTACCAGATGTGTCTCCAAAACTAGGTCTAATCTAGTCTCAGCTTCTTCCTGTACATTGTAAATAAAGGTTTATACAACAACAACAACAAAAATTGTTTACAGTCTCTTGTATATTTTTGTACAGCTTAGGTACTTCTAATCATATCGATATTGAAAAACCACGGTGGGAATAATGATATAATGTAACTATTTCACAACCAAAAAGTCACCCACACGATAGTGTGTCTTTGTGGATATACATAATGTTCATAGAAACTAGGATACAAAAAACATTGTATCATGACGGTCGCTGGATCCATACAAGCATGGGGTGGATAAACATTCATGATATCATCTGGTGTCGAGCAACCTATGCTCGAGATGAATCTTACTTGAACTCTTGAAATATGGTTTGCATTTTTTAGTGGCCCTATGAAGTTGAAAGTTGAACTACTCGTTGAAGCAACTTTTGAACAACATCCCTGTTAGGTATAATTACCACGAAGAAAAATTTCATGTTTGAGGGTTGGCTGCTCTGCTTTCCGTGAATTCGTGGCAACTGTTTTGATTTTTCATATTATTTAGTGACAGCTGTTTTGTGCTTCCCATGAATTACTCCTTCTTCTTTATTTTCACATTCACATTTTCTTTCTCTCATTTCGCTAGTTGTATTATTTATCTTATTTAATTTCATCTTTTCGTTATGAACAACACCCCTTAAACAGGACGATCTTAGTCCTTTAACTTCGGAAAAACACTTCGACGGCAAGCTCGTCTCAGGATCATCTAGGTGCTTGGAATATAGAAGGTATTTTAAAAAAAAGGTAAAGGAATGAAAAAGAAATCGTTAGTATTACCCAGTGATTGCAATTTTACAGCAAAAAATTTAGCAGACAAAAATTCTTCCTGGGGAACAGTTTTCAAGAATTTTAAAATGTTTTGGCTGAAATCCTATTCCTTCCACAAACATAATTATAGTGCCCCTGCCTTCGAAAACCACAATATGTGTCACAATAAGCATTTCGCATGCCTCTTTTTGAAGATTCGGAAAAAGGTCTTAATTTCTTCCCAAACTAAGAGAGGATTTGAATTTAGTAGGGGGGTGACTAGATTACCGAAGTAGACAGCCAGCTCATCTGCAGTTTCGGTTCACAAATCTTTCATTTTCTTCCTACTACCATTGGCAAGTTCCTTAAAATGAGTCCCACAACAATTGTAGGTAGGTTGTCTTGTAGAGGCAATACTTGCCCTGCTTCCTCCAATATATACATATTGGTGGTATTGTGCCATCCCTAACTAAGGCTAACATGGGCTGTCACACTCATCTCTGTTTATTTAATGTGCTGTTACGCTCCAGGAAAATAACTCTCACAGTCGAAGAGGTTTGATCACCCTGGCCTCTTAGCTCTGATCGTTAGGGTGTTTCAACTTCAGAAAATTTCCTGTAGTTGTAACGACGCAAGTTCGAACTCCTGTTGAGGTATCAAATATTTTTGGGCGGTTACAGTGCGGATTAAGGCAAGGAGCCCAGCCCGTATGCCCCAAACTCGTGTCAAACATTATTATCATCCCTAAAATGTCTTTTCAAATAGTATTAAACATTATATTATGGCTTTGAGGTTGAGGGATGGGAGACACATACCTGTCCAAAGTTGTAAATTTCAGCATTGAGCTCATTCAACTAATCAGCATTATATAGCAGCACGAATTATATTCTACTTGTAAAAGCGAGGTAGAGATCAGATGCCGGCATTATTAATGCCAAAAGCCGTTGCAAGATTCATTACCAATTTAAAAATAATAACACTTTTCTTTCCATTTCCATTTGTTGCTTACTTCTAATTTCTTCTTATCAAATCAGGTGGATACTGAAGATCGATACCCAGACCTCCGGAAATCTGCAGAGAGAATTATTCAAGAAGCAAGGGAATCTGTTGCTCGAGAAGTCTTTGCCAACCCAGCTTTTCGATCCCGCCTATTCGATTCTGCGTCACCTGCTAGCTTCGCATCAGATTACATGAAAAATTTGAGCTCTTCGATTTCAGAAAATTACAGCGCAGGAAATGATGATGAAGTTATGAGTGATGATGATGATATAGTCTCATCTCCGGTAAGGGTTGTAAGGGGCAATAGGCCATCTGGCTACGAAGTCCGTTCTGGGAAAACTGAGCGTGTCTTTCCTGTGACCCTTTTTTTCGTGTTTCTTGTGCCGTTCACAATTTTAATTGGTATGGGTGTGCTATTCTTCAATTCCCCCCAAACCGAAATTACCCAGCAAAAATTAATCCATCCTATTTGTAAAGGTTCGTTGATGCCTTCTGTGAATTGCATCGAGGAAACAGATCTTGCTCATGTCTTAACTCTGTACAAAGCCTTCAACGATGGGTTGACTGAAGTCCGTCTTGGAGCACCCTGCACTACCTCTCACTCCCAGCCCGTCTTCATTGACAACGACTCCATAAAAGAAATGATCGTATCAAACGACGATCGAATCAGTGTTTGGGTAGCAGAAAAGAAATTGAAGGAACTTAAAGTTCTCTTGGATGCCAACCCTCATCTGAACGTAAGATGTAAGACTGATGGAATATCACTCATCAAAGGACCAGACTCATTCATCTGCAATTTATGGTCTGCGATAGTTCAACTTGCGGAATTAATTGTTAAGATAGGTATGTTTATTAAAACCAAATAATTTTGATATTATATTGTTCTCTGCTTGATTTAGTTACTATCTAATTATTTGTACTTATCCTGAAATTTTAGTTATCCGATAATGAAGTAAGTGAGCTAAAGGCTGCTAAATTAGTTGGTTGCCCTTATTATTTTTCAGGAGTAACCATCATCGTTGCTGTACTCTCATGGTTGGGCATCCAGTGGTATCTGACCAAGCAGCAAAAACGTAAAGATGATGTCGCATTTGCTGTTGATAAAGTGAGTTGTTGATGCCTACCTACACTCTACAATTTAAAGATGTATTGTTTTGTCTTCCCGAGAATTGTGTTCTTGCCGAACAAGAAATGATTTACTTAGTCAAGTACTAAGTAGGTATGCCACTTATCAAGTATTTATTTTTCTATTTGTTATCCATGCAGATTGTTGATCTTACGAAAACCCGTAAATTCCTTGCTATTGATCAAATGGAAAGAGAGCTGTCTTCGTGCGGATTTCCAAAGGACATAATCACTGAGGCTTTCAATGCTGCTTCACGTGACTCCAGGCTTACTCTTGACTCAAGAAACAATATCACAGGTTAGTTGTTCATTTTACCAATCTGTAAAACAGAAGTTATTGGAAAAAAAGTCCATTTCTACGAAAAATATTAAATTGATTTCGACGGTTAGGATGACGTGTGTGAGTGTCATTCCAGAAGATAACTCTCCTTAAGATTGATATAACAATTCCGTTCTTGCGCCAAAAAATCAAGCATTCCAAACGAAATGATGAGTTCTTTGGCCAGCTCTTTTTGAGCACAATAAATTGATCAAATTTCAAAAAAAAAATATTTTAAAAAATCACTAAAAATGGCTAAAAATAGTTGAATTTATAATTTTTAGTAGAATATTGCTCATATAAAGTTTATTACTATAAAATAGAACAGTTAAAAATTTATGTACTAAAGTATGCTGAAAAATGTACTTGAATTTCAATGAAATTTGCTAAAAAATCGATAAAAACTGCAAAAAAAGCTAAAAATCCAAAACCTCTTTTTGAATAGCAGATTATTATTTAGGATACGTTTTTTGCCATAAAATTAATAGTTAACAATTTCCCTGCTCTCAAAAAGCTTAAATTTCAAAATAACAGTACCTAAACAGTACTATAATTTACAGGAATTTGCTCATACGATAATGCTGCATAACTGGAACTTTTGCATAGCCAATTATTTTGTAGGCTGTCATTTTTCGCTCATCTTAATTTGCCATTCCCTAAACCATAGGATCTTGAAATCTTTCATGATTATATTTTTTTAAACATTGACCTATATATTGAGGATACGAGGAAGCCATATGAGACTACACCGGACTTGGCAGACGTTTTTGTGATTTCTACATGTGTCCCGCTTATCACTGAACAATTAGGTATGTCTACCGCAGGTGCACTTAAGTCTTTCATTTGCGTCAAGGGGCATACCATCAACGATAGCGAATCTTTCCTCATTTGAGCATCAGTTTTTCTTTCAACTTGCGATGTATTCAGAGATGTGGCATCATTACTTCCGCTAAGTGTGGCTTACCTGGTAATAAAAAAATAAAAAAAAAAAAAGAAAAGATTAAATAGCGAAGGTGAAGGAAGCGAACCGCGTGGGTAATGGATTATTTGAAAAGTTGGGAATACAATATTCTGAAAGAAGACAAGCCGATAATTTATTATTCAAAAAATTCACTTGAATTTCAAAGCCCAACTTCAATCTGTTGTTGAATCTGAGTCTTACAATTATTACTAGGTACCTATTTGCTTTTTGGTCAAGTTTTTTTTATTTACCTTGTTTCCAAACAAAGCATTTCTCAAATGATATCCATCGTTTTGAAGCCATAATTGAAGCCCTGCAGGATTACATCAGGGTAAGCAGTGTTAGTTTTTGAAATTATGCACAATGTTGTATTTACTATGTTGAATAATTTTCTATAATTGATGAATATATGAATTTCCTAGTGAAGTTCATTCAAAATTATCTCAGGGGCACTAGAGGGTGTTTTAGCAATGCAGTGGCTCTGTGACTGAGCTGGTTTCAAAGGGATTTTTAAAATTTAACGGGACGGGCTCCTGTAGGGAGGTCGTACCAACCGATATTCTGCCCGGCCTGTTGGCAGCACTGCCTGCAGCCAAGCTTCATTAGTTTTAAGAGTCCCCAGGCTAGTCTATGATACAGGTTAGGGTAATGGGTGGGCGTAAAACACCCTCCAGTGCCTCTGACATAATTATGATTGAACTTCATTTGGATGTTCGTTTATTCATCAATTATATCTAGGAGTACTGTACTAGAGCGTGTTTTAATAATGAAGAAGTTTAAAGGGAAACATTTCAAAATTATAGACTGCCGGGTGCAGGCCTGGATAGATCGACCCCCTGACATAGGGCTTATAAAAGGAAAACTCGTTGCACCTCCTCTTCCACCCTCAACGAGGGGGGAGGAGGGGGGGGCAGAAACGTGCAGGTTTTGGCCCAATCTCTCTGGGCCCCCTTGACCCGCCTCTCTCAGTCGCATCCCCCCCCCCCCCCCCCGCCTATCATGGTGTCTGGGACCCCAGGGGTTAACAGCATGGGGTGGGCTTAGAAGTATCCCAGCCATACTCAACCTAGTGGGGTACCTAGTTGTTTACTCCTCTTTGTGGGATCGGGGATTAACCATAGGACATGTATTGAGGTCAAATATTGCAGAGGAGCGTGTCTAGCCCGCTGCCCGGAAAATCGTCCAGGATGGCTCCCCCTCTCTCCTCTGCGGATACTGAAGCATGCCTGGTGGAGTGAGGCCTAAAAGCTCCATCAACTCTCGCGCTGGTCAACACTTCAGTTACCCACTTTGACAGAGTTTGACGTGAAGCAGGTCCAAATTGACGCCTGATTGTAAAAGCGAAGATAAAACACAATGGGTCTCATTAAATTCGTGGGAAATAAGAAGGGAATGTCGGTAACCAGATTGGAATGCTTGTGAATTCCTACTATCAACCTCCCTAAAATTTAAATCTAAGGAATTTGTGATGATTTGAAAACAGTTCCCATAAAGCAATTGATGCATTGCGAAAATCCTCTAATTCAAAGTGTGGAGGGTCGTTGTTTAAACAACCTAATTCTCCCTCGTGGTGCAATTGCACACTGCCTAGTCTGTATAGAACCTATTAATGAGGATCGACTTTGGGTTAATGAGGCTGGGCACGAGGTTATACATTTGGTAGGAGGTTCGGAGAGAAATGAATGCCACTCAAAATTTAATTGTTTGTTAGATCAAATGAATGACTTTACCCCCCCCCCCCCCCCCCCCCCGGCATACTTACCCCCACTGTGCAGCCTGGCTGTCCCCATTTCCCGACCACCTGTGCTTCAGCTTCCCCTGCTCCCCTTGCTCTGGGTCGTGAAGAACTGAAGGTGAAGGGGGGTTATCCTCAAGGGAACCAATCCCCATGAAGCCCTTTCCATAACCAGGTGGTCCCTGTATAGTAGCCCCAAGCCATCTCCAAGTAAGAAATTTGACGCAGGTAAAACCCTGGTGATCTTTTCGAGCGCGGGCGTACACACCTTGAAAATCGATTTGCGCCTGGCCCGGTTTATATCGAAAAACAGTGAAGTCAACACCCTACCAATGTCACGTAAGGCTGTATAGCGCTGCCCCTTGCCCTTTGCACAACACCTCCATTCAACTCGTAAAACTCATGCGCCTTGCTCTTCATCTTGTACTTCAGTACCTTGTGCTAAGACGCATGCCTGTGATGAACGAAAGTTGCACGAGTGTGGACATACCTAATCAACTTCACTGTAACTTCCATTAAGTTATCTACATCTACCTTCCATTGTAGAATTTTTATATTTTGTACCTACTTGTTTTGGCCTCAGCTATTAGATTTACGAAGTGTGTTCTACTGTTTCATTTCACAGGCCTTTGTTGGGTCAGTGGGACTTCAACTGGATCGCTTTTGGCTAACAATCATCCAGGAGGAGATCGTTGTAAGAATAAGCCCTTTAATATTTAAGTAGGCGAGTAGTTTCAAAATCAGCTCAATCCATACTTGAAAATTTTGCAGGAAACACAAAAAACGTTTCCATGTACAGCACTCCATTTTAACCACGTTAATTCAATTTCATTGCTTAAACTGGAGGCCCTAGAGTGTTTTATCACGCATTTTGACTTTGAAAATGTTCTGGGTTCCTCAAAATTCAAAATCAACGTTTGGATTGAGCCGGTTTTGGTGAAATTCGGGTAGTTTGACTTAGTTCTCTTGCCATATTCCTAAGAGTATCCTCTAAAACTCTATTATTCATGTCGGAAATCGCATTTTTTTCGGTATTTATATGGTAAGAAGCTTGTAGGTTGCAAAAAAAGACTATTGCATAGCAACATTTGAGAACTTCTTTATTTTACACAATCCCGAAAAATCATTGAGTAATTTAATATTCAACAGTAAAAAGAAAAAAAAAAAAAAAAAAAGCGTTCACAGCTGGAAAATGGGTGAAAATGTGACACCAGAACAAAAACGTTTCTTAGATGAAAGCTGACTCATATGTATCAATATTTTCGCACCTCTCTTCTTCATCCCCTGAGTGGTCTGCGGTGGGATTGTTCACTACGTCTCTGTAGAATTCCAAAACTGGCATTTCGCTCCAGTTGTCACCAAAATGTTTCTTTAGTAGATTTTTCACATCCGTGATTTTTGATGGATTTATGGAGATTCCAATAGGTACTCGATTCGGTGCGATGTCACTGATCTCCTTGTTTATTCGTGATTGTTCTGAAAGCTCCTATGTCATGGAAGAAATTCTATTCTCTTTTCACCGCAACGTCATCATTTTTTATGTTCACCGCAAATCGTTTTGCAGCAGAGAACTTGAAGTGCCACTGCCCTGGCATCCGCAGCACTGAAGCACAAGCTGTTTTGAAATCCTTCACCTTTCCAGCCAGTGAATCGGTTGTTCCTTCCTCAGAAAACACGTCCGTGTATTCTTCTGGCGTTTATATTGTATTGATCCTTTTTATTCTCTTCTCAATTCTCCCAAAAAACGCGATCGGAAGGCAGAAATGAGTGGCTGGAAAACAACTTCAACTTCTTTTATGTGTTCTGGCGCTGTTGATTTCAGCCAAAACCAGAGTATTCCGATAAAAACAGGATTTTTGTTCTGTCCTCCACTTCCTTCGCAGAAAATCTTCACTTTCTTGGCATGTGAAGGAATTTTGGATAAATTGACAAGGAAATCGTAGACAGCAAACAATACTTCGTTTTTTTTTCTTTTCTGATTTTTGGTCCAGAGGTACACAAAAATCTTTGCTCTGTTTTATTTTGGAGTATTGTACTTATTCTTTGTACTTTGATTGTACTTATCTAACTGCCGTGAGTATTATGTGGACTGATCGTGCACACGTGGAAGGCCTTGATTTTTTTGGCAGTCGAATGAGAATGTGAAAACAGCGAGATCATCCATTTTGAGAAGCTTGTAAAATGCTCTCACTTTTATTTTATGACCATTTCTTTTTGTCACAAGCTGGTGCGATTGATTCGCTCATTCAGTGAGATACATGTCAAGCATTCATATGATTTGGGGCCATCGAACCCAATATTGAATTTTGTGCGAAAAATATTCTGGAAGAAGTGGAGAGATACATTCAGTCCTTTATCTTTATATTCGTTATTGTACATGATCCACAAATGATGACTGTTCAAGTTGGCTTGAAAGTAAACACGGGCACTATATTTTGCCCGACAGTAGTGGGACTCAATGCACTTGAATGAATGAAATGACAGTTTTTCTTCAATCCGCATAGAGATTTTTCTTTCTATCTCCTCCTCTTTTTTCCTCGGGGGTTTTCCCAGTTAGTAGAAACCTCTTCAGGACTCCCTGAACTCGATGCCTCGAAATGAGCAGTACTTTCAAAAATAAATCGGCGCAAACGCGTTTCTTGACCCCTTTTGATAGGCATAAAATACTCATACGTATAAGGGTTTGACTCACCATTACTGTTCACAGGCCGCTTACAGCATCAACTTATTTCAATTTGAAATTATCCTGGGCGATCGTACCTTCGTTTGCGTAAAACTTGCGATGAAACTATCACGATATCTCACTTCCTTACAGGAGAATGCTTTGTACATTTTCTTGTAGTTACAGCAGACAGTACGGGGAGAGTTCCAGCGCTGGCATACCTAAAATAAAAGAACAATAATTCCAAGTGATTAATGTAAAGGGTAAGCATTCCATGAACAGTTTGTAGAGTTTGAAGCCCACTTCGGACTATTAAACTCAGTGAGACATCCATAAGCAATGGTAACACCAAACGAAAAAGTACTTGTCAAACACAGAACGTACCTGTGAAGTTTCTCCCTTAAAACCCTCCAGTTTTTGGGTTTCTTTTTTAAAGGATTTTCTTCCATGGTAACACAAATCAAACCATGAATCACAAACACAATCAAAACTAGTACAAAACAACGGAAACAAGACTGATGAACTGCAATGTGTAACTTCCCAAGCACTCCTTGTCCAACACCAAAGGCAGGCTCGCTCCGAGCAGCTCAACTGAGAAGCATGGATTGAGCCAGTTTCGACGCGAAACCACCACTTCAGAGGGGTTTTTCTATTGGATTGAACCGGATTTGGCCCGTGAGAGAGTGGTAGAGTGTATCGTGAACTTGCAGAAATCGGAAAAAAGTTTATTTCGAAAAAATGTGGATTGAGCCAGTTTTGAAACTACTCGCTTTAACGACTTAATCAAAATGAACCTAAGTTCTAATTAAAAAACCTAATTAAAGTTCAAAAGAACAGGTTATCCCGATTTGTGTAGAATGACATACTATTAACAACTTTGCTCGTTTGCTTATTTTCGCCGCTTTCAGTGAGTTGAAAGTTGAATACTTCTTTGTGCTCATAAATTTCTAACGGTGTTATTAAGGGTCACACTCTTTTCTAATTAATATTTGCTCCATTGAGTAATTAATTTCAAGATGTATTTGTCATTTTTCGCCAACTCAATGGTTTTTAAAGAAGTTTTTTTTCTCATTTTTGGTACAACCTTTGATTTAACTTTGAAGTAGACATCCTCTTAGGCAAATATTGGTCTATTTCGTTCATCATAAACATTTTGATGTTAATAGGTTGGTACCTACTTATGTTTTATTCCTCTTTGTTAACATTTTTTCAGTTTCATCTTGTATCGTGCCTCCCACTTCCTGTTTGAAGATTAGAGGGATGTTTGCTCCGGCCAAAAAGGTATGTGATTATATTGAAACAGAATCCTCATTGTTCTAATCAAGACAGGATGGATATATATATTTCAAACA
Source organism: Adelphocoris suturalis (assembly GCA_030762985.1). NCBI lineage: Eukaryota > Metazoa > Arthropoda > Insecta > Hemiptera > Miridae > Adelphocoris > Adelphocoris suturalis. The sequence goes on along the minus strand of CM061043.1, from coordinate 36,402,674 downwards.
TTTCTTAACGTTAATCCGTTTTGAGGTATTCTGAAACGATTTCTGGATTTTAACGCTGTTTCATACGCTATGAGTGTGTCATTCCAGGAACTCTCTTTAGGATTGAGATTAAAAAAGAAATTCGTTCCGGATGAGTTCGTTGCACAGCACCTTGTTAGCACACTAAATTGGCCAAATTTCAAAATAAATGACTTTAAAAAATCATTAAAATTGCAAAAAAAAAAAAAAACTAACATCATTAATTATTACTTACACAAAAGAAGTTCATCAACTGCGCACTAGAACATTGAAAAATTTATGCACATTATGCTGAAAATTCTACTGAATTGATTAATAAATGTTAAAAAATCTATAATAAACAAAAAAATGAAATCAAAAATTTTTGTTTGAAAATCAGATTATTGTTGAAAACAAGTTTTTCGTCATAAAATTTACAGTTGATAATTTTATTACACTCAATGTGGTCAAATTCGAAAACAGTTTATCATAAATATACGATAATTTAAGAAAATTCGCTTGCACGTCATGCTGCATAACTGGAACTTTTATATCTGCAGACCCACTAAAAATGTTTGCATAAAATTTAATGTTCTTTCTTAACTGTATACTTACTTGTAACATATGATGCACCTTGTTATAACATAATGCACCTATTATAACTTAATTTTTATATGTACATAACTTATTATGGGCATGGGCACTTGATAATCTAGAGTCTCTGATTGGAATTTCCAGATTATGAATGACAGCGATGTAAGGCAGTTGGCAGACACCATTCTGGAGAAATCGACTGGAAACAGGATTGTTCATATTGTTGTTGACCGAAAATCTCCGGATGGCATTGTGTATCTCAGGTTCGTATAGGCATAGTCCACTGACTTGGCGTTTATTTCTGATATGCCGACATCATGAAATTGAGATTGTTTTCAAGTAACGTCTATTAATATCTTATCTACAGATCCTATAGAGCTATAGACATGATTGGTCACATTTAATAACTCCGTTTAATATCTATATTTTATTCATTACCTAATTATGATGTGATATATTTATATATCACAACTTTCTCCAACCCTCTTCTTGATAATTATCAATGACTTACCAGACATTCTCAAAGACAATCACACATGTGTAGTAAATTTTGCTGACGACACAAATTTCTTAGTGACGGCCAACACCAGTGAGCAATGTATAGACCTGGTCCAACTAAAATTTGACACCCTTAAGCAATGGATCACTACAAATAATTTGTTGCTCAATGAGGACAAAACCAACTGGCTTATGTTCAAAGCTCAGGGTTCCACATACCATCCTATTACCTTAGGAGCTGCCGAGGTTGAGGTGGTTAACTTAAGTTCTGTGTGCTTTTTCCTCCGCAAACTACGTTCCGTGACATCTAAGGAGGTGGTGCTGGTGGCCTATCATGGTCTGTTCCTCGCTAGAGCGAAATTTGGCATCCTCTCGTGGGCCAATCCTCACAATATGGCGGCAGTTTTCACTCTCCAGAAGAGAGCAGTCAGTATCCTGCTGGGATTGCCTCCTAACTCTTCTTGTAGAGGTCACTTCAAGTCTGCTGGGCTACTAACGCTGCCCTCAATTGCCGTTCTACAAAAAACATCGGTCCGATTTCCAACTAGTCCATTTCAACCACACCCATGCAACAAGATATGGAAAGTCCCTCCTGCGAGTGCCATCACACAACCTTCAATTTTTCAAGAAGAGCACTGAATACTTGGTGATCACCACCGTTAACCACTTCACTCAGCATATTCAGCAAATTACCTCGATTTCCTTGGACTCTCCCACCTCTTGCTTTCACAATGCGATGAGGAAGTTTTTGATGGAGAAGGAGCTATATGAAGTTCGCCACTTTTTTGACATCAGGCACATTTGACATTGATTGTTAACTTTTTACTTTGTTTTTCACTTGTTCCTGGCTTTGTTATTATTTTTATAGTGATATTGACTTTATTTTTTGACTTGTTGCTCTATCATTGTCCTCTATGATGTACTTTGGCAATAAACGGGTATTATTATTATTATTATTAGCTAGATTAAGATACCACACTTTCTAGACCTTTCGCTGTTCCCTCAGGTGTTCCCCAGGGATCCCATATTGGTCCCCCTCTTCCTTCTTCTCCTGAACAGCATTGGTTCGATTTTCCCTGGAGTTAAATTCTTGTTGTACACTGATGATCTAAAATGTTTAGCATTGTAGGATCTGGGTCTGACTGCTAAAATCTCAAGCATCTCCTAAACCAACTTTTGGAGGTGTGCAGTTTGATTATGTTTTCCTGAACCCCTCCAAGTGCTTTTGACCTTCTTCTCTCGCAGCTAAAATACTATCAACCACAATTGCGTTATCCACGGTATGTCTATCAAATGAAAACCGTCTGCAAAGTACCTTGGTGTGGTCTTGACCAGTATCTGACCTTCGGTTACCACATCGATGCTATCTCGAGTCGTACCATATGTGTTGGGCTATGCTGGAAGAAGCCAACAGCCTAGACCAAAACTTCAGGGTTGGGAACAGGGTTCACAACAGAGCAACTACAAGTTTCACTGGTAAAATAATCGTGTGATTTATATTGTACGTTCTACAGTTGGAATCGGAATGCCCCACGTTGCACTACAATTTCCTGTCATCAGACATTCCCCTCCTCCATCCACATTTTATTGACCCACTTAAATTCTCCAAAATCATTATCCAAAGGGAGTCCAGCAAATGTCAGTGAACCAATATCAGTGACTTTACCCACCAAGGAGTGATATATTATTTTGTCTTTGTCTTCTTCTCGTTCTACCTCCTTCATTCCTCCATGGAGTTAACACATGAAAGCTCTTGAGTTCCTCAAGCGGAAAACCAGAGAGTTGATCAACGTGAAGGCGGTTTCCCACCTCTACAAACCCCTGTTACAACCAATCATGGGAGTATTCCGTGATGGTGTGGGCCCCTCATTACGCCGTACTCAAGGACAAATTGGAACAGGCATCTCAATGGTCTAGGACAAATGGTCCACAGGTATCTCATTCGATACATATTCAAACTTCATTTGGAAGACTACCATACCCGCCCTGTGGTTGATACATGCTGTATCTTGCCATTGGATGTAAGAAAGGATTTTATGGACTCTTCTTTCACAAGATGCTGAATAATAGATAGATTGTCCCTCCCTACTTTCCTGTATATAAACCTCAACGTTCTAGCTTACATCTGCTTCGTCCACCTTTTTCATGTTCCATTTCAACCCATAGCTTTATTTTATTGTTTACCTCCTTGTCATATCTCTTCAACTTATCATTTATAGTTTCTTTGAAGAAATAATTCATCTTTTACATTTAAATTTAAACTAAAATTTTTCTACTAGTTTCTCCTTTAGGCAAGAATTGTTCATTTTCACTTCAAGTCCAATCTTTTCTTTTTCTGTGCTTTACTTCTCTCTCAGTGTATTGAATTTTATTATTCTCTCCGTCTCTATAATAGCCAACTGATATACGTTGTTTATCGTTTTCATATTATCTTGTAAATTGGGCTTTGATCGTTTTAAATCAATTAAATAGCTGGGTACAGTAGGATAAACCATGGAATCCGATTTGTGTGTGATCATATTACTGGGCCCTGAATGATTGTTTAGATTCTGATAACAATTGTGAATTCATTGTATTGGTTTACAGGCTTCTGGCTTTGTTTAATAAATTAAAGCATTTGCATTACATCTTATCAAAAGACAGAAATTATTGATGTAATTTATGCTCTCATGAAAACACCTGATTACAGATGCATGACGAAATCAGACGCTGGTGGTGTGTTCAGAAACCTCAACAGCTCCTTTGTCGAGGGTCGGCCCATCAACATCAAATTTGTCCGAGAAAGCCGATATGACGAAAAGTTCCCAGATTCTGCCAAATGCACTCGTCCCCTCCGTCCATCAGCGCAGTATTAACTCTGCCTTCCGAGTAGGTATTTCGCCTCTCAAAGAACTAATAGATAAATCTTTTTCTCTCTCTAAAAGAAGAGAGAGACAGAAAAAAAGATTTATGCATTAGTGTGCCACAGGGCTTCTTTGAGAGGCGAAATACTCGGAATGTAGGTACATAGTGTACTGAAATCATTGAGTTAAAAACAATAATAATAAAAATTATTAAATGAATTTAAAAAGAAGAGAGAAAATGTTTTTCGTGTATTAGTGTGCCATGCCACGTGGCTTCTTTGAAAGACCTACTATAGTAGGTATGTACGAGGACCATAAATGAAAAGTCTGAACTGAAATTCACTGAAAGTGTACTTATTGCCTAAATATTTAGTGCTTAGGATTATATTGTTAACTGTCGATTTTTTTGTTACATTTTTTGTACTTATTCTACGTATGAAACTACTCATTTCGTGCTTGTTTAATTCTTAATTTCACTAATCATAAGGCTTAGTCGTTGAATCTAGTTTCTATTTGATTCATTCTATTGTCGAAACTGATAGATGAAAATAAAAATGTTTGGATCATTACGAGATGAAGTCACCGATTTTATGTTCTGCGCTGTATTTATTCACGTTGTAAATGAATCCTAAAATTTTAAATATTAAAATGACTTTTTAAATGTTTGTTTAATTTACAGTAAGTCCCTATCTGTCTAATTAGCATTGTGCGTTCCCTAACCTTTGCTCCGATCCGAGGCAGTTTGATTTTTTTGATGGTACATTTAAACCATGTAGATTTCAACGAATTTTCGTAAAACATTAAGCTATTGCCGATGGCTCGGAAAACTTTTAAAATAAATTTTTTTGAAACATTTCTTCACTTGAATCCATTTTGAGGCATTCAGAAACGATTCCTGAAGTTTGCACTTTTTGAGATATATGTATATATATGAAAAAGTGTTGAACAGAATGGTCTCAAAACGGATTTCAATGAAGACAATTTTGATTATTAAGTTTTCTGAGCCATTGCAATAGCTTCATTTTTATGAAAATTCGCTAATAAAGATAATCTCAAGACTGAAAATGTCGTGAACATTGAATTTGACTGAGTTACCTATCGAAGATTAACTTTAGGAAACTTGAATACTTTCATTTCCTAGTAATTTTTCACATTATTCTCTTCGTTTTTTTCCCCACAAATTTTATATTATTTGTAGGTCCCTAACCACACATGAAAACGTGGTTAACTCCAAAACCAACCCAAACAATAGGTGAATTGGAGTGAAGTAGTTTGTGATGTTTTCCCAACTTTTTCAGTTGCTATTTTCGAGCCTGCAGTACAGCATTCAAAAAGCTGAAAATGAAAGTGTGATACGGCCTTTGAGTATACGAGTAGTACACTCTGTCCGAGCCTTTGAGTATACACTTTTATTAATACTCAAAGGTGGCAATAGCCCTCCATAATTATATTATTATAACTGTTCTATTATTATCTACTTATAGGTAAAGCCTTCAGTACCAGGGTTGCCAGACTCAAAGAAGCAAAATGCTGCAGATGTTAACAGAAAAATACTGTAGATTTTTCCATTCAAAAATACTGTATGATATCGTCGAGTTTAGTCAAAAACTGTGGAACGCTGTAGATAGTTCTATTCAGAAACCCCTTAACACAGAAGACGATGGCCCCCATCATAGAAATACTCACCTTACATGTATTTACACACTTTGAGGGTGGGGAGGGAAGGAACCTCTAGAACAAATAACCAATAACGTTGAAAAAAAATTCGCACAAAACACTGTCTTCACCCCGAGGACTAAAGGAACATGTGTATCGAGACAGTACCTAAAACACTTTGTCAGGACCTTAAGTGTTCAGTTACTCTGTGGTCAGGACAGGACTAACGAATAACTTACGAAATGAATGTCAGAATAGAACTTACCTCCAAAACAGCAAATAGGCTTGTTCGCTGGTGCTATTGGAAGTGACTTGCAAACCATTTCAAACTCGTTGGAGGCTGGTGAAATGTGCATGCGCGATTTTAGCCAACTTTCAAACCGATTGGAGTCCATCCATTTTATACTTGAATTTTTTGCACAATACTGAGAGGCTTGAAACAGTGGCGTAAACAGAAGCTAAAATTCGAATGATTTCATTGGCTGCTATGAGTTTGGAGTGGAGAGGGCAGTCAGAAAGTGGTCAGCTAAAAATGCTCTGACCGATTGGACGATCAGCAACGGGTTGGAATCCTCTGTGAACAGGCAGTGACTGAGGGTGGGGGGAGCTCTGATGATCAGCAAACACCCCAAGTGGGTTTGCTAACTGGTTTGGTGGCCTCAGCGAATAACAATCTCAAGTTGTAGTTCGCCTTAACCATGAACATAGGAGGGAAAACTGGACCGGGCGTTGCGGAGTGGGGAATGTGGCCTGTGTGGGGGGTGTAGTGGACATACATCTGACTGGGAGTCGGAACTCCTAGTGGAATATCGCGAACCATGTTATTTAGATGGTCATGGGGGCTTGAGCCTGGAAAGTGTTCAGGTGAGAGGTACGAGAAAGTACCGTTATTATCTCGTATACTGTTATATTTCGTCTGATAGGATGTATGTGAGTCACGAAATAAGGCTGCTTCAGATCGGTCCTCGCGACGCTGATCTAAGCGAGATTTCCCTATTGGGGAATATTGATATTCAGACTCTAGCCGAATGTTCTCATTATGATATGAGGTATTATTTTGTGGGTACTGAAAAGTACCTTTGTTTTCGTGCGTATTATGCACTTGAGGAGCTCGATAAGTGCTCATGTCGGCCGTATACCCGGTGGGTAAAGGCGTATGGATTTCTACTTTTGAGTTGAAATCGCCGGAGTTCCCCCTTGAGGGGGTCGGATGTTGGTTGACTGTGTAGCTGACATCCTCTGAGGGTGTGTACGATTGTGTCATATCAAATGCTCGATCTTGCCGTGTTTCAGGAAGATGAGTGAAGCCCGTATCTTGCACGGGGCTGGGCCGTAACACGCCCGTTCGTTCGTCTGCATGCGAACCAGGGCCAGGCCTTTCGCTTCCGTGGGCCATGCCACGTGTCGAGCCAAGGGGGTGATTATCTCCCTTCGTCGCGTGCCCGCTCGAGCCTTGATGGTCGGTGCGTGCCGGTATTTCTGCCGTTTCGGCTCACTGCGAAATATTCATTTCGAGCTAGGATTCGCTCAGAAGGCGAAAAGAGGGAATTTGCTCCATCTGGGAATTTTATCTAGTTCTGAAAAGAACTGATTTTTGAGGGGGACTCGCTTCTGAACCGAAGTTAGAGGGTCCTCCCGGGGACGACTGCCTTTTTCGCTTGAGTGAAGCTCGTTGGAAAAAAGGCAGGTATCGATTGATCAACCCGTGTAGGGTTTTCTTCATGGTCAATCGGCTCGCCCCAGCAGTCGGTTCGTGAATAAATTCGGAACCCGGGCGACGAGACTTAGGAACTCGTCCCAGCGGACGGTCAGTGGATTTCTCCTCTGACCCTGGCGGCGAGTTTTTGATCCTAGACGGTGTAGCCACGTCGGGATACCGTCTAGAGGGTAGTGAGTAATACGAAGTGTAATTAGCTCGATCTACCCGGAGTCTTGAAGAAGGTAGAATCTCTCGTCGCAGAATCTTGTAGGAAACTTCGTCCTCAATCGCAGTAGGTTTGAAGAGAGTGAAGTCGTCAGATTGGAGGTTGAGATTGGTATAACTCGACGGGGCCAGCAAATGCTATATTTATATCCGTCCGGAAGTCGGATTCTGCATTTGATTGATCTCCTTGTCTTCATATTTGTGGAACAAAATTGAATCCTTTTAGCCAATTCTACAGGACGTTTTTGGTTTTTACATTTATGGTGCAAATTTGTATTGTATTTGGTTTATTATTTTCAATAATGAACCATTGTAATCGCCCAAGAAAAACATTTTTCAACCCCCGTCAACATTTGTTGGTTTACGTTTCAAGACACGTAGATTCCGAAAATCGAATAAAATATAAAATAAAAAATCTGTCCGTCCACGGCTTTTCTCCCAAACTACCGGACCAAAATTCACCTTAAAGTGATGCCTGGGCTTGAGTAGCTTCCACTAACACTGCACTTCCGCCCCATGGCTTTGAAGGAATGAGATAAAATTAATATACCTAATTTAAAAAAAATAACAGAAGAGAAATGAAATGAAAATTGTGAAATAAAATGAAGAGCGCACCGCAAATTAAAAGCACAGCACGAGCAAAAGTCTTCACTTATTTAGTTGGCAGGGAAAGCGAAAGCCGCGGGGTCAGTCAAAAACAATGGTACCTAGTGACTTGCTATCTTAAGCCGCGTTTACACTAGCGAAACTTCCTCGCGAAACAGAGTCGCCCATGTAGACGCCCCTCCACTTGCGAAACGTTTCGGGGTGAGGACGCTCGCTGTGAGCCGGAGGGCATCAAAGTGTTTCGCGCGAAACAAACTCGCTGGTGTAAACGCGGCTTTATTGTTTCGCGAGTAAAATGAACCAGGAGGATAGCTTGAAGTCTTGAGCTTGGTGAGGCGGCTCACCCTACTCGCGCAACGTCTCGTTCTGAGTTGCGCTCTGTTTTGGGAGGTGCAAAACTTCTCTCGCAGCGAGGAAGTTTCGCTAGTGTAAACGCAGCTTTAGCTAGCTCATGAGGTTCTGTGAGGAGAAGCCCCCCTCCACCTTTTGGCCACGCCTACCCGACCGAGTGGGCCTCGTTCAACCCAACCCCCTCTGGCCACACGCCGAATGACGAGGCAAGGGGTGGACTTCCGGTCCACTTCCCCTCTTAGGTTCATGTACAAATAGAACGTGTATGCCAGCGCTACTAGTGGATTCTTCAGAAAACACCTCAAGATTAATGGTTCTACCGATCCTTTCCTCTTAAGCACGTGACGCGTTCCCCTGGTTATCTCTTCAGCTTGCTTCTATGACTGTACCAGTACTCTACCAGTACCAGTCAGTTTGAGATAAATCAACTTTGCAGTTCTCATTTTTTATAAACCTGATTCTTGATGAGAAATCATCCTTAGTCCTTAGTCAACCAGACGATAAAGTTTCAGTGAATTAAGTTTTGCCAGCGTTTAAAGTAGGTACTGCGCCATAGTGTTACTTCCCGACACTAGATTATGTGTTCCCGAGGTTCCGACGATGAGGGAGAAGAACTCATGGCAACAAGTGGTTCCAAACTCTGGTGAGTTACTAATTATAAGTAATTATTATACTTTATTACTAATTATTTTAGGTACTAAAATAAATAAAAAAAGTTTCGCCGGTGCCAGCAGTACTGAAAGAATATCAATAGGTATTTAGTCTAGATATGGAGTCAAATTTTTCATTATTTTTATCATTTTTCATCAATACTTCCTGGAGGAGAGAGGATGGGGAGTTCGCAAAACTGTACCCATTCGTGGATGATAAGACGAAATACGTCAGTCTTCTCGTCTATCGCATTGCGATTTCTTAATGCTGTCTCTGATTAAGTTTGACTTAACGGGAGGCGGGGGGTCCAGAAATTCGATTTCGGGGTGAATACATTTTCTAAAACTACATCATTTTTCTGAACAAAATGAATATATTTTCAAGATTTTACTAACATGAAAGCGCATCGTAATAACCCACCGAAGCGTGTCTCGCGTGTGGCAAGGCCCCTTCAAAATTCACCAGCGGCATAGGCTAATGTAAGTAGAGAGAAGTAGAAGTTTACAGAGAAGTTTCCATGAAACGAAACGAGTGAGTGCTAGTCGGCCGGAGTCGGGGCGCGTCCGAGAGAGCCACCTATTTTTCAATCGCGTTTTCCTCGAAATGACGTTTTCCGCTCTTCGGGAACAATGTTTGTCCGGTCTGTTTGTCATATCGGATCGAATATTTTTTTCTAAATTACCGTGAGAAGTGTGGGAATTGAATGACTGAAAAAAAAAAAAAAAAAAATTCCTGGAAATATCCTGGGGGCATGCGCTGGTGGATGAAGGAACGACTTGATAAAACCTCCAATTTTGCCAACACATGCTAAACATCATGTAGTATCGTATACTAGAAATTTCTCCAATCAATCGAAAGATGACAACATGACGAGTGAATTAAAAAAACAAAAACAAAAAGTACCCCCTTTTTTACGTTATATTGGTATCACCCCCGCGCCACCCGTTAACGAAGATGAACGCTAACTATAGAAGAGAGTAACTCCAGCAGTAAAAACTTGCTGTTTGTATGAGGTAAGAAAATTAAAAAAATTACGATATACAGCATATGATCGTATGGGTGAATTTTTGTAAATTATCATTGTATTATGTTACATTGTTTTGAAATTAAAGCACTTTGCTTGCAAAGGAAATTATTTCTAAATAGTGTTCTGCAATTCCAAAAAGGTTTTGGATTTTTAGCTTTTTTTACAGCTTTTATCGATGTTTCAGCAATTATTACAACTACATTTTTCTGCATAATTTTGTGCAAAAAAATTGTTTTGTTCTACTTGATCGTTGATTTGAACTTCTTTTCAATAAAATTCTCCTAAAAATATAAATGTGATCATTTTTAGCTGTTAATCACATTTTTTGAAATTTGACCAATTTAATGTGCTCAAAAAGTAATGGCCAACGAACTCATCCTTTTATTTGTAAAGATTGATTTTTTTGGAGCAAAAACGGCATTTGTATCTCAATTTTAAGGCCAGTTAGATCCTCCAGGAAGCGTCGTTGGACGAGGGGTAAAGCTTTTTAAGAAAACCTCGTATTTTCAAAATTACAAAAGTTATGTTAATGTGCAAAGAATAGAGCTACTGGGACGTGGAAGGTTGCGATGTAGAGACGAGAGTGACTCGAGGTGGCGAGGAGCTCCTTCAGGATATGTGTCAGCAGATATCCTGTGGTATCGGCAATGTGGCAGGAAACGCGTAGGCTAGTTTCCTGCTGACTCATGGGATCCTTGCTGGGCGTGGTCTCCCAGTGCATGAAAAGCTGAGAATAACTCCTCCCCGGTTAACTTCTGGCCACATGAGGTAGCTGAATTGGCATCGTGTTGGCCTGAAATGGCTCTGAGATGATCCCGGCTCTGAGTCGAACCAAGTAGATTGATTATTGCCAAGGTAAAGGCCTCCATATTCCTTTAATAATACTGTGTCGTTTGATAGATATATGCTTATTTCTGGTACTTTGGCTATAGGTAATTGAAGAAATAAAGGTTTGCCTGCAGAAATCCCTCGACTGAATAGCAATTCGTGATTTAAGTAAACTCATATTTTTCCGATTTTATCAAATATGATCCCTTGATTCGGATTAGTTCTACTTTATCTTCCCCTTTTATTTCTATTATAACCTCCTTAGGAGCAGTGATTAGGATTTGATTGATTTCTACAAATTTCTTTACCAAGGTTTGATCAATTGGGGTTTTGGTATATGGGCAGTTGGATATTTGATCTTTTATGATAGGTAATTCTGTTTCTCAATTACATTGTCTCTCAAAGCCGCTAAGAGCGATATCTATGTAAAAAGTTTATAATTTCTCATTTTCTATACTCCATCATTACATTGTCCCCCCCTAAACATGACTTATTTGTGATGACGGTAATATGAGTGCTTTCAGAACATTAGATGGCAGAACAGCAGCAGTAAACTAACCAAGAGTACTTAGTTTCAGGCATCACCGCCAAGGTTCAACTTTTTTGGTGACAAAATGAATACAGATTTTTTGTTCAACATTAAGGACCACTAAACTCATGGATCAAATTTATATTCAAGACATGAATAATAAAAAATATAAATCAAAGAATTGTAGAGTGATATAGGACGAGGAAACACCTAAATCTCAGTATAAATACACTTAACCTCATCTTAAAACCGTGTTGAAAAGTTGTTCAGAGTGGAAAAGGATAACTGTTGCTGTAATAAAACATCATTTAAATCAATGGAAATCTAAATTAGCTAACAAACTCAATAAAAACTTCTATATGGACAATTTAGTCGTAGGATGACAAGAAAACAAAGAAGCATTAAATATTTATGAAGAATCTAAATCAATCATGAAATTAGCCGAAATGAATTTACGAAAATGGAATACAAATGAACCTAATTTACTATTGAAATTAGAGCTAACAGAGTCAAGTTATGTTGCAGAAAAAATCGTCAAAATTTTGGGAAAGACACGGAAAAAAGGAATGATGTATTTAAATTATTTTTGGAGAGTTTGGAAAAGAGAATATCTACTTAACCTGAGAGAGAGAAGTCAAAAGAAATTGAAACAGCTAAAAGGTACCAAAAACGTTAGTTTTGAGCTACCCACTCTTCCTATTCATTTGAAACGTATGTTCTCTGAACTTTGTATTAGAACTTCCTGAAAAATATCGCAGAACGTCTCGATGGACCCCATGGTGTTAACCAAATCGGTCGAATGGTTTTCATTTACCACAAAATTCGTGAAAGATAGGGGATTTGTGTGATAGATAGATTTTTTTTTTTGGATCAAGGCAGACAGTTCCCTCTCAAAAAATCACCAAAAAAACGCAGAAAATGACGAAAGAATATTCATTCCGGCTGTATACATCCCACCCCGAGCGAGCGAATTGAGCAACATCCCCCACGCACATCGGATTTCAACGGTGTTGATTGAACCCATGGACTCGTGATGGACAATACCCCCATCCCATGTGTACATCCCATACCGAGTGAGCAAAACGAGCGAGAAAACACCCTGAGCGAGTGAAACGAGCAATATCCCCTAAACACGTCGGATTTCAATGGGGTTTTCCCTATGGACTCGGGATGGACTATATCCCATCCCATCTATACATCCCATACGCGTCTATACATTATTGACGCGTCAGTAGGTATGAATAACGAAAATGGCTATAGTATTTTATTGATAACGATGTTTCACTTAGCAGCCAGTATGGCCGGGCAGGAGGGGGGGGGGGGACTTTTCGATTATTTGTCGTTGAAACTCGACTTCTCGTTGAATCCGTGCATGCGCATTGGAGCCAGTCGAAACTCAAGTTGAATACCCCTTATATCTCATTGTGTTTATTCTTGTGTCTTGCATCTTTGAATTGTATGTATTATAAGTAAAATATATAATATACGTGTATTTGCTGTTTGTTCTAGGTTGCTCGGTTCAGTTTGTCGGAAATGTAAACCTGATGAAGCCCCAGCGCATGTGGTACTTCAGAACAAGTTCCCTTACTGCAGGTATGTTCAGTGGAATAACAAACTCGAACAACTTTCATATTGTTCAAAATACTAATCATTACCAAACTAAAATATTCTGTATATTTGTGTGTATGGGATACTCTTTTGAAGAAATATAAATCGATTCCAGGGATTGTTTTACCTCGATGGTCTCACACAAGTATAGATCTACCCTTGGAAAATCGAAATTGATGAAACACGGTGATAGAGTTCTCGTAGCTTATTCTGGAAGCAATTCGTCCGTTTGCCTGTTGAACATGATCAAAACTGCCATGGAGGATGGTAAAAAGAAGAAAATTAAAACCGAGACTGTCGTGTTGTTTATTGATGGTAAGATATCCAACCAGGAATGAATTGTGTTAAAGTAATAAGTTTTGATGAGTTCGAGCAAAAGCTGTTGTTTGGTTGTGGTTTTTGTAAAGTACACGAGGTTTTATTAATTTCTCCTAAGGGGTAAAATTAAGGGTTGATATGTTGTAGATGAATAAATATCTCAAAAACTTACGGTATAATAGGGTGATTTTTTTAAACTGAATGTATAGCAATTTCCCATGAATTGTGTGAGACCGCCTGGGTCGCTATACGTACACCCCTTTGCTTCTTACAATAGGATCTTTACTGGACTTGATGGAGTGATGTGGAATGCTACAATGCATGTCTTCCATTTTTTATACAACGCTTTCGATAGCTCAGTGACTCGCATGTGGATATGGCAAGTAAAAGACCAGGGTTTCACTCTCCACGGGGCAGAGAAAAGTTTTTACCGTAACATGAGCAATCACAATTAATTTAGTTTGTTTGGTAGGTAATTCGGTTTCAGTTTACCTATAATTTATTTTCTTTCAGTTGGTGCCTCGTTCCATATATTTATATAGTGTACTGTAGACTGTGTTTAATAATTATCCATAGACCTGGGCTATCTAGTACAGAAAAAAAATCCTTTGTGTAATAATTTGCTTCTTTTTTTCCCCCTCGAGGTGAACTACAGGTACAGGAAGCATTCACTTTTCTTGAGGTAGATATGGAAACAATGTTCACGAAAAGCAAAATTTCTACCGCATTTCACGTTAACAAGCTTAATTTTCACAGTTTTCATCTTATTTTGATCTGGGAATGTAATTTGATTTTGAATGGGAGGCTTAGGGTGGTCCTCTATCATTTTCATCAACCAAAAAGAGTTTTCACAGCGCCTGTGCAAACATAAAATTAATCCACCAAGCATCCTTGTCTCATAGCGTATTCTTCAATCACGCTCAACTTTGGAGGTTAGTTGGGGAATGATAATTTGATCCCATATGAGTTTCAAGATGATCATATCATTAGTAGCTGCTGCGCATGCGCAAACCTCAAATCCTTATAAAAAGCTTGATTTCTACAGTTTTTATCTGATTTCGATGAAATTTTCTGGATTGAACTTAATTGCTCAAAGCCACGATAGCATTGACGCATATGCAACTCCAAGATATATCAAGCATCATTTTCTAGTTGCCTATTTGACAGATTTTGCTCAAACTTGGAGGATAGTACGGAAGAGGGGATTTATCAACTCAACGATAGGTACCTTCTATATAATCTTAGAAAACAAATTGATCATCATTCATTCGGATACGAGGAAGCTAAGTCCCACACTCAACTTGGTAGACAATCTTATTGTGACAAGCAACACTTGAATTCACATTAACTTCTTTCCTTTTAGCGAATTTTCATCAAAAATTAAACTATTGCATAAGTTTAAAAAATTTAGAATTTAATTGTTTATCATAGAATGCTGTCGCCATCTTGTCTGAAGCTTTGCGATTGCCCCAAACTTCTGAAGGTATAAGCTAATTACCAAGCCTTTAACGAGACCATTAGATTTTACTTATCTGATTTTTCTTGTCCATACATTATTTAATTATTCATGTATCACAGTATTACCCTAATCTTTCTGTTTCAGATATGGTTTCTTGTACCGTGAATGATGATGACCGTTCAACAATAATACATCAAATATACGAATCTCTCTTCCATTACCCTTTCGATAAATATTATGCCTCTCTGGATTCGATTTTTGAGGAAAATCTCACGCTCGTTCCGCTTGTACCAGATTTAAAATGTGCAAATAATTCGAGAGTTCAAAATCTCGTGGCCAAATGCAACTCAACAGCTGCAATTGATCTTGTAAAGAAATTGAGGTTAGGATGTGTCCCATTCTCTTTTATTGTGGTATTTAGCAATTGTAATCAAGGCTCTAAGGCTAGCTATTCACAGTCCGTTCTGTGAAGTCGGTTTTATTGCCTCCTAATTGGTTTGTGATTAAGGTTCACGATTTGCGCTCTGTCTTCGTTCTGCTAGCAGTTTGGTTAGTGTGGGATATTGGTTTAGATTTTCCCAAAATCTTTTCCCTGTCATCCGCACGTCGGAGTGCGGACTTTTGAAGTTGTCAGGTTGCATTTCTGTTAGAGACTGATAGCATGTGATAACACAGATTGGACGGTTCTAATTATTTTGTAATTTGAAGTACCTAAGTTATATTCAAACTTGTACCGAGTATAATTGTTTTTCCGGTAATAAACCTTTAAACGTGATTCGCGAGTGAATCTTCTTCACCTGGTATCTTACAGTTAGTTTCTAGTAAGGTGTTACTTGACCTTAATCTATACACACATGCACATAAAGGATTCTTGTAGGTTTTGGTTCTGGGGTTTTTTTTGTTTGTTTGTTATATGCTGGCAGTGGAAACTCTTTTCTGCAGTGTCTCCATTTTATATTTGACGGTATTTTCTTTGTTTGATTGGGGTTTTTTTTCTATGTTCTTTCTAAGGGGTATTATTGATTTGTTGGGTTTTTGTTATGTTAGTTTTATTTCGGGAAGGTGGCTGAGCTGCTCTTAGTGGTTTGTATGCTTGATACCATGTAACAGGGTAAATACCTGTTGTGCTCTTAATGCACCTAGATTCTCTATAATATTATTCTAATATCAAGGAGTAAGGAGACAATAATAGGTACTCAGATTTAAAGGCACTAGTCTGATGGTTTATTCATGGAAAATTGTTTGCTCCAGAGAATTTTACAGGAGTTCTAACTAAACTTGAGAGGAAGTTACCAAGTGTAACTTCACAGTTTAAATAGAAGGCACCACAAGGAATATGGTAGGAGGATCAGTATAGGGAGGCACAAGGATAATCAATAGATATCTAGAATTACTATATGAAAATCAAATACGCGTAATATAGACTGATTGATTTGCTTACCGAAAGGGAGCAGGAAAGACAATGAGGAGGTAACCCCCTTGTCTAGGGGAGACTTGCGTATTAACGCACCTAATAGCATCCCGAGCAACTCGCTGGTTGCTTGGTCACTTTGTCGACAGATCGCGTGATCTGTCGCATTGTCACAAATCCCTCCACTAATAAGGATTTGGGGGAGGGGGGGGGGGGGGGGCTCGTGGGAGCACCCAGTATACTTTCAGGCCGTTACAATATTATGTGTTCTTTCTAGTTTCTTGTCCTACTTCGGTTAATGAAGGGCTTGTGCCCCCAAGTTAATAGGACTTAGTTCACTCGGCTTGAAATTGCTGTACACAGATTTCTTAATTGCAGCTATGGTTGTTTTTCTTTTATGATCCGCGAGTTTTCTGTCGACTGATTTCACGAGAATCCTTACATGGTAAGAGTTTGGTCAGCCATCCTTGAGATAAGAATATAATTTCCACCCATCTTTTGTTTATTTTTCATTTGAGATTAGTGTGGTGAATAGATGCTCAATTCAATCCTAGTTCTAATAATTGATTTCTTAATTGAAAAGCTTTTGCAGAATTGACTTGCACTGACCTGCGAAATTATTATTTTTTCCAACAATTCGTTCATATTTTCTTCGTAATTTATTTGGAAAAAGGGAAAAAAGTAAATAACTTGATTAGCACAATTATAGTTTTTTAAAACTTTGAATGGAATGTTTCATTACAAAAGTTGGGTGGAAATTATGAACTAGATCCCTCAGTTTTCGAGTATGTACATCAAAAAGTGAAAAACAAGAAACAGGCTGATTCCGATATCTTCTTGCACCATAGAGTCGATATTGGAAAGCTTAATGTAAAAACCCTATTCCAGTAGCTTTCACTTTTTCTTACTAAATATTCATTCTAGCAAACCATGAATTGCGCCCATCATGACCTCTTAAGGTGGCCGTCCACTAGGTCGACAGAGCGGCGCGGCGCGACGCAACGCCAAAATCTGTCTCTAGAAATATAATGGAAAATGATGGTAATCCGTCCACTAGGTCGGCAGCGCGGCGTGGCGAGGGTGAGTCGAAACTTTTTCGCTCTCGACCGCTCTCCAAACTTCTTCGAAATGTAGTGTCTTGCTTCACTATCAGTGGCTTAATCATTTCATGAAGCTCAAAAAACTTTTCTCGAGACATCCTGAAATATTGGACGAATTTCCTTTCATCGCTCAATAAATCATGGAAATGACGGATCGAAAAATGAAATCCGCCCCGTAGTGGACGAACTTCAAGATTTTAGCGTCGCGTTGTGTCGCGCCGCTCTGTCGACCTAGTGAACCGCCATCTTTATACTCCTAGACTGGATTCTTCTCGGGCGAAGTGTCTGACTACAAACTGGATCATGATTGGCTAGCTCATATTTCGAAGACCTGAAATTACCTCTTCTTACTGGCCGAGGCTTTTTGTTGAATTCATAGGCATTCTGTTGAATGTGAGTTACATACTTGAATTATATTTTTTTCAGGTACAATTTATTTTATCTTGCGGCTAAAAAACTAAATTGCAATAAACTGTTCTTAGCCGAGACCAACGATCACTTGGCTATTAGCATAATTTCTAACGTAGCTCTTGGAAGAGGTGCGCAGCTCCCGTTGGACGTGGTAAATTTCTTCTGCACAACAACTTTCTCTTTTCCATTATACTGCTTTCTGATCCTGTTACTAACTGGTTTTTACATTTGGGCTAATTTTATCTGTACAGGGTTTCAAAGACAATCGGTTCGATGATGTTGATATTCTCAGACCACTGCAAGAATGTTCCAATAAGGAAGTTACTTTTTACAACAGGTTTTGTGACCTACGTCCTGTCACAGTTCCTAACGCATTCACAAAGGTGCTAATGGTTAATTGATAAAGAACTTTTGTGTACAGGGTGTTCACATTCAAGATTGTTAACCTCCTAGGAATCGATTCTACGATTAATTTCTAACAAAAAGTTCCTTTTTGTAATTTGACAGATTTGTGAGGCCTTTTCCGCCTGCGCAATATATTTTATTAAACTTTTGAAATATTTTTTATTCGTTCTTCTGTAAAATGCTTGATTTTTTTTTAGGAAAGAACATATTCTATATAATATGCATTACTCTTCTGAATGTCAAGCGAAATTTCATGTTCTTGTATCAATTTTTAGGCGAGCAAGTTTGATAATATCCAAAAACTTACGGAAGATTTTATTACCAACCTCAGCCTATCATTCCCTTCCACAGTTCACACTGTTGTTGCCACTGGTAGTAAACTTGTATTGAATCAAGACCGAATCCAAAGGACTTGTGGCTTATGCAAGGTGAAACATAAAGAAATAATCCAATTTTTTGTACTTCAAAATCAATAGTTGGCATTGTGTTTTTTGCTTGATCAATCTTTCCATGCTTTTTTTCATTATTTTTAAGGGTTTCGTGGACTCTGGTGACATAACTTCCTTGTCTTCTTTGAATGCCACCAATTTGTCTGGTTTGGTGTCTGAGTTGGGCCCCGATAATTTCGACAGTTGTTCTTTATCGCCTAGAAACAACTCGCTCTGTGCCAAAAGTTGCTCCAATGATGTCTGCTGTTCTTCAAAAAACAGTTCAAAGGGTTCAAACAGCCTTCATTCCTTGTGTTATGGATGTCAGCTGATCCGAAAAGAATTTGTAAGTATATATATGTGTTATTCTTGAGCGTTACAAGCTGTGCTTGCCTAAAATAGTTTCTTCACTTCAAACTCTTACATTCTTACGAATTTTCGGGAAAGATCGGCAATAAGCACCGAGGCTGAATAATCAAACCTTGCCCATACATAACTTCTCTCTGTAGTCAAACCCTTGACTGAATCGGAGGTGGGTGGGAAACGGCAGAGCTTAAGAAGCAATCCAGTTGACTGGCTTTAGCTAGGTACTATACTCACG
Organism: Adelphocoris suturalis; assembly: GCA_030762985.1. NCBI lineage: Eukaryota > Metazoa > Arthropoda > Insecta > Hemiptera > Miridae > Adelphocoris > Adelphocoris suturalis. Next base: position 36,383,429 of record CM061043.1, on the reverse strand, counting down.
TGAACATCACTGGTGTCCAATGGCATTCAGTCGACTGCTGGTGATTGCATAAGAAAGAAAAAATTATTTATGTTAGTCAAGCCTCCAATTTGTGACTGTTACTTTCTAGTCCACCTATGTTATCCAAAGCTTTGTTTTCCTAAAATGTTTCCTAATATGAAATCGTAAAATTGATCTTCTGAAACGTTCAATACGTTGCATGAAGCTCACGTTACTTTAGGATATGGGGATTGCTACTAATATTATTAACTTAGGTGTGTTTCAGCTTCTGGCAATTTTAAAAGATTTATCTTACTTCACATACCCAAGATATCCGCTAAGCTTAGACCAAAAAATCAATTTATGTAATGGAAATTAATTTAAATTCAACGTAACTAGGGGAAGTTGTTGATTGGTTGTCCCGTTTCAAAAATGTGTACCCCAAGCCTAAAAACATATAGTCCAGTCAATGAATGATTATAGAGTGCAATTGGGGTACGAGTTTTGTTTGTTTCGGGGATGCATTTAGGGTCGTTAGGAGGTAAACATACTAAAAGTCCCCGCCCCTAGAGGGCGAGGCAAGGGGCGGAGGGAGGCGCAAAGTTGAAAAATTCGGACTTTTTTCGGTTTTTTGCTTATAACTCGGAAAATAAGCGTTCTACCGAAAAAATTATTCGTTGCAAAATGAAAGCTGATTAAATTTCCCACAAAAATCATTACTTGAAAAGTTTTCTAGATTGAACCGTTCCCAAGATATTTGCTTATAAAAAACGGCCATGTCCGGAAATTTTCTTTTCGGGCTAGGTAGTTTTTTCATCAAACTCAACTCCTACACCCCTCAAATCTTCTTTTTAGAACATCAAAGGACATCAAAATATGTTGTACTGCTTGACCGTTACCTTTCTGCATATATGTGGGTATAAGTAAATATTATTTATATTAGTACCTATGTATTCTCACAGCTACGGAATGAGGGTAAAGTAAAAAAATCTGTCAATAAGTATAATGAACTGCTTTTATTAAAACGATTTTTTTAAACTGATTGCTCTGGGTGTTCCTTAGCCAATTCAACTAGAAGAAGTACTCGTATAAGAAACGTCACGTTCGGGGTCCATGTCCTCTTCTTCTTCGTCTTCGTTCAATGGAATGCCATTGAGGCAATTCCCCTGGCAGTGAAAGCACGCCCCAGTGCAATTAAACGAGGCCTCTTTGCAGGTACATCTGCCAATGTCTCAGTTTTTCTGACAGCGGCAGAATATTGTTTTCAAGAGGTCTTCAGGAGCTGGGTCTTCATCAGTTAGCTTTGGTGCTAGCTGGCCATTTCTGGTCTCCCATCCCGGGATTCCTTCTCCCCAAACGTCTGAGGATAGAGTGTTTTTCAACCACAGATGGATCTGGTTGTACACCCGATGGCAATGGTATTTATTTGCACCCTTAGTGGGTGGGAAGAGGATATGTCAGGTTTGATTGCGGCAACTGACTTCAAGAAAGACGTATATCTATACGCATTCAGGGATGTTAGTTTGGCTGGAGCCCCGTACCATAACAGAATAGCTATATTCCCAGCCCTTTCAACGTCAGATGGTGTGGACTAAGGGCTGGTGAAAATTTCTGCTGCTTCTTGCAAAGCCCTGTTTCTTTTGTACAGTTTGGCAAAGCCAACCTTGCTTCTACGGAAGGCTGCTGAGGTGGTGCCGCAGCCTGTGAATGCGTCTATAAAAAGAATATGACGCAGGCCCAGCTCCTGAAGCTCCTGCGAAGAGTACGTGGCTGCCACCTTCCCTCTGCCTGGCTTGACGAGAAAAATATCTTGTTGGGGAGGGACTTTTGCCAATAACAACACGGCCAAGTCCACATCCTCACTGCCACTTGAGATGATGTCGATTTGTCGATGGCCGTTAAAATGATAGTCAAGTCTGCATCATCATCAGCTTGGATGGTGTCGATACTATTCTCTTCAAGTTTTGACATCAGCAGCTGGATAAGAAGGTTATTGTTGTGGGCGTTGGAGAGGAAGATAGCTTGTTTGACGTTGATTGGTGTTTCCATAGTAAACTGTATATCAACATACATCTTGAGGCGATATCTGCGAATCTGTTCTGATACTTTTGTACTTATCGCTGAGTTGCTGTAGCCATCGAAGAAATCGAGGAAAGCTTTTTTTTATCGTTAAATGGGTCCCTATTGGGCGAACCCGGAAGGGCGCTTGCTCGACGCCAATTTTTTCTTTGAATACCATCAAATAACTGAAATATCTCCTACTGAACTTTTCTCTTCAAGACTTTATATTACAATAGGGTTAATTTTAAAAACGTGGCTTATATCAAATTTAAATGAGGATTTTGTAAGAGCAATGTAGCGATATAACTAATTTCAAGTAGGAAGTAGAACAGAACGAAATCTCAAAATCCAACATTTGAGCTGAACACAGCTTACGTATATATACATATGTATCTACAAATATTCATATGTGATCATGTTATGTATTTATGTGTATATAGTTAGAAAGCAGTACAACATATTTTGATGTCCTTTGATGTTCTAAAAAGGATTCGAGGGGTGTAGGAGTTGAGTTTGATGAAAAAAGTAGCCCGAAAAGAAAATTTCCGGACATGGCCGTTTTTTATAAGCGAATATCTTGGGAACGGTTCAATCTAGAAAACTTTTCAAGGAATAATGTTTGTGGGAAATTTACTCAGCTTTCATTTTGCAACGAATAATTTTTTCAGTAGAACGCTTAGTTTCCGAGTTATAAGCAAAAAACCGAATAAAGTCCGAATTTTTCAACTTTGCGCCTCCCTCTCCTCCTTGCCTCGCCCTCTAGTGGCGGGGACTTTTAGTATGTTTACCTCCTAACGACCCTAATTGCATCCCTGAAGCAAACAAAACTCGTACCCCAATTGCACTCTACACCCCCCTTTTGAGCATTCATTGACTGAACTAATACATGCATGTTAAAATAAAAAATTACGGGAAGTTCATGTCTAGAGTTCCAAAAAATGTCAACAAACTTATTCTTACGATAGTTGTCATTCTCAGATGTGGTTCTTGATAAATCTGGTTGGGTTTGGCCGAAATCGTAAATGATTGAACAGTGATAATTGACAACGTAAATATATTTTTTTGCAGGATGATTTGAATTTATGGCCACCTTCAATTCGGAAGCAAATTGAAGAAGAATCACGTTTATCTGCGTTGCGAGAAGAAATTAAGGATTTTCTCCTGTAACACCCGAAATGTTCTCAAGGATTCATCCAACTTAATTTAAACCCCTGACTCAACAAACCTTCAGATGAAGTCCGTATGTTTCTGTCAAGTTGCTCAGCGGTGCTACGGTAAAACTATATTATTCCTTACCATTGAAATCCCTGTGACTGATAGTTTAATCAGTCCCGTTGGGGATCAAGATTATTGTGTAAGCTTGTCAAGGTTTTTATCAGTACTGATTTATTCAACTGATTGTACTGTAAATTCATCCTTCTCTCATTAACATCATTCGCACAAAAACTCCACTCTAATTGATCTTAGGATGTTTTATTACTTTGGCAGTGGATATATTATGATTAGAATGGAGTGCATTTTATTTTATTTTATATAAAGGCCTTAAGGCTAATTGTAGCAACCAAGTTGCCCTTCAAAATGAGCAAAAACAATTTCAAAAACTGTGACAAAATGGATAGTTGACTTTCGTTCTGATTGCTATGTGTACCTAAAATCGATAGGTATGCCATTTTTTCAGTTGATGTGGATTTTTTTCGAATTTATTTAATTTAATTTACTAGAATATAAAACTAATGTTGATGCATGTGATTGAAGGATCAGCAGCGCTAGGGATATTAATTTCGAATGTACATCTATCTGAAATTTGAAAATCGGATGAATACGAAGCAAAATAATAGTGTTACTGTGTTTTTGAGTGTGAGATAAGACAGGAAGCGGCCCCTCCCCACCCACCTATCCCCACCGGGCCCCGTCTCCTTGACTATACTATGAGACCAGCTACCATCGACTTCAATTCGAGATGAATGCTGTTGCTAATTCACTACCTTAATACTATATTCACTAGCTTATTACCAAAAAGTAAGTATCTTTAAGATCCACCGATACCACATACATGCCTAACTCCAAGGAGGCAATCACTGTGCGGTAATCGTCGAGCTTAAAATAAAATGCTTTGTCAACAATTAATTGTTTTAAATTGATGATAAAGCAGGAGGTTCTATTCCACTTTGGAACAAGAAATATCGGGGAAGCCTGAGCAACTACAAAGGTTAGCGTCCGTATAAACGGAATTTCATAACCCCAAACCCATGAAAGAACTTAGTGTGAGGCTGATCATTTTTGCCATTGGTTAGTGAAATACTCTAAATGATCAGCATGACTTACTTCGTTTACTTGCGATGAAAATTCTTCCCTCTATAGCCTGATCCTTGACGGCCCTTGAAGAAACCTCGTGATCAGCTCAAGGTGCTGGGCATATTGGCGAGTGTCTCTTTAGTTTGATGCCCCACTTTGAGAGGATGTGTTTGTTATTGGGCCGATTCTGAGGAGTAGAAAAACGTTTTGGCCGAATTATAAGTTCTTTGGTGGCCTCAGAAACTTCAGTGACATGCCGGGTCCATCTCTTGGCCTTCCCGTCAAATAAAAGCTCTTGGCCAATCTCCTAGTTTCGCGCCAACTGTATGTATTTACCCTTAGAAGAGTTGGATTCGGGCGTGAGGTACTCTGTACAATCCGGTATGGGGGCTTTCACAAAGAAGCTCTTGGTGCGCCATCACCGTATCTGCCTTACAAACTGAGGAATACTCCACCTTGCTCACTAATTCATCCAATTTTGGTGTAGCCAGAGATGGAAAATGGCACTGCGGATTTTAAGTTCCATCGACCTTATATAAAATTTGAAGGATAATCCCTTCCGCATCTGCGTAGCCCAGGTACCTACCACTTCTGGGTAATACAGATTTTTGATTGGACGCTTCGTGTACGAATAAATTGATTCAGCCCATGACGAAATAAGGTGCGTCCCCACTATATCTGCAGCTGATCCTTTATTTTTGATGAGATACTTTCTAATAGATGAATATTCATAAAATCTTCTCTGTCTGCTCTATGAAAGAAGGGGAAACTTCTACTTGATAGAAAAAAGTAAAATTCTGGGACCGTCCCCAAAAATTCCTTTTTAATTCTGGCTGAGCCATATCTTCTTCTGTAAGAGTTCCAAAGGAGATCGGATAGGTCAAAAATGATATCAGGATTTGGACTTATAGTATCCAGGGTTGTATTAAAGTTGTTTTCTAGCCTTAGAGTCCAGGTCCTGTTGTTCCGTGCCTGCTATGCAGGTGACTTCTCGCTCTGGGGGTGTCATCTTTCTTCTATAGCTCCCACAATGGGTCAACACTGATGCTTGAATGACGTAGGCTGCTTACCCAATTATTGATAAATGATTCTGGTTCCCACGATGGGTTGATTCCAGGAGTTTTTCTACTACCTGACTGTGCTAAAAATGTTGTGAGGCCAGGGTTAATGCTTTTTTAAAAAGATTTTATTTAAGTTACACAATTAATATTAGCAACTAATAATAGAAAGTACAATGGAACGTGATGGAGGCAAGAGTGATGAAGAGTCCCAGGATCTTCTTTATATAGCCTCTGGTCCGAATGTGTGTGTGTGTGAGATACCAGCTATTTCAGCAGGAACTGTGTTGGTAGTTTTTGAGAAGGTATCCGCAGGATGGATGAATAGGGTTCTCACTGTGTCGATTTCTCGAGATAAATAAATAAATAAATAAATATATATATATATACATATATATATATATATATATATATATATATATATATATATATAAAACAAGTTGGGGACCTATGAAAACTACTTTTCTTAAAAGCTTCATTTATTGAGACAAATTAAACTTGAAAATCGCACAGAAATCGGGCAGCGTTACAACGTGAATGAGAGCAGAGGTGAGACCAACTCCTGGGAAACTCAGGGGCCCTTATTTATGTGCTCGGCGTGCTGAGTAGGCAGAATCAGTAGAAAGGCTGATGTAATTGCTCCCTTCCCTAGAAAAAAAAAGGGGAAGTTTTTGAAAAATGAAAAGGATGCAGGCTGGTTTCTGTACCTACAATATTAACATCAGAATATTAAGTTACTGAAGTACTAAAATATCATTTTCAATAATAAAATCAATCATATCTTATCAAATTTTACATCTATCGTACACATCAAATCGTATTGTAGAAACAGTTAGAACAATTTCCAACAATAACTGTATTTATCAACCGTTCAAACACAACAACAGGATTTTTCAGTATAAATAATCTAAACTCATTGGTGACAACCAGGTGCAAGTTCCTACACAGGTCCCTCCTTCTTCAGGCCCGTCCTCGAGCCGTATATCGGCTTTCGCTAGGCATTCTGCTTGTAAAAGTCGGAAGGGACATCATTTACTTTTCGGGTTACCACCCAAGGGCCTGTCCATTGAGGCTGGAGTTTTGGACATTGACCACGAACCCTTTTAGGATCGTGAACCCACACCCAATGCCCAACTTTGTATGGCGGAAATCGTGTTTTCCAATCATACGCCTCCTTTAGACCCTTCATTCTAAGTCCAGCATGGTTTTGAGCAAATAAGTGGGTAGCTTCCAAAGCAAGAACATGTTCTACGATACCTATGGATAGTTCTAACTTGATTCCAACCAACTACGAAAGTGTTTAATTACTTTTCTACATAACATACCTTGGTACAATTCGAACGACTGTTTAGTTCTTCTGTCAACTGCTCCCAGCATTCATTTTTCTGTACGATCGAAACCGCATCAGTCTTTTTGTTTTTAATCACTTCCTTCCTTCGAAGGACTGCTTCCCGAAGAAAGGATAATACAGTTCTTTTCCTCTTGGATTCAAATTAGGACAAAAGTAATAAAATAAAAATATAGGTAGTGCAAAACCATAAATTGGTACGGGACGCATGAATCACCATAGAGAGGAGGATGCGCGCCTAAACACCTACAAATTTACCTCTTCTTCTTCTTCTTCGTTATTAGACCTTGGAGGACACATGGTGGTATTTCGGCCGTTTTGCGATCAGTGTTGCCAATAAATCATGGAATCCGGTGTGATAAGAGCATGGAGTCAGTCCTCGACTTGACATTCATTTCACATTCATTCACAGTTGTAGGGAGTAGGCTGTTGATAGGGGAGGTTTGGGTACAGGGGGTGTATGCAGCAGCGAATTAGGAAGCCGGAGGTTTTGCCCAAATATGATTTGGGCTGGGGTGAACTCTGTCGATGTTTGGGGAGAAGATCTGTAAGCCAAGAAAAACAACGGTAGTTTTTCATCCTAGTCATCCTGGTTTGAATTCACAAACATTCCCACAAACTTTGTAAGAGTATGGTTCATTTGCTCCACTAGTCCATTGGATTGTGGATGAAGAGCTGTAGTTCTCGTTCTCCGTACTCCGAGTAGATCACAAATTTCTCATGAGATTAGCTTCAAAATGTCTCTCCTGGTCTGTGTGCATCTCGATAGGTATCCCATTGCGACTAAATACATTTTCGATAAGAGCATCAGCAACAGTTTCAGCTTCTTGGTCTGGAATGGCCACTGCTTCCGGCCACCATGTGAAATGATCCACTGCTACCAACACATACTGTGGCTTTGTTGCTTACATTTTTTAACAGACACGAACATTACTCCTTAATAAGCTGCTTTATGGGCCAAAACCTAGAAAAACACTGACTACACATAGGCTCCATTGAAATAAACTCTAAATTTTCAAATAACAAGGATAAGTAGTACCTTTCTGTAAAAACTTGTACAATAATTCGTAGTGCAGGTTAGCTGCTGTTTATAAAAAAAAATCAGACTTAGCTTGGGAAATCACAGGCGTGTAGAAAAACATTTTAGTTTCTTATTTTTATTTTGTGCTCTTTTTGCCCTTCAAAATTTTCGTTCAACTTTTTGGTAGGCTTTCGTTTCAACTCCTGGCTCATTTTCTGGGGCACTAGTCCCTGTTTTGTACTTGTTGATGCTAATTGTTTCTTCTCCTTTCTCATGCTTATTTCTAAGTGAGGCAACGTATCATAATAATTCCATGCTGCTTCGTCCATACAATCTTTTAATGATTGCAGGTCGTCCCATTTATCTTTCGGAATAGGGATAGGGTTGCTGAACAAACGAGGATAGTCTTTTAGTTGACAAGTAGAATCAAGATTGTTCGGTCGTCTGGGAAGCACTTTGAAATCGTCATCGTAATTTATTTTGTAATGAATGATTCCTTTGGGATCATATTTTATCCATCGCAACAACCGGATCATTCACTTTATTTCCAGGCCGAATAGAATTATGGCGCATGCAGTGAGAGAAATCTTTAAAATCTTGGTGTTTCATAAGAACTGCTCGGTAAGGAGGGTTTCTCGCTGCCTTTGAAAGCATGACAAGTTCGTGTGGAAGGGCGATTTCTTTCTCTTTCATGATTCCCTGTACATGGCTGTGTACACTATCTGCCTCCATATTTGTGTGGCCTTTTTCAAGAAATTTCTGGTGAATGAAGACATTATAATACCCCAAAAGTACCTACAATGTAGTACTAACTATAAGGTAGGTATCTCGAAAGACCATTAGTGTGAAAAGTCGGTGTAATGAATAAAATTCCACGAATTACTTATCCTTCTGGACGAATATGGAATATTATTTTTTAAATAATAAAATTAATAATAATGCTGATGATGATTATTATTCTTATTATTATGATGATAATATTCTCACACTTACCACTTGCACATTTAATGTGTGATTGCCTTTGTGGTTCACATATGCTTCCTCATGTATTGTTGGAGCAAGAATTTGAATGTTAGTGCAATCAATTGCCCCAATAGCCTCTTCAAAAGGTTGCCCACAGTCTATGAACTTTTGACGGGCAGCTACTCGTTCTGCTTGGGATGTTGGAAATTGCACTGTTTGGTACAGCAAATGCTGATTGATGGAGATTGTGACGTCCCTCACACATCTGCTCACTGTTGGCTGACTCAAAGGCAAATCATATTGTCCCCCGACAGCTTCTTGGTAACAACCTTTCACATCGAATCTTAATGCAGCAAAAACTTATATTTCAAACCAGACACACAAAAAATAAATAAAGTTTTTAAAAGTATCAAATAGTGACATGACTATGTATTAAAATAAAAAGGACGCTCTCACTCACTTGATGCTCCACTGATATCCCTGTAGGCCTGTTCCTCTGAAGGGTTGGTTCCAACTCGTTAACAAGGTCAAAGACAACATCAGGAGACAGTCGAAACAGATCGATAAACACGGCATCATTCAATTCATAAGGATTGTGCTCTTCTCTCCATGCTCTTCTCTCTGCTTTGCGTTCCAGCCATTGAACGCGATGTTCAAGATTCATTAGATCCAACGCGAGATAACCTAGAGCAGCCAATCTGAAATACATGCAAAACTAGTTTGCCTTAGTCAAATTCTGAAGATTACTTTCCGCGATTTTGTGCTACAAAACTCCTTGTACCAACAAACATATGGTACTATGCAGTTCAGATTAAACTATTTTCAACATGAAACACCCCTGAACTGGTGATTATGTGAAAAGTAAACATAAACAAAGTACTCAGACTTTCCACACATTACCTAACCGGACCCAAACTTCACAAATTGCTGACACTATGATTGAAATCCAGATCTCCACCTGCCTCAGGACCCAGGAAACTTTCGACGTTAAAAAAAAGGTTGTTTGAGATTGATCTTCGACTCGGAGGACACTTAAATTTAGAATTTGAACTTGTCACGAGAATATCGCGGGATGCGTCAAACAAAACAAAACAACGACTGTCGGTTACGAACCGACGTGACGTGACGATGTCTGTCGGTAAGGCAGTGTACAGAATACCGATTTCGGCTAATCGTCGGTAACTCCGACTTTCCGAGACGACATCAGTCGGTTTGCATGTACAGAATAGCGCTACTGTAGTAGGTAGTTGCTTTTTTTTTTTTTTCAGTCTATTCGCTTTCAAAAGTCATTGAACAACAACTCTCTATTGTTGTTGTGCTGTGAATGACTGGGTGGCTGAAAAGAGGCGCCAGCCTAGGGTGGGCACTAAACAATCTTCTCCTCAACCTACTATAATATTGTACTCAATCTTTCCTGAAGGTAATTATGGTACGATCTTCATAGAAGACTGTTTACTTATGCAGCCCATTTAGAGATATAATTTACCTGCTGCCTGGGAGAGGTGGTGAAGGCGCGAAGAGCTCCTAGAAGTAAAATCCAGACGAAAAATGTTCACTAGTGGTACAGACCTTGGGTGTGTACGGGCCCCACGTATCGCCCTATGGCCCCCAAACCCACCTGAGCTACTAATATATGACCCCCCCCCCCCCCCCTGTCCCCCTGATATCAGGGAAAATGGGATCACGAAAAAGGGAGAGCAGACACAATTGTGTACCATCCCATTTAAATGGAGATGAGGTGAACAGTAATTGTGTATAAACATAAGCATGTGTATCAAATATGAAGATTGTGAAGGCGAGTTGAGCCAATAAATTATTTAACGCATAGGCATGCAAACAGAATTGAAATGTACATAAGTAGGATTGTACCATCAATGCAAGATGGAGACGAGGCAACTGGTACTCATACATCAGAATGAGCATGTGTGTCAAACATGGAGTGGTAAAGTTAATCTGTACCACAATAAAAATTATTAGGGGGGGGGGGGGTGAGGGGATGAGTAGAATTAAGATCTTATTCTCATCTTTTATTAGTGCTTCCTTGCGCTTTCGCCTTATTAGACCTCTTCAGGGAGTATATGATTATGTAGTAGGGTAATACGGCGTTTGTACATATCGTCCCCTGTCTGACAGACTAGCGTAACTTTTCTTCGTCCTCGCATAACTGCAAAATATCGATTTTTCAGGAGAGCCAAAAGAAAGTTTGAGAACACGTGTAAAAAACAATTTTTGCTACTTTTTCATGGTTTTTTATTCAGTAAACCACAAATTTTATACATTTGGTGGCGGCATAGGATTATGGTTAATTTATTCCAACTGTAAATAACTAACGGCTTGAATATGCCCTTATGAGCAGTTAAGCAAGTTTGTCAGAGAGGCATTTTAAGGCAACCACTACTTTTAATACGGTAAACTAACGAATCTGCAACACCATTTCACGAAATGATTGATTGTAATAAAATAATTGTTTATTAGGTACAATAAATTCTGTAATTAATAAAATCATAAATTAATAAATAATGAGTATTTATTAGTCACATAAACAGATATCACTCTGGTAGGTACCAGACAGATAGGTGGTAGGTTCACTTTCATTAATGTCTGGTTCTGGGAGAGCCTCTAATTTCACTTGAATCTGGAATACTTTCATAAAATAGGTAATACGAAGTTGGAATTGTTAGATCATCACAGAAGGGACGGCCACGTTTCCTTTTTGATGGATGTGGTGTAAAACTCACAGTTCCCCTCATACTCAGTGAACACCTGGACAAGACCTAGATAGTCCTTGCTGTATAGGAACCTAACAGCTTTCCGAAATGGGAATGACTGATTTTCCTTTCCTTCTAGAATGAAAGATGAATTTTTCTGTGGGCCGAAATTTATGAAATCTCCATGCGTTAATAAGGTCACACCATAAGGAGCAGGATTTCTCCTTGCATTCCTAATTTGTTGGATCCATTCCTCGGTAGTATAAACTGGGAGAGGCTTTGCCGTCTGGAAAATCTTTTGGTGAATGGAGTCACATTCCATCAAGCTGTGCCCTGGCTCAAAGAAAACGTGTTCTACCTGGTTTAGATTAGGATGAGTTTTTACAGTTTCAAGGCACATCCTCACGAAGTGGCTATTTTTCTGTTGACCACCACAGCTGTCAGAGAACATTATCACTTTTTTGACGTAAGGGAATTTCGTAATATATTTGTGTATACAAGATGAAATTTCAATGCTTCCTCCCACCTTCCGTTTCATCCCACACAAAACATTCCACTGAGGCATCCCCCAAATTATAAACTGTTAGGTTGTGGACGGCTTACTTTCTAACGTAGAAAAAGGGGCCTTGAGCTCCTTTTGGTGTACTCAAGACAGTCTGAAGATCAAACTCTAATGCCAGGACTTCTTGATTATGCTTTGCCTCCGCTTTTCCCAGACTTTTAAGTTTTCGTGCCAATTCTTTTTTTCTGCAAATGCTCGTCGTTAGTTCTTTTTTCGTCTTCAGTTTCACCCAATTTCTTTTTCTCCTCAAACTTTGAACATGTTTTGCAATAGTCCTTCATGGGTACATGGAAAGCTAGTTTATACCTATTGTTGGAAGATACGATTATACACTGTCGCACTAGCTGCTGTTTTACCTTTTTCGGTACAGCATAGCTTGTAAAACTCATACATTTTAGTTGCATTATGCTGATTCTAAATACCTATACTCACTCTTCTTCCGACAATAGTGGGATTCAACACTTGGAAATGATGAAATGTGGTTGCGAATAAATTGTTCTCATCTTCTTTTAATTTGTGTTTTGGAGCATGCTTTCCCCCCATAACAGGCATTACAAATCCCTTCACAGTTGAGTTTGCTTAAGGCACCCCTCAGTGTAGCTTCTGGGATGTTAAGTGTGTCTAGGAAAAATTCTCGACAGACTTTTATAATTTCATGTTCTTTGGTCAAAGAATATACTCTAGTTTTATTTCTCCTTGAAGTTCCTTCAGTGGTTCTCCTTACTACGTGTTCCTCTCTGACGTGAAAAACCAAGAACTGCCTTTTATCTGTGATGGTCGGGAGATTGTGAAACATGTTATAAATATTCTTTCTGATGTCTTCAGGAAAATCAGTACAGCAGGAGCTTTCATTGACCTATTAAGTATATCCAATGCTTTCCTACGTTTAATTGTGTTCCTCTTCCACTGTGTTGGATCACTTTTTTTTTCTTTTGGGAGGAGATGGATTTTCAGGTCGTGACAGTTCGTTCGGAATGGTTGTAGGAGGTCCTTGCCACTGCTTGAGGACTCCTGATATTCTGACCGTTACTTGATGGCTGCGTACTGATGACATTGGTCATTCCGGCTTGAGGTAAAAGTCTCGGAGATTGCCTGTCTCTCCATGGGTCCCAGGATAGACTGCTGATACTCTTTTACTTGATTTTCAGTTAAGCTTAATCAAATCGGGAGCGGCGCTCCGATTTCAATGCTAACCGTTAGGAAGCCAATAGCCCCAGCCAATCAGAGACAGCCTCCGCATATAAATATTTTACGACCCAATCCCATACTCCATAGATTTTATTAAGTATTTTAGAAGTCAAATCCTCGGCAAACTTTTCTGTTGTTATTGCTTGTCCAAAAGGAAGTCCTTGATCACTTGAGAATCCTCCTGTCTCTACCCGTCTGACAAAAGTCTCAGAGATTGCCTGTCTCTCCATGGGTCCCAGGATAGACTGCTGATACTCTTTTACTTGATTTTCAGTTAAGTAACCAATGTTTCTGATGCTAGAAATCTCCTCGTATTCCCATTTTTCATCAAATGTTGCATTCAAGATAACAGGGGGTTGTGGAAAGTATATTTCTCCCCCGATTTTTACCCATAACCCATTAATCTCATACATTGTTGGTGTTGTGGCAGTACAAGCTACTGGGGTGCCTATACGAACTAAAAGGCGAGATGTAGGTTTGGCAAACCATGACTCATTCTGATATGTTACTGGAAGTTCCATGTAGCAATCAGGTATAGTTCTCAGGGTCACTGTCACATTATGGCATTTGGCAAGATGGATCACTTCTCCTCGGGATATTGCTGTGAATCCAGGCTTCTTTGTGTAAGCCCAGGCAAATTCTTCGGGGTTTAGGTGAGCAAGACTAAGAAGGTGTGTAATCTGAATCCCATTCTACACGCAGATCTGACGACTCTTCTCTCCTCGACGACGAAGTTTCTACATGATCTGATTCAATTACTATTCACGACACGGATCTGATGACTCTTCTCTCCTCAACGACGAAGTTTCTACACGATCTGATTTCGCATTCGCCATACAGTTGATGATTCTCCTCTCCTCGACGGAGTTTCTACATACTTCAAGGCACTTTCTTTCTCGTCACAAGATTCCTGGTAGCTTCGAGCCCAGTACTTTTCAGTACTACTCACTACCAGCGTTCTTCAGGCAGGATACCACCCGGTTCGAACGCCCGCTGGGACATCCGAGTCGGGTCGCCCGGATCAAGCTGACTTATTCACTTGATCGACCGCTGGGGCCCGCTAGGTGATCGAATTTCTCATACGAATCGATCAACTGCTTAAGGGAGCTCTTTTTAGAGCTAGTGAGAGGACCCTCGCTGGAAGACCTCACGACCAACTCCGCGAAGGACGTTGGATACGCTGGGGATGTGATACACTCTCCTATATCTCCTACGGATATACACAGTCCCGTAAAACACCTTCCAACCTTTTCGGAAGAGAATAATGAAGATTTCCTAACTAAACCGGAATTTTTTTCACAACTATCCGCCGGATATGCAGCCGACACGAGCACCTTATACACTCCTAACATGCACACGTCGCATATTCATAAAGGTACTTTTCAGTACCCCAAACAGCCTACCTCAACTCATTATAAAAATATTAAGTTGAGACCTGAACAATCCCCAATAAGGGAATATCAGGTTGAGCGACCACGAGAAGCCCGGATCGAGACAAACCGATCCTACGGCCCGGCTACACATTACCAAGATAATTTTGATAATACCAGAGTGGGTAAGAGTGCTTTTCCATACCTTCCGTCGGGATACGACCAAGGTTATAACCCGCATAACCAAACCATCGGTACTTTCCATGACGTACCACTTGGTCTCCCGACTCCGAGTCAAACATATAGAAATCCACTACACAAAGTCTTTTCAGTACATAGTTACTTGTATTTATTCAATTTTTTTGTATGTACATTTTTATTTAAAATCATTTAATACAATTTTTACAATAGTTTTACTCAGTTTTTAGACAAAACATTTAATTGTTAAAATATGTTAGCTTGTACTACCAAGTGCTTTTCCAAATTTTCAGTTGTAAAAGATTTTCTCAAATCGTGCAATAATAGTTTCAAACGGGATGTTCGGTCTTCACCGAAACACTAGTGGAGCTCCTGCTTTCAACCCCATGGCAGCTGACGCGTCACCTCGTCACCTGTGCTTCTCGTTCTTTTGTTTTTTCTTTGAACAGTTTGTTTTGATGTGATGTCGTGTTTTTTACATTATTCTTGATTCTTGTCTTACAATACAACTATTACGAGTTGCTCAAATAGAGTTCAGTGTGTATTTCTTTCTATTTGAATGTTCGAACCTTTAGAGAAGTATTAAACATTGGTGCTGTGACCCGGGATTTATGTTTGGAAAATCCGTCGAGTAAAAATTCCGAGGTTTTTCCTGTAATTTCCTTGGACCATTGGACCTACGTACCCAGATCAAGATGGCGAAAACGAGAAGATCAAAAAAACAGAGAAAATCTCGTGAGTCCGTTCCATTATCTCTAATTAAGGATGGCATTTATTCAGATCATGAATTCGACCATTGCTCTCTCTTGGATTACCGCCGATCCAGCACCTGTTTGGAAGACCTTTGTTGGAAACAGGGTAGCAGAAATTTTGTCAAGTGTACCATCACACCAATGGTTCCATGTGCCTTCATCACAAAACCCAGCCGACTGTGCCTCTCGAGGTCTACGGCCAGTAGACATGATCGATCACGATATTTGGTGGAATGGACCGAAGTGGTTGCAAAAACCGTTTCAAGATTGGCACTTTAATAGAGTGCGTCCTGCTTTAGATAATGAAAATGTTCGAGCAGAAACACGTACACCAAGAGTGGTGGCAGCTACTTATCTGACGTTAAACTGTGATCTTAAAATTGAAGAACGTTTCTCCTCATACCCCCGACTTCAGGCAGTAATGGCATGGTCACTGAGGTTTATCCACAATAGCCTAAAACGTGGCATTCGTCGCACAGGTCCATTGTCTGCAAGTGAAAGACGCCTGGCAGATAATTTGTTGATCAAAAGATCACAAGCACAAGGCCTAAAAGAAGAACTTGCTGATGTAATATCCAAGAGGCCTAAGATGAAGATCACAAAATCCCTTAATCTTTTCCTTGATTCTGATGGAATTTTAAGAGTCGGAGGCCGTCTGAGTAATGCTCAACTTCCGTATACAGTTAAGCATCCAGCTCTGCTCCCTTCTAGTCATTGTTCTACAAACATGATTGTTCGTTGGACACACGAGTGGTCGCTCCATGTGGGACCTTTAGGAACTCTTGCCAACATTCGCGGAAGATATTGGGTGGTCAATGGAAAAAACGTAATACGACGTGCACTAAAGGACTGTACTAAGTGCATTCGTGTCAACCCTAAACCATATGAACCACCAATGGGTGATTTACCCAAAGAACGACTGACAGACATAGCTCCATTCTTCATCACTGGTGTGGACTATGCCGGGCCGTTTCTAGTACGGGCTTCTACTCTCCGGTCCTCGAAGAAATTAGAATGTTATCTTTGCATCTTCTTGTGCTTTGCTACAAAGGCTGTACACATAGAAGTAGCTACAGACCTCAGTACTCCATCATTTCTACTTGCCTTTCAATCATTTGTGGCAATTAGAGGTCTTCCTTCCATAGTGTGGAGTGACAATGGTAGAAATTTTCTAGGAGCTTCGAATGAACTATCACGACTCAAGTCTCTTATGAACTCTCCTGATCACCAGAACGCTGTAGTATCCGAAGCTGCAAGATCTTCCATCGAATGGAACTTTATTCCGCCTCATGCACCACATTTTGGAGGGCTCTGGGAGGCAGCAGTTCGCTCTACTAAATTGTTGTTACGCAGAATGTTAAGGAACGAAATATTAGACATGGACGTATTCAGGTCATTTGTCGCACAAGTTTCAGCAGTTCTAAACTCCAGACCTCTAAGTGCCATATCAAGTTCCCCTAGCGATCTCTCTGTACTAACACCAGGTCATTTTTTGGCATTTCGTCCCCTCACTGCTCTACACATTGACAGTAGTATAAGCGCATGGACATCTATACGAGGAAAATGGCAAAAGGCACAATATCTGCTTCATAAGTTCTGGACTCAATGGAAAAAGGAATATCTATTAGACATGCAAGCAAGAACAAAGTGGCAAAATCGAAATCTACCTAAAGCAAAAGTTGGGGATATAGCGCTAATTATTGATGACAATCAGCCACCATTGAAATGGACTATGGGGAGAATCGAATCACTACTCCCTGGGAATGACGGAATTCCTAGAGTAGCAAACGTGAAGACACAACATGGCCTTATACAGAGGTTAGTACGTAAGCTTTGCCCATTGATTAATCCTGACGGAGAACAAGACCTAGATGACAACTTGAATCAAAATCTTCAGTGAGGATTTCCTCACGGCGAGGGAGGATGTTCGGTCTTCACCGAAACACTAGTGGAGCTCCTGCTTTCAACCCCATGGCAGCTGACGCGTCACCTCGTCACCTGTGCCTTGCGTTCTTTTGTTTTAGACTTATGGTATATATCCAACACTTCGTGTGTAATACGCGCCATGGCGTAAAAGGGTATTCCTTCTAACGGAAGCTGAATTAAAGGCCTTAAATTTAAGGAATAACTTCCAGCTCTAATACGTTGCGCGTTGGACATTAATATCATTTTTATGCATAACATGTGATTCAAAAACACTTCAACGGCAAAGTCATCCTCGGGCATAACGTTCTTAGCTTTAAAAATGAGGTCACTTGCCCCACTAAACACCATATTCCCAGCCGTCGCGGCTGACCACGCAATTACGCACGAAGCAACGTTATGAGGTGCGTATAATACCTCCTCAGGTGATGATACCACTATTCTCTTTGCACTCAGCGATGCACCGTAAGCTAGATAGCCAATTAAGGCTTTTTTGATATTGCGTGGATTGTAATAGCCGCGCAAGGATATCAACTCACGCCCTGCGTCAATAAACGCTCGGGGTAAGCAATCAATGCATATCTTTGGCGACCGTTGCAAAAACGGTGCCATGCATACATGATCACGATCATTGTCGCTATCATACATTACACGCAGAGTATTGACAATCACAGCGAATAATTGCCTTCCGAAAGCACCGGTTAACTCCGGATTGCGTAGGTTATCGATAGCGGCGTACACGCCGACTTCACTTATCATGCTTTCCAATGAAATGCTTTGAGTTATGGGCGACCCCGCAAATATATAACTTACATTAAGTATAGGTGCGTTACGCGCCCCAGCGCCATGATCACGTCTGGTCTGTATGACCTGGTTTCTGCGCACTTGCGACGCATATGACATCCTGTCTACTCTGTTTGGGACAGACCGCACTAATGCGGATAAACCCACGCTGCGTCGATCTGGTTCATGTGTTGGGCCCTCACTTCTGGGCTGTCGTTGACTCCGTTGTTTACTTTTTTGACGTCGAGACTCACTCTTTGACGTCACAGTAGTAAATTTTTGCTCATCCGATGTGCCTTCAGCACCATTTATGGGTTCTTCAGCTTTACTGTTTTTCTCGGCGTTGCCATTTCCTTCGGCTGCACCTTCCTCTTCAACACTACCATTTTCCTCAACCTTGTTGCTTTCTTCAATTTCACCATTTTGAATGTACATCATTCTTCGTCATCGAAACTAACAATTTCGGCTCGTTAGGTGCCTTCTCTCCTGTGGCCTCGGCTTCATCTGCCTGGTCGGCCCAAGATTTAGTGATCTTTACAGCTTCTGACATACTGACCTGTGATTTAACGCTTTTAAATCCTAAAGTCCTAACAATCCTCGTGAACAATAGAGAACAAAGACAATTCTGCTGAGACAATTGGTAGATATTTGAAAGACGCCACTTCTTGAGGAGTGTATGACCAATTGCTGGTGTTGGGTGAGTCGCCTTCCAACACTTTCGCCAACACAACGACAGTTTTCCAGCCAGGATTTCGTTTGAGTACACACTCTAATTTTTCTCGAACGGTTTCACCTGTTTTTCCGGGCCATGATAACGCCTCCTTCTGAAAATCCTCCGCGAGTTTCACAGTTTCTGTCAACTCCTTCCCTTCAGACTCTAATTTCGTTATTCGCGATGGGATTGACGACATGTGTGCTTTTATGAATGCCAATCCATTAAGTGCATCCTTATCTCTCATGCTTTCATTTGCTTTCGCAATGTATTGGCTATCTTTCTCGTCAAATGTGTTGATCACCTGGAACGAGCAAAGAAAATAGAACGATTATCAAAACTGGAAAGATGAGGAAGACCTTACACCTTTATACAATAGAGAATCAGCAAATTTTTAAATTTCAGTTTTTTTTCGGCTCTCACCTTCTCACAGCTTCAATGTGTTCGGCATAGTATAAAGCAGCAGAAATCCATGTTCCCCAACGTGTAAGGACTGGTTCAGGTGGCAAAGGGAGTTCGGAATTGGCTGCTTTGAAGGCTTGCACACGGCTAGGTGCTTTGATGAAAATTTTCTTCCCAGACGAAATGATTTTGTTCACGGTCAGGGATACCTCTCTCAGTACTTCTGCAACTCTGTGTAATGCATGGGCCAAGCAAGTGATGTGAACCATCTTAGGGTATAGTGCTGGAAGCTGCTTCCCTGCTTTCACCATGTAAGGGGCTGCGTCTGATATTACAGCCAACACCTTGTCCTCATCCATGTCTGCGGAGTTGAGCCAAAGCAAGCCTGGAACACCAATAACTCGAATTGATGCATTGAACGTAAACTTGGCCGTCAATCAGTGGCGGAAAATTTGTTAATGAAAATTTTCGTCATTTTAAATAGTAGGTGTATGACATTTCTATCTACAAAAATCGTGTCATGTAGTGCAATTTTGGGCAACTTACGAAGTGCTCTTTGTACCGTCCGCATGATAGTGGCATGATTCGCTGCGTCTACCTCCTTGCACATGATGAGACGACCTTTCCCTGGTTCGCTAGAGCTCAATTTGCCAACGATCACGTTGACCATATATCTTCCACAGCTGTCAGTAGTTTCATCTATGGATAGCCATATTGGATGGTTCCCGATTTCATCTCTTATTTTTTGAACAGCCTAAAATATTGAAAACTTGAATAGTTTGTTTACAATCAATTACCTAACGGAAGATGAGATATAAGCCGAATAAATAAGTTTACCTATTGAAAAATTCATTGAAATTAGAAAATAATACAAAACCAGACATACCCTTTCATACTCCCAAGTAACATATTTTCTCCTCAGCGTCCATTCGTGTGGTAAATTTTCCCCAGCATAATCTTTGAAGAGAGCCCGGATCTCTTTGTGCTCCACTTTGTATAGATGGAGGTAGTTTGGTCGGCCATAAGTAATCATTGTTTTTTGGAATTAGTCGGGATGCAGCCCAAGGAAAATAAATGAAATTATTTCATTTATTGTTTTATTTTGTAACGTTTCGTCCTCTGGCTGAAAAGATAAAAACGAAAAGGAAAAGAAATAGAAATTGAAAATGATTTGCATCCATTCTAATTCCAAAAAACACTTTGTATAGAGGTATGTTGGCTTTCATGAAAGCTCTACACACTCGACTGTGGAATTCGTCAGGTTCACTGGGCTTGGAAAACACTGGTGCAATCAAGGCTTGCTTAATCGTCTCTCCTTTTTTTGCCCGATAGTTCTTGATATGGAGTTTCGTTGCTTTGTGCTGATCAAACTGAAACTTCTTCCCGACAACAACCTAGAACATGAGGCAACGTACTCTATTTTATCTAATCTTGCGAACACTAGGTATCTACATGCTTACTTAATGTCAAAACCATTATCTACCTAAAATAATTTATGTTGCAATAGCATTAATGTTTATACATAGATAGAAAACGTCAAACACTTACCGCTTGGTCACACAATCTACAGAAAAGAATTTTCCCATCAGTGGAAAAATTAGTTGGATCGGAAGCAACACACCTTCGAAGAGCAGAAACAGAATCTTTAACTTTCGGCATAATTCAATCTCACGATGTCACAGTAAATGAGTACAGCAGGGCTTATCAGCCGGATTTTATACACCCCGAACCCCACCCATTCTTGCCACTTTACCCAATGGAGGCGTTGTAAGGCCTGAATAAAGAATCTTAAAGCGTAAATAGAAGGTAGGGTCTCCAAATTCCTAAATAGGAATAGGGCGAAGGAGATTGTTAGGTGAATGCAGGTACCTAGGTAATACGGTGAGAGGATTAACTACGGGTTCAATAACCTAGAAGTCAGGATTGTTCTACGATGGGATTCCCACGTAAGCTCCAAGGATAAGCAACAGTTGGTTGGGTTTTTACGGTTGAGGTCGTCAACCGATGGAGGTCAGGATTTGGACTCTTCAATTGTATTTTTGCCAAACTGGGAAGGAAAAATTGATTAGAGGAAATAGCTGACAAAACTGGAAAATATGGCTGGCTGAATTGGCCGTTGTCAGATGTTGTTCTTTTAGACTTCTCAGTATCTAATTTCATTGAAGCCCGACTTCCTCATCCTCTGCAACCTTTTTCGATTTGCGTTGTAGTTAGGTTTAGTGTTGGCAGTGGAGATCTCCGGGGCTTCCGGGTCGTACTCCTCGTCGAAAATTGATGCGATGAGTACCGGTTTGTGTTGCGGTACTTCTGGAGTGAGGACGGGTTATTGAGGCTCTTCTGGGATGATTATAGGTTGTTGGGGTACCTCTGGGAGTTGTCTAATTTGTATAACTCTTCGTCGGAGGCGGTCCCCATCATCGACCTGGCGGCGGTGAGCATTAGTACTTCGTCCACAGTTTTCCTTGTTCCCTGCTTCTGGCTGTTTATCAGGCAATGGAGGGACGTGGTTCTTGGAGGTACCTTTCTGTGTGGGCCTGGCTTCACGGGCATCGATGGAGCAGTCAGGGATCGGCGTGACGGGGTTGGAGAGTAAGTATTTGACGTACTTGTATTCCATCTGGACGTCACATAGGCTGACTGGGAGCTCTGACATGGTTGAACACTTGAAATGGACTGTGCAGGTACCGCGAAGGTCACGCGCTCAAGTAGCCGTGGGGACCTGTGGGGCT
Organism: Adelphocoris suturalis; assembly: GCA_030762985.1. Classification (NCBI taxonomy): domain Eukaryota; kingdom Metazoa; phylum Arthropoda; class Insecta; order Hemiptera; family Miridae; genus Adelphocoris; species Adelphocoris suturalis. Next base: position 36,361,377 of record CM061043.1, on the reverse strand, counting down.
GATTGGTGGGAATTTTAATTCGTGGTTCAGGTACTTGTTTTTGGATGGATGTTGAAGGCTGTGCTGTGCGTGGTCGCATCTTCCGTATCTAGTGTGTACGCTGGTTTGCATCTGTCAGCGGAAACTACATGTTTTTCACCATTAATTTTTATGGTAATAGTTTTGTCAGATCGTTTGGTTACTTCGTGAGGTCCTGTGTAGTGAGATGTCAACTCCAGAGGTTTAATTGGTTTAAGTAGGTATATATGCTTAGATTTTGATAAATCCCGCGGTATGAACACTTTCCCCACATTTTTAATATTGTTTTTAATGTGTGAAGCCGGAGTAGTGTGTTCCTTTGGACCAGGATTTATGAGATCTGTAGGCAGTCGTATATTTGTCTTAAATAGGCGTTGAGCCGGAGGTAGGCCATCATCGAGGTTAGGCTCTGAGGCCTAATAGGACGGTTGGCAGATTTCGTGCCCATTTGGTAGGTTCAGGGTATGCTGATAGTGCTGATTTCAGTCTATGATGCCAGCGTTCCAGTTTCCCGTTCGATTGTGGATGATAAGCCGTTGTCCTGATATGGTTAATACCGAGTCGTTGTATGAGATCTTGGAACAATGCTGACTCGAACTGTCGACCTTATCTGAAGTGATAGTGGCTGGATCTAGCAACCCAATTGTGTAGTATAATTTGGGCTACATTTTCGGCCGAAATATTAGACATTGGTATGCACTCAACCCAAGACGTGTTTCGATCAATCATTGTGACGCAGTATGTGTGTCCATTTGAAGCAGGCAATGGACCAACGATGTCAACATGTAAATTTTGTAGGGGTAGTGCTTCAGGAAACCTTTGTAATGGAGTTTTGGTGTGTCTTGTTATTTTAACTTCTTGACACGCAGTGCATGGCTCTGGCCCAAGTAGTAATTTCCTTGTTTATACAAGGCCAGAAGTATCTGCTTTTAACAAGGTTCCTTGTAGCCCTTATGCCTGGATGCGAGATATTATGCAAATGTTTGAATGCTGCATATCGAAGAGAGGGTGGCAGATAGGGGATTTGTTTATTGTCAGCTGTGCACCATAACTCGTTACCGCCAATATTATGCTTTATGAGTTTATTGGGGTATCTTTCCTGAAGTAGGGTCTGCAGATTGTTGCTCTTGAATTTGTCGCGCTATATCCGTGAAGTCAACAGTGTCAATGCGTGATAGTGCATCTGCTGCTTCGTTGTCAGAACCCTTTGTCTATATAATATTCGTAATAAATTGGCTGATGAACGTTAGTTGTCGAATTCGCCTGGGGGACGTGGTTTTAGGATTTTGTGCCATAGCATGAACTAGAGGTTTGTGATCTGTTATCACTTGTAGTTCTCGGCCTTCAGTTTGATCCCTGAAATGTTTTATAGCTTCGTACACACCAAGCAGCTCCCGGTCGAAGGCGGCATATTTCATTTGAGTTTTTGATAACGTGCGAGAAAAAAATCCAAAGGGTTGTAGGATTCCTTTTTCCGACTTTTGCTGTTAGACAGCGCCAATCCCTGTATCGCTTGCGTCTGTATGGAGAACTAAGGTCTTGTCAGGGCTAGGGTGGAAGAGTAAGGCTGCAGTAGCGAGTTGCTGTTTTGTTTTCTCGAAAGCCAGACGTGTATCGTTCGTCCAAGGTATTGGGCGTTTGTCTTTTTTCTTTGTATTATGCAGAAGGGTGTGAAGTGGCTTCTGTATTTCAGCAGCGTGGGGTAAGCATCTTCGGTAAAAGTTAATCATTCCGAGGAATCGTCTGAGTTTTTCAAATGTAGCCGGCTAAGGGAATTGTTGTATGGTTTGTACGAATTAGTCGGGATGCGGCCCAAGGAAAGGAATTCCTTGGGCCGCATCCCGACTAATTCGTACATACAATAAGTACTCACGGCCGACCAAACTACCAATATTAATTGTTGTATGGTCTTGACTTTTTCATCTAATGGTTTCAGACCTTGAGAGGAAATAGTATGTCCCAAAAATTTGATCTCTTTTCTTGGAATGGTACACTTATTTTTGTTCAAATGTAAGCCATGAAGAGCGAATCGTCTGAGAACCTCTCGTAAGTGTTCCGTGTGTTCCGTGTGTTGTTCTACGTTATGTGAGAAAATCAACATCTAAGTACGCGAATACAAAGTCAAGACCTCTCAGTATTTGATCCATGAATCGTTGCCATGATTATGCTTTATTTCGCAACCCAAAGCCCATTCTTAAAAATTCAAAAAGACCGAATGGCGTAATTATAGCAGTTTTTTGAATATCTTCTTCGTTAATAGGTATGTCGTTTGGATGTCCAATGTAGAAAAAATCGTAGCTCCATGGAGGAGGGTGTTAGCGTCCCGTATGTTGGGGACCGCGTATTTGTCAGGCACTGTTTTGGTGTGTAGTTGCCTGTAGTACCCACAGGGTCGTAACGAACCGTCTGGTTTTTCAACAACATGGAGTGGGCTGGCCCATGGAGATTTTGATGGTCTGATTATTCCTTTTTTTAACATCATATCAAATTCCGTCTTCACAGCCCGAAGTTTATTGGGGGGCAATCTACGAGCTTTAGCGTGGGTTGGTGCGCCATGGGTATCGATGTAGTGAAAAACACCTGGATCAATGTATGCGTCGGGCGGGTTATACTGATCAACGAGTTGTTGAGGTGTGCATGAATTGTGCACAGCAGCTGTATGCGCTTGGAGGGAGGAACCGCATGCTTGTCGTATTAGACGCTTGTTCCTAAGATCTGGTAACAAGTTGTAGTGGCTTAAGAAATCTGCACCCAGTATGGTGTGCGAAATGTCAGCTACCGTAAATGTCCACGGGAATTTCTCATTATCAATTATTAATGTAGTTGATGCGGTTCCGTAGGAAGTAAGTGGGGTATTATTAGCGGCTACCAGTGATCCTTGTCTTGGTTGTTTTCGTTTGCAAATGGAGTTAGGTATTATTAAAACCTGTGCTCCGCTGCCCACTAAGAATGTGGTATTTAAACTCGAGCATACAACATACAGGCGGAGGGAAGGTTTACAGATAGCTACTCCCGCCGTGGTAGCTACTCTCGTCCGTTTCCCGCCCAAGAGCAAGGATTTTGACATTTACGGGCTTATTTTCCCCGTTTAGCGTGAAAATAACAAAATTCATTATTATTTTTAGGGGTAGGACTGCGATGTCTCGAGGAACGTGTGTTTGGGGATGCAGATCGATTCCGATAATTTGAAGTTTGTCTTCTAGGTGAAGGTGAACGTCCACGAGGTTGATTATCCGTAAGGCGGTTGAGTTGTTGTTATAAATTGTGAATTTGCCTCAAAATATTTTCCATGGGGTCATCGACTTTTTTGATAGACGGGGATGTTGTCTCAAAAATACGATCGGCAATTGTTGCTAATTTACTTAGCTCAGTTTCTGTGGACGCAGCAAGTAACTCTCGAATACGTTGGGGTAGATTGTTAAAACCAGAGAATTGTCAACAAATTGGTAGGAAAGTCGCCCGAGGCCTCGTACCTTAAAGCATTGAGGATCAGTGAGGGCTTCTGGCCTCCTGCATGTGCTGATGAGAGGAGGCTGTTTAAACGTTTTGTCTCTGTGTCACCGTATGTAGTGATGAGGCAGTCCTGAAGCTTGGCGTAGGCGTCTGAGTCGGAGGCGGCGAGGTCCGAGACGGTCTTCAGCACTTCCAATGGCAACGAGGCGAGCACTTTGTTGAACTTTGTGGAGTTCGCGGTGATTCGATCGGCCGCGAAAGCTGCATCCACTTGCAGGAACCATAACTTCGGGTCACTGTATGAAAACTCCGGAAGTTTCGTATGAGTTGAGATACTCTTTCTCAACCAGATCAATGACCACTTCTCTTCTAACAATCTGTTATGCACTTACCAGTCTGGATTTCGCAAGTCTTACAGTTGCACAACTGCGCTGCTGATGGTTGTGGAGGATATCAGGATGGGAATTGAGGTGAGGATGTGTAGCTTATTGGTCCATCTCGACTTTAAAAATGCTTTTGGATCTGTTAGCCACCCTTTGCTCTTGCGAAACCTGAAGCCTCTGTTCCACTTCTCTACTTCTGCATGCAGTCTGGTTTCATCTTACCTCTATCCGGACCCCTTCCCCTCTTTTGCGGAGTTCCTCAGGGTGCTGTGCTTGGGCCGCTTTTGTTTTCGGTCTTTATTAAAGACCTGCCTAGCGTCCTCAAGTTCTGCAGCTACCACCTTTTTGCAGACGATTTTCAAATCTACATTACCAGTGAACTTGAGGATGCAATGATTGACTCCATCAAGAAACTAAATTGTAGCGAATCAAGGGATTGAGCTAAATTTATAATTTATAATAATTCTGACCAGACTCTGTTGGTGATTGGGGGGGGGGGGGGGGATTAATAATTTCCCTGAGTGGCCACCCTCACACTTCATCAGAAAATATTATAATCTATACCTAATCGAATCAATTGTGACGACACCACGTACAGGAATCGGACGTTTAAAATGAAATTTTGTTAAGGAAGATCAAGGTTCTCGACAATTTGCAATATATTTATGTACCAAAATCGATTAGGTCGGAACATAAAAGTTTTGTCGGAACAAAGAACATTTTTGTACCTGAATATCTTCAAGTGAGCGCTGCGAAGGAATCCCAATTTCCACCCAAAACTTACTTCCACTTTATATGAAATAAAGTAATGGCAAAAATTAATTTGATATGAATATTCGAGTATCGACGCTTCAATTCGAAACGACTCACTTTCCATACTGGGAGTCAGCCAAGAATCAGGATCAATATCTAAACCATTTAAACTCAGCGGAACAAACAGAAAATACAACTTCGGCAATAGATATTGACGACAACGACTATCGTCCTTACTAATTACAATTTGTTTGAAACATAATCGTAGAACCTCTTCACTTTTAAGTTTACTTCCAGTAAAAGAGTGTTCGATCAAGAAACGAGCCATTCGATTTTGCTTGCCGTCAATCTTGAACAATTAATCCTTGATATCAGGAACATAATTCAGTATTAGCTCGGTCTGTGAAAATTTGAGGTCTGAATAAGCATCACATACGGACATGGTAATACCCCTCCCCTCATTGTTTCTTTCACCCATATTATCTGAGTTCCGATTCGAAATTCCATATTCTGACCAAAAACAATTATTATCTATTGAGGGACGTCTCAAGAAAAGTGTGATCTGAAATAAAAATGCAAACTATTGGATTTCCGCACTGACTGACACCTTGGTCTGTAGGTACCTATGTTACAACCTAAGCCTACGAAACCTTCCTAAAAAGACACATACGACCGCGGGTATAATCCACTCCAGGAGGACGTCCTAAAAAAAAAACATCCCGCATCATTCCTTTTAGAACGTATTATCATAACATAAAAGTACTGATGCGGGATGTGACGTACCACCTCTGAAGTAAGGTCATACAGGCAATGCTTTGTTTAAGAGGGGGTAGCCTATTATAATTTTCCCGATCATGAGGAAAAAAAGAACTCAATATAATTTGTATGCCGAATACGTGGAATAAAAAACCATAGGTATGTCTGAGACAAGTTTTGTCGTCGCTGCCCAGGCTAGAATTCCCAACTGATTTTCGTGATTGTTTCGTTCATTTGGTGCCAATTTTAGTCTAGTTCATTTTGGAACTTTTTAATTTTACAATGGGATTGAGAAAATAAAGTGGATAAAGATTTAAAAAAAAACGGGGTTTTCCCTATAAAATCTATGCTGCCCAAACCTTAGCGTACATCTGTATTTTATTGTTTGGACTAGTTTTGTTAGGAACATACCGATTCGTAATTCAGGAGCTACAAATTTCATTGTGGAAGAGGTTTTTACCTAATACCTACCTACTGATGAATTGTTTTGTTTTCAAAAACCTCTTTTGATATTCGTGAGTTTTTTGTCCGATCGAGTTTCAGTCCAGTTAAAATAAACTAACGGAGTTTCAAATTTATGATCGGTGGGGATGAATAGAGGGGGTCATTCCAGTAAATCATATTTTATTCGTTATCTTTTTTATCCTTGGTCCAGATATGCGAGAATTGGGGATTTGATTTTAATGGACTGTTTTGTACCTAAGCAAGAGCCTGCTGTTTGTTTCCAGCTAAAACCCTCCCTACGGTACGAATGGTAAAATGGTAATGATAGCACTATGAGGCTCCTGGCAACTAGTATGGTACCCTAGCTTCCTAATACTACCTCATGTGCCTGAAGTGGACTGTATTTTATTGCACTATAATAACCAATGACTAGATATGATAATTTGACTAGGATAAGTAAATAAATATGTGGATATAAGTAAGCTTCTGAAGATTTATTGAACAGTAGGTATGTACCTACGTGAGGTAACTTGTTGAAATGAATAAGTTTCCTACCTATAGAGTGGCCACTGAAAGTCAAGATGTAGGTAACAGAAGTATCACAGATATTAGATAATTTCAGAAAAGTTCATTCCCATAGCTGAAGAGGTAGGTAGATGAAGAGAATGAAGGCCCAACTCCAAGTAAGGTAGGTAGAAGAAAGGTATAGGTAGAGGACGTGAGGAACGAGCTGAGCCCTGAGTAGGGAGAGAGGTAGGCTAGGGTGGGAGTGGCTGCTGGCGGAGGGGAAATGAAGGTGCAGTGATGTACTACCCTGATGGCGCACATTAGCCTACCTCTCGACAACAACAATTTGTGCTCAAGTTTAAACGCCTACTAATAAATAATAATTAGTGATGCACGTGTAAAATATACAGTTTTATTATTATTATTTTTTTTTATTTTTTTTTTTTTTTTCAACTCTGCGTAACACCGTGTATGATGTATTTCTTTGCTTACTAAGTAGTATTTTTTATTGTTGAAAGAAAGAAAAAACATATCTTGATTTTGAAGTTTTAAAATATAATACGGCCAATTAATTTTATATGAGATTTTTAATATATTGATACATATCTTTTACTGGTTTACACAAACTAAGAATTGAAACATAGTAAACAAAGTAATAAATGCTGTTAACTTACTTACATTATCCTTACTGTAGGCTGTGTTAATTGAGTCTTTCAATGCCACTCATTTCATCATCACTATGGCTGGATTCTTCACTGTCACTACTTTCGTCATCACTACTGTCCCTTCCAATGTTTATGATGAATCTTTCTGTGATGTCTTCAAGGGATACTTCATACTCCATGTATTTCTCTTTGACGTTTCGGACGTGCTCACATCTTTTTGCCCACTCGTCTTGTGTAATATCTTCAACTTTTTCTCGTACAAGTTGTATGCAATCGTTCAGTTTGAAGTTCACGTTCTTTAGTGCAACGTGGTTTGTTATCAGAGCCCATATCATCTCTATTGGGTTGAGGTCGGGATGATAGGGAGGAAGGCGCAAGACAGAGTGGCCATGTTCAGCTAGTAGAGCGTCAATTTCGAAAGTTTTGTGAGGGTTCTTATTTAGTTTCACATGTTGGTACAATTCTGTTTTAAGCATGCTGTCATGAAACGGAATGTTGTTGTCAACTAGTCACTGCACTATGTCTGCTTTTTTAGAATTGCTAGTTGGAGCAGGTTTTACTTGTTTATCATGGTATGATGCGTTGTCTATGACGAGCACTGATTTTGGAGGTAAGTTAGGGATTAGTTTTTCTTTTCAGCAATTTTTTGTAATTTTTATAATTCATACAGTCATGATTATCACCAGACTTTAAAAATCGCTGAAAAATTGCTGATTTGAAAATCAACAATGAATCATTTACAAACCCATTTTCATTTCCTGCATGCGCGATTATAGCGTATTGACCCTTTGAAATAGGGGTAAGAAGACCTTGGTTGCTTCCATCCGACCATGACTGGGGTTTTGTATGGGAAGCATGCACATATGTCTCATCTGTGTAAATTATGGGACGACCCTCTTCTCTATAACGTTTAACTTGTCGAATATAACGAACCCTTTGTTCTCTCATTTCGTGTTTTTCAGTCAACAGCTTCCTGTTATCGGCAGATTTTCTCCACTTAAAGTTAAGCTCCTTAATAACTTGCCGCAGCGTCCATATACTTCCTCTAAACTCGATCTTCTCTCTCAAAACTGGTAGCAAAGTTTTTAGGGTAGGGCGTTGACCATTAACCTTATGGAATTCATGGATAGTTCTTCTTATTACCGTCTTATCAAAGTCGTCAAAAGTAGTTTTTTTATTTCTTTTACGCCACGTTTTTCTTGGTGTTGAAAATGTGGGACCTGCTGCCGGTGCGGTTCTTTGTTCCTTCAAAATTCTCTTCACTGACGCCTTGGATACTCCCGTAGCTTCCGCCACACGCTGTTGCACTTGCTTCAATAACAATGGTCCTTGCTCCGCTTCTCTTTTCATAAAACTGTACACGTTACAAATAATTTCCCTAGCTTGGCTATGCAAAATCTTACCACCTACTTTGTTGTGTCTATTATCACACATTTCAACTACACTAAACAAACACTAAACTAAATAAATAACATTTTCCGAAAAATGTTTTTAGAAAGGGGCGTAATCACGATGTGAGATCAGCGGGAGAAAGCAGCCGACTGGCGACCGGCAGTCCCTCACCACTCCAAAACTAGTTTTCACCGGTTCGCCGTTCAAGGTCCAGGGCTCAGCTCGTTCCTCACGTACTCTATGTAGAAGATGTTTAGATGATAGGTAGAAGAAGAATTGATACAGCCAGAACAGACCTGAAGGTGAAATGCTGATAGAGATGAAAATAAAGAAAGATCTCACCACAATTATCTCTTAATCCTGAGCTGGAGACCGATCACCATGCAGGTGGCACTGATTGAAAGTGATGAACCAACCAAGTACAACAGATAAGTGGCAGTATCCACACCGGCAGCAATTCCTAGTGATATTTCGGGAAAGTTGATGAAATATGCAGCGATTTGGTACCAAAATCGAACTGGATAATTGTTAATAATGTGCGGATGTTATAGGATACGATATTTGAATGATAAATAGGTCTGAATGTAGCAAACAATTATGGATGGAAGGGAAAGCTATCGCTGGATCGCTTGGTTACAGTGATCCAGCGGCCACTTTATCGAATCACATGAAAAATTCGCCATTCAAACGCAAGTGGGAAGATCTAGTTGAAGGTCTGTCAGTAAACACCCCGTCTAATTGGCAGAAGAATACGACGATGATAAACAGAGATGGTGTAGGCTATTTGCTGAGAAATAATAAGTTGCCTATTCCTAAACAAACGATAGAAAAGATGCCGAGTACTTTGAAGTTGACATAACTATTGTCGATCGAACAAAGGAACAAAGTTACAAAGTTACATATCAGCGATACGTCAAGCGTTCTACTTTGAAGAATGCGTACCTCAATTCACTATCGGTAAATACCGTGTAGACCTATATTTTCCAGAATACAAAGTGGCTGTCGAATGCGATGAAATGGGTCACGTAGATAGAAACATCGAGTACGAACATGAACGACAAACCTTCATAGAAAAACAGTTGAATTGCGTATTCGTACGCTTCAATCCAGACTGTCCCGATTTTTCGATATATAAGACGATAGGAGACATCACCCGCCTGTTATTGGTGAAACGAGCGTTTGAAGGAGGTTTGAATTCGCTCATAATGTCTTCGAAACTCGAAAATGCGCAGAAGTTCAAAGATTGGGTTTGTCGGTTCGCAAAACCGGTAGATACGAATTCGGTCAAGAAAATGGCACACAAGTCGTACCGATTCGTAACCAGCAGATACTCGTACTACAGAACGAAAATAAAGATTTACAAATTCAATTACTAGAAAAAGATAAACAACTACTAGAAAAGGAGAAGGAATTTACCGAAAAGGAGCACAAATACCAGATGGCAATCAAAGATTTGCTAATGCAAACGAATATGACGGCTACCGAGTTTGGAGTGTACGGACTGTTGGCTAGAAAGAATATCGAGGAAAACGACCAGCTCTGCGACAACGTGAGAAAGGTGCAAGATCGCGTAGTTCCTAGTTTGGAAAATCGACCGGACAAAGAACAGTACGCCGTGTGTTACGATTACTCGCACAACGGCAACAAGCGTATACGGGTAACGAGAAACCAATTGAAAGAGATACAAGTGCGCGACCAATTGATGGACCAGTACCGCGAGAATCCGTCGAAACGACTGAAAGCGTCTAGAGAGAAAAAGTACGGATGGCTTTAAGGTGCCGACAAATTTCTTCAAATAAAATGCCCCAACGCGGTAAGTTTGTGGCTCGAAATTCGCGAAACCCATCCGCACTTGTGCTACGGTTTCAAGTTTTGTAACAAAGCCCGCACGGAAATCGAATTTTTGAACGAGCGAGAATTGCGCGAGAAATACGCCCAGGACCTCGAATTTGTACGAAAGAACGAAAAACGTAAAGCTACGCCGGGATTCGAAAGTTTGCGACTGGCGTACGAACAAGACGCCGTGAACCGCTTTGACGTGTTCGTCGGCGGCAACAACAGTCGAAAACAAGCGATCGATGTGTAATATTTAGAAAATGTCGAATACAAATCTACCTTTTCTTTTGTTTCCTCAAATTCGTTGTTAATATAATTATAATTCATCCATTCTCGTATCCATTTATTTCCAACGACGTTGGACAATCCGCTTCCACCCTTCTCTAAAATTTTGTTTAAAAATGTTTTCATACCTACTGTTTGTTTGGCTTTGAAAAACAAAATGTATTACGACGGTAGTGGCGGTCCCAATAATCCTCAACCAATTCTGGTAGTGTAATCATCGTTTCTTTTAATTAAACTGCTTTTAGCGGCCGCAGCAGGAACTTGCTACAATACCAAATAAAACCTCGCTAGGAAAGAGCAAAAATAAATTGAAAGAAATTTGTAAATATATCGTTTATTTATATATAAAATGTTGAAACGAGTTGGTTACATTTTGTACATTTTGTAGAGAAATTATATCTTCCAACATTAGGCGATGATGCGGTCCTCTTTCTTGGGGATGATGCTTGTGCGATCGTAGAGGGATTTAGATCGTATGATTATGCCTTATCGTATAATTCTTCAGTCAATTCCCTCTTGGTTCATCAACTGTCTCAATTCTTCCAATGATGTCAGTATATCAGGAACACAATCCGCCGAATGTTCGTCAGCCATCGGAAATCTCGTTCCAACGTAGAAAGTCACTACGTACATTTTGTAGAGAAATTATATCTTCCGACATTAGGTGATGATGCGGTCCTCTTTCTTGGGGATGATGCTTGTGTGGTCGTAGAGGGATTTAGATCGTATGATTATGCCTTATCGTATAATTCTTCAGTCAATTCCCTCTTGGTTCATCAACTGTCTCAATTCTTCCAATGATGTCAGTATATCAGGAACACAATCCGCCGAATCTTCGTCAGCCGTCGGAAATCTCGTTCCAACGTAGAAAGTCACTACGTACATTTTGTACAGAAATTATATCTTCCGACATTAGGTGATGATGCGGTCCTCTTTCTTGGGGATGATGCTTGTGTGGTCGTAGAGGGATTTAGATCGTATGATTATGCCTTATCGTGTAATTCTTCAGTTGATGTGACACACATTCCCTCTTGGTTCATCAACTGCCTCAATTCTTCCAATGATGTTAGCATATCAGGAACACAATCCGCCGAATTTTCGTCAGCCGACGGAAATCCCGTTCCAACGTAGAAATTCACTTTCGGGGGAGGATTTGTATCGGGTGTGTTTGGCGATACACTAGAGTAATGCGTTAATAACTTTTTATTTACCGGCGTGGTATCTTCTTTCTCGGTGGTGGTGTTCATATTGAGAGGCAGCGTTAATAACTTTTTATTTGCCGGCGTGATATCTTCTTTCTCGCTGGTGGTGTTCATATTGAGAGGCAGCGTCAATGGTTTCGCACAGACTGTGGCTTCAAATTTGGTTACCCCATTTATATATCGAACCACATGTCACATATCGCATACGTAAGGGCTTCTCTTATCTTTCCCAGTCTCCTTTTTAATAATCAACCGATGTCCAGCACGCACGCACGCATGTGTGTGGGATGATGACTCATTTCTTCTTCTCCCGAACTAAGCTCATAATTTAGACGGCCATTACCTACCGTCTGAATCTTTTTAAGAACGGTATTGCGATTTAACAAACTACGATGGCGGAAATGAATCTATGAATAGAACCATTAGTAATTTACTTTAACCTTTCTCGTTCTGGAGCCTCCGAGATATTTAGACGAATAAAAACATCTGACGTAATGCAGACATGTAACCTGTGTCGTTTTTGTCGTGAATGCACACACACCAGAATAGAAGCGATTCGAACTAACTCGATCGTAAAATAAAGAGGGGGTGTGTAGATGGAGCTTGTTCCAACCTTTAAAACACGATCGGTCACTCGTCAATCTCGTCAGTCTGTTGATTGTTGTACCTCCCGGCTGGTTGAAGCCTTCTGTTGTCAACTGCTCTTCAGTAGCGGCTTCGTCTTCTTCTCCATTCCGTCCTATCAACCCGCAAGAGTTGTTGGTGAAGAAGGAAATGGCGTTTGTTATCCTAAACAATGGGCGGTTGAAGGACAGCCTTATAATTCGTCCGCGTTTCTTCGAGGTGGAGGCGGATTACAAGAAGAATCGATCCTCGCTTCTTCTTTCATACCCGTCGCGTTCTCTGCTCCTTGAGACATACTTACAAAAGTAGCTGTGGCAATAACTCCTCCGAAGACGATCAATTTCCAGCTGTTACCTATACCTTTAATTATATGTTCGAAAGTACCAGTTTTTTAAATTTTCGTTAAATGCTCTACGAGAGCCGCCATAATGTCCTTAGTGTTATGAATATTGTTTGCGTACGCGTGTTCGACGTCATGAGGCGTTACCGGGATCTCATCTAATTTCCCGTTGATTTTGTCCAAGATGTTAAGAACGTCTTTGACCGTACTATCTAACATCCGTACGTTATGCGTGGCATAACGAGTTTTAAAATGAGTTTTCATTATATTTAGTGCTTCTTTGCTCATTGGTCGTTTAGTGATTCTTTTGAAATTCTATTCGAGTATTTTCAAGTCTCCCGCTAATATATCGTCTATCCCGCTTGCTAGAGGTATATGCTGTCCTTTGTCCAATGGGATAAGCACTTCGTTAGTTGATCGTTTGACAATCACAGTTTGGAGCATTTGATTCATACTTTTTTCGAACGAAGCGCCAACTTCTTCTATTACACTACTAGTTCCTCTCGAAGACGGAGGCGCGGTGAATAGGATCATTTCTTTTAAATCTTTAGCCATACTTTCGACTAATTTCGAGGCTCCTGTTTTAAATTCCGCTAAATCTTCGACGGTGTTGACTACTTTTGACTTGAATTTTATTTCCTCTGCAGCTTTGAAAAAGTTCAATAAAGCTGGCATCGCGAGTTAATCTTTCGGTTTTTGTTTTCGTAATACCCCCAAAAATTAAAATTAATATACCAGTATAGAAGGAATATCTGTTCGTTTTACAATATTGTTTCGTTTTGCCAATTTACCAAATATGGTCGATGCGTCGTCAGTGTAAAATAAAATAGCCCATATCGTCACGAGAGATAAAAATGAATACATTAACAGACATTGATAAACGGTAATATCCTTCATTCCATTACGCTAATTTGGCAGTTGAGGAAATAAAGGAACCATACGAGAGAGGAAAGTACTATATAAACGAATCGATAATAATTAAATATAGTTTATTTGAGATAGTAAATCGGTTAACAATTCAAACTTCTCCTTTTTGTTTCTTTTCATTCATTCTTCTTCTAATGTTATTGCTCGTCTTATTATGATGCAGAATGATTCCATCGATCAAATACGAAATAGGGTGCGGCTGAAGGTGTTCCGATATTCACTCGCTCAACGAGGAGGGTACAATAATTATACATTCCAACACTCCATGCATTTCGACTCCTTCTAATTTGGGAGTTAGTTATATACGCTACTGCGTAACTTGACGCATGACTCGGATCTGACAACAAAGTGTCCGTGTCCCAAACCCGGGTCACTCCTTCATTTAATAACTTATACACTTCGTTTTTTGATTCGCCTTCGCTCTTCCACACCACTTTCTTGAAATATAACAACTGGGATTCTATCCCACATAGTAGGGTTCTAGGATGCTGTCCAAGTGGAAAAACCACTATATGTCCTTTTGTGAAACCCGTTTGTATGTTCAGAGATTGTAATAATTGGAAGTTTCTTGCAAATTGAACAAAATGTAATTTGTTTAAAACAAAATTCAAAAATGCGTCTCTCGCTTCCACGTAGTCTTCTATGGGTGTTGTCGGCGACATTCTCATTGCATCGATTTTAATCCTTCGGGCGACCATATTTTCAAATCCGCGCAAAGAAAACACAAAAGGGTTGTAAGTGATGGCTTTGCCATTGATGTCTGACGAACGCCATTGAGGTACATTGTAGTTCTCCGAGGCACCTCGAGGTAAATTGTAATACTCCACTCTTCCGAGCATTCTGTTAAGTCTTTTCCACAGCTCTTCCGAATATAGGGAGTTGATATTTTTTGCTATATCTAACCCGTTAGTCATCGGACATTTTATCACAGGACACACGGTCGGTAGTCCTCGATCCCACATTGCGCTGATATTTTTCGATTTTGTGTTTTTCCGAGGTCGATCTTCGTTCTTTTCAGCTATAATATTGTCTTCTTCTTCAACTTCTCTGTCATCTTTACAGCGCACTTCGAAATAATATTGGCCGTTGGACCATAGCTGAGGAAATTTGCATTTTGTACCAAATACCGTCCATTTGCTTTGAGGCACTTCCCTATTTGATATGACTTTAGGGAGCTTGGAAGTGTACACAATTACAGCTCGTCGGATCAACTCTGCATATTTACTCTCGCATTTATATAAATGGTATTGGTCCAAAGGTCCTTTCGTGTGTGATGTTAGATGTAATATATTTTTGGCTTTCGTCAAAAATAGCGTACTTGGATTCCACGTCATCTATCAGAGATTAACTGAATGTAGATAGATAGATAGAAAGTCACAGCAGGCCCTGACCTCTTCTTGTGACTCTTACTGTCATCTTTGGACTTCCGGTTGTGTACATCAACTTTCCGCCCTATCGCCACAAGGTCCTCCCTTTTGAATGATTCCACCTGGGAGGCAGCGTTATCCGCAGTCCTTTCCACCCTGTCAATATGAGAGAGCACCTTGTCCAGGCGCTCACATCCGTACGTTATGCGTGGCATAACGAGTTTTAAAATGAGTTTTCATTATATTTAGTGCTTCTTTGCTCATTGGTCGTTTAGTGATTCTTTTGAAATTCTATTCGAGTATTTTCAAGTCTCCCGCTAATATATCGTCTATCCCGCTTGCTAGAGGTATATGCTGTCCTTTGTCCAATGGGATAAGCACTTCGTTAGTTGATCGTTTGACAATCACAGTTTGGAGCATTTGATTCATACTTTTTTCGAACGAAGCGCCAACTTCTTCTATTACACTACTAGTTCCTCTCGAAGACGGAGGCGCGGTGAATAGGATCATTTCTTTTAAATCTTTAGCCATACTTTCGACTAATTTCGAGGCTCCTGTTTTAAATTCCGCTAAATCTTCGACGGTGTTGAGTACTTTTGACTTGAATTTTATTTCCTCTGCAGCTTTGAAAAAGTTCAATAAAGCTGGCATCGCGAGTTAATCTTTCGGTTTTTGTTTTCGTAATACCCCCAAAAATTAAAATTAATATACCAGTATAGAAGGAATATCTGTTCGTTTTACAATATTGTTTCGTTTTGCCAATTTACCAAATATGGTCGATGCGTCGTCAGTGTAAAATAAAATAGCCCATATCGTCACGAGAGATAAAAATGAATACATTAACAGACATTGATAAACGGTAATATCCTTCATTCCATTACGCTAATTTGGCAGTTGAGGAAATAAAGGAACCATACGAGAGAGGAAAGTACTATATAAACGAATCGATAATAATTAAATATAGTTTATTTGAGATAGTAAATCGGTTAACAATTCAAACTTCTCCTTTTTGTTTCTTTTCATTCATTCTTCTTCTAATGTTATTGCTCGTCTTATTATGATGCAGAATGATTCCATCGATCAAATACGAAATAGGGTGCGGCTGAAGGTGTTCCGATATTCACTCGCTCAACGAGGAGGGTACAATAATTATACATTCCAACACTCCATGCATTTCGACTCCTTCTAATTTGGGAGTTAGTTATATACGCTACTGCGTAACTTGACGCATGACTCGGATCTGACAACAAAGTGTCCGTGTCCCAAACCCGGGTCACTCCTTCATTTAATAACTTATACACTTCGTTTTTTGATTCGCCTTCGCTCTTCCACACCACTTTCTTGAAATATAACAACTGGGATTCTATCCCACATAGTAGGGTTCTAGGATGCTGTCCAAGTGGAAAAACCACTATATGTCCTTTTGTGAAACCCGTTTGTATGTTCAGAGATTGTAATAATTGGAAGTTTCTTGCAAATTGAACAAAATGTAATTTGTTTAAAACAAAATTCAAAAATGCGTCTCTCGCTTCCACGTAGTCTTCTACGGGTGTTGTCGGCGACATTCTCATTGCATCGATTTTAATCCTTCGGGCGACCATATTTTCAAATCCGCGCAAAGAAAACACAAAAGGGTTGTAAGTGATGGCTTTGCCATTGATGTCTGACGAACGCCATTGAGGTACATTGTAGTTCTCCGAGGCACCTCGAGGTAAATTGTAATACTCCACTCTTCCGAGCATTCTGTTAAGTCTTTTCCACAGCTCTTCCGAATATAGGGAGTTGATATTTTTTGCTATATCTAACCCGTTAGTCATCGGACATTTTATCACAGGACACACGGTCGGTAGTCCTCGTTCCCACATTGCGCTGATATTTTTCGATTTTGTGTTTTTCCGAGGTCGATCTTCGTTCTTTTCAGCTATAATATTGTCTTCTTCTTCAACTTCTCTGTCATCTTTACAGCGCACTTCGAAATAATATTGGCCGTTGGACCATAGCTGAGGAAATTTGCATTTTGTACCAAATACCGTCCATTTGCTTTGAGGCACTTCCCTATTTGATATGACTTTAGGGAGCTTGGAAGTGTACACAATTACAGCTCGTCGGATCAACTCTGCCATATTTACTCTCGCATTTATATAAATGGTATTGGTCCAAAGGTCCTTTCGTGTGTGATGTTAGGTGTAATATATTTTTGGCTTTCGTCAAAAATAGCGTACTTGGATTCCACGTCATCTATCAGAGATTAACCGAACGTAGATAGATAGATAGAAAGTCACAGCAGGCCCTGACCTCTTCTTGTGACTCTTACTGTCATCTTTGGACTTCCGGTTGTGTACATCAACTTTCCGCCCTATCGCCACAAGGTCCTCCCTTTTGAATGATTCCACCTGGGAGGCAGCGTTATCCGCAGTCCTTTCCACCCTGTCAATATGAGAGAGCACCTTGTCCAGGCGCTCACATCCGTACGTTATGCGTGGCATAACGAGTTTTAAAATGAGTTTTCATTATATTTAGTGCTTCTTTGCTCATTGGTCGTTTAGTAATTCTTTTGAAATTCTATTCGAGTATTTTCAAGTCTCCCGCTAATATATCGTCTATCCCGCTTGCTAGAGGTATATGCTGTCCTTTGTCCAATGGGATAAGCGCTTCGTTAGTTGATCGTTTGACAATCACAGTTTGGAGCATTTGATTCATACTTTTTTCGAACGAAGCGCCAACTTCTTCTATTACACTACTAGTTCCTCTCGAAGACGGAGGCGCGGTGAATAGGATCATTTCTTTTAAATCTTTAGCCATACTTTCGACTAATTTCGAGGCTCCTGTTTTAAATTCCGCTAAATCTTCGACGGTGTTGACTACTTTTGACTTGAATTTTATTTCCTCTGCAGCTTTGAAAAAGTTCAATAAAGCTGGCATCGCGAGTTAATCTTTCGGTTTTTGTTTTCGTAATACCCCCAAAAATTAAAATTAATATACCAGTATAGAAGGAATATCTGTTCGTTTTACAATATTGTTTCGTTTTGCCAATTTACCAAATATGGTCGATGCGTCGTCAGTGTAAAATAAAATAGCCCATATCGTCACGAGAGATAAAAATGAATACATTAACAGACATTGATAAACGGTAATATCCTTCATTCCATTACGCTAATTTGGCAGTTGAGGAAATAAAGGAACCATACGAGAGAGGAAAGTACTATATAAACGAATCGATAATAATTAAATATAGTTTATTTGAGATAGTAAATCGGTTAACAATTCAAACTTCTCCTTTTTGTTTCTTTTCATTCATTCTTCTTCTAATGTTATTGCTCGTCTTATTATGCAGAATGATTCCATCGATCAAATACGAAATAGGGTGCGGCTGAAGGTGTTCCGATATTCACTCGCTCAACGAGGAGGGTACAATAATTATACATTCCAACACTCCATGCATTTCGACTCCTTCTAATTTGGGAGTTAGTTATATACGCTACTGCGTAACTTGACGCATGACTCGGATCAGACAACAAAGTGTCCGTGTCCCAAACCCGGGTCACTCCTTCATTTAATAACTTATACACTTCGTTTTTTGATTCGCCTTCGCTCTTCCACACCACTTTCTTGAAATATAACAACTGGGATTCTATCCCACATAGTAGGGTTCTAGGATGCTGTCCAAGTGGAAAAACCACTATATGTCCTTTTGTGAAACCCGTTTGTATGTTCAGAGATTGTAATAATTGGAAGTTTCTTGCAAATTGAACAAAATGTAATTTGTTTAAAACAAAATTCAAAAATGCGTCTCTCGCTTCCACGTAGTCTTCTACGGGTGTTGTCGGCGACATTCTCATTGCATCGATTTTAATCCTTCGGGCGACCATATTTTCAAATCCGCGCAAAGAAAACACAAAAGGGTTGTAAGTGATGGCTTTGCCATTGATGTCTGACGAACGCCATTGAGGTACATTGTAGTTCTCCGAGGCACCTCGAGGTAAATTGTAATACTCCACTCTTCCGAGCATTCTGTTAAGTCTTTTCCACAGCTCTTCCGAATATAGGGAGTTGATATTTTTTGCTATATCTAACCCGTTAGTCATCGGACATTTTATCACAGGACACACGGTCGGTAGTCCTCGTTCCCACATTGCGCTGATATTTTTCGATTTTGTGTTTTTCCGAGGTCGATCTTCGTTCTTTTCAGCTATAATATTGTCTTCTTCTTCAACTTCTCTGTCATCTTTACAGCGCACTTCGAAATAATATTGGCCGTTGGACCATAGCTGAGGAAATTTGCATTTTGTACCAAATACCGTCCATTTGCTTTGAGGCACTTCCCTATTTGATATGACTTTAGGGAGCTTGGAAGTGTACACAATTACAGCTCGTCGGATCAACTCTGCATATTTACTCTCGCATTTATATAAATGGTATTGGTCCAAAGGTCCTTTCGTGTGTGATGTTAGATGTAATATATTTTTGGCTTTCGTCAAAAATAGCGTACTTGGATTCCACGTCATCTATCAGAGATTAACTGAACGTAGATAGATAGATAGAAAGTCACAGCAGGCCCTGACCTCTTCTTGTGACTCTTACTGTCATCTTTGGACTTCCGGTTGTGTACATCAACTTTCCGCCCTATCGCCACAAGGTCCTCCCTTTTGAATGATTCCACCTGGGAGGCAGCGTTATCCGCAGTCCTTTCCACCCTGTCAATATGAGAGAGCACCTTGTCCAGGCGCTCACATCCGTACGTTATGCGTGGCATAACGAGTTTTAAAATGAGTTTTCATTATATTTAGTGCTTCTTTGCTCATTGGTCGTTTAGTGATTCTTTTGAAATTCTATTCGAGTATTTTCAAGTCTCCCGCTAATATATCGTCTATCCCGCTTGCTAGAGGTATATGCTGTCCTTTGTCCAATGGGATAAGCGCTTCGTTAGTTGATCGTTTGACAATCACAGTTTGGAGCATTTGATTCATACTTTTTTCGAACGAAGCGCCAACTTCTTCTATTACACTACTAGTTCCTCTCGAAGACGGAGGCGCGGTGAATAGGATCATTTCTTTTAAATCTTTAGCCATACTTTCGACTAATTTCGAGGCTCCTGTTTTAAATTCCGCTAAATCTTCGACGGTGTTGACTACTTTTGACTTGAATTTTATTTCCTCTGCAGCTTTGAAAAAGTTCAATAAAGCTGGCATCGCGAGTTAATCTTTCGGTTTTTGTTTTCGTAATACCCCCAAAAATTAAAATTAATATACCAGTATAGAAGGAATATCTATTCGTTTTACAATATTGTTTCGTTTTGCCAATTTACCAAATATGGTCGATGCGTCGTCAGTGTAAAATAAAATAGCCCATATCGTCACGAGAGATAAAAATGAATACATTAACAGACATTGATAAACGGTAATATCCTTCATTCCATTACGCTAATTTGGCAGTTGAGGAAATAAAGGAACCATACGAGAGAGGAAAGTACTATATAAACGAATCGATAATAATTAAATATAGTTTATTTGAGATAGTAAATCGGTTAACAATTCAAACTTCTCCTTTTTGTTTCTTTTCATTCATTCTTCTTCTAATGTTATTGCTCGTCTTATTATGATGCAGAATGATTCCATCGATCAAATACGAAATAGGGTGCGGCTGAAGGTGTTCCGATATTCACTCGCTCAACGAGGAGGGTACAATAATTATACATTCCAACACTCCATGCATTTCGACTCCTTCTAATTTGGGAGTTAGTTATATACGCTACTGCGTAACTTGACGCATGACTCGGATCTGACAACAAAGTGTCCGTGTCCCAAACCCGGGTCACTCCTTCATTTAATAACTTATACACTTCGTTTTTTGATTCGCCTTCGCTCTTCCACACCACTTTCTTGAAATATAACAACTGGGATTCTATCCCACATAGTAGGGTTCTAGGATGCTGTCCAAGTGGAAAAACCACTATATGTCCTTTTGTGAAACCCGTTTGTATGTTCAGAGATTGTAATAATTGGAAGTTTCTTGCAAATTGAACAAAATGTAATTTGTTTAAAACAAAATTCAAAAATGCGTCTCTCGCTTCCACGTAGTCTTCTACGGGTGTTGTCGGCGACATTCTCATTGCATCGATTTTAATCCTTCGGGCGACCATATTTTCAAATCCGCGCAAAGAAAACACAAAAGGGTTGTAAGTGATGGCTTTGCCATTGATGTCTGACGAACGTCATTGAGGTACATTGTAGTTCTCCGAGGCACCTTGAGGTAAATTGTAATACTCCACTCTTCCGAGCATTCTGTTAAGTCTTTTCCACAGCTCTTCCGAATATAGGGAGTTGATATTTTTTGCTATATCTAACCCGTTAGTCATCGGACATTTTATCACAGGACACACGGTCGGTAGTCCTCGATCCCACATTGCGCTGATATTTTTCGATTTTGTGTTTTTCCGAGGTCGATCTTCGTTCTTTTCAGCTATAATATTGTCTTCTTCTTCAACTTCTCTGTCATCTTTACAGCGCACTTCGAAATAATATTGGCCGTTGGACCATAGCTGAGGAAATTTGCATTTTGTACCAAATACCGTCCATTTGCTTTGAGGCACTTCCCTATTTGATATGACTTTAGGGAGCTTGGAAGTGTACACAATTACAGCTCGTCGGATCAACTCTGCCATATTTACTCTCGCATTTATATAAATGGTATTGGTCCAAAGGTCCTTTCGTGTGTGATGTTAGGTGTAATATATTTTTGGCTTTCGTCAAAAATAGCGTACTTGGATTCCACGTCATCTATCAGAGATTAACCGAACGTAGATAGATAGATAGAAAGTCACAGCAGGCCCTGACCTCTTCTTGTGACTCTTACTGTCATCTTTGGACTTCCGGTTGTGTACATCAACTTTCCGCCCTATCGCCACAAGGTCCTCCCTTTTGAATGATTCCACCTGGGAGGCAGCGTTATCCGCAGTCCTTTCCACCCTGTCAATATGAGAGAGCACCTTGTCCAGGCGCTCACATCCGTACGTTATGCGTGGCATAACGAGTTTTAAAATGAGTTTTCATTATATTTAGTGCTTCTTTGCTCATTGGTCGTTTAGTAATTCTTTTGAAATTCTATTCGAGTATTTTCAAGTCTCCCGCTAATATATCGTCTATCCCGCTTGCTAGAGGTATATGCTGTCCTTTGTCCAATGGGATAAGCGCTTCGTTAGTTGATCGTTTGACAATCACAGTTTGGAGCATTTGATTCATACTTTTTTCGAACGAAGCGCCAACTTCTTCTATTACACTACTAGTTCCTCTCGAAGACGGAGGCGCGGTGAATAGGATCATTTCTTTTAAATCTTTAGCCATACTTTCGACTAATTTCGAGGCTCCTGTTTTAAATTCCGCTAAATCTTCGACGGTGTTGACTACTTTTGACTTGAATTTTATTTCCTCTGCAGCTTTGAAAAAGTTCAATAAAGCTGGCATCGCGAGTTAATCTTTCGGTTTTTGTTTTCGTAATACCCCCAAAAATTAAAATTAATATACCAGTATAGAAGGAATATCTGTTCGTTTTACAATATTGTTTCGTTTTGCCAATTTACCAAATATGGTCGATGCGTCGTCAGTGTAAAATAAAATAGCCCATATCGTCACGAGAGATAAAAATGAATACATTAACAGACATTGATAAACGGTAATATCCTTCATTCCATTACGCTAATTTGGCAGTTGAGGAAATAAAGGAACCATACGAGAGAGGAAAGTACTATATAAACGAATCGATAATAATTAAATATAGTTTATTTGAGATAGTAAATCGGTTAACAATTCAAACTTCTCCTTTTTGTTTCTTTTCATTCATTCTTCTTCTAATGTTATTGCTCGTCTTATTATGATGCAGAATGATTCCATCGATCAAATACGAAATAGGGTGCGGCTGAAGGTGTTCCGATATTCACTCGCTCAACGAGGAGGGTACAATAATTATACATTCCAACACTCCATGCATTTCGACTCCTTCTAATTTGGGAGTTAGTTATATACGCTACTGCGTAACTTGACGCATGACTCGGATCTGACAACAAAGTGTCCGTGTCCCAAACCCGGGTCACTCCTTCATTTAATAACTTATACACTTCGTTTTTTGATTCGCCTTCGCTCTTCCACACCACTTTCTTGAAATATAACAACTGGGATTCTATCCCACATAGTAGGGTTCTAGGATGCTGTCCAAGTGGAAAAACCACTATATGTCCTTTTGTGAAACCCGTTTGTATGTTCAGAGATTGTAATAATTGGAAGTTTCTTGCAAATTGAACAAAATGTAATTTGTTTAAAACAAAATTCAAAAATGCGTCTCTCGCTTCCACGTAGTCTTCTATGGGTGTTGTCGGCGACATTCTCATTGCATCGATTTTAATCCTTCGGGCGACCATATTTTCAAATCCGCGCAAAGAAAACACAAAAGGGTTGTAAGTGATGGCTTTGCCATTGATGTCTGACGAACGCCATTGAGGTACATTGTAGTTCTCCGAGGCACCTCGAGGTAAATTGTAATACTCCACTCTTCCGAGCATTCTGTTAAGTCTTTTCCACAGCTCTTCCGAATATAGGGAGTTGATATTTTTTGCTATATCTAACCCGTTAGTCATCGGACATTTTATCACAGGACACACGGTCGGTAGTCCTCGTTCCCACATTGCGCTGATATTTTTCGATTTTGTGTTTTTCCGAGGTCGATCTTCGTTCTTTTCAGCTATAATATTGTCTTCTTCTTCAACTTCTCTGTCATCTTTACAGCGCACTTCGAAATAATATTGGCCGTTGGACCATAGCTGAGGAAATTTGCATTTTGTACCAAATACCGTCCATTTGCTTTGAGGCACTTCCCTATTTGATATGACTTTAGGGAGCTTGGAAGTGTACACAATTACAGCTCGTCGGATCAACTCTGCATATTTACTCTCGCATTTATATAAATGGTATTGGTCCAAAGGTCCTTTCGTGTGTGATTTTAGGTGTAATATATTTTTGGCTTTCGTCAAAAATAGCGTACTTGGATTCCACGTCATCTATCAGAGATTAACTGAACGTAGATAGATAGATAGAAAGTCACAGCAGGCCCTGACCTCTTCTTGTGACTCTTACTGTCATCTTTGGACTTCCGGTTGTGTACATCAACTTTCCGCCCTATCGCCACAAGGTCCTCCCTTTTGAATGATTCCACCTGGGAGGCAGCGTTATCCGCAGTCCTTTCCACCCTGTCAATATGAGAGAGCACCTTGTCCAGGCGCTCACATCCGTACGTTATGCGTGGCATAACGAGTTTTAAAATGAGTTTTCATTATATTTAGTGCTTCTTTGCTCATTGGTCGTTTAGTAATTCTTTTGAAATTCTATTCGAGTATTTTCAAGTCTCCCGCTAATATATCGTCTATCCCGCTTGCTAGAGGTATATGCTGTCCTTTGTCCAATGGGATAAGCACTTCGTTAGTTGATCGTTTGACAATCACAGTTTGGAGCATTTGATTCATACTTTTTTCGAACGAAGCGCCAACTTCTTCTATTACACTACTAGTTCCTCTCGAAGACGGAGGCGCGGTGAATAGGATCATTTCTTTTAAATCTTTAGCCATACTTTCGACTAATTTCGAGGCTCCTGTTTTAAATTCCGCTAAATCTTCGACGGTGTTGACTACTTTTGACTTGAATTTTATTTCCTCTGCAGCTTTGAAAAAGTTCAATAAAGCTGGCATCGCGAGTTAATCTTTCGGTTTTTGTTTTCGTAATACCCCCAAAAATTAAAATTAATATACCAGTATAGAAGGAATATCTGTTCGTTTTACAATATTGTTTCGTTTTGCCAATTTACCAAATATGGTCGATGCGTCGTGAGTGTAAAATAAAATAGCCCATATCGTCACGAGAGATAAAAATGAATACATTAACAGACATTGATAAACGGTAATATCCTTCATTCCATTACGCTAATTTGGCAGTTGAGGAAATAAAGGAACCATACGAGAGAGGAAAGTACTATATAAACGAATCGATAATAATTAAATATAGTTTATTTGAGATAGTAAATCGGTTAACAATTCAAACTTCTCCTTTTTGTTTCTTTTCATTCATTCTTCTTCTAATGTTATTGCTCGTCTTATTATGATGCAGAATGATTCCATCGATCAAATACGAAATAGGGTGCGGCTGAAGGTGTTCCGATATTCACTCGCTCAACGAGGAGGGTACAATAATTATACATTCAAACACTCCATGCATTTCGACTCCTTCTAATTTGGGAGTTAGTTATATACGCTACTGCGTAACTTGACGCATGACTCGGATCTGACAACAAAGTGTCCGTGTCCCAAACCTGGGTCACTCCTTCATTTAATAACTTATACACTTCGTTTTTTGATTCGCCTTCGCTCTTCCACACCACTTTCTTGAAATATAACAACTGGGATTCTATCCCACATAGTAGGGTTCTAGGATGCTGTCCAAGTGGAAAAACCACTATATGTCCTTTTGTGAAACCCGTTTGTATGTTCAGAGATTGTAATAATTGGAAGTTTCTTGCAAATTGAACAAAATGTAATTTGTTTAAAACAAAATTCAAAAATGCGTCTCTCGCTTCCACGTAGTCTTCTACGGGTGTTGTCGGCGACATTCTCATTGCATCGATTTTAATCCTTCGGGCGACCATATTTTCAAATCCGCGCAAAGAAAACACAAAAGGGTTGTAAGTGATGGCTTTGCCATTGATGTCTGACGAACGCCATTGAGGTACATTGTAGTTCTCCGAGGCACCTCGAGGTAAATTGTAATACTCCACTCTTCCGAGCATTCTGTTAAGTCTTTTCCACAGCTCTTCCGAATATAGGGAGTTGATATTTTTTGCTATATCTAACCCGTTAGTCATCGGACATTTTATCACAGGACACACGGTCGGTAGTCCTCGATCCCACATTGCGCTGATATTTTTCGATTTTGTGTTTTTCCGAGGTCGATCTTCGTTCTTTTCAGCTATAATATTGTCTTCTTCTTCAACTTCTCTGTCATCTTTACAGCGCACTTCGAAATAATATTGGCCGTTGGACCATAGCTGAGGAAATTTGCATTTTGTACCAAATACCGTCCATTTGCTTTGAGGCACTTCCCTATTTGATATGACTTTAGGGAGCTTGGAAGTGTACACAATTACAGCTCGTCGGATCAACTCTGCATATTTACTCTCGCATTTATATAAATGGTATTGGTCCAAAGGTCCTTGCGTGTGTGATTTTAGGTGTAATATATTTTTGGCTTTCGTCAAAAATAGCGTACTTGGATTCCACGTCATCTATCAGAGATTAACTGAACGTAGATAGATAGATAGAAAGTCACAGCAGGCCCTGACCTCTTCTTGTGACTCTTACTGTCATCTTTGGACTTCCGGTTGTGTATATCAACTTTCCGCCCTATCGCCACAAGGTCCTCCCTTTTGAATGATTCCACCTGGGAGGCAGCGTTATCCGCAGTCCTTTCCACCCTGTCAATATGAGAGAGCACCTTGTCCAGGCGCTCACATCCGTACGTTATGCGTGGCATAACGAGTTTTAAAATGAGTTTTCATTATATTTAGTGCTTCTTTGCTCATTGGTCGTTTAGTAATTCTTTTGAAATTCTATTCGAGTATTTTCAAGTCTCCCGCTAATATATCGTCTATCCCGCTTGCTAGAGGTATATGCTGTCCTTTGTCCAATGGGATAAGCACTTCGTTAGTTGATCGTTTGACAATCACAGTTTGGAGCATTTGATTCATACTTTTTTCGAACGAAGCGCCAACTTCTTCTATTACACTACTAGTTCCTCTCGAAGACGGAGGCGCGGTGAATAGGATCATTTCTTTTAAATCTTTAGCCATACTTTCGACTAATTTCGAGGCTCCTGTTTTAAATTCCGCTAAATCTTCGACGGTGTTGACTACTTTTGACTTGAATTTTATTTCCTCTGCAGCTTTGAAAAAGTTCAATAAAGCTGGCATCGCGAGTTAATCTTTCGGTTTTTGTTTTCGTAATACCCCCAAAAATTAAAATTAATATACCAGTATAGAAGGAATATCTGTTCGTTTTACAATATTGTTTCGTTTTGCCAATTTACCAAATATGGTCGATGCGTCGTCAGTGTAAAATAAAATAGCCCATATCGTCACGAGAGATAAAAATGAATACATTAACAGACATTGATAAACGGTAATATCCTTCATTCCATTACGCTAATTTGGCAGTTGAGGAAATAAAGGAACCATACGAGAGAGGAAAGTACTATATAAACGAATCGATAATAATTAAATATAGTTTATTTGAGATAGTAAATCGGTTAACAATTCAAACTTCTCCTTTTTGTTTCTTTTCATTCATTCTTCTTCTAATGTTATTGCTCGTCTTATTATGATGCAGAATGATTCCATCGATCAAATACGAAATAGGGTGCGGCTGAAGGTGTTCCGATATTCACTCGCTCAACGAGGAGGGTACAATAATTATACATTCCAACACTCCATGCATTTCGACTCCTTCTAATTTGGGAGTTAGTTATATACGCTACTGCGTAACTTGACGCATGACTCGGATCTGACAACAAAGTGTCCGTGTCCCAAACCCGGGTCACTCCTTCATTTAATAACTTATACACTTCGTTTTTTGATTCGCCTTCGCTCTTCCACACCACTTTCTTGAAATATAACAACTGGGATTCTATCCCACATAGTAGGGTTCTAGGATGCTGTCCAAGTGGAAAAACCACTATATGTCCTTTTGTGAAACCCGTTTGTATGTTCAGAGATTGTAATAATTGGAAGTTTCTTGCAAATTGAACAAAATGTAATTTGTTTAAAACAAAATTCAAAAATGCGTCTCGCTTCCACGTAGTCTTCTACGGGTGTTGTCGGCGACATTCTCATTGCATCGATTTTAATCCTTCGGGCGACCATATTTTCAAATCCGCGCAAAGAAAACACAAAAGGGTTGTAAGTGATGGCTTTGCCATTGATGTCTGACGAACGCCATTGAGGTACATTGTAGTTCTCCGAGGCACCTTGAGGTAAATTGTAATACTCCACTCTTCCGAGCATTCTGTTAAGTCTTTTCCACAGCTCTTCCGAATATAGGGAGTTGATATTTTTTGCTATATCTAACCCGTTAGTCATCGGACATTTTATCACAGGACACACGGTCGGTAGTCCTCGTTCCCACATTGCGCTGATATTTTTCGATTTTGTGTTTTTCCGAGGTCGATCTTCGTTCTTTTCAGCTATAATATTGTCTTCTTCTTCAACTTCTCTGTCATCTTTACAGCGCACTTCGAAATAATATTGGCCGTTGGACCATAGCTGAGGAAATTTGCATTTTGTACCAAATACCGTCCATTTGCTTTGAGGCACTTCCCTATTTGATATGACTTTAGGGAGCTTGGAAGTGTACACAATTACAGCTCGTCGGATCAACTCTGCATATTTACTCTCGCATTTATATAAATGGTATTGGTCCAAAGGTCCTTGCGTGTGTGATGTTAGGTGTAATATATTTTTGGCTTTCGTCAAAAATAGCGTACTTGGATTCCACGTCATCTATCAGAGATTAACTGAACGTAGATAGATAGATAGAAAGTCACAGCAGGCCCTGACCTCTTCTTGTGACTCTTACTGTCATCTTTGGACTTCCGGTTGTGTACATCAACTTTCCGCCCTATCGCCACAAGGTCCTCCCTTTTGAATGATTCCACCTGGGAGGCAGCGTTATCCGCAGTCCTTTCCACCCTGTCAATATGAGAGAGCACCTTGTCCAGGCGCTCACATCCGTACGTTATGCGTGGCATAACGAGTTTTAAAATGAGTTTTCATTATATTTAGTGCTTCTTTGCTCATTGGTCGTTTAGTAATTCTTTTGAAATTCTATTCGAGTATTTTCAAGTCTCCCGCTAATATATCGTCTATCCCGCTTGCTAGAGGTATATGCTGTCCTTTGTCCAATGGGATAAGCACTTCGTTAGTTGATCGTTTGACAATCACAGTTTGGAGCATTTGATTCATACTTTTTTCGAACGAAGCGCCAACTTCTTCTATTACACTACTAGTTCCTCTCGAAGACGGAGGCGCGGTGAATAGGATCATTTCTTTTAAATCTTTAGCCATACTTTCGACTAATTTCGAGGCTCCTGTTTTAAATTCCGCTAAATCTTCGACGGTGTTGACTACTTTTGACTTGAATTTTATTTCCTCTGCAGCTTTGAAAAAGTTCAATAAAGCTGGCATCGCGAGTTAATCTTTCGGTTTTTGTTTTCGTAATACCCCCAAAAATTAAAATTAATATACCAGTATAGAAGGAATATCTGTTCGTTTTACAATATTGTTTCGTTTTGCCAATTTACCAAATATGGTCGATGCGTCGTGAGTGTAAAATAAAATAGCCCATATCGTCACGAGAGATAAAAATGAATACATTAACAGACATTGATAAACGGTAATATCCTTCATTCCATTACGCTAATTTGGCAGTTGAGGAAATAAAGGAACCATACGAGAGAGGAAAGTACTATATAAACGAATCGATAATAATTAAATATAGTTTATTTGAGATAGTAAATCGGTTAACAATTCAAACTTCTCCTTTTTGTTTCTTTTCATTCATTCTTCTTCTAATGTTATTGCTCGTCTTATTATGATGCAGAATGATTCCATCGATCAAATACGAAATAGGGTGCGGCTGAAGGTGTTCCGATATTCACTCGCTCAACGAGGAGGGTACAATAATTATACATTCCAACACTCCATGCATTTCGACTCCTTCTAATTTGGGAGTTAGTTATATACGCTACTGCGTAACTTGACGCATGACTCGGATCTGACAACAAAGTGTCCGTGTCCCAAACCCGGGTCACTCCTTCATTTAATAACTTATACACTTCGTTTTTTGATTCGCCTTCGCTCTTCCACACCACTTTCTTGAAATATAACAACTGGGATTCTATCCCACATAGTAGGGTTCTAGGATGCTGTCCAAGTGGAAAAACCACTATATGTCCTTTTGTGAAACCCGTTTGTATGTTCAGAGATTGTAATAATTGGAAGTTTCTTGCAAATTGAACAAAATGTAATTTGTTTAAAACAAAATTCAAAAATGCGTCTCTCGCTTCCACGTAGTCTTCTACGGGTGTTGTCGGCGACATTCTCATTGCATCGATTTTAATCCTTCGGGCGACCATATTTTCAAATCCGCGCAAAGAAAACACAAAAGGGTTGTAAGTGATGGCTTTGCCATTGATGTCTGACGAACGCCATTGAGGTACATTGTAGTTCTCCGAGGCACCTCGAGGTAAATTGTAATACTCCACTCTTCCGAGCATTCTGTTAAGTCTTTTCCACAGCTCTTCCGAATATAGGGAGTTGATATTTTTTGCTATATCTAACCCGTTAGTCATCGGACATTTTATCACAGGACACACGGTCGGTAGTCCTCGATCCCACATTGCGCTGATATTTTTCGATTTTGTGTTTTTCCGAGGTCGATCTTCGTTCTTTTCAGCTATAATATTGTCTTCTTCTTCAACTTCTCTGTCATCTTTACAGCGCACTTCGAAATAATATTGGCCGTTGGACCATAGCTGAGGAAATTTGCATTTTGTACCAAATACCGTCCATTTGCTTTGAGGCACTTCCCTATTTGATATGACTTTAGGGAGCTTGGAAGTGTACACAATTACAGCTCGTCGGATCAACTCTGCATATTTACTCTCGCATTTATATAAATGGTATTGGTCCAAAGGTCCTTTCGTGTGTGATGTTAGGTGTAATATATTTTTGGCTTTCGTCAAAAATAGCGTACTTGGATTCCACGTCATCTATCAGAGATTAACTGAACGTAGATAGATAGATAGAAAGTCACAGCAGGCCCTGACCTCTTCTTGTGACTCTTACTGTCATCTTTGGACTTCCGGTTGTGTACATCAACTTTCCGCCCTATCGCCACAAGGTCCTCCCTTTTGAATGATTCCACCTGGGAGGCAGCGTTATCCGCAGTCCTTTCCACCCTGTCAATATGAGAGAGCACCTTGTCCAGGCGCTCACATCCGTACGTTATGCGTGGCATAACGAGTTTTAAAATGAGTTTTCATTATATTTAGTGCTTCTTTGCTCATTGGTCGTTTAGTAATTCTTTTGAAATTCTATTCGAGTATTTTCAAGTCTCCCGCTAATATATCGTCTATCCCGCTTGCTAGAGGTATATGCTGTCCTTTGTCCAATGGGATAAGCACTTCGTTAGTTGATCGTTTGACAATCACAGTTTGGAGCATTTGATTCATACTTTTTTCGAACGAAGCGCCAACTTCTTCTATTACACTACTAGTTCCTCTCGAAGACGGAGGCGCGGTGAATAGGATCATTTCTTTTAAATCTTTAGCCATACTTTCGACTAATTTCGAGGCTCCTGTTTTAAATTCCGCTAAATCTTCGACGGTGTTGACTACTTTTGACTTGAATTTTATTTCCTCTGCAGCTTTGAAAAAGTTCAATAAAGCTGGCATCGCGAGTTAATCTTTCGGTTTTTGTTTTCGTAATACCCCCAAAAATTAAAATTAATATACCAGTATAGAAGGAATATCTGTTCGTTTTACAATATTGTTTCGTTTTGCCAATTTACCAAATATGGTCGATGCGTCGTCAGTGTAAAATAAAATAGCCCATATCGTCACGAGAGATAAAAATGAATACATTAACAGACATTGATAAACGGTAATATCCTTCATTCCATTACGCTAATTTGGCAGTTGAGGAAATAAAGGAACCATACGAGAGAGGAAAGTACTATATAAACGAATCGATAATAATTAAATATAGTTTATTTGAGATAGTAAATCGGTTAACAATTCAAACTTCTCCTTTTTGTTTCTTTTCATTCATTCTTCTTCTAATGTTATTGCTCGTCTTATTATGATGCAGAATGATTCCATCGATCAAATACGAAATAGGGTGCGGCTGAAGGTGTTCCGATATTCACTCGCTCAACGAGGAGGGTACAATAATTATACATTCCAACACTCCATGCATTTCGACTCCTTCTAATTTGGGAGTTAGTTATATACGCTACTGCGTAACTTGACGCATGACTCGGATCTGACAACAAAGTGTCCGTGTCCCAAACCTGGGTCACTCCTTCATTTAATAACTTATACACTTCGTTTTTTGATTCGCCTTCGCTCTTCCACACCACTTTCTTGAAATATAACAACTGGGATTCTATCCCACATAGTAGGGTTCTAGGATGCTGTCCAAGTGGAAAAACCACTATATGTCCTTTTGTGAAACCCGTTTGTATGTTCAGAGATTGTAATAATTGGAAGTTTCTTGCAAATTGAACAAAATGTAATTTGTTTAAAACAAAATTCAAAAATGCGTCTCTCGCTTCCACGTAGTCTTCTACGGGTGTTGTCGGCGACATTCTCATTGCATCGATTTTAATCCTTCGGGCGACCATATTTTCAAATCCGCGCAAAGAAAACACAAAAGGGTTGTAAGTGATGGCTTTGCCATTGATGTCTGACGAACGCCATTGAGGTACATTGTAGTTCTCCGAGGCACCTCGAGGTAAATTGTAATACTCCACTCTTCCGAGCATTCTGTTAAGTCTTTTCCACAGCTCTTCCGAATATAGGGAGTTGATATTTTTTGCTATATCTAACCCGTTAGTCATCGGACATTTTATCACAGGACACACGGTCGGTAGTCCTCGATCCCACATTGCGCTGATATTTTTCGATTTTGTGTTTTTCCGAGGTCGATCTTCGTTCTTTTCAGCTATAATATTGTCTTCTTCTTCAACTTCTCTGTCATCTTTACAGCGCACTTCGAAATAATATTGGCCGTTGGACCATAGCTGAGGAAATTTGCATTTTGTACCAAATACCGTCCATTTGCTTTGAGGCACTTCCCTATTTGATATGACTTTAGGGAGCTTGGAAGTGTACACAATTACAGCTCGTCGGATCAACTCTGCATATTTACTCTCGCATTTATATAAATGGTATTGGTCCAAAGGTCCTTTCGTGTGTGATGTTAGGTGTAATATATTTTTGGCTTTCGTCAAAAATAGCGTACTTGGATTCCACGTCATCTATCAGAGATTAACTGAACGTAGATAGATAGATAGAAAGTCACAGCAGGCCCTGACCTCTTCTTGTGACTCTTACTGTCATCTTTGGACTTCCGGTTGTGTACATCAACTTTCCGCCCTATCGCCACAAGGTCCTCCCTTTTGAATGATTCCACCTGGGAGGCAGCGTTATCCGCAGTCCTTTCCACCCTGTCAATATGAGAGAGCACCTTGTCCAGGCGCTCACATCCGTACGTTATGCGTGGCATAACGAGTTTTAAAATGAGTTTTCATTATATTTAGTGCTTCTTTGCTCATTGGTCGTTTAGTAATTCTTTTGAAATTCTATTCGAGTATTTTCAAGTCTCCCGCTAATATATCGTCTATCCCGCTTGCTAGAGGTATATGCTGTCCTTTGTCCAATGGGATAAGCACTTCGTTAGTTGATCGTTTGACAATCACAGTTTGGAGCATTTGATTCATACTTTTTTCGAACGAAGCGCCAACTTCTTCTATTACACTACTAGTTCCTCTCGAAGACGGAGGCGCGGTGAATAGGATCATTTCTTTTAAATCTTTAGCCATACTTTCGACTAATTTCGAGGCTCCTGTTTTAAATTCCGCTAAATCTTCGACGGTGTTGACTACTTTTGACTTGAATTTTATTTCCTCTGCAGCTTTGAAAAAGTTCAATAAAGCTGGCATCGCGAGTTAATCTTTCGGTTTTTGTTTTCGTAATACCCCCAAAAATTAAAATTAATATACCAGTATAGAAGGAATATCTGTTCGTTTTACAATATTGTTTCGTTTTGCCAATTTACCAAATATGGTCGATGCGTCGTCAGTGTAAAATAAAATAGCCCATATCGTCACGAGAGATAAAAATGAATACATTAACAGACATTGATAAACGGTAATATCCTTCATTCCATTACGCTAATTTGGCAGTTGAGGAAATAAAGGAACCATACGAGAGAGGAAAGTACTATATAAACGAATCGATAATAATTAAATATAGTTTATTTGAGATAGTAAATCGGTTAACAATTCAAACTTCTCCTTTTTGTTTCTTTTCATTCATTCTTCTTCTAATGTTATTGCTCGTCTTATTATGATGCAGAATGATTCCATCGATCAAATACGAAATAGGGTGCGGCTGAAGGTGTTCCGATATTCACTCGCTCAACGAGGAGGGTACAATAATTATACATTCCAACACTCCATGCATTTCGACTCCTTCTAATTTGGGAGTTAGTTATATACGCTACTGCGTAACTTGACGCATGACTCGGATCTGACAACAAAGTGTCCGTGTCCCAAACCCGGGTCACTCCTTCATTTAATAACTTATACACTTCGTTTTTTGATTCGCCTTCGCTCTTCCACACCACTTTCTTGAAATATAACAACTGGGATTCTATCCCACATAGTAGGATTCTAGGATGCTGTCCAAGTGGAAAAACCACTATATGTCCTTTTGTGAAACCCGTTTGTATGTTCAGAGATTGTAATAATTGGAAGTTTCTTGCAAATTGAACAAAATGTAATTTGTTTAAAACAAAATTCAAAAATGCGTCTCTCGCTTCCACGTAGTCTTCTACGGGTGTTGTCGGCGACATTCTCATTGCATCGATTTTAATCCTTCGGGCGACCATATTTTCAAATCCGCGCAAAGAAAACACAAAAGGGTTGTAAGTGATGGCTTTGCCATTGATGTCTGACGAACGCCATTGAGGTACATTGTAGTTCTCCGAGGCACCTCGAGGTAAATTGTAATACTCCACTCTTCCGAGCATTCTGTTAAGTCTTTTCCACAGCTCTTCCGAATATAGGGAGTTGATATTTTTTGCTATATCTAACCCGTTAGTCATCGGACATTTTATCACAGGACACACGGTCGGTAGTCCTCGTTCCCACATTGCGCTGATATTTTTCGATTTTGTGTTTTTCCGAGGTCGATCTTCGTTCTTTTCAGCTATAATATTGTCTTCTTCTTCAACTTCTCTGTCATCTTTACAGCGCACTTCGAAATAATATTGGCCGTTGGACCATAGCTGAGGAAATTTGTATTTTTGTACCAAATACCGTCCATTTGCTTTGAGGCACTTCCCTATTTGATATGACTTTAGGGAGCTTGGAAGTGTACACAATTACAGCTCGTCGGATCAACTCTGCATATTTACTCTCGCATTTATATAAATGGTATTGGTCCAAAGGTCCTTTCGTGTGTGATGTTAGGTGTAATATATTTTTGGCTTTCGTCAAAAATAGCGTACTTGGATTCCACGTCATCTATCAGAGATTAACTGAACGTAGATAGATAGATAGAAAGTCACAGCAGGCCCTGACCTCTTCTTGTGACTCTTACTGTCATCTTTGGACTTCCGGTTGTGTACATCAACTTTCCGCCCTATCGCCACAAGGTCCTCCCTTTTGAATGATTCCACCTGGGAGGCAGCGTTATCCACAGTCCTTTCCACCCTGTCAATATGAGAGAGCACCTTGTCCAGGCGCTCACATCCGTACGTTATGCGTGGCATAACGAGTTTTAAAATGAGTTTTCATTATATTTAGTGCTTCTTTGCTCATTGGTCGTTTAGTAATTCTTTTGAAATTCTATTCGAGTATTTTCAAGTCTCCCGCTAATATATCGTCTATCCCGCTTGCTAGAGGTATATGCTGTCCTTTGTCCAATGGGATAAGCACTTCGTTAGTTGATCGTTTGACAATCACAGTTTGGAGCATTTGATTCATACTTTTTTCGAACGAAGCGCCAACTTCTTCTATTACACTACTAGTTCCTCTCGAAGACGGAGGCGCGGTGAATAGGATCATTTATTTTAAATCTTTAGCCATACTTTCGACTAATTTCGAGGCTCCTGTTTTAAATTCCGCTAAATCTTCGACGGTGTTGACTACTTTTGACTTGAATTTTATTTCCTCTGCAGCTTTGAAAAAGTTCAATAAAGCTGGCATCGCGAGTTAATCTTTCGGTTTTTGTTTTCGTAATACCCCCAAAAATTAAAATTAATATACCAGTATAGAAGGAATATCTGTTCGTTTTACAATATTGTTTCGTTTTGCCAATTTACCAAATATGGTCGATGCGTCGTCAGTGTAAAATAAAATAGCCCATATCGTCACGAGAGATAAAAATGAATACATTAACAGACATTGATAAACGGTAATATCCTTCATTCCATTACGCTAATTTGGCAGTTGAGGAAATAAAGGAACCATACGAGAGAGGAAAGTACTATATAAACGAATCGATAATAATTAAATATAGTTTATTTGAGATAGTAAATCGGTTAACAATTCAAACTTCTCCTTTTTGTTTCTTTTCATTCATTCTTCTTCTAATGTTATTGCTCGTCTTATTATGATGCAGAATGATTCCATCGATCAAATACGAAATAGGGTGCGGCTGAAGGTGTTCCGATATTCACTCACTCAACGAGGAGGGTACAATAATTATACATTCCAACACTCCATGCATTTCGACTCCTTCTAATTTGGGAGTTAGTTATATACGCTACTGCGTAACTTGACGCATGACTCGGATCTGACAACAAAGTGTCCGTGTCCCAAACCTGGGTCACTCCTTCATTTAATAACTTATACACTTCGTTTTTTGATTCGCCTTCGCTCTTCCACACCACTTTCTTGAAATATAACAACTGGGATTCTATCCCACATAGTAGGGTTCTAGGATGCTGTCCAAGTGGAAAAACCACTATATGTCCTTTTGTGAAACCCGTTTGTATGTTCAGAGATTGTAATAATTGGAAGTTTCTTGCAAATTGAACAAAATGTAATTTGTTTAAAACAAAATTCAAAAATGCGTCTCTCGCTTCCACGTAGTCTTCTACGGGTGTTGTCGGCGACATTCTCATTGCATCGATTTTAATCCTTCGGGCGACCATATTTTCAAATCCGCGCAAAGAAAACACAAAAGGGTTGTAAGTGATGGCTTTGCCATTGATGTCTGACGAACGCCATTGAGGTACATTGTAGTTCTCCGAGGCACCTTGAGGTAAATTGTAATACTCCACTCTTCCGAGCATTCTGTTAAGTCTTTTCCACAGCTCTTCCGAATATAGGGAGTTGATATTTTTTGCTATATCTAACCCGTTAGTCATCGGACATTTTATCACAGGACACACGGTCGGTAGTCCTCGTTCCCACATTGCGCTGATATTTTTCGATTTTGTGTTTTTCCGAGGTCGATCTTCGTTCTTTTCAGCTATAATATTGTCTTCTTCTTCAACTTCTCTGTCATCTTTACAGCGCACTTCGAAATAATATTGGCCGTTGGACCATAGCTGAGGAAATTTGCATTTTGTACCAAATACCGTCCATTTGCTTTGAGGCACTTCCCTATTTGATATGACTTTAGGGAGCTTGGAAGTGTACACAATTACAGCTTGTCGGATCAACTCTGCATATTTACTCTCGCATTTATATAAATGGTATTGGTCCAAAGGTCCTTTCGTGTGTGATGTTAGATGTAATATATTTTTGGCTTTCGTCAAAAATAGCGTACTTGGATTCCACGTCATCTATCAGAGATTAACTGAACGTAGATAGATAGATAGAAAGTCACAGCAGGCACTGACCTCTTCTTGTGACTCTTACTGTCATCTTTGGACATCCGGTTGTGTACATCAACTTTCCGCCCTATCGCCACTAGGTCCTCCCTTTTGAATGATTCCACCTGGGAGGCAGCGTTATCCGCAGTCCTTTCCACCCTGTCAATATGAGAGAGCACCTTGTCCAGGCGCTCACATCCGTACGTTATGCGTGGCATAACGAGTTTTAAAATGAGTTTTCATTATATTTAGTGCTTCTTTGCTCATTGGTCGTTTAGTGATTCTTTTGAAATTCTATTCGAGTATTTTCAAGTCTCCCGCTAATATATCGTCTATCCCGCTTGCTAGAGGTATATGCTGTCCTTTGTCCAATGGGATAAGCACTTCGTTAGTTGATCGTTTGACAATCACAGTTTGGAGCATTTGATTCATACTTTTTTCGAACGAAGCGCCAACTTCTTCTATTACACTACTAGTTCCTCTCGAAGACGGAGGCGCGGTGAATAGGATCATTTCTTTTAAATCTTTAGCCATACTTTCGACTAATTTCGAGGCTCCTGTTTTAAATTCCGCTAAATCTTCGACGGTGTTGACTACTTTTGACTTGAATTTTATTTCCTCTGCAGCTTTGAAAAAGTTCAATAAAGCTGGCATCGCGAGTTAATCTTTCGGTTTTTGTTTTCGTAATACCCCCAAAAATTAAAATTAATATACCAGTATAGAAGGAATATCTGTTCGTTTTACAATATTGTTTCGTTTTGCCAATTTACCAAATATGGTCGATGCGTCGTCAGTGTAAAATAAAATAGCCCATATCGTCACGAGAGATAAAAATGAATACATTAACAGACATTGATAAACGGTAATATCCTTCATTCCATTACGCTAATTTGGCAGTTGAGGAAATAAAGGAACCATACGAGAGAGGAAAGTACTATATAAACGAATCGATAATAATTAAATATAGTTTATTTGAGATAGTAAATCGGTTAACAATTCAAACTTCTCCTTTTTGTTTCTTTTCATTCATTCTTCTTCTAATGTTATTGCTCGTCTTATTATGATGCAGAATGATTCCATCGATCAAATACGAAATAGGGTGCGGCTGAAGGTGTTCCGATATTCACTCGCTCAACGAGGAGGGTACAATAATTATACATTCCAACACTCCATGCATTTCGACTCCTTCTAATTTGGGAGTTAGTTATATACGCTACTGCGTAACTTGACGCATGACTCGGATCTGACAACAAAGTGTCCGTGTCCCAAACCCGGGTCACTCCTTCATTTAATAACTTATACACTTCGTTTTTTGATTCGCCTTCGCTCTTCCACACCACTTTCTTGAAATATAACAACTGGGATTCTATCCCACATAGTAGGGTTCTAGGATGCTGTCCAAGTGGAAAAACCACTATATGTCCTTTTGTGAAACCCGTTTGTATGTTCAGAGATTGTAATAATTGGAAGTTTCTTGCAAATTGAACAAAATGTAATTTGTTTAAAACAAAATTCAAAAATGCGTCTCTCGCTTCCACGTAGTCTTCTACGGGTGTTGTCGGCGACATTCTCATTGCATCGATTTTAATCCTTCGGGCGACCATATTTTCAAATCCGCGCAAAGAAAACACAAAAGGGTTGTAAGTGATGGCTTTGCCATTGATGTCTGACGAACGCCATTGAGGTACATTGTAGTTCTCCGAGGCACCTCGAGGTAAATTGTAATACTCCACTCTTCCGAGCATTCTGTTAAGTCTTTTCCACAGCTCTTCCGAATATAGGGAGTTGATATTTTTTGCTATATCTAACCCGTTAGTCATCGGACATTTTATCACAGGACACACGGTCGGTAGTCCTCGTTCCCACATTGCGCTGATATTTTTCGATTTTGTGTTTTTCCGAGGTCGATCTTCGTTCTTTTCAGCTATAATATTGTCTTCTTCTTCAACTTCTCTGTCATCTTTACAGCGCACTTCGAAATAATATTGGCCGTTGGACCATAGCTGAGGAAATTTGCATTTTGTACCAAATACCGTCCATTTGCTTTGAGGCACTTCCCTATTTGATATGACTTTAGGGAGCTTGGAAGTGTACACAATTACAGCTCGTCGGATCAACTCTGCATATTTACTCTCGCATTTATATAAATGGTATTGGTCCAAAGGTCCTTTCGTGTGTGATGTTAGGTGTAATATATTTTTGGCTTTCGTCAAAAATAGCGTACTTGGATTCCACGTCATCTATCAGAGATTAACCGAACGTAGATAGATAGATAGAAAGTCACAGCAGGCCCTGACCTCTTCTTGTGACTCTTACTGTCATCTTTGGACTTCCGGTTGTGTACATCAACTTTCCGCCCTATCGCCACAAGGTCCTCCCTTTTGAATGATTCCACCTGGGAGGCAGCGTTATCCGCAGTCCTTTCCACCCTGTAAATATGAGAGAGCACCTTGTCCAGGCGCTCACAAAGAGCGGTCTCCAACCTCACAAGGGCTGATGCCATCTCTAAATTAGATAGCTCGGTGAAGAGGGATTCTGAGACCACCTCTGCCCTGTTATCCTTCATTTCTCTGAAGGCCTCGTACAAACGCTCCACTGACTCGGAGATATTTTGGACCCCAAGTGAGACCCTCTTATGATGAGCAGTCTCAAGCAGATCCTTGGTGGCCCTTATCAGCGGTTCAACCACCTTCTTAACCATCTTCTCCATATAATTGGAAGCAGCTTTGAATGGGCGCTCTCCAATATTATTGGAGTTGGTACCCCACTGCTCCCACCTGGCAATTAGGGAGTTCTCCTCCTCCACAGTCTTGTCCAGGTTGGCCAGGACGGATGGCGTCACACTGGGTTTCGCCACCTTTTTTCGAATCATGCCCAATGGCCTTGGTGCAGGCAGCTTAGGGTTTGAGCCTCCAAAGGCTCCCCCCAGTTGACTTGGGCCTGCCGCCACTTGCCTCTCCATCAGACTGCACGTCTTTGCCCTGCTCCATCGTAAAGACCTTCATAGGTCCCATGGCCTTTGCCCAAACATTGGCCGTTTTTTCCTTGCCCAGCCCTGTAGCGTACTCAGTCGTGAGCCGCGGCCAATTGTTCTTCGACAGGGCAGAGGAAGAGGAAGACATTGGTTTCCAATCAGCAGCCTTACGTTCCTTAGGAACCCTCTTCCTCCTCCTCTTTCTAGCTCCCTCCACCGCCTTATCCCACTCCAGTTTGGATGCCAGGAGCTTGTTGTCCTCCCCACTGTCCCTCTCCGCTCAATCTGATGTTGGGAGAGAGGAGGACTCGACTGTCTGTTTTCCCCCATCTTCATATGGGGGAGGAGCCTCTTCTTTAGCAGGTAGAGAAGCCGCTTCTTTAGCTGTTTCAGAAGCCCTTGGCTTTGCCGGCACAATTATCTCGTCTGGCAATTCGGAAACCAGCCTGCTCTCCTTCTTTGGCTTACTCTCCTCCATATTTGTGGCCTTCATAGACCACATCCCCTTTTCCTTGTACCCAGGAGGCATATTGTAAGGCCTCACACCGGGACAGTACTCCTTGGCTTTCTGGCCAGAGCCACTCAACACCTCGGCAAATTTCACAGCAGCTGCATGCTGCATGCCCCGCTCTCATTCTTTCGCCTGCTATCAGAATACCTGGCTTGACTTATCTTGTCATTTTCTTCCCTCAGCCGCCTCTCCACTTCATATTTGGAGGGTCCAAAGCCCTCCCTGGCTATCCTCCGATCGTTTTCCACCATCCGATTTTCACAATTATCGAGGTAATCACGAAGATTCCTCATGTCACCCGACCCCATTTTTTTGGGGTATTTAGGAAGCCCTGAAGGGTACTGGACCCCTATGACTCCCTCCACCAAGTATTTGGCACCTATGCCCAAGGCACCCACTAGAGCGTGGTGGCTCCCTTGAAGGGCATGCGCCCCAAACTCCCTAATGGAGACCTTATCCGCTTGCTGTATATCCCCTCTAGTTTCCACTAATTCGTAAGCCCAGTCGTGCGTACACGATATGCGTCAGCCTTATTAATGGGTGGTTCGCTCGGTAACGGATTGCCCGGCCCAAGATAGTTAAGGCCTGGCCACATAGGCATTGGCCGTAAACCAGTATTGGCCTTTACACTTGGAAAAAGAGTGTACCCCTCACCTAAAAACGCTTTAATTTCTTATCCTTACCGGATAGAAATTTTTCCCGTCGAAAACGAAATTACAAAAGATAGCCGATGTTTCTGGGGAGGGGGGGGGGGGGGGGGGGCCCACACACTCTCAAAACTCTGGCCCTACTTATGTATGTCCGTTCCCAAAAGATTTTGGGAACAGAACAGTCTCTCCCTAGGCAGGGGGGGGGGGGGAGAGTAAGAACACACTTTATTTATAATACTGCCCTACCTACTTGGAATTTATTTACTCCTCGTCCTTAAAGTTGCTCAAAATGATGAATTAAACAATTAGAAATTAGTCCCGTCCGAATCGGGCCAGCGGTTCCCGAGATACAAAAAATTGCCAAAACTCCAGGGGGGGAGGGGGGGGGGGGTACCCGCCTCAACTCCCAAAATTCGTTTGGCCTCTATATAGGACCAATCCCCCAATTAGTTTGGGGCCAGGACCAAATATAAGAGATTTGGATCTTTTGGGGTCTGGACTCCTAACTGCCAGGTGCCTCCTGATGACCCTGAACTTCCCTTGAAGCTAAAAATAGCCCAGTTCCCCACTGTTGAACGTTCCTGAGGAGGAAAACCACAACTTTTATATTACTTCTCAACATAATGTAGCTAATGGGCCAAAGTTTGGGGGCTTCTACAGCCTAAACTACTCGTTCAAAATCCACCAAATTTTGATAGATTATAGTTTGAAATTTACTCTATCCAAATGCCGAATAAAATTTGGAGGTCTTCGCACTAGATTTAATACAAAAGGGCACCTGCCCTTTTTTGGGGGTCCCAAAACTATTAGGTATTGGAAAGAACTCACTTTAATGAAGGTATCTGCCAAAAACCAGCGTTGTAGGTCTCCAAAAACCCAGTCAAAGCACGGAGTGAACACAGAGCTCCTCCAGGAAGGTGTTGCCTCAACCACTGCCAGAGCACAACTGTCTCTCTAATGGGGCAACTCCAGTGGAGCACAAGAAGAATTATAAAAGGGGTGCCTTCTGATGCCCATTGCAAGCCGCTCTTTGTCCTTGCAGTCCAATCAACCCAAAACTGTTCATTAGTGACAGAATTATCATGATAGAATAAAGCATTCTGACCGCCAAGCTGGCTAAGAACTCAAACACGACGTACACCAGCATCCTCAGCAACTTGTTTTCTTCCCTTTGGATAGTCGACAGCGTCTTTCGCAACTTCTTCTTTTTCTTCACCTGCAACAAATTTGATCCTCAGGAGATGGCTGTGATGAAATGGGTGAGAAGTCCTGGTCGTTTGGTAGTTGTGACCACACATGGGAGAAAGGTACATTACCTTTTTAGACATTTTGAGGATGTGTACTAAACAGAAGAGAAACAGCCATGGTTTTGCTCTTGTTCTGCTCAGGGCAACCGTCACTTATTGAAACTAGCTCATCAGTCAACTGTTACAAGGTGAGATGCTGTTGGTTAAATGTAGCAGCATTTACATCACCTCATTTTAACCCTTCTTTCCCTCATTTCCCAAATATCTGTAATATGTGTCCTAAGACCTAGTACCACAACTGACTGACGCATATAGTACGCAACACTCGTTGGTAAATAAGGAAGCGGGATATTCTCCCAAAAATCAAACGAGATGCAGTTGGCTTTGCCTTGTTTGGCTTTCAAAACATGTGGATCGTGGCCGTCCAATGTGATGTGCTGTGTGACTTCTAGGTACAGCATTATAAAACTTTCGTGCCCACCAGTTTGTAATGTTCCTGGAGACTGTGGGCCAGGAGTAGGGAATGGCATTTTAGGTGAGATGGGATTTCACAGCTTTTCTCCCGATCATGCACAAATTTTAAACATTGAAAAACATAAAGGGCCGGTATGGTAAGAACGCGTAGATGAATGAACACACCCCTGTGAAAAGTTGCATGGAAAACAGCGAGCACAGCTAATGGTGAAAGTCTGTCTGTGAGTCTACAGAGGAAAATAATGCGGCTTAGGGTTTTACTAAGGTCAAGACGATGCTCTCCAGTTCAACCGGTTCAAGCATAACGACAATATTATTTGTGAGATAGTGTTGTTGATAGTGTGTTTATGA
The DNA here is from genome assembly GCA_030762985.1 of Adelphocoris suturalis. Lineage (NCBI taxonomy): Eukaryota > Metazoa > Arthropoda > Insecta > Hemiptera > Miridae > Adelphocoris > Adelphocoris suturalis. Next base: position 36,317,523 of record CM061043.1, on the reverse strand, counting down.
AGCGGAAAGGTAATGTTATGTTCAAGGAAAACTCTCATAGTCAAAGAGGTTTGATTAAATGGCTGTCAAAGTTCAACCTGTTTGGGTATCACAACCAAAGAGAAATTTCTCCTTAGTAATAAGGACACAACTCTGTGCGATGTTTCAAATATTTTTGGGCAGTAACAATTAGTCTCACATTCCAAACGACATTAGCTGTGTTTTCAGTTGGTACAACTTTGTAGTACTTGATATGATCATTGCATCTTATGCGCTGCTACCTTCGATAAGAAGAATGAAGGAAGATTGATGAGGAAGGAGACGATGATGATGGCCAAGGTGTATTGTGGACCCTCCTGTGAGTGCAGATCTGTGGAAATTTGAATGGACGTTACACCGTGACGTTGAGCTGTAATGCGAGCGAGAGTCAGATACACAGAAGCAGTCTGAACTATGAAGTACACAGGATAAGCCCAGGAAGCAGTGAAGTGCAGGAGGATGAAATTAACCACATAGGAGATGGTACATTGTCAGGGTAGATCTTGGTAGTTTTCATCAAGACAATGAGTAAATCGTAAGCAGCAAGAGCAGTGAGATGGACTGACGTCTAAGACTTCATGCTCGGCCTTGTCCATATCACCATGTACGCTATGTTCTCCAGCACTCCCACCAGCCCCAGCACAGCAAGAGCAGGGAGATGGACTGACGTCTTAGACTTCATGCTTGACCTTGTCCATATCACCATGTATGCTATGTTCTCCAGCACTCCCACCAGCCCCAGCACAGCAAGAGCAGCGAGATGGACTGACGTCTAAAACTTCATGCTCGACCTTGTCCATATCACCATGTACGCTATGTTCTCCAGCACTCCCACCAGCCCCAGCACAGCAAGAGCAGGGAGCTGGACTGACGTCTAAGACTTCATGCTCGACCTTGTCCATATCACCATGTATGCTATGTTCTCTAGCACTCCCACCAGCCCCAGCACAGCAATCGCGCTTAATATTAACAGCTAAGTGAATGGTGTGAAGTTGTCATAGTTTTTAACTGTGTGTATCCATTGTTCATTTTCTGCTAAGACCTTCCAGAAGAAACTACGTTTTTGATAGAGATCCCATAATTCTGAAGTTGATCCTCCTGCTATACTTGCCTTAATGGATCAACAAGAAGCTTCTTACTATGTTGCAACCTGAAATAAAACAAGATGACCTATAAATTAAAGAAAAATACAATTAAAAAAACTTGCAAAATACAGAGAGAGACCAAGACTAGAGAGCGCGATCTGTTTAAAAATGCGCAGCTGATGAAATTGCGGCCATCAAAATGAGAGAGTCTATAAGATCCATCAGGTTTTAGTACCAAAGATAATGACGACTGAAAAAATTCGTCCTCCCTTCAAAGGGTGTGATGGCCCCAATGCGTAGCAAATTCTTTATTTCATCTCTCATTATGGGAATCTGCTCCGCTATACCTAATTTAGTTTGATGACTCCAGTACTGAAAAAGGTTCTTCTCGTTCATTCCTTGCTAAACAATCTACCCAAACGACCTGGATAATGTACCTACCTCAATGGGAGCCACTAGCACCGCAGTGTCTGATAGTGTCGGGCACCTTGGTTCTGTTATTTAGATTATTCCATTTTGTGTCCGGCCATTCCTTCAAGAGCTCTTCTTACTGTTTGTCGGGCGAGTTTCCCAAGGAGTGGGTAGGGCTGTGCTCGTAAATTGTGGGGCTGGCTCACAGATTCGGCACCTTTCGTGCATTCTCTGGCTGTGAGTTAGTTGAATTGGTACTATTATTCAGTGGTTGTTGCCTTATCCGTGTGCGGTAATGGTTTTTGAGGGTTGAGAAATTTTTTTGAAGGCTTCTCAGATTTTTATGGTTTATTGCTGAGCGCTTTCGCCTTATATTGGCCTCATCAGAGCTTGTATGCTTAATCTTTGCTTGTTTGGGGCCTCTTCAGCATCTTAGAAGATACCTTCGAAGTTGATGTATTTCGTCAAATTTATTAGAGGGGGAGATGTGAAAATCTGGTGGTTTGTCACTCATTGTCTGGTTGGTATCTCTACTATGTCCTTATAAGTTTAAGGATGTCTTTTGTGGTCAATTTTAAATTTTAAATTGAGAAAGAAAGATGCAAGGTGGAGAGATTCACTTTTAGATTGATAAAAGAGAATGATGAATTGGTACTGTTTCTGTCAGCTTGCATCTCAGTGTTAGTGTGTTCATTTTGCATGATCCCAGAGTTGGTGGTACAAATCTCAATAACTGGCTCCATTTCAGGAAGTCCTCCGGCACTTGTTATACCCAACTTAGCTTGAATTTCAGGGGGGACTCATTCATATTTGAGACAGGAGGCGGCTTCAACGGGTCGTCACCGAGCAACCCTTTTACATCCTCCAGGAGTTCGGGTTGAGCAAACCCAGCGAACTCGGGAGATTCAAAGTCTTCTATGAGACCACCCTTTGCAGCTGTATCCGAGTCTAGGCTATTTACGTCCGGACGATCGCCCGTCGACATCACTAACCCTTGTTCATCAAGGTGACTACCCGCGGACATAGTCCTCACAGCATCCAGATGAGTGCCCTTCGACTCCAATAGTGATTTGCTGATTTGTTGTTCCCCCATCCGATTGAGGATTGACAACAACAGATGAAATAACTGGTAGGTTTTCATGCACCTCTCCATAATCTAAATCTAAACTACAATCAGAATGTTAGCCACCTACCGTATACCGGCCTGATCCAGAGCTTTCCGTAGATCTGCCAGAGAGTGGTCTTCTACTGGAAGGTGATTTTTGATACCGCAATCTCTTATGCGAATGTTGATCGGTCATAATCCCGATAATATCTGCGATCATAATCAGATGAATCATCGCGACGATATTTAAGATGCGATTGTCAGTGGTAGCCAACCTCGTGGTTACAGCCTCGATCCCAAACCTCGCGATCACTACTCATTTTCCGAAATTACGCGCACTCAGGCGATGAATAACGTCCGGTTAGCCTGAATAATCTTTTTCCTAGTAGATGAACAGTAAAATTGTGCAAACATTGCGTTTTACATTTAACTTTAGGGCGAGCATGGGTATACCTTTTACTGAGAGCAGCTATGAGCTATCGTAGATTTTTATTTTTGTTACGAGCCATTTGTTTTGATGATATTGAAACTCGAAAACATCGCAAAGAAACAGATAAACTAGCAGCTGTACGTGAATTTCATGATTCTTTCATCACAAACTGCAAAGCGGTAGGTCGCTCTGCGGTTTTTACCCCGCAGTCGTTTTTACTTAGTTTTTTTTTTTTTTCTCAAAACCGGATAATTTGACAGTCTGGGAGACTATAATTGAGGTACTCGTTGTTATTAAAAGTTTTATTCACAAAATTATGAAAATTATGAAACAACGAATTCCCCCAAGCTATTGTTAGCTTTGCAGTTTGTGATGAAAGAATCATGAAATTCACGTACAGCTGCTAGTTTATCTGTGTCTTTGCGATGTTTTCGAGTTTCAATATCATCAAAACGAATGGCTCGTAACAAAAATAAAAATCTACGATAGCTCATAGCTGCTCTCAGTAAAAGGTATACCCATGCCATCTGTAGCCCACAACTCACTTACGTCAGCGTGTTGGGATTTCTTCCTAGAAATGGGGTATAGGCACCCCAATACTGCCAAAATTTCGTCCCTATATGTGTCCTTGCAGTCTCGAGGTCGGTAATACACTTCCTCCTCAATAATATTGATTTGAATATACTTATTCGAAAATACAACAATTTTGTCAATAAGTTCAAGAGGGATCAATTTCAAGAATGCGGACATTTCTGTAGGGGTGTCTCTGGCGCGAGGTGTAGGTCCGGGTAACACTTTTACGATGTTCTTTGCCCGGGTTTTCCCTGGGAGGGACATTGGATTGCTTATCCATGTAGTTTTAAGGTCCTTAACTAGAAATACTTTGAAGTCTTCATTCTGTATCTGCCCATCTTCTTCATCACCGATCAATGACTGTTCTGAGTCACTATTGTGACCATCTTCTTCAATTTCCAGCGGTTCGTAATCTTTTGGATCTTCATGGTTTTCCCATTCTTCCGCGTACAATTCTCTCAGAAGCCGAGCTATATCTGCGTCAGTGGAATACCGACGAGTAGGGCGTGACCAGAAAAAGATGAACATTAGGTATACATAGATTTTTTCACGAACTCTAAATATCTTGTTGGGATATGAACACTGCTAAAAAATGAGATCAAGATCTGCACACTATGTGTATTTATTGATCCATAAAACAATTACTGAAGGTACAGAAACGATCTAAACTCATCAAGATAAAAAATCTGATGTAATTTACTTATATTGTTGAAGTCTGTCGCACTGTGGTGTCATCACCGCTGGGTCTTGTGATGTGGTGTTCTCACCGAGAGGTACCAGTCTCACACCGATGTCGAAACGAAACTGATTTACAACATGAAGGGGTCCAAACTGGACGTGAGCTGGCGTGTAGAATCATAAACAAAGCAAATGGAGGGGGGCGAGGGGATTTCTCAGAAAAGAGGTCGAAAGGCAATAATTTTTTCCAGTGTGCGGTGTAAACACCGCACCTGCGAAAAAAGAAGTGAATATAGGTAAATTGGAGACTGCGGGCTACGACAGCTGGAGCGCAGATGGAAAAGTCTGTGGAGGGAATTCTAAACCATATAGAGGCGGTGATTTCAAAAAAATTTTTGTTTACATGTACGGCAATGTAAAAAGGGGCCACCACCATTCCTTCCCTCTGATACCAATCCTATAGCGATTTAGATCCTGATCCATTCTATCGGTCCCACCCATGTTACGGTTGTACTGAAGGATGCAATGGGGTTGGGGGACAGAAATGATCTTCTTTTCAGCTCTAGAGTATCTCTTGGCAAAACTCTTGGGTTTGTACCCATATTTTGTTGAGGCCACCGTCACGACACTATTGTCTAGCCATTTGCAAATAAATATTCCGTCTGTGTGTTCAATTCTTGAGTTAGATGAACCTCGCTGCTCTCGTTTCATTTCTTTGTTCGCAAGAATAGGGCATCCTTTTGGAATCCTATTGTCACGCATCGTTCCAGTGCTGCTAATCCCATTGTCTTTCAGATGTTTGAGCGTGTTGAATGACGTAAAGAGATTGTCCATGAAAATATGGTAAGGTAAGCCTGATACTCTTTGTGTGAATTCGTCCAACATGTAAATGAGTGGAGCTGTAGCCTTACCAAAAACTTGTTCTTCAGCAGTTGAAACCTTGTCATTTTTTCCCGTGTAAATATCAAAATTCACGAGATAACCAGACACAGCGTTCAGGCACCAAGCTTTATAGCCGAAGCGGATTGGTTTGTTACGAATGCACTGCTTAGCTGAATGCCTTCCAAAATATTGAATCATACATGCGTCATAGGACAAATTTTGGGAGGGAACAAACAATTTCAAAGATCTCTCTTTGATCATGTCTACGAGTGGGTGTATTTTAAATAACTTGTCTTGAGATTGCTTCATACCGTCGTGTTCATTGAGATGCATGAATTTCTTTATATTTGAAGAAACTGGTCTCTTCTCATGGCTTCAGAAACAAGACTGGTATTCATATTTGGCTTTGTATCCCAATAATGTCGCTCACTTGGGTGTTCATTATATCCGGAGAGAATAAGTATGGCTATGAAACACTACAATTCACCCTCGTCAATCGTGAACATTGCCTCATTGTTCTGAGCAGCGTAGCGCTTGCTCTCGGTTATAATCAGATTTATGACATCATGATCAAAAAACAGTTCAAACGCCTCAACGGCACTCAAATTCGACCACTGATCACTCTGCAATTGTTCGAACTTCTGCCTATCAGGTATTGGTCGGAGATCACATTGTATCCACTTCCTCCGTCGGGTGCTCACAAATGATTGCTGTAGTTCAGTAACTCGGTATTTTTTAGTACGAAATTCAGCTTCTGCCAAAAGCTGGTTTCGAGATAAATTATCAATGTTACCTGGTGAATCCTCATCCGCCAAATCCTCTTGTATGTGGAACCCAGTATCTGGAGGAGCCACACAAATTTCAACCGTCTGCTCATTATCAGGATCACTAAAATCCCCAATGTCGTCGTCAAATCTACCCACAATGATATCTAGGGCTTCTTGGACGGTGAGACCACCCTTAACAACTTGACTGCCAGAGCAAGAATTGCAAAACCTTCCACCAGGCCAATTTTTTTTTTCTCCCTCAAACTTTCGAATATGTCTATTTAAGACTGAATTTGGCAATAACTTTTTCATTTGTTCATATTTTGGTCTCCAGGCCATAAGACCCAAAATGGGTCTAATTAAGAATAGTGTAGAGAGAGAGAGAGAGAAAAAAAAACGTAAAAATGAACTGTTTATTGAAAAATAAGAACCGCAACTACTTTTTTATGTGGTTTTACATAGGAAGCTAGAATTTTACACACTCAGTCTTCAAAGTTGGTGAAAAAAAACCCTGGCCTAATCGACGAAAACTGAACTAGTTTTCACTAGAATGAATATAAAAAAAGGTAACTAGGTACTTACGTACTTAAGAAACATTCTTACTAAAATAATATGACTCACTGGAAAAAAAATTAGCATACCTATTGCCTACTACCTACATGAGCTTAGATGTTCTAAAATGAGCTTTTGTGTAACAGTCTTTGCAATGCCGAACGTTGCACGTATTGCACATTTGTGCGGTTTTTCTACAGTTCTTTTGAGCTGCACGAGTACCACTTTCTTTTACTTTATCAACACGTGGGATTCATCAGGGTTTTCTTCCTGCTGAGTCTCAGTTCTAATGTGTAACCATTCATTTATGTCATGCTCTCGGAAGTCAGTGATACTAACTAATCTCTTTCCCGTGACTTTAGAGGCTCCAAGCATTTACTACTGATGTACCCAACATTAGATCAAAAGCAAGTTTTCGGTACCACTTCGTGGACCTGCGAAGAGGGGAATGGTATGCTCCCATCTGGTCACTGAGATCAATCATAGACTTACCTTTGTTATAATCAATAACCATATCAGGCTTCGTGATTTCCCAGTTTCTTTGTGTAACAGCGGTTTGATTAACTCCATGCTTGGTTGACAGCATCAAGACGCCACGCTTGTCTCTCCACTTCATGAACACGACTTTTGAATCACTCTGTTAGTAATCAACCTTTACGCAGTTTCGCATTCACCACATGTTGAGGGTTGTGTTTTCTTTTGTGATTCAAGGTGTCCACTACGTTAGTAGAATGCCGGCCGAGTAGTGTTGCAAGCTTAACACTTGTGTACCTGTTGTCTACATACAGTGTTTTACCAGATGACAGAATGTTTTTGATTTGTCACTGTGGAGTAGAACGCGCGATATTATGGGCCTCAGCGGTTTTATTTATGCTTGTTCCTGCTAATACTTCATGCACAGCAGCAGCTATTGTAGCTTAGAGGGGGGGGGGTTATGCCCACAGAACTTTGTGGCATCTGAAAAAGATTGGTTTACTTATAGTAATAATGAAATTGACCGTATTGGGTTAATTTCATGTTCTTAGTCTTATTTGATACTGTGTTGTTTCAGATATTGTACCCAGGGCCGGCCTTGGGTACAACGAAAAATCGGCCCTGGGTACAAAGTTGTATTAACCCGCGAGAAGTGTCTCCCCTCAAACGGAGGCCTGTGGTGTTGGGTGAGCTATGCGCTCACCTCACGTTTTTCTGCAAACATTTTATTGTAACTTCCTTAATAATTGTCCTACAGACCTGAGACTTTGAGTGAAAACTATCAGATAGTGCACCAACAAATTTTAGGAGGGGGGGGGGAGGGGTTTGGTAGATAAAAAATGTTTTTATATAAATATTTATATTTAGGCGCTCAATATTTACAAATTTTCATTAAAATTACGTGCTAAATTTATAAATTTTTATTAAAATTATGTGCTGGATATTTACATTGCTCAGTACGGGAGAAAAAATAAATAACTGATTAAATAAACATAAACAGTTCAACCCTCCATACATTCGTAACACATAGGCTGAGTGTGTTCTCCACATATTATGTTTACTACAGTTCCTACACTGAATTGCAGTAAAACGATTTTTCCTTCTTAGACAGAAATCACATTTCACCCGTCCTGGGGCATTTTCCTTGTCTTCAGTCGGCCGCAAAGGTAGCTCCAAAAATGTTGACAAAAATTGGCGAGTTTGTAATTTCATGTTCCCGCACGTGTACAATCGGTTTTTCATGTGAGGCCTACATAATTCGAAGGCCAACTCCTTCAAATAATCTCTACGTGACCTGCTGACTTGAGTGTTCCAGGCAAGTATTATATTTGCGTTGATTGCGCCAATATTCAGCAGCGAATAAAAAATCGTCATCGGCCAACTGTTGCTTATCCTTCCAACAGCGTACTCTGACTTGAGCCGATCAACAACGTCCACTCCTCCCTTGGTTTTATTATAGTATTTTATCATCTCTGGTTTATTCGAGGTTGCATCAACGTCACCACGAACGTGGAGAGTAGATAACATCAGAACCACCTTATTCTTTTTAGGCTTGTGAGAAAGAAGTATGCATTTATTTGAATCACGTCCATACGCAAACTGAGTAGATCGTACAGGTCTTTCTTTGGCTGGCTTGGAAAAGCAAACTGGGATTTCCTTCTTTCTTTTATTCACAGTACCAATTGCTGTAAGACGGTGATTGTGGTATAGATCGTTGAACAGTGGGATCGACGTAAAATAGTTATCCATGGTGACCATTCGTCCAGATTTATCAATAGGATCAATCAAACGTTTCACAACAGCTATGGTACTGTTATCCAGCTGAAAAGGTCCAGAAGGTTGAGTTCCACAATAAAGTTCCATTTTTGACGTGTAGAAGAGTTTAGCGTCACATAGAGCCCAAATTTTCAGGCCATAAGGTGTAGGTTTGTTGGGCATGTAGACCCGAAATTTACATCTTCCTCTGAATGCTTCCAACATCTCGTCAATGGTAACATCTTCAGTCATCGTAAAACTGCTTTGACATCTCAAAACAAAATTTTCGAAAACGCCTCGTATGGGAGCCATATTATGTATCTTTCGTCTCTCTTTTCATGTAGATTCGTCATCGAATCTGAAAGCGCGCAGTAAAATTTGGAACCTTTGCAAGGACATGACTGATCGATAAATTGGAGGAGCTGTCCCATATGTCGCCCACAAATCACGAAGATTAGTGTGGGCACTTTTCAACACACCCATCAGGTATAAAAGACGAATTGCGCCAAGACCCGGACCACCGACCCCGCGCAGGGCTGACCCCCCGTAAGGGCCTCGCCCCCCGCGCCGCCAGCGGCACCGCCCCGCGACGCCCCCTGATTGCCCCCTCTGGCTGGCGCCGCGGGGCGAGCGGCCGGGCGGGGTTAGGTTGGCCCCCGAAAGGGCCTTACCCCACACGCCACCGACCGCACCCCCCCCCCCCCCCCCTCCGCCCGAGTTCGTTCTCTCAACCTCAGGTTTCCTTGTGGGTGCGGAGCTTTCGCCCCTAAGCTGCCAGGTTCCCCACCTTTAGGGATTCCCGATTTGCTCCCGCCTGAACCGGGTCGCACGTCCTTAGACATCGTCCTCGGACTGCGTCACGGGTTTCAGGTATCGATATCTGATTAGGTACGTAGGCTAAGTACAATAAGACAAAAGCTATACGCACCTTAATAATCTGTAGCTTTGGAAAAAGATGTTTAAACTGTGTGTTTATCTTTGCGGACGGCCTAACGCAAACGCAGACCGCAGCTAGATACACGAAAAACGCACGTAACTCGTGAAAAATTGCTAAAATGCACAACTGAAAAAAAAAAAACGTGGCGATTGACGATTGACAAAATGGCGATCGCAGTCACTCGCGTTTCAGTGCGCACAACAAAATGGGACAAGCAGAAAGCCCGACCCACTCTCCACGGCTGCCAACCGTAGAATCCTAGGGGGAACACCAAACTAAAACTTTTTACAGCCCTCACGAGTTATCACCTGTTATCATGGATACTCAATATGGAATTTTTACATCTGCCTGGGAAAGGCTATGCAGCATGGTAGACATCACTGATTTGATCTTTTCTTCTGCTTATACTTTTGATCGGCCCTGGGTACACCTGGTTACCCTACATTAAAAACATCGAATTTTTAATATAATAATTTCATTGTGTACAAGAAAAAATTAATTCACAATTTAGAAAAGTTGAAAACAAGTCAAAAGAAAAAAACTTCAATGTAAAAAAAAAGAAAAAAAGTTAGTTCCAGAATGAATCATATATATCTTTTAGGAATATAAGTTTATTGGCCAGAATGAATCATCTATATCTTTTAGGAATATAAGTTTATTGGTCATGTCTGGTGTCAGCCGGCTTCTCTGTTCTCTCAGAATTTGGCAGAAGTTGCTCCCGCTGGCACATATCTCAAGGCAATTTTGGAAACTGCTGGGAACGTCTCGGCCATCTGCTTCCAATATATGATAGAGTTTTGTTGGATTCTTTCTTGTGGAGATCTCAAATACAGGCTGAACTCCATTCATGCCCAGAGCGTCTCGACAGTGGTGGTGGTGGTCCGACCCCTGATGTGACAATTTCCCTCGTGTCTTTCTTCTCAAATCGTTCGAACATCAAATTAACTCTTTCTCTCATATTCTTTAAAGTGAGAGGTTTGTCTCCTGTCTGCATCAAGAGGATGTTTAATATCGAATTCCATTTTTGTTGGGTCGTCGTATGGATTTTCCGCTACCACTTGATGCTACAGTATGATGTCCACCTTGTGAGTAAATCGCATTAGCTTTCGCTTCGTCCTCACCTCCTGAAAAAAGGCGATGTAAAGGTATCCCTTGTTTGGAAACACATGCACCTCTCTCTTGTTCCTCGACATTGGATTCTGTCCAGATAACTGAAAAATGGTTATGTTAAGTTGATTAATTGTTACTGAACTACAGGTTTCAAGGGTGCAAAGAAGGAGGATACCTATCTCATGAGGTCTACCAGTAAAACTGTTGAAATAGGAACCCATTAAAAAAGTTTACAATTCAAGATACAACTTTAAACAAACTTATTGGAGGACTGCGGAAAACCGATTTTGCACAGTACGTCACACCGGCCAAAAAGTCAGTCTCTATTGCAATTTTCTACGCACCATGCTCTACTTCTTTTTTCGTTTTTCTCTCATTTCTCCATTATTTTTCAATACCTGATTCACACTATTATCTTGATCTTCTGGGTTCATAATCCCACTTCTGATTTGAACCAAAGGGAAGAAAACACTCCGCGAAAGTCAATTTATGAACACAAAACGTAATTTATAGATAAAAGAGGTATTAAACTGAATAATGGGCAGCGGAACTCCCTGCTCATACAATAACTAAACTCATACTGCCGCCATCTTGCGAACACTTTCTGATACTGCTCGAGGTAAGAACCGCCCGAGTCAAAAATGTAAAAATATTTCTTAGTAAAGGGTGAACCGTAGACCAATCATGGTAGGCCCAATATGAAAGATGCATATTTCTCACACACACATATAATGTTATATATTAAAAACGTAATTATACATTATTATGTATAATTTTATTATCATATAGACGTGATTTCCGATCTCTCTCTCCCCCCCCCCCCCCTCTTTGGGCATAGTGCCATCAATTTTGAAATTTTTCACGACTGTATTGACTCGGTGTTTCGTTATTCCTAATATATCCAGGAATACCTGTCGGCATACAGGAACCTTCTTAGAGGGTGTTTGAATGAAGTACTTCACACTCACGGCTTTTGGTTCACGCTGGCCGACACTTCGACGACGTTTGACGGGAAGAGGCTCTATGTTTTTTACATACATTAAAAACATGATTATAAATTATGAGACATAATTATGAGATTAATTGTTCTTAACGAATTCAGCTGTGAATTCGTTCCTGGCCGAGGCTACAAACCACTACTTTTCACATGCTTCACAGCCAGGCCCGAGTTTTTAAACTCGTAGCTAGTTGGGGGCTCCTCGTCCCATTTTGTCAATATTCTCACGCCTTCAAGAATAATAATTCTTCTGGCCTCTGTTTTCTCTTCCTCACTGAAGCGGCTACCATCCAGTTTGCGTATAATAATACACTGGTTGTAAGGCACTTTCATGTTGTCTAAGGGAGGGCCTCTTGGCCACACTGGGCTACCCCCCTCCCTACCCCTTAAGGTTGTGGAGGCTGAGAGTAACCAGCTTCTCGTATTTTGTAGATTTTTATTCAGCTAAGCGCTTTCGCCACATAAGACCTCGTCAGAGCTACTGATAAGTCATGTTATAGTGATTATTTGTTAGGAGGACCCATCCTCTTATCATAGTGGCAGGCGGTGTACCTTTTCATGTTGCTGAAGGCAAAGGGGGGCTAATTTTGTTGTTTAAACTAGCGAAATATTCAAATTATTTTTAGCAGCACATTGGGTTTGGGCGCTTGAGCTCCCCGGCTGGTTCGTGCTCCTTGATGAGGTACCCGATGCCCCAGCTGGGTTGGCCACTCCTGTTATCCTGTCTTGAGGGAGGGTACTGCTGCGCTTTTTCAGCCTGTATTTCTCCCTCTTTCTCTGTCTTCTATCCTTGATGAAAGGAGCCTCTTTAACTCCAGTGGCTACCTCCGCGGGTGTGGAGGAATCTCCTTCCTTTGCAGTGGTACTCACCGTAACTTTATTCGCGTCACTCTGTGCCACGTGTTCATTCCTTTTTGGCTGTACGCCTTCCTTCGACGACTTCAAGAGGGGGTGAGACCGAGAAAGGGCCTTGCCCCCCTCCCCCTTGCCACCAGCCGCACTGCCCTGCACCGCCCCGCACCACCGTGCCCGGGTGTGATTTAGCTTCCTCGGGTCTCCTTGTGGGTGCAGATCCCAGGTTAGGGGCTTTCACCCCCGAATCCCCGGGTTCCCCACACTTTGGAAGTCCCACTTCACAAGGGTTCACTCCTGAGCTGGGTCCGCTCGTCCTTAGACATTGTCTACGTACTGCGTCACGGGTATCAGTCATAGGTTGCTGATTAGATAAGTATGCTAAGTTTAATATAACAAAAGCTGTACTTACCTTAATATCTTTAGCTTTGAAAAAAGCTGATGAAAAAAGTTTTGTGATCTTCACGCACAGCTAAACGCGAACGTAGACCGCAACAGAACGAAATATCACACGTAATTTGTGAATTTACCACTAAACTGTAACGTGGTGATGATCCAAAATGGCGATCACCAGACACACGAATCGTTAGTTCCGCACAATACAATATTAACGATGTAATATCATATCAATGCAAGTAATCAATAAAATACAAATTATACGTTAAAAACATAATTATACATAGAATTTGTAACTGCAGAGAAATAATTACATTTAATGCGAGTTTATTTGTGCCTGGAATTCTTCTTGTCGATTCTGTAAGTGTTCCATAATATTAAAATATTACCTTTCCTCGTCCTGGGAATCTAGGTTGCCAGTGATAAATTTTACTAGACTGTCTAGTCCGTTAAGTAGTCAACGTCTTAGTCTGCGGCTATTGGGTGTGATTATAAGGTTATCTAATTTTTGAGCGATTATTGTAAGGGTATAGTTGATAGTTGCTGTTATTACAGTAGTTCTGTCTATTGTTAGCGTACTGATAAAAACAAGTTTGAGAGTTATAAGTATTGTTTTAGGTATTTTAATTGGTCAGTGATTCCTGTTAGGTCGTAGTAATGGGCGAGAGTATGATAACCCTCGACGATTTTGACTTGGTTCAATTCTATTGCAAAAAGTCCGGGGTTTGACGTTACGTCCGTTGCTCTTTTGACGGCGAGGATTAAGAGTGTGACCCTGGAACAAATAGAACGGAGAGTTTTACGGCTGGAGTGAGGATTTCAGCATTTCCGAGTACATTTTCTCCCGTAGGCCGGGGATACTGTCTGGAGTCCGATTTAGTGGTTTTCTTTGGTTATTCTTTGGTTTTGTTATAGATTTTTGCCTTCTCCTTCGTAGGTTTAGGTGTTAGATGGTTAAGGGGAGTAGTAAAAAAAAAAAGTCGAAAAAACCGATTTTTCATTTTTATTTTTTAAGAAAACTACATTAAATTCTGAACAGTTTGGTTAAAATGAAATTAAAATCGAATGACTGGTTACGATTTTTTTAAAATCTAGAGTAGCGCTGGCTTCTAGTGGCCTCCCAGAGCGTAGGCTGGACCATCCTCCTCGAACTGATCCTCAAGCTTCCTTCTGGCCAGAGTCCTCTTTTGACGTGCATCCTTGCTTATAGCCTTGCTTTATTGGCCTTTTTGATTCTTAACAAGTCTGAGCTCTTGCAGGCAGCAACACAGTATTCTCCAGGGTCGATTCCTAACGTTTTCAGCACTCTACATTTGGCAATAGCACCATCATTAAACGTCAACACTGCTTCATGAGTACCGAATTTCAAGGTAGCCATCCCAACAGATGATCTCTTTGGCAATTTGGTCCAAATTACATTATTGAGACTTTCATTCGTATTTTGAGTTCCTCCATGTAGGCATTTCTTCAAGAGCTCTGGGGATGCAAGGTCTTTGAAAATAGGCTTTATCTCGTTCATCACGATAAATGGTAAATGGAAATGCTGTTCATGGACGTACCGCTCCTCATTTTTCACCAATGATTTCTAGTATTTACTCCATGAGTCTGCACCTGGCGGACATAAACCATGACCCAGGTTTTGGTCGCTTGAAGACAGATGGAAAAAGGTGGCCCAAACTGCCTTTTTCATTTCTTCCAAGGTACCATTGGTGTTCCGGCGAATGGCGAGGCCATAATATTTTTGAATAAGGTCAATAGCTGTATCCGTCAGTCTACCTATCCCCCCAAGAGGTTTACCATCCGACAGTTTACTTTTGGTGTTATTTCTCTTCAAATTCCGGAGTCTTGTGTCCATTCTTTTCTGCATGTGGCCTATGCATTCTAATTTCTCAAGACATACCTCTGGGCCATAAGGCTTATCTGATGAGATGGGGGTGTAGTTCGTTATCCGCCCCCATTTTGTTCTCTCTTTTGCAAGCACACCCGACCACCTTTTTCAATTTTTGAGGAGTGTTCCGTAAACTAGATTTCATCTTCTTGAGCACAATCGTGACGAATTATAATTTTTGATTGGTTAAGATTGGGAAATTAGGTGTTGAAAAAAGTGGGGGCGGATACCGAACTATTTCTCTAGTGAAAAAGTTCGGTATGCGCCCCCACATAGTTAATAATAGGAAACACAACATTTTTGGTTTAAATAATTCATTTATTAATATGAATATTACTTCTGACACATATTGTGGTGTTGTATTATTCTATGGTTGGGTCATACAAATTCTTGATGCAGTCCAAAAAATGCTCAAATGGATCTATGCCCATTGACTTCACACATCCCCTCCACAAAAATTCGCACAAGTGTGAATGAAGACTGGTGATGTTTCCTCCAGCATTGATATTTCGTTTAACCGCACGCCACGTCGACTCGATGTTTTGCGTGTGAGCCAGCGTTGATGGGTCCACGAAATGAAGGGAGTAATTCACCGTTTGATGTGAAAACTGCAAAGTTGAGAGACGACTCAACGAGTTGCTCGCCACTCATCGCTCATTATTGTTGTGCCTGGTTTCACATTTTGCAGTATGTGAGGCAGAAGAGTTGCGGCGTCCCTTTTGTTGTTTGGGCACAAGGCAAATCTGAAATTTTGGGGGGGTCCTTTCGATCATTCCAAATAACCATTGCCCATCCACCCACCTACCTCGATTATATTTTCGTTTGCCCACTTTTGTCTCGTCAATTTCGACAACAGTCCCAGGGGCCCCAATAATTTCTTTAGAATAGTTTTCCGACCAATGTTCAATCACTTCCCTGCAGTAAGAAATCCAATCTTTTACGGTTCCTCTTGACGTGGTGACATCATCGTCACTTGTTTCTCGAATGAGAAAATCATATTTCGTCACGTTGATACTAAAGAAGTAGGAAACAATTTTTTTATAATTCCAACGATGTTCACTGAAGAAAGAACCTTTAAATATAGGAATGGACTTGTCGTGAGGGGTTTCTCCTCTCTTGCAGCAACGAAATTCGTACCGCATTTCTTGTGATCGTTGAACCATGGGGTCATGGCACACAGGACAGTGAGGCACTTTCATTATCAATCCTTTTTCTCTCATCCACTCAAAAGCATTTTCTTCCTCTTCAGGCACTTTCAACAGTGTTGATACATTAAACACCATTTTAAATCGCGCACTCGTACAAGCCAGTAACTAACTGAGAACGCAATTGAAATAAGGAAGTCCCTCCCCATTCCCAATTGCCACGACATGTTAGTACAGAACGTCTTTCCCTTGAAAACCCCTAAAAACGTTGGGATTTGTTGGTATAACTTTCATTTTTATTTTTTTTTTAAATTTTTTATCGAAGTTATTAGGATGTAGTACTTAGGATGATTGTTTTCCAGTTTGGAAAGCCATGTTTCAAGAACCAAAAATCACTGAAATGTTCATTTGAGTCGCCGAACGCAGGGTTAAGCCCACAAACAGACAACAGTATTTTGTGCTGGAGGTCCTTTTCTTCTTCTGTCAAGGGTGGGGGTGAAGGGTCTTTTGGGCCATCTCCTATTTCCCTCCATGCCTTGGCACTATGGGTGTGAGGTTTTTATTTACTAGGGGGGATGAGCATGAGCCCCTGTCCCTTCTATTTAAACCTCTTTACCGTCACGAGGGGTTGTCAGCCTCCGGACGTGTGATCTGTTCAGAAAAATATCAGCCCCTCTGTTTTTCCCTATTCCTGCACTGCTTTTAAAGGAAGAGTGATAAGGGTGGTGAAATGATTATTGAAGCATTGGGCAGTTTCGGGAAAAGTTAATCAATATTTATTATTGTAAACATTCTCAATCTTGCGTATACTTATGAGCTTAATGTTCAAAAAACTGTTTAACTTGTACTTAACACAACTGTAATTCTTTATACTCTAACCCCTACAATCTAGGTCCCTACCTAATGCCTCCAAAGTTACCCTAACGCTTCGCGGGTGACTTTTCGGAACGCGACGCGACCGAGGAATGTTGCGGAGCGCTCTCCCGGAGTATTAGGCGGGCTTGAAATGGGAGTCAGAGAAACTACTTGGTGTGTTTAGAGGTTGAAGGCTTACCGTGCTGGCCAGGTGAACGGCTTTTCTTTCAGATCTGGGAATTTCCCTCCAGCGGCGTGGTCCAGGGCTATTTGGTCCGGGCTGGTCTTCGATCTCCCTTCCTTGGGGGATGGTAAACTGCGGGCGTCGAAGAACAAGGGGCTGCAGTTGATCGGCTTCCTAGACTGCTCCTCACTTAGGCCTTGTGTACTGGGCAACAGCTATTACGGCACGACCCCGAGCTCCGGTCGTCAAACGGTTTTGTATTTTTCTTGTGGGCGTGCACGAATCCCCTAAATTTCTAAATCCAATCGTTGTATTCGATTCTCCCTCCAGTTAGTCCTCGGTGATTCGCTTCGAATGTCCATTGGCTACGAGTTGTGACGTATGCATCAGGGGTTTAATTTTTCTCCTTCCCTCCTCACTGGTTGCGAAATATAGTGGGGGAATTTAACCTCATTTTTGACATCATGCCATTCCATTTAATTTGCTGACAATCGCCTTTGCACGTGTCTGCGTTCCCTCTGGGAATGGGGTCGCAACTGCAAGCTGAAACCTCGGCTGATTCCTTTTTCGGCTGTTCTCTATTGTCAATTGTAAACTGTCAGTTTTCGATTTGACAATTTCCCCCTCCTTTTTGAAATTTTGCGTTCGGAGCAAAATTTGGACCGTTAGCAATCGCACGTTTGGTTCCGGGTTGTCGGCACTGGAAAAATGGGAGGACTTTACACTAGGAGGTCTTTTCTGTTAGCTGTTTATCTTGATACAAAGATACAAAGTTTTAGAATGTTACTTTACAGTATTAAATTTTGACTTTTTTTTTTTTTTTTCTTAATATAAACTTTTCCTTTACATATATTTCAACATAGGTATCATAGTGAGTTCTTATTTTCTGCCATAAATTAACCTAATATTAATTCCCTTTTTATTTACTCTATTTAAATCTAGTTTATTTCTTGTTACCCACAATGGATATAAATCCTAATAAATGCATATTTACTGCCATATATTACCCTATTATTAATTCCCTTTTTATAGTTTATTCTATTTAAATCTGGTTTATCTATTGTTACCAGCATATAAATCCTAATAAATGCTTATTTACTACCATACATTACCCTATTATTAATTCCCTTTTTATAGCTTATTCTATTTAAATCTGGTTTATTTATTGTTACCAGCAGTGGACTTCCTGTCTGTGGTCGTGCGTGTCTGTATGTCATGGTCTGTAAAATTAAATGTGGGTAGCTATGACTTAATCATTTTAATTTTTCTAGGTTTCTATCGCCTCTATCCGTCTGGTTACTTGTATGATCTGTGGTTGCTGGACCACGATTGGCTGTGTCTGATTGGTCTGAGATTTGTTGCGTTTTAAGTAAATAACTATTGCCGCAACTGCGATTAGTGTAATAACCAGTATTCCCGTGTTTGTTTTGGGTAAATGCTGGCTGACTAAGGTATCCCACGTTATGTCTACTGGGTTTTGTAACGTTGGTATTTCATTAATTGATTTTGCAAAGTGTTCAAATGGGTCGTGATTTTCCGGGTGATTGATTGAGTATTTTGGTTGTTGGAACCTAATTTTGGTGAAATTTAAAGGTAATTCTGATATGTTTCCTTTTATGTACGTGAAGCTTTTGATGAAATTCGCTCGAATTAATTGCTCGTATGGTTGGAAAACTTCCCCATTAATGTTCATTTGGCAGGTTGCAAAGCATGTTATCCTATATGTTCCTTGGACGTCAATTGATTTTATTGTCTGCTCCGTGTAGACTGTTATTCTTGAGCCTAGTGGGGCGTATAGGAAAAAGTGTGTTCCTTCATTGATTATGGAATGCAGGTATGGTTTTTCTAGTTGGAAAAACTTTATTTCCGTGTCATTTGTCATTGGGTCCCCTCTTTGGAAATAGTTGAAATCGGTGTGTAGATTACATATATAATTTTGCTCGTGTGTGCGTGTACAGTGGCGCTCTACATGTTGTTCTGAAATTCCCATGTAGGTGTTATCTTTTTGTCCTAGATTATGGATATATAATTCGTGTTTAGTGACTTTATATTCAAAGATCTCCGTGTTGTTTTGGTACTTCGTAGTTGTGTGAGCAATTGGGGTGTATTGTGCTAATTTTAATGTTGATTCTTTGACGATGATCGGCATTTGGGCTTCTACATAAATTCCGTCGCTGGTGTGTGCATACGATACTTTCGCTATTCGTAATAACTGCATTATCTCGTGGTCTGTGTTTAATATTATGTACGGTAGTGTTAAATTTTTATGAATTTGGGTCATAATGTTTCCTATCTGCGATTTTATGTTGCTAGGTTGAATTAATTTCTCTCCTAGTGTGTTTAATTTTGCGAACGTGAAAAAATCAAGAAATTCGTCATTGTTTTCCCTGATGTTTTGTAGTGCAATAATTAATTGATAGTAAATTGTGCTGATCAATGTTTTTGTTTCAATGTACGTCGTGTCTTGTTGTAATTGTTTAATTAATGTTTCTTGATTTGAGTTGAGCTGGGCGTAAGCCGCTCTCGCGTCTTTAAGCATCACGTGCATCGTTGAATTTACGTATCCTATTATGTCGTGTTCATGTTTTAAAATCTGATTTTGTTGTGCTGTTAGTTTTATTAGAGTTCCATTTATAAATTCGTAATCCGACTGTGCCATCGTTCCGAACAAGAATTTGTCTGCTTCTCCCACCATGTCTATTAATCCACGTTTTTGTCTATTTTTCGTAGGTGCCGTGAAGCTGTTTAGTATAATTAATTGATCTGTGACTTTTGTCACTGCTGTGTTCAAATTTTGATGGTTAGCAAACTGTCTTATGTTTTCCGTGCATTGTCTTTGGTTGAACTGATGTTTTGGCCGGATTTGATCATGTATTGTTGAACATATTTTTCGGAAGTCTTCTGTCTGTTGGACGATATCATCGGCCGCTTTTATTAAGGCTGTGACGTTTAGGAAGGTTAAGAAACGCGCTGTGCCTTTTTGTTGATTCACTTCCCCTAGCGTTTGTTCGTGAGCTAAATTTGTTGTTGATACCTTTTCACATGTGAAGTCTGCCTGAATCGTCCTGAAGTTCATGCATGCAAGGATCACGTATGTTGAGAGGTGCCTCATTTCGTGATTCTTTCTCTCTGTCCGTCCTTGTATTATTTCTGTCCTCTGTAACAGAAATCCATTTTCTGTTACCTATCTCTATTGTTCGTTTTGCTAGTTTACAAGAATTTGATCCTCCCAGTCTTGTGACGCCGTAATTCGAATTCGTGAGATGTTAACGCCTCAGCGCTTACTCATTTTTTTTTTTCTTTGTTCGTTACTGTTGCTTGTCTCCTTTTTTTTTTTATATTGTCGCCTCCTAGTTGCATCTATGAGGGGGGATTCTGAGAAGCTGTTTCGCTGATCTTTGCGGTTCGGCTCCTCGTGGAGCTGGCGAGTTACAGTGTTGGTACTTCAGTTGTGATCCGGGCGCGTTGTAGTTAATGTGTACTCGTGAGTGTGGGTGTCGTGTGTGTACCATGTGAGGTTTGTTCCTAATAGAAGCTCTTTATGGCGTTTTTGATATTCATTGAATAGTTTTATTTTGGTAGTCGTCTTAGATCCTGGGTTATTTTCTTGTGTTTCGGTTGCGCTGTTTTTGATAGTCGGAAGCCCATTCCTGCGTTATGTATCTCTTTATCTTAAGGTTATTTCTAATCCCGATTGCTATTTCTAATTGCCCTCAGTTGTCTTATATAATTATTATATGTAGTCCTTTTTTTATTCCACACAATTCGTGGCCCTCGACATAATGTCCTCTATCTGATATTTTCATGCATTACGACCTCTTTATATACCTAATTTACTCTCGTATATTTTCCTCATTGTCACAAAAATCGGTTATCTCCTTGTTTCCGCGCATTCTTCGCGCGTGATACCCCGTCCATCATTCCTTCCTCTTCACTGATTCCTTTGCTCCACTCATTTTCTCAGATTCTCAAGTTTCTTTAGACGTTCATTACTCGTATTCCAGCGCAATATTCGCGCATTTTTCGCGCATTAATTCTTAATCTTCTTTTTATTACTCCATTTTTGTATTTTTCTTTATCTGTTCTCACTTCCTTTTTGTTATCTTTTCTCTTCCGCGCATTAATTAATTATTCATTATTCTTTGTCAATTATTATTATTTATTCTCTGTCCGCGCATTCTTCGCGCATTTTACATTACGATCTCTTGATTTCATGTATCCATGTATCAAATGCTTTTATTCATCCATTCGTATCTTCAATGATTCGCTCTCTCTTTTCATACAATTTCTTCCATTCGTATCTTCAATGATTCGCTCTCTCCTTTCATACAATTTCTTCCATTCGTGGCTCGTCAGCCTTTCATTTATTCTAATCCTGTCATTCTCATTTGCCTCAAAACTGATTCATTCTCTGATACATGCATATTTTTCTTTCATTCTTAGCGCTCCATTATTCTGTCTTTTGGTATCATTGGACGTTCATAGTATCGTTTTAGCTGAGAGGTATGATAATTTTTGATTTTTGTATCTCCACGATATGGCACTATGATTTGGTAATTACATGGTCCCGTTTTTCGATGTATTTCGAATGGGCCTTCGTATTTTTGTGCTACTTTACTTGTTTTCGGATCGAAACATGTTTTTTTTATAAGGACTAACGCCCCGTTTTCATAATTTGTGTCGGTCCTGTTTCTATCGTGCACTGATTTTAAACGCCTGAAATTTTCGTGATGCGTTTTGGGTAATTCCAGTTGGATAGAATTCTGGTTTTTACGTCGTTCTACTTCATTTGCTGGTGACATATTGTCTGGGAGACCGCTGCGTTTATGTTCGTTCATCCCGAATATACAATAAAACGGTGTTTTCATGCGTAGGGCTTTCGTGGGCGTTGTGTTAAGTTCCTTTTGTGCTTGTTTTAATAAAATTTCATAATCTGTATGCCCATGGTTCATGTGAATTCGTAGGTATTGTGCTATTCGTTGATTTGATCTCTCCACGATGCCTTGAACCGATGGCCGATATGCGTTTGATCGCACATGTTTGATTGCGTTTGTGTTTAAATATTCTATGAATTCTTTGCTAGTGAATGCAGATCCGTTGTCTGTTTGTATTATTCCTGGATAGTCATACGTAGTTGCGAACTGTTCTACCGCCCTTATTGTTTCTTTGGACGATACGGTTTTTTGATAATGTAACGATATGAAACGCGTTAGTGTGTCAATAATCGAGAGAATCCAAAATTTTCCTCCCGAAGGTTTCTGAATTGGTCCGAAATGGTCCATTTCCACTCTGTCAAAAGCTCTTTCACCTGGTTTTATTTCCTGTAGTAATCCCGGCGGTTTGCCTCCTCTGTTTTTATTTTCCATGCAAATTTGGCAACTTTTTACGTATGCCTCCGTGTCTTTTGTTAAGGTTGGCCAATGGTAATCCGTTTGAATTTTGTTTCTGGTATAAATTCGAGAAATATGTGCTAAGTCGTCGTGGTTCTGTTTTAATACCTTTTCTCTATAAGCATGAGGAACGTATATTTTCGGCGTGGAGTTCCGTTTTTTTGGATGGTAATATAGGTAATTTCCCTCGAATTGGTAGTTTTTAGATTGTTTAATTATTGATTTTGCCGATCTTTTGCCCATTTCTTTTATTGCCTTTATTTCTTGATAGAATGGGTCGTTTTCTAGTGAATTCAGGAATTCAGTCTCCCATTCGGGGACCTCTATATTTTGTTCAACGTTGGGTTCGTTTTGTTGGAAATTTCTAGTTCTTGATCTAGTCAGTACGGCGTTCATACTTGTAGTTATTGTTTTTGTCTCTTTATAAATTTCTGGTAATAGGTACGGCGGTTCCAATTCCCTTTCATCTAAAATTTGGTCACTTATTGGGTTTCTAGACAAATAATCTGCTAGTCCGTTGGAGCTCCCTTTTAGGTGTCGAATTTCTACATTACCGTGATTTTTTATAGCCAGTATTAATCTCAGTAATTTTGGACTTTTTTCGTTGAAATTTTTTAGGTATGTTAAAGAAAGATGATCTGTGTATACAATGACCTTGCGTTCGAATAGGTAATGGTGGCATTTCTTCAAGCTATTTGCTAGTGCTATTAGCTCTATTTCCGTTGCAGTTTTAGGTCCCGTTGTCTGATCTAGTTTTTGAGATATGAATTGTATGACGTATAATTTTGAACTGTCTGGGTCCTTTTGTGCTAGGATCGCGGCTACATTGTATTTACAACCGTCCACAAGGATGATGTCCTGCCTATCTGGTCTCCATTGCTGTAATGCAGGGCTGTGTATGATTGCTTTTTTCAAATTTTCGAAGCTTTCCTGCTGTACGGTCGTCCACTTGATTGGTGCTGTTTTCTCTTTTAATCCTCTAGTGGCATCTATGAGTGGCTGTACTATCTTTGCAAATCCATGTATGTGTGCTCTCCAAAATGAAAATGTTCCTATTAGCGAACGTAGTGCTGTTAGTGTTTTCGGTACTTGCAATGCCTGTATCGTATTTATTGCTGCCTGATCTGGGTGTAGTCCGTTTCTTCCGCATTGTTTCCCCAATATTAGTGTCTCGTACATAGCAATTTCTGTTTTGGTAATTTTCATTTTGAAGTTGAATTGTTCCGCTTTTTTCAATACCTTTTCTAATCGGTCCATCATTTGTGATATATTTTTGGCACTCATAAGGTAGTCATCTGCATACGTGATTAATTCCTGGTTTTTTATCATATCTCCAAAAATCTGTTGTGTTGCCTTGTAAAATTCGTAGTTTGCTATGGCTATTCCCATTGGGAGGCTTCGGAACTGATATTTTACTCCTGTTGGTCCAAAAAATGCGGTATACGGCCTTGATTCTTCCTCTAAAGGTATCGAGAAATAAGCTGATACTGCGTCCATGCGGCTTATATAAGGTTGATTTGTTAGTAATGCGTGTACCTGATCCATGGACGGTAGGTTTATTGTTGGGACATATATTTGCTGATTTAATTTCCTGTAATCTATCAGTAATCGGTATTCAGGTTTGTTTTCGGGTGATGGTTTTTTTATCAAAAAACATGGTGATGCCCATTCTGATTCTGATTCTTCAATTATTCCCATATTTTGTAATTTGGTGAGTTCCTGTTCCAAAATTTTTTCCTCCGCCGGCGATCTTCTAAATGGTTTAACTTGTACTGGATTTTCATTTGTTAACCTGATTTTGATGGGTTTTACCTTCGCGATCGTGAAATCTTCAGGTTCGGTCAAGAATACATGTTCGTATTTTCTTAATAGCTTAACTATGGCGTTGTGGTCTTCAACTGATAGATCTTTGTTGATGTTCGGTGCATTTCCGTTTTTTAGCGTAAATTGTAGTTTTCTGGAATTTGGGTCTTCTTCCTCGTTCGCGGCTTCCTTATACGTATTTTCTGGTATTTTTGCATTGATTCTCTTTTCTTGCCTTTTTGAAATTTCCTTGGCGATTTTTTGCGTAATTTCTCGTCCCTGTCCATTTTTCGTCGGTCTTTCTAAATCCGTGTGTTTGAATTTTACGGCTCTGACCACCAGGTCCCTTTCTGAAGTTGTTGTAATTGCCCAGTAGTTATGATCTTTTTTTGCTAGGTCATGTAGCAAGTAGATTGTTGGTCTATTTTTCCTATTCTTGAATTTATAATAATATGCCGTTTTTGGCTGTGTTATGATGATGGCTAGGTTAACTCCCGTTTTCCGGGCTATTTGAGCTATTTCTAGCGGTGTCCAATATTCTTTATGTAGTTCATTTACGATTTGTAGTTCATCCATGATCTGTCTATAATTTGGTTTGATGCTCTGTTTATTTAAGGCTTTTTTCAGTGCTGAAATTCCACTTTGTCCCGGCTGTTTGATTATCTCCTGGTCGTAATTTGGTACATAAATTATCTCCGGTTTCTTTATATTGGGTTGGCCTATTTGGTTTGCCATGAGGTGTCCCATATCCTCTTGAAATGTGAATGTAAGTTCCATTATGGGATTAAAGATTGTTAGTGTTCGGTTTTTGTAGTTAATTAGTGCTTCTTGTAGTATGAGGTAATCCGATCCCAAGATTAGCTGTGGTCTTTCTTGGTCAGTCGTTTTTTTTACTACATAAAACGTGTGTTCAATTGTCCGATTATTTTCCATTACTGTGAATGGGTGTTGTACTGTACCTAGGACGCTAATTGGTTCGTTGGTGACTGTCCATAAAGTGGTCGTGTGGTCTGGCGTAATAATTAAATCCTTGTTACATAACTCTTCTGAGATTATGGAACCTCCGGCTCCGGTGTCGATTAAAGCATGTATTCGACCTTTATTTATTCTCACCTCTATTTTCGGTTGGTTCATTGTTATATCTATGTTCTTTGTAGGCTTTATGTTATAGAGAGGGATATATATTCGTTTTTGTGACGATGATTCAATGTTCTCTGGTTGTGTCTGCACGGGCGGTCCTGTTTCAGTGGTTTTTACATCAAGATCGCCCTCTACGCGTTTTTTGGGGGGTTTGACGAGAATGTCTTGTTGTGATTTGATGTATTTTGGTGGTATAATTGACGATTTTGTCTGTCGTGGTTGTCACGATAATTTCTGTGCTGCCCGCGGTCAGTGTTGGTTCCCCTGAAAGGGAATCTTCCTCTGTCACTCCCTCTGTGGTAGGTGTTTCCCTGATTTTGGTGTCCATTCCCGTGGTATCCGGTTGTGTATCCTCCTCGTGGATACGAGTAGTTATATTTTCTTCCTATATAGTTTCCTCTTGGTTGTAATGGTCCTCTTCTGTAGGAGGTGCTTCTGTATGTGTTGTTCTGTGGTCCATTGTATGGCATGTTTCCGTCTCTATGATAATTGTTGCCTGTTCCTCTATATATTCCTCGATGGCTGAAATTTTGTCCTCTCTGGTGTATCTTCCCTCGTGTGTTGTTTTCTAGGGTTAGTTGGTTTATTTGTCTCTGTAATTTGTTCACTTGTTGTTCGAGATCAGTAGGGTCATTCTTATTTCTCATGCCAAGGTACTGTAATGACATTTCCGCTCGCTGAGTTGCCTGTTCTATTGCATCAATAGTTGACTTGTCATGTCCTGCTATTAGTGCCGTGTATTGTTCTGTAAGCCCCATTTGGATTATGCGCGTTATTTCTTCGGCCGACATGGCTGGGTCTACCTCATATGCTAGTTGTCTTGTTTCCGCAATGAATGTACGTGGGGATTCATTCGGTTTCTGACGTCGTGAGTATAGCATAGTTCTTAATTTCTCCCTGTACATTGGGTCTCTGAATCTATTTATGAATGCTTCTTTCCATGCCTGGAAGGTTGTGGGCGGAGTTGTGCTTGCCGCTAGCATTTCGTAGTGTTTCTGTGCTGTGTTCAGTAAGTAGCACGGTAACATGTCCAGTTTTGTCCTATCGGTCCATCTGAGTGAATTTGCTATGCGGTCGTAGTGGCAGAAATAGCTTTCCGGGTCTTCTCCCTCTCCCGAATAGTATCTCGGGGTGAGTTTCGGTCGAATTTCCTGGGCCATTTCTTCTGTGTCCGACTTTATGTGTTCTTCCTCTTCCAGGCTTTCCTCTTCCTCTTCGGAGCTTATCTCGTTATCCGTACTATTTTCTGATCCAGTTGGGGTGTATTTATGTTGGTCTATTAAGCAATTGACGTAAGCTTGTTTGGTGGCTGACCACTCGTCCAATTGTGTTTGGGGTAGATTGGAGATAACTAAGTCTGTGTGTCTTTCCACTAGTAATTTTGCTTCCGCTAGCTCACAGTCGTACCTTGCAATATTTAATGTGCGGTTGATTTGTTGTAATGTATCGAACTTTGGGTGGTTCCACCAGCTTTTTATTGTGGCACGTACGTAGTCCCTGGTTTTTTGTGTGTCTTCTGGTGTTAAAATTCCGGCGAATAATGCAAATTTGGTAAGGTCACTTACTCGTTCGTGGCCTATTCTGCCTAGTTTTGTTGTTGGGTCGCTATGTCGTTTTATGAGTTTCCAAATTAGTTGGATGAGAATTGATGTTTTTTCTTTCCCTTCTGACGATTTCGCTGTGAGTGAATTTTGACCTTTGTCTACGGATGCCGTCGGTAAGTTATTTTGCATGTTTCATTGTTAATTTGTCGTTATATTATTGTCCCAGTCCTCTTATGTACGTATAATTCAATTACCGTTTCCAATTTATGTGTTAGATTAGTTTTATTTTATTTTTCTCAATACCAGCGTTTTCCCAGGCTTTTGATTTGTAAAAGTTTTCTCGGGTGTTTCGTTTTGGTGGTTATATAATGTGGCAACCCTAATGTTTGGTATGTTTATGACAACAAAAACATGTGTTACTGACAAAATACAATATACATATATAGGTAATATTTCGGTTAATGTTCATGCAAAAATATCTTATTGTAGATATACCTTATATTAGTTGCTTACATACGTCTTATATTATTAACATACATCTATATTATTAAGTTTATCCTCTCTCGCGTTACTTGTTGATTAACTTCCTAATTTTTATTTTGGGGATAAGAAATATGGTTGATTGTAATTAGGCTGTTTTTTAACCTACAATTACTATTGTTGGGTTTCAACTTTAATATTTCGTTTAGATTTTTCAATAAATTAATTATGTTTGGGGCCTAACTCGGTCGAAACCGCGCCTCCACCACTTGTGAGGTTTTTATTTACTAGGGGGGATGAGCATGAGCCCCTGTCCCTTCTATTTAAACCTCTTTACCGTCACGAGGGGTTGTCAGCCTCCGGACGTGTGATCTGTTCAGAAAAATATCAGCCCCTCTGTTTTTCCCTATTCCTGCACTGCTTTTAAAGGAAGAGTGATAAGGGTGGTGAAATGATTATTGAAGCATTGGGCAGTTTCGGGAAAAGTTAATCAATATTTATTATTGTAAACATTCTCAATCTTGCGTATACTTATGAGCTTAATGTTCAAAAAACTGTTTAACTTGTACTTAACACAACTGTAATTCTTTATACTCTAACCCCTACAATCTAGGTCCCTACCTAATGCCTCCAAAGTTACCCTAACGCTTCGCGGGTGACTTTTCGGAACGCGACGCGACCGAGGAATGTTGCGGAGCGCTCTCCCGGAGTATTAGGCGGGCTTGAAATGGGAGTCAGAGAAACTACTTGGTGTGTTTAGAGGTTGAAGGCTTACCGTGCTGGCCAGGTGAACGGCTTTTCTTTCAGATCTGGGAATTTCCCTCCAGCGGCGTGGTCCAGGGCTATTTGGTCCGGGCTGGTCTTCGATCTCCCTTCCTTGGGGGATGGTAAACTGCGGGCGTCGAAGAACAAGGGGCTGCAGTTGATCGGCTTCCTAGACTGCTCCTCACTTAGGCCTTGTGTACTGGGCAACAGCTATTACGGCACGACCCCGAGCTCCGGTCGTCAAACGGTTTTGTATTTTTCTTGTGGGCGTGCACGAATCCCCTAAATTTCTAAATCCAATCGTTGTATTCGATTCTCCCTCCAGTTAGTCCTCGGTGATTCGCTTCGAATGTCCATTGGCTACGAGTTGTGACGTATGCATCAGGGGTTTAATTTTTCTCCTTCCCTCCTCACTGGTTGCGAAATATAGTGGGGGAATTTAACCTCATTTTTGACATCATGCCATTCCATTTAATTTGCTGACAATCGCCTTTGCACGTGTCTGCGTTCCCTCTGGGAATGGGGTCGCAACTGCAAGCTGAAACCTCGGCTGATTCCTTTTTCGGCTGTTCTCTATTGTCAATTGTAAACTGTCAGTTTTCGATTTGACAATGGGCCTTTCTAATTTCTTTTTTTATTGCTTTGTAGTTATTTTTTAGCAGATTTGCATCTCTATTCTGAAAGTAAAACAAATTGAGTTCATTAATAGCTTTGGTATGGGTACTGTACAGTGGTACAAACATGCTGCAGGGAGTACAGCGACAGTAACAAGAGTGCAACATGGGTGTAGTGGGTTGAACATGCTGTCATCTTTTCAGAGAAACTGATAAATATAACCTAATGGAAAATATTACAGTTACTTACTGGTCCATCAGTACAGGCGTTGAATGTATCCTCTATGGTCTTCCATACCCGTGCTTTGGCGGCATTCGAGGTGGCATCAGTTTTTTTTATTCTCCAGAATGTTTGGCTTTTCGTTGGCGAGACGAAGGAGCAAACATCTCTTTACTTTGGTAAAGTTTGCTGATCGAGTTTTCTTGATTTCTGTAAAACAAAAATTTAAAAAAGTCTGCCAAATGAGTGTGACACACAGCTACCTCGTACAGATAACGTGATTGCAGTGTAATTCATAGGTAGCGGACTATCTAGGGAAATGTCATAAAGATCGGATAAAAACTGTGGAAGTTATGCTTCTTATTACTAGGATCTGCGGACAGACAGACACGAAACCAAACATGTTAAGGAAGGCTAAAACGTAAAATGCGAGTGGAAATGTTGATTTTGGAGGTAAAAACAATTTTTTCCCCCGAAAGTGATTCCGAGTCAAAAGCAAAAAGTACACAGGTAGCATCTGTACACATACACCATAGGTTCATGCAATTTATCAAAAAAATGAAAATGAACTTGTACATCAGTCAACTTACCAGCAGCCATCAGAGTTGTAAGTTGAAATTCACCACAAAAGTACGATTTTCACTACAAAAACGAAAATTATAACAAAAGTAGGTACGAAAAAGAACGAAACTCAACAAATAGACGAAAGCTCGCTTGCTTGATAACAATAACAATAATAAGAACTGAAAAACGGGAAGGTTATGGTTTGTTTCCCACAGCCCTCTGGATTCACGATCCTAATAATCGATTTTCAAGGTTAGCCCTGGGATATTTTTCCCTGAATCAAAAACATACTGATGAACGCACCAGTTGGATTAGCCCCGAATTAGCCTTATCCCAGGGACAACTTCCTTTAACCCTGGGGTAGTTATCACTGGGATAACTTAGGTGACTGATGAACCAACCGGCCCTCAGTCGGAAGATTGGAGGGTATTTAAGTTTGTATGAAAGTTGGGGACTGATTTTGGTGGTCGAGATATTGCATCGGCTTAGTAGGTATCATGGCCTCCTCCAGGGATGGCCATGATGAGAGAGATGGGGGGCAGCCAGGGACTCCCGGGGTTCTCCCCTTATTAGAAGGGGAGCCTTCCCGAGGAGGCAGCCCGCCACCTCCTCCGCCTTTTGGTCCACCAGAGGGTGGAAGAGGAGCGGGAGCAGGAGGATCAACCTCCATATCGGTATCGACCGCTCTTTCCCAAGAAACTTTGAAATCTTGAACTCTAGAACCGACTCCTAGACATTTGATTGTTTGAACTATTTTACCATCAGTTTCAGGTACGTCTATTTTAATGTAGACACCTCCAGTGGGTTTTCTATCCCAAATTCTAATGTGCCACTGGTCAAAGTGGAAACCAAAGCCTCTATTTTGTGCTTTGAGGACAAAGAGCATATCCTCTTTATCAAAAACCACCCTAGGAATGTAGGCGGAAATTTGGCAAGGTTTCGGCATGTCTTGGTATTTCCTAACCCGGACACCGCTCCCTTTCCATTTATCAGCCATACCTGAGGTAATAACCTCAACGGTATAGCTGTTAGCACAAGTTATAAGGTACCAAGTGCTATCTTGCGTCAAACCGCACCAGCTCACTCTGAAGAGCTCCAGGGGAGAGGTATCAGGTACATCTGATTGTAACAAACATCTCTCCATAATGAGGTGTTTTTCAATTATATCGGCTTCCTCAGAGGAGATACGACTATCATCTATTTTTGTGATTACCACCTTAAGGTCAATAGCTGAGAGTTTTTTGCTGACTTGTTCAGCATCCTCGCTAGCGCTTTTAGCGCGTTTGTCAGAGGGAGGGACCTCCGAAGAGGGTTCCTTGGTAGATAAAGGTTCCACGGGGGACCTAGGGCGCCGAGGCATGAATTTACAGAAGGGGCATTTGCCTTGTATTGGGCGATCTTGTTCCTTCGTTTACGCAGCTTTTGTGCGTTTTTGGATAACCCTGTCTTAGCGACATAGGGTTGGGAAAAAAGGAACCCTAGAGGGGGATTTCCTAGATTGGTGGAACAGGAAGCACCTGTGTCTGCCCCGTCTGATGACGCCAATGGTGCGCTACCCGAGGGTGCGAATCCACTGGACATCATACTAGGGGTGACTTCTCTGGAGACTCCCTGTGTTGGAAGGGCTTGATTGCCCTGAATGAGAGGTAGGGGTTCGGTACTGTATACCCCTTTGTCCTCCGCCGCGAGTGTGCCCGAGCCCGCCTGGCGTGCTTCGGAGTCGGGGATATCATTTCCCGCGCCCTCCTCTGCGGGTTTTTTGTCCCCTGAGGGACTTTTTTCCTACCCACCATGTGGGAGGGAGAAGTGGATTTGTAGGGGCTCCCTGTCTAAGACAGGGGCCTTTACTCTGGATGAAAATTAATAAATGATAAATTGAATGAAAAAAAATAGGATGGGTTTAACGGGAAAGAAATAACTAAATCGAAAAGTTAAAAAACCACGTGGAACCAAATAACCTATAATATAAGGAGGCACAAAAGGATAAACTAAGAGATTGGCGAAACAACAGAAAAACAGAAATAGAAAATGAGACAGAAATTATAAAACTAATTTAGAGATTGTATAAAATGAGATAAAATGAAAAGGTACAACCTTGAGCTGTGGAAATAGTCAAAGAAGACTGGAGAACGATCCGTAATCGCCAAAGGCAACCAGCGGAATCTCTCCCAGCTGTTAATAAATTGATTAATATCTTCATGTGATTGAGCCGAAAAATAGCGTGGAGTTATCGTAACAGGATTCGCCATATTATTCTGGTTTTCTGAAGCTACTTCGTCGTATATATTATCTACCGTCATTGATCCCTTGCTATCTACTTCTGTTTCTGAATCTGTGAAATCGTCTATCTTTGAACCTAAAGATCCCTGTCCTCTTCACTTTTAAAAAACCCTGTTCTTTTAACACTACGTACGCTTCTAAAAAGTGCTCATCTTTTACTGCGTTAGCCAAAATAGTTTGTAGTAAATGTGGTACGTCTAGATCGGGTTGTGCCCAAATGTCACTAATTTTCGCTCGATTCTCATCTCTTGTGAGTGTCGGTAGACCTAGATAAGTTACTATTTCCGAATATTCTGCGGCCGTAAACTTGTTTAATCTTTTTAAGGGTTCGCTTGGCCCTAAGTGGTATCTGTCAATTAATCTCTTGATTATTAATACTAACGGTGGCTCATTATCCGTCATCTAGTAATACCTATCGTGAATTGTCATTTATAAACACAGAATGTCAGGTTGATTCTAAAATGTTGACTTCTCTTTTAAGATTTCCGTTTCTCACAGCTGTTCCATCATACATGTCTCCTGCTTAGGTGTTCATGAATCATGTTTTCAGCTGCGAATATCAGGGGTTTTCGGTAACGGGCGTTACCTGGTCGTCTGCTGGTTTTACCTCTGACAAATATCCTTCCTTCGTTCAACTGTCGTCTGCCCAAGTGTTGAATCGGACTCGTAGTAAACCCTCTACGGTCTGTTGGCAGTGGTTGAGGTAGGTCAGGCAATGCGGTACAGTTCCAGACACAGAGTACACGAAAATCCCAGGAAACGGTTGATCGAGATACTGACACCAAATTCCGGTTCACTCTTACGTCAAATGAACGACAGACGATAAAATGAAATGAAAAACTGAGGATTATTGTCGAAAAACGTGATGGAAAGCGATATAAAGATTTGAAATAAGGCAAAAGGTAGTTGTAGCTTGTTGGAGAATTCGTTTGATAATGGCGATGGCCGGACGATGCGCGAAGGGCCTGCGCAGAAGGATGGTAGAATGTTCCAGAACAATTTGAGATCACATCACAAATCACACTTTAATGTCCATTTCCGTTGAAGATAAATAAGGTATTATTTTAGTATAAATGTTAATAATAGTAACAATAAAAATTAATGATAATAAATTAGAATGTGGTAACAAAGAAGGGGACAAGCGGATCTAATGGGAATGACGGATCGTATCCTATCTCCAGATCGAGCTGTGCCGAACCACAGCATATATGAAAACAGTGATTAGAACAAACCAACATATGAAAATAAATAATTTAAATAGGTGACAACAACAAGTGGTAACAAAATTGGATAAATTGAAAAACAATAAGATATTTTGTGGTTTGGTGCATATTTGGATCTATTATTGGTGAGTTCGGTTTCAAAACATAAAAACGGCGTGACCAATAAGAAAAGGGGGAAATAATACAAAATCTTATAATTATTTTTATTGGGAATATCTCAATAAAAACAGAAATAATATTTCTGACGTGTGAAGAAAGAACCTTGGAGGGGCTCCTGAGGAGCCCCTCCAAGGTCACAGGCAGCAAGATGTGAATCTTTCTCATGTCAAACTCCAGAAACGTTTATATTTATCATTTTTCAACATCATTTCTATACTTTTCAAATGTAAACAAAACAATCTAAATGACATACTTAACCATTTGAATTTTTGATGATCTTTCACAAGCACACCCACTTTTCTCAATTTTTTACTATAACTTAAAGACACTTGAAATTTTTCTTTCAAACAGTGACTCCAATCACCTGCCTTCACATGCTGAAAGTATACTTCCAAGTAGTATCCATAAGCAGAAGTGTTATAAAAAAGTTTTGATGTTTGCTTCTTAATTGTTTCACCAGATTTTATAAGGTAATTCTCCACTTCCATAATATTATTTTGATCAGGAACTTTTACCTTTTCAAAATCATGATCAAAAACCAAAAACTTCAGAAGATATTGATGTATTTGCTCCACACTTCTTGATATTATTCTTGTAGGTTTTGGAATTTTCAGTAGTTTATGAAAGTCACAATGTTGGTTCTCTGGTATCATAATACGTTTATCAGTCACCATTTCACACGCATCTTGAACACTTTCACAATTTTTCAGTTTTCCAACAAATTCTAAGCACTGTTGATAATATTTTTCCAAGTTGTGAACTCGATCATGAAAGTCTAAATCATCACAGTAAGTTAACTTTAAATACTTCGTGCCATGTTGAACAGTTGTAAAGAAACTGAATATTGAGATAGGAACTGCAAGGTCAACTAGCTGGCCTCCTTTGAGATAGTGTACGGAATATTAATCTCGCATTATTTATCATTTCCTTTAGTTCACAAGCACCAAGCTAGATAGCATGAGGCTCTAGAAATCTTAAGAGTTTTTTTCATTAAGGAAAATAATAACAGCTTTACAATTCTCTTTCTGAAAAATACCATGAAAACATGAAAAATACATGTATTTTTCATGTTTTCAGGATAGAAAAATGATTTTTTATGACATTTTTCAGGATAGAAAAATGATTTTTTATGACATTTTTCAGGATAGAAAAATGATTTTTTATGACATTTTTCAGGATAGAAAAATGGTTTTTATGACATTTTTCAGGAGAGAAAAATGATTTTTTATGAATTTGTGGTGATTGGAGGGAAAGGATTATTTATATAAAGATTTTCTTTATATAAACGATATGAAAAGAAATTATAATATTTACTCAAAGTCAATCAGAAAAGCCTTTGTCTTTTTATCAATTCCATTATAAATAAGTTTTTTGGGGTGACTTTCTGGATCGTTTCTAACATGTTCAAGAAGTCGACCAGAAATTTTCTTGGGTAAAAATTAATTTAATTCACCATTTTCAGTATTAATAGTAACAACAACAGTTTCACCATATTCCGTATCTTGTATAAAATTTGCTACGAGATTATAAGCTCCCTTATCCAGATCTCTGAATGATGAGAAGTTGGTTTTTTCGGTTGCTTTTTTGTAAATTTCAATTGTTGTCATTTTATTTTATTATAAAAGTTATTCTTTTAACTAACCCCTCATTTTTTCTTATTTTCAGAAAACCAACAGGGTTTTTGTTTTATCAGGGATTTAAGTCACTAAACCGAAAAAGTCACTGGTTCTGATGTTTTGTGTTAAAAAATGTGTTCTGATGTTTTGTGTTTAAAAGTTTTATCAGGGGTTTAACAGAAAAGCATTTTTAACAGGGTTTAGCACAAAAGCAGTTTTAACAGAGATTGAAGTCAGAAACATTTTTATCAGGGATCGAAGTCGGTGAGCCAGGATTGGTATACTTATACTACTTATATATATGTAAGTCAAAGAATAGTCGTCGAGTTTCGAGTTTTTAAAAACAAACTTTATTTAAACACACACGTAACAACACGGACGTAATAACACGAGATGTAGAAGGTTCGGAATCTGGAGAGAGACTGACTCCCGAGGCTGATGGCCGCGGGCTTTATATAGGGAATGGCTGCTGCGTCAGCTCGTTATTACCCAAGGGTTGGGGCGTTATACGTAACTCCTCCCCCCTAAGATGAAATTTTGGGGACCCAAAAGTTTTATTGTTCAATTTGATTTTACTTTTATTTATTTACTTTTATTGTGTTACATTTTGATTTTTAATTTTTAATTTGTGTGGGTAAAAACGCAGATTTTAGTTTTGGGGACACGAAATTTCTCAATTTATGTTTTTTTTTTTTGGGGGGGTGTGCATTATCTTTGGGTTTTTTTTTTTCATTACAATGATTATACTTACAAAGAATTACCACTTACAAATTACAATTTACAAAGAATAGAATAATTGCAACTTTACAACAATTACGACATTAAGAATTACAAAGAATTACAACTTACAAAATGACATTTTGATTACAATTATTGATTGATTGATTGATTACAATTACAATTTGATTACAACTTATAATTATTACAACACACCATTATTACAAACTAGAATAACCTAAAACCTATTAGACATAGGGATACTACAGGATTAAAAGTACGTAATACAAGATATAAGGGACATAGAAGACATAATACAGACATAAAATTTTAGTTACTGGGGGTTCGGGGAAAGTCTTACTTTCCTTTTGTGGCGGTAGTATTGGGCCATAATGTACGTGACGAGTAACACGAGGAACAAATACAGGAGGATGGTCCAAAAGCTAGGTGTTTTGAGTTTCTCGTAATACGAAATGGGAATTGCGCGGACATCGGGCATTTGAACTAGGTTAAGATCGAGACCTTTTAGTTGAATTTCCGATTCCGGATATTGAGAGGGTTGTAATTGTAGTTTGATGGAATTCATGATCAGGGGTCGACCGGACAGTTCTTTGCGGGGAGCAAACAAAGTTTGGTCATGGTATACTAATTGGTCCGTCCCTGGTTTCGCGAGGTGGATTCCATATAAGGTTCGTACTTCCGTCCCTTCTTTATTAATAATTTCAATCGTATCTCCGTGTGGGAAGACAAGAAGGTATTGGTTGATTTCTGGTATTAGGTTCACGTAATTGGTGGGGATGTCAAGATTGACGTATTTGCACTGAGTGGTGGAACCTGTCTGTAGAAATTGGATTTCGCAAGGTAGATCTAGTTCCGATGTTAGGTGGTTTGGACAGAGGTATAGGTGACCAGTGGGGCATTCGTGACGTAATGCTACGATTCTCGAGCTCGTTTGGGATTTGAGAAAGAATTTCTTCTTTGGGATGATGGTTACTATTTGGGTGTTTTCTAACTGTGTTGGTAGGGGTTCCATGTAGTACAAGTCGAAATTTTCCGGGTCAACGATGGGTATATCTAAGAAGTAAACGATTTCACTACTTCCCACGAAACATTGGACTTGAATGTAGGATTGAATTTCGAACAGGGCCTTATTTGTGTAATCTAGGAACGTATTGCCGTAGAATTTTGACAATTTTTGCAATTCGGTGAAGAGTTCCCGAGAGTCAACTATGCTAGGATGTAATTTTCCTAGTTTGCAAAATGTGAGTGAGTTTTCGATGTCTTGCAGAGCACTTAGAAGTAGATTGAGGAGTGTTTGTAGGTGTTCTAACGTAGTGGTAATTGCGTTGACTCGTCCTAACTCCAAGTTTATGTGCTTGATATGTCTCAGTTCCTTGATAATCTCACGATTATTATGTGCGATGGTGTCTATGGTTTTGTTAAAATTTTCCAATATTGCTTGGTTGATAGAATACTGCGAGTTTATTTGCTCCTGAAAGTCCTCTTGCTTATTTGACAAATGGTTCAGGATTTTATTATATTTCTCCTCATTGCGGGCGTCTAAATTTCCAGTAATGAATTTTACTATCGTGCCTAGCCCGTTAATCAGTCCCCGTTTAGATCTGGTTTTGGATGGAGTTATTACGATATTGTCTAGTTTCTGGTCTATAAGTCTGAAGGTATGATTTACGGTGGCTGTGAGCATCATTGTTTTTTCGACGGTGTGAGAACTGTTGTGGAATGTTTTGAGGGTTTCGTTATAATTTATTCTCAGGAGGTTGAGTTGATCCATAATTTGGCTGAGGTCGTAATAGTGTGAAAGGGTGTGGTAGCCTTTGACAATTTTTGCGGGTTTCATGTTCACTGCAATGAGCCCAGGGTTTGAGGTTACATCGATAACCTCGATTCTGTACGCCGCCATGAGGAAAAGGGGGAGAACGACCCTGGAACAATGAAAATTGGTAAGGCGTTTTAGGATAGTGAACCTTTTAAAATTTCGGAACACATTTGTTCACGAAGTTGGGGGATGTCTTTTTGGGAGAAAGTAGGGTTCCTATTGCTCGTTATTGCTTTGGCAAACTGGCAGACGAAAACACCACAATCATCTGAGTTCGATTGTTGTGGGATTGTTAGCAGGTGGGTTGTTTCCCAGTTTTCTGAATCCAGTAGGATTCCCCTTTTCTCGAGAAATTCGAAAGCCAAATATGATTGAATGTTTTCTAGGATTGGGATGGCGTATGCGGCTGCAGTGCCATTTTTTGTTTGTGTTTCGGAGAGGGAGTCTAGGTACGTGATCTGTTTGTGTTTAGTGTTAATTACCACGAGACTCCAATGATTTGTTTTATGGATTGGTATGATTATTAAATCTTTGCTGAATATGTCTGACCTACGAGTAAAGTGTCTTACTCGGTCATAACCGTGTGCTTCTAACATAGGATAGAGGAAAGAGTTGAAACAGAAGGTCGAGGGAAATGTTTTGTGGTTTCTATTCCTTTCGTCTATCAACTCCATATAGAAGTTCATAATCATGTCGTCTATCCAGTTTCCGGGTTTTAGTGTCAGTAAGTTTTCCCTAGTTAGTTTGAGTCCGTATTTATGTGTTAAAGTTTCTGAGGATGGTAGTTCGGTATTCCATGCATTTTGGACTTTGGTCTCATAGAATTTCCTGGGTGGTTTTACGTTCGTTAAGTGGGCTTTCTCCTTGGTATTATGGTGACGTGGGTGAATTTGTACTGTTTTCATAACTGGGTCTACTTCTTTAACTTCTTCTTTATTATATTTAGGTTTAGTCTTGCTTTGTCGTTGGATGGTTTTAATAAAAATTTCGTTAGGGATTTCAGGGGGGTCTATGCGGTTCGTGTTTTTCTCGTCAGCGACTTTTTCTTTTTGTTCTTGGAGTTTTTCGGACACTTGTGCGTATAAGGCTTTTACTCTTTCTTTATGTCGGTCTAAATAGTCATGTGCCATCGCTTTTTCGATATCCATTTCTAGGAGAGAGCGATTATTCACGTGCCCGTATAGGAGTTCGAACGGTGTTAATTTCGACGCGGAGTGGATCGAATTATTGTAGGCAATGATTGCATAATTGACTTTGTGGCATGTAGTACAAGTTTAGAATTCTTCCCTATTTGTCAGTAATCGAACGTGTTCTATGAGAGTGGAATGAAATCTTTCAGCGATGCCGTTGGATTCCGGGTGTTGCGAGGATATGAAGTGAATGTTTATTTTATGGAGGGCCATCAATTCTTTCACTAATGAATTTTGAAATTCGGTTCCGTTGTCTGAAATAATTTTGTTTGGGATCCCATGGTGGGCAAAGAATTTCATTAGTCCGTTAACTATTTCAACGCCGGTGTAAGAGGAGATAGGGTATGCTTGCGCGTATTTGGAAAATGGACAAATTATCGTTAGGAACTTAGAATTTTCTATGGTGAATTTGTCTATATGTAATGTCTCTAAAGGTCGGACAGCTGTAGGGGTGATGTTGTATTTAATTTTAAGCGGAGATCTTTCGTATTTGCATTTTAAACATAATTCGCAGTTGTTGATGAATTTTGAATAGCGATCTTCAAATTTGGCCAATAATATTCTCTTTTTAATTTTTCGTATGTTTCGTCTATACCGCGATGGTTTGTGACTCCATCGTGATATTTGGAAATTAGATCTGTTTGTTCCTTTTCCGATTGAATGTCGATCAAGCGTTTGGAGTATTTAGTGAGGTTTATTTCTGAGTGGGTGAAATGAGTTGCAATGACTTTAGCGAATTTTTCGTATACTTCGGTTTCGAAATAAATGCCATATTTTACCCTAGGGTGGATGTATTCTTTGGTGAATTTTATGACGTCTTTTTAAAACTCTTGATCATTTATTTTGACGATCATGCGAGTTTTGTTTCCGAACAGGGTCGTAAGCTTAACCATGTCGGGGACAGGGTGGTTAACTACTGTGAGTATTATTTGGTTCGAAGAAATGTTGATTGGTTGATCGCGAATGGGTATATTGGCAACTGTATTCCCTAAGAAGTTGGAATGGACTGTGTGTCTAGATGAGGTTTCGTTTTCGTTAGTCACCCCTTCCTCCCCAGGATCGACGTGTGCGACTACAGAGTCGGCATCGTCGTTAGAGTTAAGGTCTAGTTGGTTGTCTAAGAGTTGGGGAAGTTGGTCACAGTGTAAGGTATGTAAGTTCGGTGGGTTTTCTATTTTGACTCTGGATAGTGCATCTGCGTTTGTGTTGAGGGCTCCCTTTTTATAAATTATGTCAAAGTCGTATGCTTGCAGTTTCGTTTTCCATGCGAACAATCATGAACCAGGTTCTTTATGGTTGAAGAGCCATTGTAGCGGGTGGTGATCAGAAAAGATAGTGAATTTTCTACCATATAAGTAGGGGCGGAAGTAACCTACAGCCCATACGATGGCGAGTAGCTCTTTCTCAATTGTGCTATATTTTTGTTCGGATTGGTTTAACGTCCGGCTCGCGTAAGCTACTGGTAGATCGGAGTTATCTGAAATTTGACTCAAAACTGCCCCTAAAGCTACGTTGCTCGCGTCCGTAGTGAGCCTGAAGGGTTTCGAGAAATCTGGGTATTGAAGGATTGGGTCATTGCTTAGGAGGTCTTTGCAAGTTTCGAAGCATTGTCGATACTCAGGGTCTGTGATGTCTATGAGAGCGTCTTTTTTGAGACATTTAGTCATAGGTTTCGTTAGTTTTGCGAAGTCCTTTATGAATTTTCGGTAGTACCCTAACAGTCCTAAGAATCCCTTGATCTCTTTTGTAGTTTTTGGAATGGGGTAATTTTTTATTGCTTTAATCTTGTCTGGGTTCGGTTTTACTCCGTCTGGTGTGACTACGTGAACTAGGTAACAGACTTCTCGTCTCAAGAAGTCGGTTTTATCTAATTGTACCTTAAGGTTAGCAGATCGAAGGCGTTTAAAGACTGATTCCAAACGGTGTACGTGTTCTTGTAGGCTAGTACTGAATACTATTATGTCGTCTAAATATACGCAACAGTATTCATTCGCGATACCACGTAGTATATTGTCCATCACGCGTTGGAATGTACTGGGTGCGTTCTTTAGCCCGAAGGGGACGCGTGTCCATTCTAAATGACGTGTGGGAGTGCTGAAGGCTGTTTTGCTGACGCTACTGGGGTCCATTTCTATTTGGTGAAAGGATGATTTTAAGTCAATTGTACTGAAATATTGGCATCGTCCCAACTTGTCTAATAGTTCTGAAATTTGAGGAAGGGGGTATTTATCTTCTATTGTTTTTTCATTTAGTTTGCGATAATCTACAACGATTCGAAATTTTTGTTTTCCACTACTATCTTGTTTTTTTGGAACTATCCAGATGGGGGCATTCCAAGGGCTTTGAGAGTTTCGAACGATCCCTTGTTGGAGAAGTTCTTCCATTTGTTTGTCGAGTTCGTTCAAATGTACCTCAGGGAATCTATAATTTTTCATGTATACTGGTATTTCGTCAGTAGTGCGAATGACGTGTTTGACATTGTTGGTGAAACTAAGGGGAGTGCCTTCCTGATGAAAAATATCTGAGTATTTAGTGACTAATTTGGATATCGCGAGTTTTTCTTCCTCGTTCATGTGGTCGAGGCGAAGTTGGCCTAAATCAAATTTGAATGTCGATTTGTCAAAGTGGTTTAGGTTTGAGTTTAAGACGGGTTTTTGGGTTTGTAAGTCAGCAGTTTGAGGGTCAACTACCTCGGCTAATATGGGGGTAGCCTGCGTGAACTGGTAGGGGGTTTCGCCGGAATTTAATACTTGGACGTAAGCATCATAATTTTTAACTTTAACCAGACATTGGGGAATTTCTACGGATCCTATCTTTTGGTAGGGGATGATCGCATCTCCATTTTCAACGTTATTGAGTACCAGTTTGACCTGTTGAACACTCCTACTGTCAATGGTGTACGTCTCAGTGATGTCTAAAT
Source organism: Adelphocoris suturalis (assembly GCA_030762985.1). Taxonomy (NCBI): domain Eukaryota; kingdom Metazoa; phylum Arthropoda; class Insecta; order Hemiptera; family Miridae; genus Adelphocoris; species Adelphocoris suturalis. The sequence goes on along the minus strand of CM061043.1, from coordinate 36,275,967 downwards.
TTAGATATTGCAACGGGAGGTTTACATGAGGGGTTTGGAAGACTTTATTCCTGATGCTTATATCGGCTTTTATGAATTCTAGGTTATCAATACCGATCAGGAGATCGAACCTAGAATGGAATGGGAATAGTCGGAATTTTAGGTTTAAACCCTTTTCACGGAGTAGTTCTTCGCACGGGACCATGGCACTTGAAGTGACCAAGGAGGTTCCGTGGACAGTCGTAACTGAAAAAGGTTCATCGTCTGTTTTGATAGGAAAGTATTTTTCTGCTATCAACGGGTTAACAAAACTGGCCGAGCTCCCTGTGTCTACGAGGATTTTTAAGTTTAATTTGGGCAATATGATATAGGGGAGCTTGTTGATCGGCTTAAAGTTTAGGTTCATGAGGTTGCATACGGTGGTTGGAGGCAAGGGACTTCTAAAAAAGGAGTTTCATCCTTTTGAATTTGGGGATTTTCTATGGATTGGTCTGGCCACTCATATGCACCGTAATATAAGTCATTTTGGTAGTTCGAATCATGATAGTTATTAGGTTCGTCAATCGTTTGGTCGTTTTGATAATTTGGGTCGTAGTAACCGTGGGTTTCGTCATTTACTTTGTCCGTTTCTTCGGTTTGTAAATTGTGAAAATTCGGATTCGGATTTGTTGTCTGCCACGACATTGGTTTCCAACTCCTTTGAGTGTTTTGGGAGGATTTCTGATTATTCGGAGGGTTTCTTTGATAGGTTGGCCTATTTTGGTAGCCATTTCTTTGTTGGTTTGAAGGGGTTTGTTGAGGATTTGGCTGTCTAGGCGGGCCGGACCATTGAGGCGGAGGATTTGGCTGCCTAGGTGGGCCGGACCATTGAGGTGGAGCTAGGCTTTGTAGTAGTCTATAAGCTCTCGCAACAGGTGTTTGACTTTGAGGATCAAATGATCTTTGCGGATTTTGAGACCAATATGCAGGGTTCTGCCTAGGGGGCCCGTAAAGACGGTGCGGAGGCGGAACTCTGTATTGGGGAGTTTGGTTTTGCCTGAGAGGAGCATTTTGTTTCGGACGAGAGTTTGATGGTAACAATTGATAATCGTTTGTCATCCATCCGAGTGCCTCATTCAGGTCCTTTGGTTGTCGTGTCCTCAATAGGCTTCCTAATGGTTCTCTAAGATGTAATAGGAAACATCTTAATGCGAGTTGTGTGTGGTGTTTAATTATGTTGTCGGCCTCGTCGGGTTCGTGGATGTTGGCATACGCGATAATTTTGTTTAATGCTTCCGTTACCCTATGGTGGAACTTGAATGGGTCTTCATGTTCTCCTTGTCTCATGTTAGAGAGATCCAAATTCATGGAGAACACGTCTCGTTTATCGGAAAAGGCATTGATCAACGCGTCTTTAATTTGTTTATACGTTGTGATATTTCCCGAGTTTATAGCGCTCGAAGCTGGGGGTTGAATCTTTGCTTTGATGGCATGTAAGATCATCCTATTTTGGAAGTCTCCTGCGTCGTTATAGTTGAAAAATCTGTCGTTCAGTTCTTGTGTTACGAGTAGGAAGTCATTTAATGTTTCCGGATCCCCTTTAAACACTGGAATGAGTTCCATGTGTTCTTTTTTAAATGTTGGGATTTCGGCAACTTCGGGTTTCCTATTTGGTAAGCGTGTGCCTCCTAGTCTCATCAGTTCGAGGGCGCCTGTAGCTTCGTTTAGAGCGGCTTCTAATCTGATTTGTGTCGCGTTTTGTTCCCGGAGGACCTGTTGGGTCGCTTCCAATAAGTGATTAAATTGGGTATTTTGCGCCATCAATTCGGAATTTTGCGCGATCAGGTCTTCGATTTTGGGTTTGCCCCCGGTGGCTCCAGTATCGACGGACATGTCGATGTTTTCGGGTACGAGGTATTCGGGGATAGTAGACAAGTATTGGGGCCGGGTTTGGTCTCTGAGAAGGATCCCTAGACGATTAGAGACCCTATCGGCCACAAAACGTTTTAGTTCTTTAGGAATTTTGGAATTTGTGGGGCGAACTTATGAGGAAGTTTAGCCTAATGTTTTAAAGAAGAGAGATAAACAAAAATACAAAAAAATGCACAAAACAAGTACAAAATAAAGAAAATACGAAATATTAAAGTGTAGAGATTAAATTTCTTAAAATTAGTGTAGAGAGATTCGAAGTCTTCGTTGCGAAGTTGTGAGTTATGAGGATGTGGTTTAAAGGGCCAGCGGTTGGCCTTCGAGGTCGAGCTTATCTTCAGCTCGCGGGAGGAAAAGTGTTATCTTGAGCTTCTGAGAACTACGACCTGTGCGTGGGTAGTCTCAGGAGAGGGTCAAGGCGTTGATAACTTGGTATTTTATACGTAGGTATTATTGACTGTGAATTGTCTGAAGCGTTCCTGGTCAGATATTCGTTCTTTCTGGAAGCTTGACAATTTACAGTTCGTGACGAATTTTCTTTTCTTGAAGGGAAAGATTTGAATATGTTGAGTTAGTAGATATTCTTGAATTGAAATTTCTTAAGGAAGTTTTTTCTTCGTGTGTGATGATAATGTGTCCGTGTGTGTGTGAAAAATGGTTTTACTTACAGGACCATATGCATTGGTGATCTGCAAGGAGTCAGCTCGCTGTCCAGTCCGGGTAATCCAATTATTGGCACTTGGCACTTCACGTAGGTACTTTTCTGAAGTGTTTACACGTATTCGTCGTGAAACAACTATCAGTTCTTACAGGACTGCGCCAGTCAAAGAATAGTCGTCGAGTTTCGAGTTTTTAAAAACAAACTTTATTTAAACACACACGTAACAACACGGACGTAATAACACGAGATGTAGAAGGTTCGGAATCTGGAGAGAGACTGACTCCCGAGGCTGATGGCCGCGGGCTTTATATAGGGAATGGCTGCTGCGTCAGCTCGTTATTACCCAAGGGTTGGGGCGTTATACGTAACTTGTATATATAACCTCATGAAATGGCTCTACAAGAGCATATACATATTCAAACAATTTTTAAGGAAAAAAACAATGACAACATGAAACTAATTTTTATATTTCGGCTTATGCCTTTTTCAAACTACGAGAAAAGAATTTTGATTTTTGTTAATTGGTGAGAAAATCTTGCCATGGAGAAGCGTGGTTGCCCAGTTAACGTCTGATATTCAACCCTGGAGGATGTTTTGGGCGCGTATGATCCTCCAGGGTTGAATATCAGACGTTAACTGGGCAACCATGCTTCTCCATGGCAAGATTTTCTCACCAATTAACAAAAATCAAACTTCTTTTCTCGTAGTTTGAAAAAGGCATAAGCCGAAATATAAAAATTAGTTTCATGTTGTCAATTGTTGTTTTTCCTGAGAGAGAGAGAGAGAGAGTGTGAGTGGTTGTGAATATTAACCCCCTTGTTGGTTTTTCAGTATTCTGGTAACGGATTGAATCAAATTACTAACTTAATAGTCGGAACCTCTTTTGAAAGTTATTACCTAAACACCCCTCTGAGATAATTACTGCTTGACCAAATTCATTTCTCAACATAACCCTATTTTTTTAAAGTTGGTAACTATCATATGATCGTTTGGTGAGGGTAATATGGACCCCGGTAAAAACACATGTAAACCACTGAAAAACTTCAAATAAGTGTTGGGCACTTCATTCAAGTAAATGTACGAAACTAACAACAAAAATCACGACGTAGTTGTCATCTTCGGAGCCTGCACACTCTGAGTGGGCCCATTCTGAGCAGAAAATGAACTTGATCCAAATTTCATCGTGCACATCGTCCTTAAACTCCACGAGGCAAAACAATCACGAAGCATTTTCGCGGTCTGGTCCTTCTTCTCCTGCTGGTAAGTGTACAAGGGCGAGTCGCCTCCCCCTGATAACAAGTGAGTGATTGAATCATCAGTGTCCGTGCTGCTTGACTCAGTTTTCCTCTTCTTCTCATTATTGGAAGCCCGTCCTCCTCGAGGTCTTCTACAACCTTGCCCTCTGCTAATTTTCGTTTTGCTTTTCAATTCTCCCAGAAGCTTAAAATGTGGAGAAGAAGATATCGCCATTGCTACACTCTTTTTACGACCCCGGTTAGAGTTTTTCTTCTTCAGAGATGGAACTCGAAGGATATCTCTTGTTGAAACATGCGATGTTGATGGCTGCTTAGATAGAGGTGGTTGCTGCGGAGTCGTGGGACTACCAGAACTGCAAGTCATTACTGTGTTCATGGAGTTGTATGGTGGTGCGGGTAATCTTTGAATTGGTGTGGTGGGAACAGCGCTTGAAGTGGATGGTGGTGGTATTTGGAGGGAACGAACCATATCAACTGCATGCTCACCAGCAATGAAATCTAAATCAGTGAAAACTTGCCTATTCACTGGTCAAATTCCTGTTGCCTTGAATCTATTCACTGTAGTCAATGCAAATGTTGTAGAAAGATAAGCTCCGCCGAAGAGCTGTGCAATATCATGAGGCCCGAGTCGGTTATTGCTGTGAAGCATGTGCTGGCGGATGTTCTCACTGTAATGAGTTTTCAGAGCACCCATAAATGTCTTATCGAGAGGTTGTAAATTTATGTGAAGTTTGTGGTGGAAGAGTCAGAAGAGTTACGTGGTTTTTCCTGGCCCACTCAACGACTTCGAGATTTCTTTTTTGTGAGTAGTGCCCGTCAAGAATAAACAGAACAGGAGATTCCTTTCTCGGAGAAGTCGTCTCAATAAAATGCTTGAACCAGTTGGTGAATAAATATCCTTGTATCGACCCTGAGGGATGAGCTTTCCCAATTGCTCCAGGTGGCGCTCCATTCGTCTGAGTCTTTGAAAATATCTTCCGAGGGAAGATCATCATGGGATTTACATAGGTTCCCCCAGCACTCGTACAACAAACCACTGTAACAAGAGAACCACGCTCAGCTGCTGTCAGAGCTCCGACTCTTCTTTTCCCCTTCAAACCAATGACCTGAGGAATTTTTGACTGCACCACACATAGTCCACTCTCGTCCACATTGAAGATTTTCTCAGGTTTGAATTGAAATTTGCAAATCAGTCTTTCAAGCAAGTCAAAAAACTCATGCACTGGTTTTTATGCGAATCCTTTACTACTCGTGCATATGACGTTCCAGTTGGTTTCCGGATAGAAAGATGGGATTTGTGGGGCTTAAGAAAAAGATCTAACCAGGCTCTCCCAGCTGACTCATTCAAGAAGGGATGGGGATGCCATTTCTCATAACTAATTGGTAGGCGACTTCTTTCTCAATCCGTCTAGTGAGACCATGATACACAGATTCCATTTCAAGCAGATAATCAACAAGTTCAGTCTCCATATGAGCTGGAAACACACACCGTCTTCCTTCCAAGTTTTTGCTTCACCAAATCCTCTGGTGACTTCTCCAGTCTTTCTTACAAAGCGTCACAGAGTTGTAGGCGGTACATCAAATAATTTTGCAGCCTTCTTGACTCTCATATCCTTATTCCGTATCTTCTTTACTGCCTCAATCATCTTCACCTTATCCCTAACTCGTCTTGAACGACATTCTCCTCTTTGAGTTCGTGGCATCTGAAAAGGATATCTTTCGTTAATATAATATATACATTATTAATATATTATAACAACGCCATTTTTATTCAACCTCAATCCCCATCACAACCAGTTGGACGAATTCGAAGTTTCACTAGTTAACAAGAAACTTCATTCAATGAAGAATAAATCCCTAAAGAAAAAACCTAGGGTTCTATGGGGTTAATAAGTTGATACACTTTTTTACCTTTTAATTATCACAGTGCTTTATTGACACAAAGCTTTTCGAAGTGATTCACTTCATCTTCAGGTACACATCACACACAAAACAAACAAGGTAAAGCGAAGCCAAAACAATCAACAAAGCAAAAGTGAAGAAGAAGAATAAATCTCTTCTTTCGTCCATGAAAGACACTAAATGATATTAATACATTAAACTAATAACCACATAACATTTATACACTATGAATATAATATTGAATGAAGACAGGATTTATACCATTTTATGGCTAAACAAATTAAATGCCTATGAAGGATATTATAAACCACGTGTACCTACCTCTATTGGATCGGTTGGTAGGTACCCACACCTGAACTGGTGAGACACAACAACTAGGTATAAAATAAGATCTTATCTACTGAAAAAAAGGCCTAGGTGCATGGACTGTATATGTATTGCCCTATATTAAATGGGAGGGGGGGGGGGGGGGGGTTAATATTCTAAAATTATGGACCACCTTGTGAAATACCCCAATCTTCAAGTTTATGCTCCCAGTTTCTAATAAATTTAAATTTCCTTTCTGAAAACATATCATTTACATTTAAAGTGGTGCTGTTCTTTCTGGATAGATGAATTTCGAGTAGTTTCCACTTGTCCGTCTTCATACCCTTTTGATCCACTTTTTAGAGCAACTGGAACTCCCCTCCATAGCTATGACCTTCTCTGTTCATGTGCCTTGCAAAAGAGCTTTTCACCTCTAAATCTGCTATTTCTATTTTAAGATCCCTCATGTTGTTTAATGCAATCTCCTAGGTATCATCCGACAGTCCTAAATTATCACAATAAGCTATGGCTTCCAGACAGCCATTTATTTTCTCCTCTCGTTTCATAATACTCCTGTGGGTTCCAAGATGCTCTCCCTCTCTACAACTAACTTTTCTCCCACTTTGACCCACATACTCACCATTGCATGAATTTTGGTTGTCCTCCCCACATTTTATTTCTGTTTTTTCTCTGTTTCTAAGTTTTGAGTTGATCAATTTGGAAATGGTTCTATTAGTTTAGAATGCCGGCTTTAATCCTAAATCATGGAGTTGCTTGTTAATGGCTACAGAACTACTATTCAAATATATCACCCTCCTGTACTTGAGGTCCTCTGGAACTGGTCTCAGGCTCCCTTGGAATGCTTCATTGGTTTCTTTTCGTTCAAAGATTCTGATAAGACTGTCAATCAATTGGGGGGTGTACCCATTATTTTTAGCTATAGATTTAATTATTTCTAACTCAATGTTAAAATCTTGCTCAGACAATGGTACAGTTTTCATTCTATGTACCATATTTCCTATGTAAAAACACTCATCAGTCATTGTAACCTTAAAATTATTTGTCACATGTTTCAAACTACTGAATATTCTACATTGAACTACAGAGTGGATTCGGAATGTTGTGAACAATGTTTTTGGATGAGTAAGCCGAAAATAGAGCAATACGCCGTCAAGCCAAATTTTTTATCACTATCCGTTTTTGAGGTATAACATAATAGCGAAACGCTGTGGAAATTGGAACGAAAAATGCCAGTTTCATGCAAAAAATTAAAATACTTCAAGTATTCCATGAATACCTGGTACCTACAGTTGCGAAAACCAGGATTTGATTAGAATTAGTCTTCCAAATACGTCTCTTCAAATTATGGGTTTTATTGCCAGCTCCCAAATTTTCCCAACTTCTCCCATTTCAGTGAGCCCCCCCCCCCCCCCCCCCCATCGCCCCTTTAGCGACTTAGCGACGCCCCTGCATGCTGTATTACTGGAATTTTAGCAAACCTTAATGAAATTTAAGTAAATTTAGCAGCGTAAATTCGTGCAGAAAGTTTTAACGTATTTAGTTCAAAGTTGATAAACTTTTTCTAAGCAATAACTTTCTAAAAATTATAAGTTTGATGATTGTTAGTCGAGAGAATCCTGACGGGAGGACACCCAGCGGAGACGAGATTTGACTGTTTGTGATTCACATTTCCCGTTCAGTCCGGGAAGGTCAACGTCACGTCAGGTTTCGATCGCTCGCCGGGCGACCTGACGGGAGGTGACTGGACCGAGATTTGATCTTGACTGTACCGCGCCCGTGAGTGGGAATCACCCCGTAACGTTTCCACAGAAGCAATCTTGACGCGACCTGACGTGACTGTGATCTGACGTTCCCGTTACCGCGAGTGTGAATCCACCTTTAAGCTTCCCATCCGTTTCCATTTCGTTTGTGAATTTGATGTCATTGTCTATAGAATTAAGAAACTTTAGGAAGTTATGTATTTGTCTGTGGGTACCTTGGAAAATCAAGAACGTGTCGTCGATATAGCGTACATAAAATTTGATGCATTTAATCATGGGAGCATTTCCTTTGAAAATATGAGCCTGTTCTAAGTGGGCCATATAGATTTCTGCTAACAATAGAGAGAGGGGTGAACCAATGGCTAAACCGTGTTTTTGTTTGTATACCTTGCCATTGAATTGGAAATAATTCCAATCCATGGATGAGTTTGAAAAGGTATTCTGCCCTAATTTTGTCAGACATTTTAGAAAAGATGAGTTGTTGTAGAATTATTTCAAGTTGTTTAATATTGATGGATGGGAATAAGGTAGAAACATCCACTGAAACCAGTGTATGTTTCCCTGATTTTAACTTGGTAGTCTGTAGTTTTTCTATTAGCTCTTCCCTATTTTTGATGGAATATTTCGACTCGAATGAAACCCATGAATTGAATAGATGCAGTGCTTGTTTAGCCACTTTTTCAGTCCCAGTCTCCTTGCAGCTAACCACCGGCCTAATTTTTTGATCTGGTTTGTGGAGTTTTACAAGCCCATATAGTTCAGGTGGTTTGGGGTTCGTGTTCTGGTAAAACCATTTATTTGGGGAGAGTTGGTTATATTCTCTGTTCTCGGTTATATTCTATTATATTAGGTTATATTCTAGTTGGTTATATTATATACTCTCAGAGAGTTGATGAAAACCTAGGGTTGTTTGAGGGTGAGAAATAGGGTTATCTTCTCGTATTTGTTTATTTTGCTTAGCGCTTTCGCCTTAATGGCCTCATCAGAGCTTATTTTATATATGAGGGTCGTTTAGTTGGTAAAATTTCCATTGGGCAGTTTGAATGTATCTTCTAATTTTGAAGTCTCTATATAGGTCTTTTTTATTTATTTCAATCATTTGGGGAACCCATCCTCTTGTTGCTGCTGTACCTTTTACATGTTGTTGAGGGGAGGGGGGTTTAATTTTACTTTTAAAATTAATAAAATATGCAAATTATGGGAGCTATCACTCATCGTTAGTTAAAATTATGGAAGATCTTCCGATTCGAACAGCCTATATAAATAGACGAGGGAGACAATAGAGGAAGATGTTTACTTGTTGATGGTTGATGAACTAATGATTTTTCTCAATCGCACAGCCTTTATATAGACTAAGGAGACAATAGAGAGAGAAATGTTCACTTGCTGGTGCTCAATGAACTAATGATTTTTTTTCTCCTTCGCACAGCCTTCATATAGACGAGGGATACAATAGAGAGAGGGATGTTCACTTGTTGATGGTCGATGAACTAATGATTTTTTTCTCAATCGCACAGCCTTTATATAGACAAGAGAGAGGATAGAGAGAGAGGTGTTCACTTGTTGATGGTCGGTGAACAACAACGATCCTCAATCGAACAGACGAGGGAGATAATAGGAGTGAGAGTGAGAGAGGGGGGAGGGGGTGAGAGGGATAGAAAGACCTATTTCTTATTATTATTTTACTTATTTTTTGTTTGTTTGTTCTTTTAATTATAAGCAATTCAATATTGTATTGAGTGCTCCACACTCGGTGGGACTTTGTATCCTATGTGGACAATAAAGATATTATTATTATTATTAAAAGATTATTAACAGCAAAATTTAAGTCACTTTTATTTTTCATATTTATTTTGTAATTACTGTCCCTTATTTTCATTAAATTTCTAATGTTGTCTGTTATCCAAGGCGCACGTGGCTTTCTACATCTAATCATTCTCAAAGGACAACACTCAACAAAAGTTTTATACATTAGGTTATTAAACATAGCCAACTTCTTGTTAACATCGGGTTCATTTAAAATTGCATTCCACGATATCTTTTTGACCTCCTCAAGAAATACGCCATTATTGAGAGCAGTTCTATCTCTATTTAAGTGATAGTACGACATTTATTTTATCTTGTTCGTAAATTGAGGGTACAATGAATAAGGTCATGTCTCGAAAGTCCAGGTGCATAGATCTGACCAAAACATAAAACTCTGTCTCTATTACTGACAATGGTCAAGTCTATCAATGTAAAAAAAGAAAGCTTCTTGTTACTATGTTGATATCAAATCATTCAATAATAAAAATATGAAAATTGAACTTAGGGTAACAATCATCCACGTTTTCCATATTGTGACAGTTCTCGTCAGATTCTAAGATAGGTCGTGTCTATCTGTCGCTCTAGCAGTGGATCGAACGCGCCCTTCTCGAGTTATTGGAATGCTGCTTTTGGCGATAGGTGAGGATCTGAGAACGGGAAAATCATCTTCTCCAAACATAGCACATTACACTATTAGTACGAGTTGTATCTTTTATGGGACTGTCACACTCCCCTCTCTCTATGTAGCGCGGATTTAGGCCCCATTGCATCTCTGGGGGCGACCTAATTCCGTGACATGGTAGCAGAGTATGGTTTCCTGGATTACGCATGGTTATACCTAGTACATCCAGGTCCACTATTTCTGAGGGCTATGTGTTTCAGAAGAAACATGGCCTGGGTTTCCAGAAGGAATACCCATTATAATCCCTTGGATACATAAATAATTTCATTGGTTCTTGACTTTTAATTTCTAAATTTGTCCCCTCATACAATTTATATTTTCATAACTATGGTATCAGACCTTTGCCTTTTTTTATTATTACACAAATATTCTTTATTCAAGGGCATAATTCCCAATTATTATTGAAGCGAAGCTTTTATACGGACGCGCCAGAAAGCCCCCTCCCTCGCTAGGAACGCTCGCCACTCGGGGAGTCTCCCCATGAAAATCGTCATGGCTCGAGCGTCAGTCATAATCCGAACTGTCTTGAACGATCCCGATTCTACCCGAGGCCTCCCCTGTCTTTCTTTCTCTGCTCTACAACACCAATCATCACTTTCATAGAATATAACAATGAGAATAATGGTGTAGAAATTACTGAATGTACTTCTGATCTTGATGAACAGGCAAATAATTAAGCTTTGTAAATGATTTGGAACTTGTATGTGAGAACTTGTATGCAATAAAACTGATTCTACAAAAATTTAAGGATGCAAATTATTAAAATTATATGAAATCAATTCCAATTAGAAGAGATTGTTTATGAGTATGAAAATACTCATAATTCTATTCTACGCTTTATGATTTAAAGCTTCACTTCCTTCGGGCGTCCCTAGTCGGCCCCATTTATTTATTTTTTTATTTTTTTTTTTTCCAGAGTTTAGTTCCCAATTATCATTTCCAGGGCTTAGTTCCCAATTTAATTCCCCAACATGGGCACATATTTTTAAATCTATTTTATTTTCCTATAGGTATAAGTCTCCATAGTTGAGCAACCGTTTATTCCCGATTGTTCCAATCTTTGATTGGGGGCTAATTACCTAATGAATAGTTCATATGAAGATTCATTGACAATCCATCCTGTTTTAATTTCTCTTTTTTTAACCTCAATCTCCAATGCAGCTATTCATCAATGAGCATCAGTTCTCAACTAGTGAACTATACCACCTGGTTTACATACTTGCTCCTCAATCAAGTATGTCTTTAGGGGAGGAGTGTGACAGTTCTCGTCAGATTCTAAGAGAGGTCGCGTCTATCCGTCGTTCTAGCGGCGAATCGAACGCGACCTTCTCGAGTTTTGGAATGCTGCGATTGGCGATAGATGAGGATCCGAGAACCGGAAAATCATGTTCTCCGAACATAGCACATTACGCTATTAGTACGAGTTGTATCTTTTATGGGACTGTCACACTCCCCTCTCCCTATGTAGCGCGGATTTAGGCCCCCATTGCATCTCTGGGGGCGACCTAAGTTCGTGACAATATATTTATACATTGAAGACATCCCATCTATCTATTGAAAATTAAAATTTAAACCTTGTATATAATATTTATATTATATTATTACAAAATATTCATGGTATTTCAATTTTTTACTGTGTTTGAACAACGCAATTGTGTGTCATAATTTAGTTGGTGAAGGCCTTAATGGTCCATCTGCAGGCCAAAAGTTGTATCATTGTTAAAAATTATGTTATGTTTAAGGTTTAAGTGTAGTTACATACTTGAAATTTTGTATAACATGGGTACTATTGTGCATGCTATTGTTGTAAACTTGTTCACTTGGTACTTCCTCAAACCAATAGTTCACACATGCTAATTTCAACAAAAAATGTTTTCTTCTGGATCTCAGGAAAAATAAAATCTCATTTTTTTACATTAAAAATTGCCAATATCGGAAATCACGTGAACATTTTTCCACTGGTGAAAACCCACTTGTCCAACTCAAAAACCAAGGAAAATATACTTTTTTCTCGCAATATCATGAAAATTTAGAGTTTACCTAAATGCAAAATGTAGGTTTTTTAAGGCACTTTCAAATGGATCAAGAAAATATAGATTTTGTTGTTGAGTTTAGCATTGTAAGTATTTCGGCGTATGCACATAAGTACGTATATTTATTACTTTTATATCTTGGGAATATTCCAATGTAGCGCTAATGTGCAAGTCGAAACATGTAAGGGTTAGACACCCTTATATACCTGTATTTTCATATTGTTCTTATTGTTAATTAACAATAATAAACATGTTTTTCACAACAATTTATTATCATTGACGGGTATATATTTAGGCGTGATGATTTACACTGAATATTTATAACTGGTTGGAAGGTGGAGGGACCAGTAATTGACATCTCACCAAGAAGTTTTAATAATAAGGCATTTAAAAGTGTTTTACGGGCTTGATCCATTTGAATTTTGAGGCAAAATACCTTCTCAGTAAAGTATAAAGGCGGGAAAAGGTTTCAGGCGGGTTTTTGTGGAATCTGGAGAAGCTTACCCAACAGAACCTCGTGTTGTAATTTCTTTGGTGCTGTTTCTTGCGTTTTATTCTGCTATTTTCAAATCCGATTGTTTTCATGGTTTTTCTCAATCTGTTTTTTGTGTAGCTGGCATTTATGCTATCATTTGTTGGAAATAATCAAAGATAACCATGTGAAAATGCAAATGTCAGTTACTAGTTCTCAAACTGATGCTCCCCTCAGTGATTGACAGTGCTGTCAATATGGATCTCTATTCGTTCTTTATTTTTTATATTCATATAAATACATAGCAACTCACAAGCTGCTAGTTTACGATTAGAATCTTACTGTGTCTATGGTGTCAAGAAAACATTGTACCTATTTTGCGATGAAACATTCGGTGATATTTTCAACTTTGTCTTTATGAATACTCATATTAATTTTATATTTAGGTTAGTAAAGCTAAGTTCAAATACTCAATTTATTTGTAAAATGTTGAAATAAAGAGGTTTGTTGATACAAGGAATCATTTATTGCAGAAGAACTGCTCATAGGGTGTCATTCACAGGTACAACAAAAAATGTGGCTGTCAAATACTGGGTCAAAAAATTGATTTCGAAAAAACGAATTTATGGTGTTTTGTGGCTTGAATCAGTGATTTTTTTTTCAATACCGAGCAGTTTGAGGACATCATAATGCAGCAATAGTTGTAAGCTTCAAGTTTGAACGAACGAAAAAACATAACTTAATTGCTTGTCAAAATGCCTCTTAAGGTGTCAAATACTGGCCCACCACCCTAATGTTTGAATGTTTCAAAACAAATATTTTTTCATTATTTTTATTTATTCGGCTTCAGGATTGGTGAAGCTGAATTTAAGTTCACAGCCCAGAAATTGGCACTTTCAAATGGGTAAACAAAATATAGATTATGTTGTTGAGTTTAGCATTTTACGTATTTCGGCGTATACACATTAGTACGTATATTTATTACTTTTATGTCTTGGGAATATTCAAATGTTGTAGCGCTAATGAGCTAATCAAAACATGTAAGATTAGCCACCTGTATTTTCAGAGTATTCGTATTGCTAATTAACAGTAATAAATACGCCAAAACAAAGAACTTTTCACGAGAATTTATCATCATTGACGGGTACCTATATATCCAGGCGTGATAATTTGCACCGAATATTTATTACTGATAGGAAGGTACTTAGGTATATTTGAATGTTTTAAAACAAATATTTTTACATTGTTTTTATTTATTCGACCTCAGATTGTTGGGGGAAGCTGGATTCAAGTGGCAGCCCGCACATTTGTGATGTATCATCTGTAATTTTTACTGTAAATATAAAAAAAAAATTTTTTTCATTGGTGTTATTCTATCCACCTACCGTTGGCCAGGTTCAAACGAATGATTTAATGGCCTTTACTTATCGATTGGGTTTATCGATAGGATTTAAATATTCCCATTAGTGGGTATCCCAACCTGTGTATTCTCAAAAAGCTGGATATGAATACACCCATCGAGAATGAGCAAAAATATAATTTTATTTTTAATTTTTAAATGAAATCAGATGAAATTCTAAGCATAAAGTCACATACCGCACTAATTATTCACTTTTTATTTGTTTATTTATTTATACGTATGTCCAAGTTATAAAACAATGTAAGGGATCACTGACAGTAATAACATCACATAACAGTAATAGAAAAAAAGTAATTGATAGTAATAATGACTCTTGAAATCAAATTTTCACTCCTCTAGAAAAAACGTGTAGTTACTGACACCCAAAAGGTTCAGCACTTTTATTACAAAAAGTTCTCTCATCATAAAAAAGGTGGTCGATTTTCCTTGTCTCTTCGAATTGAGAATATTTAGATTTTAAGGCCACACATTATTTGTCGATTTTAGGTCCAGACCCAAAAATATTTATTTTCTTCCAAAATTTGTAAATGATCTTAATCCTGGAAATTTTAAATGAAAAAATCAAATTCCGTTGAGTAGAAGTGCTCTAAATTTGGGTTGGAACCTGGTGAGTGACTAGTGCAAGTGATCGCTTCGGGGCGCTTTAGAAGGAATGACGTTCGAGCTTGAGATAGAAAAATAAATATAAACATATTGGTAAGTAATGCATGCATTACAGGGACGTCCCTATGAATGGATTGTATATCATTTTGGTGAGGGTTAAAATAAGAGAAAAAACAATAATATGACTTCTCGGAACTACCCTTCCTCCCATTAGCCCCATCCACCGATTTACAGTTGTATCTACCACACCAGGAGAACCTGGAATTGACGGGGAATTTTTAGCGTCGGAAAAAGTCAGGGAATTTTGTAGAAACCACCAAATGTCAGGGAATTGTTTTAATGAAAACTTTTTTGTAATAATTCACAGCGTTCTTAGGTATATACTAACTCCTAAACAATCGAACTACGACAGTCTTCTTTACCATGCTACATTAGGGTGGTTCAAAAAAAAAAAAAAAAAAAAGTTCTGGGATTTCTGGTCCCCATTGTGTTTTTGCTTCCTCGGTATGTCAGGATGACCCTCCTAAATTTTTTGCAAAAAATATTAATCCTAACCACTTTACCTGGGTCGATTTTTGCCAGTTATCGACCGCTATCGTAAACCAACCTCTAAATTGGTGCCGACGTGATGATTTGAAGGACGGATTTCAATTTTTTTGGGTCAATTTTTGGGTTTTCGCATGCGCTGAACACGATGAACTTATTTATTTTACGCTCCGTCCACTAGTTATCCGGTAAACTGGCAGAGGGCACTGTTGAAGATAAGTAAAAATCGAAAATTTCACCGAAATGCTGTCGCCTGGTTAAGAATTGTACTGGAAACATGCTATTATGGTCGGATAATATGCTTTGGCATGTTCTGAACATGATTCCGTTTTTTACTATACTTTTCAACCGATGATTGCTTCGTTTATCGGCCATAAACCTCACATTAACTGTAGGGTAATAGACAAATTCACCCTAATTTCACTGGAAATTATGTCGCGTTGATAATTTAAGGTCCCCAAATACCTTGTGCCGATAAAATTGGGTATTTTCCAGGATACTCGGTACAAATCCGTTGGTAATTTGGCAAGGACTTGAACCGGCATTGTACTTATTCACCAAATATAGCGGCAATATGGAGGAAATAGCTAAAATTTTCCCATTTTTCTGTAAAAGTCCTTAGTTTCATCGGTTTTCCGGGGTCGAATTCATAGTTCTGAATTGTCTGAACTGTGATTGGATCGTTAAATAAAAAATTATGTAATATAATTGAAAATAATGTAATATAATTTCAGTTTCACTTGCTCGAGGGACAATCTGTAATTTGGTCTATAAGCTGAAAGAGAATCCATGATCGTGGAACATAAAACAAAACATTTTAACGAGAATAACATATAATAAAAATATACAAAAATAATAATTAACCTCGATAAAATATTGAAACATAAAAAAAAAAAGGATTTCAAACAGTCTTCAAAGTTTCAACTATATCCCGTTTACGGCAAGTTTTATGATATTTTTACTTCTGGTGGTGTACAGATATCAATAAGGCTTGATAGTCAGGCTGACTATCATCCAATCACAGTTTAGACAATTCAGAACTACGAATTTGACCCCGGAAAACCGATGGAAACTAAGGAATTTTACAGAAAAAAGGGAAAAGTTTAGCTATTTTCTCCATTTTGCCGCTATACCTACTCGTATTTGGCGAATAAGTAAAATGCCGGTTCGAGTCCTTGCCAAATTACCAACGGCTTTGTACCGAGTATCCTGGAAAATAGACAATTTTATCGGCACAAGGTATTTCGGGACCTTAAATTATCGACGCGACATAATTTCCGGTGAAATTAGGGTGAATTTGTCTATTACCCTACAGTTAATTTGATGTTTATGGCCGATAAACGAAGCAATCACCGGCGGAAAAGTATAGTAAAAAACGGGATCATGTTCAGAACATGCCAAAGCATATTATCCGACCATAATAGCATGTTTCCAGTACAATTCTTTACCAGGCGACAGCATTTTCGGTGAAATTTTCGATTTTTACTTATCTTCAACAGTGCCCTCTGACAGTTTACCGGATAACTAGTGGACGGAGCGTAAAATAAATAAGTTCATCGTGTTCAGCGCATGCGAAAACCCATAAATTGACCCAAAAAAATTGAAATCCGTCCTTCAAATCATCACGTCGGCACCAATTTAGAGGTTGGTTTACGATAGCGGTCGATAACTGGCAAAAATCGACCCAGGTAAAGTGGTTAGGATTAATATTTTTTGCTATAAATTTATAAAAATTTAGGATGGTCATCCTGACATAGGTACCGAGGAACCAAAAACACAATGGGGACCAGAAATCCTAGAACTTTTTTTTTTGAACCACCCTAATACTACATATTATTTCATAGGTGGGTTATCCGAATGTCAAAAATAATTATCAAGAGTGGTGGTTAAACTGTTCAAAGAGTAACACGCAGATACATTATGACATCGATATGTCCTTGGCTCTCCGTTACTACAACACTTAGTAGTAAACCATGTGTGGGGAAAATCAACTGAGTATTGAACTAGGGAGCATACTAGCAGAGTAGTGGACTGATCCATTGAGAGTCCCAACAACTAGTTTGTATACATTACCTGGGAATTTGTGAATCTTAGAGATCTGGGAGTGGTCGTAATCGAATCAGCGCTGACGAATACTTCGGCTGTGACACCCCACATGACCTATTGTCAAAAAACTGATTTTTTGATTTTTTGAGACACTGTGAATTGCAAATTTGAATTTGGCGATCGGGCTGGCCAACGAACTCGATCTGTCTTTTGCCAAGAAGGAACGAATGTTTTAAACCGTATTTTATGAGAGTTTCTGGGAATACACCCTATATTATATACATATACGGCGTTAAAATCTAGGATTGTATTCTTTGATGTACGAAATGGGTACCTATGTAGGGGGTCCCCGCCCCCTTCCTCCCAATTTTTAAATTTTGAAGCCATCTAAATAGCTCATTTTTCTTTTTAAATTCCTAAAAATGACAAAAAACAGTTTTTGATTTTGATATTTTTTGTTAGGGGAGTCTGAAGTTCGGTCAGAGAAATTTCAAATTTCCATTTCGGGGCCACCCTGCACACTCAGAGAGGCTCCGTTCCAAAATCTGATATCCAAAGTCAGATAGGATCAAAATTAGCTGTACAGCTCACTCAGCTAATTGGAGAGGTTCCCCACATCGTAATTATACAGTTCCATACCCAGAATGGGAACAAAATTATGTCCCCACTCTACCACAGCCAGAAAAGCCCCGTTTCAAAGTTCAGAATCTCAGGTTAGATAGGAACAAAAGTACAGAGGCCACTGCTAATTAAACTCATTCCTCAAGTCGTAATTATACTCTTCCACACCCAAGGAAGCTCCGTTTCCAATTTCAGCATCTCAAGTTGGATTGGGGGAAAAAAAATTAGGTTTAGAGCTCACAATGCTGGTTAGATTGGTTTCTTACATAAGTTGCTATTGGAAAAAAAACTTTGCCTTCTTCACGTTCGAACATGAAAAATGCAAGTGTGATACGGCCTACAAAATTTATTCTTTTGATTTTCACCGGACAAAAATCGTTCTCCATTCGTTGGAAAGCTCTCGATTTATCACGTATTTCTTTCGTACTTGCTCTTCTATTCATGTCGTAGGTCTATATTTATGTATGTTAAATTATATGGATATAGTAAACAATACCGCTTGTTTTGTTGTCACTTGGTTGGGAAATTAATCTTGGTTATAGTAATTATAGACGCGCACCATAACAGAAAATTGCCTACCTAAGTACTCTGTTCTAATTTCGATTATTAAAACATTTTATGTCGTAGTTTTAAATTTATTTACATTTACGAATTAGCGGGAAGAAAGCATGTTATGTTTTAGCATTTTAGCCGAAGGCTCAAAGCGGAAAGCACCCGGGGGGGGGGGGGGGGGGGGGGGGGCTTCGCCTCCTTGCGAGGCCCGAGTTTCGTCAAATGTTTTGAACAGTTTTAGATGGTAAAATTTGGGGAAATATGCCAAAATATGTATTTTTTTTTTCAAAAAAAAGGGTTCAAAAGCCTACATGGGGTAGGTATTTGCATATTCCAAATCATAAAATAATTTTGTCCACCTAGCTGGGTGATTTTGCCCAATGTGCTTCGTTTGGGAAAGCAGAGTTCTCGATGTAGGAGCAAATCTAGAGGATTGTAATAGAGCCTAAGTTCTATTCCGGAACTTGTTCGTCAATTTCGTCCACCCGCATGAAAATGGGTGCAACCGTTCGGACATTTAGAGCAGAAAAACAAGTTTAATAATAATATCTTAATTGCCCACAAAGGATACATACGTCCCACCGAGTGTGGAGCACTCAATACAACATTCAATTGCTTATAATTGAAAGAACAAACAAAAAATAAATAAAATAATAATAAGAAATAGGTACCTGAACTCAGTAAAAATAAAAATGTATAATGAGATTCAAAGAGGCAAAAGGTAGACATATTTCTTTTACGAAATCATTAGAAGGGTTGAAGTGGAGAAAGAAGAGTAGATGCTGAGAAGGGAAAGAAAGAGAGAAAAAAGAACAGGTAGAAACAGAAAGGAAGGAAACTGAGGATAGGAGAAAGAAAAGATCATGTACCTGGTCATTCAGTGTGTCTCGCAGTGATGGCTGCCCCAAAGCGAGCCAGGGAAGGAAGGGTCCGAACATTCAATGGCAGAGAATTCCAAAGCCTTGCTCCAGCTACCTTTAAAGAATTATAATATTGTTTGCACGATGTGTGCGTTTGAATAATGGTGCGTAATCTTACGCATTGCACTAATTTGAAAAATTTGGTGAAATAATCTGGGATGTTTGTATTATTAAGAACTTTATTCACAAACAACAATGTTCTGTCCTGAAGGTAAGAAACCACATCAGTACCCAATATGTTGGTCTTATGACTTGAAATATGTCCTCTACTCTTTAGGTTAAAAACAAATCTAGTACAGGGTGCGGCAGTGAGGACGGACGGTTTTAAAAAAATCATAAAATAGTTAATTTTCACTCAAAAACAAATTTATTGATGCAATCAGGTTCGCAAGGAAATAGCATTTGAGAAAGTCAAGTGTGAAAAATCACATCAGGCATGTGGTGGCCGAAATTGTTGATGCAGTGCTGGAGGCGTTCTTGGAAGTTCCTGTGGACTCTCTCCAACATAACCCTACGTCGTAATGAACACCAATTTCTTTTTCCCTGAATTCTGACGGCGACGTGTTCCAACCCGACGTGTGTGGTTCCAGCAGGATGGGGCGACCGCCCACACCAATGGACGATATTCGCCATCTCTTCCCTGGTCGCCATATTTCCAGGTTTAGCGATGTTCATTGGCCTCCTCGGTCCCCAGATTTATCCATATGCGATTTTTTCTTATGGGGACACCTCAAGGCTTAGAGTACGAGAACAAGCCCCGAATTCTGGACGAATTGAAGGACGCAATTCGCGTGTTAGTCGCCCAAGTTGAGAGAGTATGTTGGAGATAACGCCCAAGAACACCTCCAGCACTGCATCAACAATTTCGGCCACCACATGCCTGATGTGATTTTTCACACTTGACTGTCTCAAATGCTATTTCCTTGCGAACCTGATTGCATCAATAAATTTATTTTTGAGTGAAAATTAACTATTTTATGATTTTTTTAAAACCGTCCGTCCTCACTGCCGCACCCAGTACATGAGTTCATTAATACTTGTAATCTTCTTGAGCATTCTGCATCCAATGAAAGGGCAAAAACAGCGTCACCGTAAGTCATCAATGGTAAAATGAGCGTTTTTACAAGTTTTGTGTCTAATATAATATATATTAGAAGATATAGGGATTAGGGTTTGTGCTTAAACATTCTGTCTAATTGTACAGCACATTTTAATGGTAAATAATGTGTATTGTCTACAAAGTATAAATCAACTTAATTCATTCAACCAAAGTTTTTTTGGATTTCTTATTATTTTTGAAACGCTTCAGTTTAGGAGGTTCTGTGGAGATATCTTCACGAACTGGTACTGTGTTCTCCATCTTGAGTCTGTCTCTTTTGTTGGTTTTCTTTAGAGATAACATGTAATCTGGGACGGGGCATCCTGAATCCTTCATGACCCTGGCAATCGTACGTAGGGCCGGCTTGTCTTCATCTGTGAAATACGTAACTGCCTTTCCAGTCATCCCAGCACGCCCCGTTCGACCGATTCGGTGAATGTAGGAGATGGCGGAGTTCGGAAAATCATAATTAACAACCAACTTTATCCCAATGAAGTCTATACCTCTACCCATGACATCCGTACAGATTAGGACCCAGATTTTCCCCTCTCTGAACGCCTGTACAACGTTGTCCCTTTGGTGTTGGGTTCTGTCTGAATGAATGACATCCACATTGATCCCATCATAGATGAGTTCATTGAACAACTGCTTAGCTCGATCTTTGGACTGTACAAAGACCAACACTGGAGGACTGATCCCCTCCCTTATCAATTCCCTGAATGCGAGGAGTTTCCCCGCCTCATTCCCTGCATACACCAACTGCTGCTCCACCTTGTCAACAGTTGTGTTTCTGTGACCAACAGCGATTTCAATAACCTTTTTCAAATTCTTACGACACCATCTTGCCACATGAACAGTATATGTAGCACTGAACATGGCTCTTTTCAAATTCTCATTATCGCAGGATTTGTATATTTCTGCCAACTGGTCCCGAAAGCCTCTCGTGCCAGCTTCGAACAATTTGTCTGATTCATCGACAACCAACCACTCAACAGTTCGCAAGTTGATCAAATCAGGTTTCAACCTGAGCAGATGAATCAGTCTATTAGGTGTGCTGATCAAAATGTCAAACTTGCAAGAAAATTTCGATCCGTATGCATCGTCCTGCCTCACTTTCGTTATATAATTCGTTTTGAGATCGGTTCCAGCGGAGAGCAAAGTGCATTCTCTGAAAATCTGCTTGGCTAGCTCTCTGGTGGGCGATAATATAAGAGCGCGGAACCCCTTTTTACTGGGTCTGCCTAAAGATGCTAAAACCGGCGCCAAGAAAGCCACAGTCTTCCCCGAACCTGTCGGTGCACAAGCCAACACCTGACGACCCTTCAGCATAGCTGGGATAGCTTGCATCTGAATTGGAGTTGGACCATCATAACCAGCAGCCTTTAAATTACTTACAATATTTTTGTTCACTCCATACTCAATCAAAAGTTCATCAAACGACTGCAAAGGTGGTGGTAAGTTCTTACCTTTTACAGAAATATTGTTTTTCTTGAGCAATTGAGCGATGTGTTCAGAATTTGCTTCAGTCTTGACACGCGTATTTGTATTGTATTTTTGATCAGTTACTTCTTCGATATCAGATTCTTCCGAGTCAGTTTCTTCTTTTTTCACCTTTACAGACCAAGTATCGGGCGCTACTTCAGTCTTCTTGTTCAATACCGCTTTTCTGGGCTTCGTCTTGACACCTTTCCACAATATGTTGAGCACATTATCCGAATTCATTTTTGTAATAACACTGTTCTCTCAGTTGCATAGATTAGAACTATTCCTTCATGAGTAGTCACCGGTCAATAATGGGACGAACCTACATGATTTATAAGAAACATTGTGCTTCCATTAAAACCGATTTATTCCGCAACCTAAGAATAGTTTTAGAAAACTCGTACAGATAATAGAATTTTATTGAAATTTATTGATATAAACGTCAACAACATAACACACGTGACTCAGTTATCACTTATCAGAGCTAGGAATGTAATGTAAAAAAATCGATTTTTGCTCCATAGATTTATATGTTTAGAATCGATTTATCGACAAAAAATATAAAAATCGATTTTTTAAAATAGGTACCTAGTTATTTAGAGTCGAGAAAGGTAATTAATGAATCTTGTAAACCCTGACACACTGTGGTGTTGTTAGTTGTTGTCTTTCCTGATCCTTACTTAGTTGTTGTCTTTCCTAATCCTTACTTAAGATAGCAAACACCCGTCAAGAAACGTGTGGTAGGTAAGGTACTCGTCAGTAGGTACCTGCTGAGCAGTAGGTTCAATGTGGTTTTTCGTAGGTATCTTACACTATAAGTAAAGTTGCTAAGATTATGACGCGCAAAAATTCTGAAAAATAAACGTGGCTACTTGTCGAGCAGCTTGAAAGCAAACTCTTGAGACACTAGCTCAACTAATAATGAGAGTATTGTATCATCCAATCAGGGGATAAATAAGCTTTTAGGGCAACATTTTGTCCAACTTACTTTTCCGTAGAGTGCCCCAGAACATTATTTTTATAACTTTATGATAAGTACTACTTATTAATCATTGATATTGAAATAGGTAGGTACCTAATGCGATTGCTTGAATTGCTATGACCCCTTGATTCAACCATTTTATAGGCATATAATCACATATTACTGCACATAGGAAGGTATATTTGCATTTTAGTAAGTTTTTAAAACTTTTTAGATAATAATCAGTTTAGAGAGAAATCGATTTTCAGGACCAATTAATTAATGAAATTGATTCTGGCCTTCCGATTATCAAATCGATTGTTAGCCTTCGATGTTTACATCTCTAATCAGAGCTACATCCATGAACCTAGGAGGGGAAGGCTACATGCCTACAGGTTATGTTATGAATGTGTGCATAGCGTTAGCATCCATGACTGGAGAGGGTTTCTTTTAAAGCCGTATCCGTATGTTCTTGCTAACCACGATTTTCATTTCAGGGTATTCTAGTGATGTCATATCAGATTTTTCATGGGATAACGAGAAAATATGAAGATAAAGTGATACTACTTGGATGTTAAGAAGTGTTTATTTCTCAAGCATTCTATACAAATAAGGATACGAGTAAGGAGGAACATTTTTCCATGTTTCAAAACAGTTGCTACTTTAAAGTCACGCGAATTTGACGCCAGCAGGTAACCGCAAACTCCAGATATATGCTCACGTGTTTTTGTTTCCCGACGAGTTTTGTGTGGTGAGGAGGTATTTTACTCCTAAAATAGTAATTCCCTAAGATATAAAGCGAAGTTGAGTGGTTTTGCACGTTATACAGCAATGACTAGAACAAAAATTGACAACCGTATCCGAACCCTCATAGAAAATGGAATCAAACTTCATCACCGAACGATGTTCGTCGTCGTCGGTGACAAAGGTAGAGATCAGGTAATGATTTTACATCATATTTTGTCTAAAGCCACAGTTAAGTCGAGGCCCAATGTGTTGTGGTGTTACAAAAGTGATTTAGGTTTCACGACGAATCACAAAAAACGCATGAAGAAAGTTCAGAAAAAAATCAAAGGTGGAAAACTTAACATAAATGAAGACGATCCATTTGAATTATTTGTTGCATCGACTAATATTAGGTATTGCTATTACAACGAGACTCAAAAGATATTAGGACAAACTTTTGGGATGTGCGTTTTGCAAGATTTTGAGGCCATAACGCCCAATTTGTTGGCGAGGACCATCGAAACTGTCGAAGGGGGTGGAGTTATTGTTATGTTGATAAAGGCCGTTTCCTCATTGAAACAATTGTATACCATGGCAATGGATGTACACGATAGGTACCGGACCGAGGCGCACACAGACGTAGTCGGTAGGTTCAATGAGAGGTTTCTACTGTCATTGTCGGACAACGATCGATGCATCGTCGTCGACGATAAGCTAACAGTTTTGCCGATTTCTTCCCATATTTACAATGTGAGTGCGTTGGCGGAGCCTCCACCTTCTGCCTCCAGTGCAGAGCTGAAAGAAGTCAAGGAAGCTCTGAGAGACACACCACCGATCGGTCCTATTGTTGATTGCTGTAAAACATCTGATCAGGCCAAAGCGGTGCTCAAATGCATCGACGCCATATCGGAAAAATCGTACAAATTCACAATTTCGATCACTGCGGCTCGAGGCAGGGGAAAATCCGCCGCTTTAGGTCTTTCGGTAGCTGCTGCTGTAGCTTTCGGCTATTCCAATATTTTCGTAACGTCACCTTCTCCAGACAACCTGAAGACGTTTTTCGAATTTGTTTTCAAGGGCTTTGACGCCCTTGGGTATGAAGAGCATGTGGACTACGGGCTGGTGCAATCAACTAATGCTGAACACAACAAAGCGTTGATACGTGTGAATGTGTTCAAATCTAGCAGACAAACCATTCAGTACATCAGTCCCGTTGACTATGCTAAACTTAGCCACGCAGAGTTGGTGGTTATTGACGAAGCTGCGGCAATCCCACTACCCTACGTGAAAAACATGTTTGGCCCTTATTTGATATTTTTATCGTCTACGATCAATGGGTATGAAGGTACTGGAAGATCGTTATCCCTTAAACTTTTGCAAGAGCTTCGAAATCAGACGAATGCCCCAGAAACAAAGAATGTCACTGGTCGTGTTCTGTATGAAGTCAAACTAGAAGAATCTATCCGTTATCGGCCTGGTGATCGCATCGAAAAATGGTTGACGGATTTATTGTGTTTGGATGCAACAAATTCGTTGCCTTCATTTTCTGGTACTCCGCCTCCTAGTGATTGCGAATTATACTATATAAATCGAGATACGCTGTTCTGTTACCACAAAGCTTCAGAGGCTTTTCTTCAAAAAATCATGGCCCTTTATGTATCCTCGCACTACAAAAATAGCCCTAATGATTTGCAGCTCATGTCAGACGCCCCGGCGCACCACCTATTCTGCCTCCTCGGCCCTGTTGATGTAAAAAAGGCGGCATTACCTGAAGTTCTCTGCGTAATTCAGGTATGTCTGGAAGGAGATGTTTCTCGGGATTCGGTGAGATCTACTTTGTCCCAAGGGAGGAAACCTTCAGGTGACTTAATCCCTTGGACGATCGCTCAGCAGTTCCAGGACTCTGAGTTCCCATCTCTCTGTGGTGCTCGTATTGTCCGCATTGCGACTCATCCAGACTACCAATCTATGGGCTACGGCTCAAAAGCCCTCGCCCTCCTCAAAGATTACTACGAGTTCAAATTCCAGCCTTTGGACGATGATTTCAAAAAGCCCTACGGCGACATGGATTACATTGAACAAAACAACGAGCATACAGATCTTTTATCAGAAAAAATCGAACCCCGTTCCTCGTTGCCACCACTCCTTTTAAAACTCCACGAACGACCAGCTGAGAAACTGGACTACCTCGGTGTCTCATATGGCCTCACTTTACCTCTTCTGAAGTTTTGGAAAAGGGCTGGCTTTGTTCCAGTTTACGTGCGTCAAACACCGAACGAAGTTACCGGAGAACATTCGACTTTAATGTTGAAAACAATGGATAGTGAAATCGATTCCTCATGGCTGCAGCAATACTCGACAGATTTCAAGCGACGGTTCCTATCGTTATTATCATATCAGTTCAGGGAATTCCCCACTTCTTTGAGCTTGGCTGTGGTTTACAATAAAAAAGGAGCTGATTTATGTGAGGCCTCACAATTGACGACTCAGGTTTTGGAACACTATATAACAAAGTACGACTTGAAACGGTTAGATCTGTATTGCAAGAATTTGGCTGATTACCACTTGATCATGGATCTTTTGCCTTCAATTTCGAGGATGTTTTTCTTGAACCAACTTGGAGACACGAAACTGTCAGCTGTGCAAGCGGCAATCCTTCTAGGGATCGGAATGCAACATAAAACTGTCGACGTCCTCGCCAAGGAGCTTGAGCTCGTTCCCACACAACTCCTCGGGCTGTTCAACAAGATAGTTCGGAAACTGTACCAGGTATTCATGAACACGACTGAAAACGCTATCGAAGAAAGCTTAGGCCTCAAAGACCAACAAGAAACTCCTTTTGTTCCCAAGCAAATAACTCAAGGGCTCATGGAAGAATTAGAGGCTGCTGACAGGTCCATAAAAAAGAAACAGAAACAAGAGTTGGAGCGCCTTAAAGAGGATTTCGAAATCAAAGGAAGCGATGAGGTTTGGGATGAAGCATTGAAGAAGGGTGGTAACAGCATTCTATCCATAAGAACGGAACGTCCAGCCAGCGAAAAACCCACCAAATTTGACTTTGAACCACCTAAGAAAAAGAAGAAGAGTTTTCACAAGAAAGGTGGGAAAAAATGAAAAGTCACGTTTCTACTAAAATATTTTATATTTTATAATATAATATTTTGTAAATATTCATATTGTGTAAATATATAAAACGTAATTAAAGTATGACTTTAAAGGTTCATGGCGTTATTTATTATCTATCCAACAATTACCATCTACCTGAAGGTAGCAGAAGCATTCATTATTTACAACCCATCAGTTCATTCTACGCTTGCACAAACTTAAATTACACTGAGTATCATTTTTTCGTTCCTTAATTGATCAATCATGACATTGCCCGCTACTTCTTGATTTACTCTTTTCCGCTATGGAATTTTTCATGATCATTTAAAACTTTTCAATGATTTATGCATTCATGATACTTAAACGAGGAAGCTATGTGCCACACCCAACTTGGCAGACTTTTTTTTAATGGTATAGGATTTCATCCTGAGAAGTTACGACACCACCCCCACTTTCCTGCGATAATTAGTTTTCTTACTGTGAACCTATATGCAACAGGATTGGATGTTTCCTAACAACTTTTGGCCTATTTTAGTTCATTTTACGACATTTATCGCAATTCATAATTCTTTAAGTTCTAGGGGGATTCAGGGCCCTTTTACAAAGTTGGGATCATTAATTTATGTGAAACCTTTAAACCTGTTTTATTTCAGTTGAAAGCGCACAAACAAAATTGTGTCATGAAAACATATTTAAATAATCAGCAATAAAACAAATATCTGCTTGTTAGCTAATTTTTGTAGAAAATTAAGCTGTTCCAATGGTTCATTTCCAAAAATTTTAGAATGAAAATTAAAACAATTCTTCATTGAAATTTGTTTTGTGGCATTCCGAAGCAAGCGAATCCTATAATTTAATGCTTTTCATATACCTATATACATATATACGTCACTCGAGACGATAACGCTCCTTGGGAATAATATTTTTTAAATCCCGTTTTTGCGCCAAAAAATCCAGCTTTCCAAAGGATGAGTTTGTTGGCCAGCAGTTTTTGAGCACAGTAAGTAAATTGTTCAAATGTAAAAAAAAAAATGTATTAAAAATCGTTGTTTGCCTCTTTGGCAGATTTATAGTAATAGGATGTTTATCAACAATGAACTATAAGATTTAAAATTTACAGGTAAATTTTTGCTGAAAAAATGTACTTAAATTTCATTAATGTTTGTTAAAAAAAATCAATAAAACTAAACTAAAAATCTAATGAAATAAAATCTAAAACTAATCAATAAAACTGAATAGGAAAGGTTAAAAATCCAAAATGTTTTCTAATTGCAGAATATTATTTACAGGTTTTTTGCTATAAAATTGGTTGGTAACAATTTCTTTGCACTCTTTAATGCCAAAATTTCAACACTATGTAACAATACTAATTTACGAAAATTGGCTTGTACGATCATACTGCATGACTGGAACTTTAATTTTATTTTTCGATTGATATTTTTTACATAAAAAAAGTATAATATTTTTTCATCACATTTTATTTATTATATATATATAAACAATAGCAATTGACGGGTGCTAACCGTATTTTGAGAAAACAACACACTTTCACTTAGAAACATCAAATTACTTTATTAGGTATAGTTTTACAAAACGAAAATTCGGAATTGGAAGAACTCGACATCGAAAAACGCTAAATTCATAATGAATCGTTGAAGACGAATGAATACAAAAATGCAGAGAAAACAAGGAGGAGAAGAACATCTGAGTCACAACACGGGGTCGCCTATTATTGGCGGAGCATTGAAACAAAAGCTAATCCGTTGCCATGGGGTTGGGGTTGGAGGCGGCGCGTAGGTAAATCAGTGGGAAGTAGGTAGTTGATGGTGAGCCGTGACATCCTCCCCCACCGTGGAAGCGGGAGCTCCACTAACATCTTCTGGGAAGGGGCATAATCTTCTCACTGGGCGAGAAAGTGTTCCAGATTGGGTTTGTACTTCTGCCACACGTGTGACGCCATCAGTTCCGGGATAAATGCGTATTATCTTCCCCATTGTCCAGGAGAGTGGTGGAGAGTTGTTGTCAACGATCAAGACAAGGTCACCAATCAGTGCAGGTCGATCTGTAGTATCCCATTTGGAGCGGCTCTGAAGCTCTAAGAGGAATTCCTTTTTCCAACGGTTCCAAAAGTTATGCACAACGTATTGCGTAAAACGATGGCGATCCTTTAGGGATTGGTTGAGGAGATCTGGATCGGGTGCTGGGATTGTGAGAGGACGAAATATGAGAAAATGGGCTGGGGTGAGTACCGATAAGTCATTGGGAGAGCTGGACATAGCTGACAATGGCCTGGAATTCAGTATTGCTTCAACTTGGGTGGTGATTGTGATGAAGCTTTCCAGACTCGGGACTTGGTCACGAAGGCAGTTCTTCAACAAGCGCTTGGCTTGTTTAACGGCAGCTTCCCATAGTCCTCCAAAGAAGGGAGCAGATGGGGGAATAAACTTCCATGTTGTTCCATGGTTTGCCGTTTCCCGTGCCAACTCATTCTGGTGAGAAGAGTTCTGGAGAAGCGAGCGGACACGGCGGAGCTCGTTAGCAGCACCCAAAAAGTTCCTCCCATTATCTGACCATATTGTGTGAGGATGGTCTCGTCTTGACACGAATCTGTGGTAAGCTTGCAGAAAACCAGAAGTGGAGAGGTCCATGACTACTTCTATGTGGACTGCTTTGGTAGCGAAGCACACAAATATGGCAAGATAACAGCTCAATATTCTATTGTTCCGTAACTTAGCTATGCTTACTGGGAATGGGCCTGCATAGTCCACTCCTGAGATACTGAATGGAGCCGAGATCTTTGTTCTATCCAAAAGTAATTGACCCATCTCAGGATTGAATGGACGCGGACGGATGGTGAAGCATTCAACACACTGAGCAAGCTGACACCGAACAACGCTTTTACCATTAACTATCCAGTAATTCAAGCGGAGATGATGTAAGGTGGATAAAGGACCTGCATGCATCAGGGATCGGTGGGTTTTGTCAATCAACAATTTAGTCAATTGGTGTTGACTAGGTAAGAGAGGGGGATGTTTTTCTGAATCTGGTAATTGAGAGTTTCGGAGTCTATCACCAACCCTGAGGATACCTTTTGAGTCGAGGAACAATCCAAGGGATCGACTGATCTTCATTCTAGGTCGTTTGGATTGCACGTCAGCTATTTCTTTGAAAAGAGCCTGGGCTTGAGCCCGACGTATGAGCACCTCCATACTTGAAGACAATTCAGCTGTGTTGAGTGGTTCGTCTAAATCAGACCAATCATACTCGATCGACTGCAATTTGGAGTGAACTGTTCGTAGTCGAGTTAGCAGTTTGGCGCGTTGATCAGGGGTGCGTTTTTGTTTCAGTCGACGAATATATCTGAGGCAGTAAGCTACAACGTTTTGGAATGTCGTTGCAGATGAAAATCTTTCTTCCAAACTGGAACATCCTTTAGCCAATGAAGATGTTGCAAGAGAAATAAGACATGAGGTTCGAGCTTCGGATAAAACTACAGGATCCTTGAGAGTTGGGTGAATTGATCTTACTGGCCACTGTTGTAGAGGTTTATGCATCCATTCCGGGCCATTCCACCAGTTTTTGCACTTTACTAGATCTCTGGGACAAAGACCTCTAGATGCAAAGTCAGCAGGGTTGTCTTTGGAAGAAACATGAAACCATTGACGAGGAGAAGTATTCTCTAGTATATTCGCCACTTGATTCCCTACAAAGACCTTCCACAGAGGAGCTTGTTTTGCAGTTATCCAGGAAAGGGCGATTTCACTGTCACTTAAGGCCAAAATCCTATCATTTGGGACGTTCTTGAGAGAGGGTAGTGTCTTGGTAAGGGTTCTAGCCAGGAGCTGAGCGCCGCATAACTCTAGCCTAGGAAGCGTCATTGCCTTGATAGGGGCCATTCTGGCCTTAGCAGTGATCAGGGTTACAGTTACAGCTTGTTTGGACACCGAAACTAAGTATAGCACAGCTCCATAAGCACGTTCAGATGCATCACAGAAGCCTACTAGCCATTGAATCTCCCAAGCAATTGGAATGAATCTGGGAATATGAAAGTCAGCTAATTCAGGAAGCTGAGCTGCTAATCGAGACCAGTCGGAAGTTACAGATGGAGGGAGAACATCATCCCAGTCATGGTGGTTCTGCACTACGGTACGGAAGATACATCGCGCAAAAACTGTGAGAGGCATGAGCCATCCTAGGGGGTCATAGACTCTGGCTATTTGAGAGGCTAATTGACGTTTGGTTTGGATTGTCTCCAGTGGTCGTAGCACATAATGGAATGTGTCTGACTGAGGTTGCCACGAGAGACCTAATATTTTCAATGAGGAACTTGATTCATCTTCCAGGTCGACAGAGGTCATTGCAGGGAGCAAATGTTCCTTGGGGATCCCCGTTAGAAGTCTCTCATCATTGGCCGCCCACTTTCTTAATTCTAACTGTGCTGAGGACAGGACATCTTGAAGTTCTTGTCGAATGCTGAGAGTCTCTTGGATTGTTCCACTTCCTCCATTTAGATCATCCACATATGTTCTATTAATTAATATTTCAGCAGCCCGAGGATGTGTATGGTTATGGATACAAGCTAGCTCTTTTAAGACTCGACCTGCTAGGAAAGGAGCAGAGGCAGTTCCATATGTGACTGTACACAGACGGTACTCAAGTAATGGATCTTCTTCGTTAAACCTCCAGAATATACGTAAAAAGTCTCGATCAGAAGGAGGATGTAATATTTGCCTAAACATTTGTTTAATATCTGCTATGAATATCCAACGATCAAGTCTGAATCGGGTGAGAACGTCACAAATATCCAACTGTAGTTTTGGACCAGGGAGCAGAATATCGTTCAGGGAAATGTTGGACAGTGTTTTTTGTGAACCATTGAATACGACCCGTATCTTGTCTGGTGGATCGTCTGGACGCTGAACAGCGTGGTGAGGCAGAAAGTAATGTGGGTTGCCAATTTGAAGGGGAGGAGCCAATTCCATATGATGCATATCTAGGTAGTCCTGCATAAATTTATTGTAGGCGACTCTCTTTTGAGGATACTTTGATAATCTGCGCTCCAAAGATTTCATACGTCTCAAAGCAATAGATCTTGACTGGCCTAGACTAGTTGGATCACTTTTGAATGGTAATGCTACTTGAAAGCGACCATCAGGGAGACGTGTGATTGACTTACGGAATGTTTCTTCTGCAGCAAGCTCCTCTTTGGTGAGAGGCGAATATTCCTCAACAGACTCAATCCTAAACATAAGCTCCAAGAGTTCTGCGTACTCTGGTGGCTGAGAGGGAATGTTGGTTGAACTAACTGGGGCCAAAGTTAAAACGGTAGGCTTAACTCTAGTTTCAAGGGGTAATCTGTTGCTCGGTGACACGGATTTACTTTGGTTCAACTTGGTTGTGCAGTTGCGGAGGCCATGCCAGTTGCTTCTTTGAGGCAGAGGTGCAGAAATTGGATGGTCATCGGGCTTAGAAACAACAGGGTTGGCTGGGATTTCTCGTACTTGGATGACTTCACGAAAATGAACATTAGACTGATTAGCAAACGAATAACCACCAGAAATCAACCATCCCAGAGTGGAGGAGGCTGCTACTGGAGATCCTCGAAGACTTGGTTTGATTTCATTGAGCATAACAGAATGGAGAACATCGCCACTGAATATAATATCAACAGGGCGGGGACAATCATAAAGAGGGTCAGCAAGATCTAGTTCATCAAGATGAGTCCACTGGGAGCGTGGAAGTTGATTCGATGGAAGGTCAAGTGTTACTTGGTTGACGACAAACATTGGAATTAAAAGATTTGGGTACCCGTACCTTTGATAAAGCAAAGAACATGTGCAACCTAGAACTTTTGTATCAGTGTTACCTCCGACTCCTGCAATTCTACTATTCATGGATGCGATTTGAAGACCAATTTTTTTAGCACAAGCAAGAGTGATTAGATTAGATTCACTGCCTGTATCCAAGATGGCCCGTGCTTGGTGCCAAGATGACGAATCAGCTGATAAATGAACCACAGCGGTTGGGATAACTGAGTATCTAGCAGATGACTTTCTGTTAGATTTGAGACTTCTAGTACATGGTGAAGGACATGATTGGGAAAATCTGAGCTGTGATTGGGTGGCACCAAGCTGACCGGAACTTCAATAAGGAGGGTTTTGAACTGAAAACGGGAGTGAATCTATATTAGTCGAGAAGGATTGGAAAGTGTTATCAGTTGGACAGGCAGCATGGTTGTGATTGAAACAAGGTAGAGTTGAAGGAGGGGGGAGGTTCATAGAAGATATATTGTCTTCAAGTTGTCTTGATCCGCTTAGAGCATCTGCTGCAGGACTGCTAACGTAGTTGCTGTGCCTTGGGGCATATTGGGTTGACCGAGAGTTGGGAGAGTATGCACTACGTTGAGGGGACAAGGAGCGAGAAGCAGTAGGATTAGGTGAATCTGGATGGAGTAAGCGATGATGTTTTTCACCACAAATCGAACAGCTCCGAGAAGATGGGCACTGATATGTTAGGTGCTTAGGTGACATGCACACTCGACAAAGGTGATTCTGATCTACAAAATTTGATTTAGTTTGCCAATCACATTTTTTGAACTGTCGACAGTGGTAAACTAAATGGTCTTCATGACAAAAATAACAATCAGTTGCTCGTATCGGGCGGTTGGTAACTGGATGAGACCTGGGCACTAAAGATCTATTCCCAGCTGATTGGAGTGTCTTAGGCCGAGCTGGGGACGAAGTACGATTTGATTGAAAAGTTTTAGGCAAAAGTTGAGCTCTCAGAACTGTTAGTTGACCACTTAGGAAGTTTAGTAGTTGATAAGTGGTTGGTATTTCTTGGGTGAAATTTGGTTGGTCTTCTATAAATTTATCTCTCAATTCACAGGGAAGGAGATTGAATAAGATACTGTACATAAAATAGTTTCCGAGGTCACACAGTTTGAGATTTTGAATAGCAGTGGTGAGGTTGGTGGATTTTGAGTAAAAATTCTCTAGGGCATCCAATTCAACTTTCTCAATAGGTTTAAGCTGAAAAAACGAATTCATAAGATAAGAAGCTGTACGATTCTTTCCAGTGTAATAGTCTTTCAAAGTTTTATAGGCCATCTCATAGTCATTCACACCAGCCCCAAGGTGCTCAATAATAACAGATGGAGTTCCACTAAGTTTTGAACGAAGGGCCGATAGTTTTTGAATAGAAGAGATATTTCTATCATGTACAGCGTGTTGAAAAGCGTGAATAAATTCAGCAAATTTCGATATGTCTCCACTGAATACCGGAACAGATGGGAGTAATGCAGTGTGTAGCCTGAGCTCTTCCATTTCTCGTGATTGTAAAATCACAGGATCAGGAGTACGAACTTGAACTTCCTGTTTGCATTGTGACATTTTTGATTGATCTATAAACGAAAGAATATGGGCATACGATTGATTACAAACGTCGATAATACCCTGATAAGCATCACAAGTAGCTTCAAATAATGGTTCGTTCTCTATAATGTCTAGCAATGATTTTAATTCATCCATGCTTGGTTGTACAGAGACAAAATAAGTATGCTGGAGAGTGAGAGCATCTCCAAACATACCTCTGGTAACTCGGTCGAATAGGGTACATTTATTGGAATAATCCGTTAGTGAACAGAATATGCTTTTCTGACGTCTAAAAATACGTCGGTCTTCAGTGGAGACTGCATTGGAATTTGACTGTTCTTGAAAAACTTTATTCAACTCACCAATTAGTTCTTGTACCTTCTTGGAATCACTTACTGCTGTCTTCTTTTCCATTACCGTATCTTCTGAATCGATGGATTCTCTAGAGGACATTCTGTTGTTTCAGACGGCGAAAATCCATCCGCAGATTGAACTGTTCAAATTGGATCCCGGGTTTCTGGCACCAAATGACGGGTGCTAACCGTATTTTGAGAAAACAACACACTTTCACTTAGAAACATCAAATTACTTTATTAGGTATAGTTTTACAAAACGAAAATTCGGAATTGGAAGAACTCGACATCGAAAAACGCTAAATTCATAATGAATCGTTGAAGACGAATGAATACAAAAATGCAGAGAAAACAAGGAGGAGAAGAACATCTGAGTCACAACACGGGGTCGCCTATTATTGGCGGAGCATTGAAACAAAAGCTAATCCGTTGCCATGGGGTTGGGGTTGGAGGCGGCGCGTAGGTAAATCAGTGGGAAGTAGGTAGTTGATGGTGAGCCGTGACAGCAATAATAATAAACTATCAACAGTTCAGGGATATTCATTTTCCATGACACGATCCAGGGAACACTCGTTTTTATTTTAGGATTGCCGCTGCTCCATCCTCGATGCCTCACTGTTCTCCTTGTCCCTCGCAATCGGACTGACACTGCTCTTATTGTCGAATAGTGCATTTTTACCCTTACCCATCCGAGAACGTGGGAGAAGGGCCTTGTCCACTTATCTAACAATTTTTCAGACATCCTCTTCAAGAACACATTAAATTCTCTATGGAGAACTCCCTCGCAAGACGTGACTAGGGGTGAAAATTAGCCCCTCAAGTCTTCAACGGCCCTGTCATACTTCAAATGCTTTTCATGGGCTGCTCGTTCAGCAACATCGCCCCAGGACTGAGAAAGGTAAGAAGCGGCGTCAGCATTGATGAATCTTTTGTCGAAAAACGCCGGCCTCTCGCGATCCCAGGTATTTGGATATCGGCAACAAGTCGTGGTGTTCCAGCTAAAGATTCTTGAATCACCGGTTCAGTTGCCACGCCAGACCATGCCAGCTGGTCATGTCCATGTTTAACCAATCCCCCTTTCTTGCAGTTGAGCATGTGTTTCAGGTCACTGTTTCTTCCGTGCTAAGCAATTTGAGGAAAGTTTTTTTTGTCATACAAGATTTTGCCCTCTAAACCATAATTATTGCCTGGAATGAAACTAATGAATATATGTATGCATGCTTCTACGAAAATCTTAAACTTCAGAAATCGTTTTGAAATGTACCAAAACGGATTTCTATGGCTAAACATTGTGAAGAACGGATTTTTCTATGGTTTCAAACTAAGAAGCCATAACCATTGCTCAATTTTTTACGAAATTTGTCAAAAAAGCCATACAGATTGATTGAAAACCGGGTATGGACAGCATTTTGACTCACTCCTAGGATTCGGTTTTGGAAAGTAGAAACGGATTTCTTTGCACTAGTTTTTTTTTTTTTTTTTTTTTTTTGCATGATTAAAAGTGATCATTATCTTGTCCAGTAATAAAAAGATTCCTTTCTACTCTTACGACGTCTTGAGAGCATCAAAAATTGTGCTATGATTTTATCCTCGCCCAACTGTGTTGACTGTCAGATCAGTAGGATTCTTCCTACTGTGAACTTACTTCTTCAAGACCACCACTACGAATACGTCAATGTACTTGCACTCTAGAATAATAATAATAAAAATAAAAAAAGAGAACTTTTTTTTTCTAGGTTGAATTTTTTAATTACAAGCATAATGTACCTAGTATGGTTCCTTTTCTCTTGCCTACGTGAGTTACTTTTTCCCTCTTGATGCCTTTGCTTTGCCCTTCTTCTTCTTCCCTTTGTCTTGCTCATACTTCCCGAATTCCCATCTGACCATCGTCCCACGCCACCATGCCTGTATCTTTATTGCGGCCTCTTGCAGTTGTTTGTCGTGAGCGGCTCTCCTCTCGCGCTCAGCACGCTCCTTAAGGTACGCCTGTATCTCCACTTGCCGCTCCTCAAAAGTGTGAAGCGTTTCCGCCATCTTCTTGTGGACGTCCTTCCTCTTCTGCTTCATTGTTGATATCTCTGAATCCTTCTCCTCCATATCTTTGTCGTATTTTTGTGACCATTTCTTAACGTCTTTTTCCAATTTTGTCATAGACAACTTCAGAAACATGATAACGTCCCTATGAACCCTGTTTTCCGTATTGTAAACGCTCTCGCATCTCTTCAACTCCTTTTCAATCCATTTAAAATAATGTTTGTCTTTATCCCATTTCTCAGACTCAAACTCAGCTTCTGCCCAGTCTTTGAAATAAGATAAGTACACGCCATATCGAAACATCTCGTGTTGCAATTCCTTTTTAAGAACCTTCTTCGTCTTTTGGTACTGGTCAATTATAGTTTTAGTCTCCTTGTCATTCCTTGCTTTTAGTTTCTTCAGACTTTTTATTAGGCATACAGAGTCATTATAGTTGGACCGAATTGCCTTTTCCTCACTCAACCTTTTACTTTCCAGGGCATGGAAGCCTTGCAGTGCATCACAAATACTTCTTTCTGCAATTTCATCTCTAGTTATTTTCATGACATGCTCTAACAATGTTCTGAATTTTTGGAACCGGCAAATCTCCCTTGCCCCTTCACCTTCCGATATCAAAAGATTGGTATCACTGTCGTACATCCTTTTTCTGATTTTGGCATGGTACCGAACTTTTGGAGGGTGGAAATTGAGTTGAGGTGTGACTTTGGGTTTGTTGGCTCCCAAGATAACCAATCGGTCGATCAATTCATTCAATATGGCCAGCATCGCCCACCTCTCGTAGTCTGTGAGCCTGTGGACGTCTTCCGTATCATTGGTGTCAGGACTTTGGACGGTAGAGAAAATGTAGATATCATTTTTACTCTTGCGCTCAACGAGTCTCGATGTCACTACAAACCTATTCCATTCCTTCGCGTCACCAATGAACGTCATATACATCTCTTTAAGTAGTTTTGTTGGTAATCTGGGGTTCATTCCGTCTGGATTTTGTATTACCAGATCCGAAAAGTTTGCACACTCGCTCTCCAACTCATCAGGGGGTGGATATTCGCAGTAGCAAGATCCGCATGCACACATTTCACATATAGTCCGTTTGGGCGTGACATTTTTTTCCATGTATTTGCGAGTGAACGCAAACCTTTTCCTTTCCAATGGGGATACATCAATCTCCATCTGGAAAGCAGCATTCTCCACCACCCCATCAGGTTTTTCCGTCGTGTTCATCACCATTACTCACCTCTTATGAAAAAAACTGGTCTAAATTCTAAATAACTGATCAAGTTGAATCCTGAGCTAAATTCTATTCAGCAACAGTTCTAATAATGAAAATAAATATCGTCTTGATTTTCTACATATTGTTTCTAGGATCCCTGTTAAAACAAACAGCACTGTTAAACTTAAGTTACTTGGTTCCTACTTCAATAATAATTGAGTGGGTATTCACCTAAAATTCACATCGAACGTTATCCACACTTGCATAGACCACTCCTTACTTCAGCTGTTATTGACAAGTTGCTGGGGCAACCAATACTTCATTTACCCCTCCCACCACCACTAATACTACGTAAGTCAATAGCCGTCCCTTTGCAACGTTAAAATTCTCCGAAAATGAAGCTAATACCGGTATCTTACATCAAGAGCACAAGATGCAACAAAAACCCGACTTGCTTGCTCAAAAATGAATGGCTCTAGATTATTGTCACCCGTTGCCAACATTTTTCCTGGTTAAAGACTATACTTAGAGTTAGTCACAAACTCAGGACCAGTCCAGGGAAGAGTTTGGGCTCAGTTTCTACAGAGGTATTTTTTCACGCTGAATCAAATAGTAACACTTGCAGATCTTTTCAACTCCATTATAACCGAGTTTTACACTTCTAGTTTTATCCCTAGAAACGCATGCAATTGAGCATAGCAAATAAACTAAAAACGTTTGAGTTAAAGTGTAAAACTCTGTTATGACGGAGGTAAGGAGATCTGAATGTGTTAGTGTTAGATTCCGCGTGAAAAATTACTTACAAACCGACCACAAACTCGTAGGTTCAAAGAAAGTTGTTTTTCAAGAAAACCCTCGATTCCATTGAAAAAACCCGCATTTTCAACATTAAAATATTGTTCTCTCGCCTAATAAGTGAAGCAAAAGTAAAATTGACTCTAGGACCGTTGGAAAGAGTGTTAAATGAAGCAGTTTTTTGGAAGTCTCTTAGATCAATTTTGAGGAGTGGCCAATTGTTAAAAATTTAGAAAAATGCCGATTTCTAAAAGAATTAAAGTTCGTTTTTTTAATAATAAGTCTGAAAGGTGTTGAATAAATATGAAAATCGTATTTTCTTAAAGAAAATCAAACGCTGGTTCCGAAAATGCGATTGAAAGTTGAGAAACGATTATTTAAAGGGAAGATATGTAGGTTTTTATGTCAGCAAACGTGGGTTTCTCTTTAAAAAATCATACGGCCACGGGTTGAGATATTTTGTGCACAAAAAGTGGTCCAAAAATACCACTTAGTACAACAAATACCACTCTTTTAGATATACTAAATAATAATAACTTCAAAAAAGCATTTTCTAACTGAATATTGGTTAGAAAATGTGATTTACTATATAAGTTGAATAGAATTTAGCTCATAAATAAAATTGATCGGTTTAGAATTTAGAGCAGGTTCCTTCTTAAGAAGTGGCGATGAACAAGGTGGAAAAACCTGATGGGGTAGTGAAAAATGCTGCTTTTTAGAAGGATCGCTATCGGAAAGGGATGAGAATAAAACAACTGCTATAGTTAGGACAAAACAACAACCACGCCCATTTGATGACACTGGACATCGAGCATATCATTGAGTCTGAAAATTCAAGCAAACTGAAATAAAATTAAGCTATTGCTGCAAAACTGATGAAAATTAAATTTCTCTGATTCATTTAATTTTAATTTACCATCACCACAATCCACAGAACAGTATTTTCGTAATTGACCAAAACTCATTAAAATTTTCAAGTGAAGGCACAAAAAACAACTAGAAAATAGGGATGGGAACGTCTGGGTCCTGCCTTGGGTGGACGCACGACACTAGCGCTACCAGTGGAAGCTGAGGGCGTCACAGTCTTAATAATTGGCTTGCTATCTTAATTTTTGGGCTCTTTCTCCCAGTAAATAATGGAGTCAAGTCTTTTTGGATATTGGTAAAATATTGTCAGGAATATATAGAAATGGTTGGGGATGGGTGGTTCTGACAAATCCACAAATAAAATATCATGAACTGCAAGTGTTTGGGGCCACAATTCTAGCCGGAGAAAGGTAGATATAAACGTTTTATTATATTTTGATCTACTAGGGACAAATTCCAACAAGTGTGATCAGTGTAGCTAAGTCAGTAGAGCGGTGGAATCTTGTATCTATAATTTTGCTTCTCCAATTAAGATCCCTCTTTTTTTTTCTTTTGTAGTTAATGCACATTCTAGTTAAAGTGAAAGATACGAGTGTAAAGCGCTCTATTTTATCTAGAGATGGTTAGGGATGGGTGGAGACGGTTTGGGCCATAGGCTTTTATCTTGATGTCCCTAACCATCTTTTCCCAATGTCTAATAAATCCAAAAAGACATTGAATAAACAAAACCAACTCTGGATAGATGTGTATAAATGTGCACTACTCAACTACGGAAAAAAAGTCCACTGGCATTTAAACCCAATGAAGCAAAATGAAAAATATGCGAGTCTAGGGCTCAACCAATTGAGCTAACTGAACTGTTAAACTTGTGTCGCTAGTAGATCCAAAGACGCTCTAACGTTGTTGAGGGGTTCCTCGGGCTACCATGACAGCCTAGGGGTATAGACCGTGACCTGTTTCTCGAAAGCAGCTTTCCGGGGTTTAGTTATTTCTCTGGTTGGTAAGTTTGTTTTTAATTTGGGTTCAAAGACGAGGTCCGTTGAAATCGAAATGGAATCGTGTAGAACAGAAGACACTCCAAATCGTCAACATTCTCTCAGCAAAAGAAAAGGCAGCTCAAATAACGTGGATCAAGCTCAAGTCTGGTGGTCACCATTGTCGAGTCACACTAGTCCTCCTTAAAACATTCAGGGCGGATCATCGATGGGAAAATTTCCAGGCAACCAGATTTGAATTCTTGCGTTTAGTCACATCATTTGGCGTTGTTTATATGTGGGAAAACGCGTAGTTGACTACGAAAAAATGGACCTTTCAATATTCAGCTGTGCACTTAGGAGACCCCCCAGGCCACTGCAGAAGGTAACAGTCAATAGGATCATAGTGTGTGACTCTTAAGCAGGTCTATAATAACACAATAGAAAGTGGCTCAGTTCCGGGACAGACGCATGGCTGGCGAGTAGCTCCCGTCCTTGGTCCGGGACAGCCGCACTAAATGTGTTAACTACAAAAAACTTGAGCTCAGCCAAAAATTAAGAAAAACAGGTTAAAACAAAAATGAAGCCAGTCATTACAATAGATTTATTTACCATACAAACGTTTTGAATTTTTTAGTTCAAATGTACACATAAATTCGGAATGGGCCCACGCTACAATCTCTTCGAAATTATTCTTGGTGCAATTTACAAAAATAGGGGGTACTATACCATCAATATTACCAACGTAAGTCAAGTTTCTTAAGTATTAGTCTTTAATTGCCGCTTGTAAACACAGAAAAACTCGATTAAATAGAATGTAAATTGTAACAATAACATCAAACATTCATTTCCCACTTATAGTTGATTTAATTCTAATACACCATTTAAGGAAAAATTATAAATAAATAAGAATAACACATAAAATCACCCTAGAATGCTTGGATCATATTTTATTACTCTTTAAATAATGAAACACATGTGAAGCTTTGTGTTAATATATTTCAATAATAGGTACCTACACTAAGTGGCCTGCACTAACTCGAATTCGCATAGCTACAAAAATCGACAAATACCTAGGCAACTTGGGCCGGCGGATATGCACATAGACAAAAGGTGCCAATGGTCGTGCATACACTAGGTAGGTAAGTCTCTATCTATATTATAGATAAATTATTATGAAAGTGAAGTTGGTATGCAGTATTGTATGTGTGACTTTGGAAATAACATTTTTGATAACATTTTTAACAACAATAATATGAGAGGAACATTTTTTAACAAACAACATTTGAACGTTTTTGACATTTTCATGTCTTTGCTTTGGCACATAAACTAAAAAAACGTCACGGAAAATAATTGCTCACGAAAATTGCTCACGAAAATTGCTCACGAAAATTGCTCACGAAAATTGTCCCAAGTGGCCAGAACGATGATTATGACCATCAGAAATGACGTTTTTACCTAATAATCCCACGATTCTGAGATTTGGTATGTGGGCCCTTGAGGGACTTCTGAACACAACTGACCGATTACAGATCAGCTGAGTGGCTCTAGAATCCATTTTTTTCCCTAATGATCCCACGATTCTGAGATTTGGTATGTATCCCCTTGAGGGACTTCTGAACACAACTGACCGATCCAAGATCAGCTGAGTGGCTCTAGAATCCAGTTTTTTCCCTAATGATCCCACGATTCTGAGATTTGGTATGTGGGCCCTTGAGGGACTTCTGAACACAACTGACCGATCCCAGATCAGCTGAGTGGCTCTAGAATCCAGTTTTTTCCCTAATGATCCCACGATTCTGAGATTTGGTATGTGGGCCCTTGAGGGACTTCTGAACACAACTGACCAATCCCAGATCAGCTGAG
This sequence comes from Adelphocoris suturalis, assembly GCA_030762985.1. Classification (NCBI taxonomy): domain Eukaryota; kingdom Metazoa; phylum Arthropoda; class Insecta; order Hemiptera; family Miridae; genus Adelphocoris; species Adelphocoris suturalis. Next base: position 36,233,628 of record CM061043.1, on the reverse strand, counting down.
TGGCTCTAGAATCCAGTTTTTTCCCTAATGATCCCACGATTCTGAGATTTGGTATGTAGCCCCTTGAGGGACTTCTGAACACAACTGACCGATCCCAGATCAGCTGAGTGGCTCTAGAATCCAGTTTTTTCCCTAACGATCCCACGATTCTGAGATTTGGTATGTAGCCCCTTGAGGGACTTCTGAACGCAACTGACCGATCTCAGATCAGCTGAGTGGCTCTAGAATCCAGTTTTTTCCCTAATGATCCCACGATTCTGAGATTTGGTATGTAGCCCCTTGAGGGACTTCTGAACACAACTGACCGATTACAGATCAGCTGAGTGGCTCTAGAATCCAGTTTTTTCCCTAATGATAAGAAAATAATAAGAAAACACACATGAAAATGTCCCAATGTGTTGCAGACTCGTATGCAAGCATTTAATATACGTTGGTTTCCCTAATGATCCCACGATTCTGAGATTTGGTATGTGGTTTAACTTAGAGTAATAAATCAGCATTCCTTGACACTACAATGGCTTAGAGGTCATGAGATGTTGTGATAAAATGAAAGCATTCCAAAAAGTGGCGAACGTTTAAATTAATTTCTTATGATTTCTGATGATTTCCGCTTACAACCGAGTCGTTGCTAGGGAAATGGTACTTCGTCGTTTTCGCTCTGTTGGTTTTCGTCCGCTCAGTGTAAAACGTCTTCCCCATAGTTTGTGCAAGGGATGAATCAAGAACAGTGCTTCCAGAACTGAAGGCAGCTCGGCCGCCCCACTTGAGGCTATGATTCGCTCTGAATCGAGCTATTTTGGTAAGCACGAAATTTCATTCGAAGCGAGTGGGGGTTTTTGCCCAAGTGACTTTCGGTGCTATAAACTATATACATTGGTTGAAGCTGCCGTCCAGTCCAGACATGTGCAAGGTAGCTTCTCAATAAGATCGTATTTAGTGGTTCAAGGCCAGGTATCTAGAAACAGAGCAAACACTAGGGGCAGCAAACCTGCGAGATATACTCAAGCCAGGAGTTATCTACGAAGTGTAACTGAATCACGAGTCAGGGTTAGGACAGCTGCCCCTGGGGTAAGACCAGCTGATATTATTGTTCAATGGTGCATTAAACACTCACCTTTCCACCAAAGATGACAAAATGGTGCATTACAAAAGCAAAAACCGCTCGCAACGGACGAGCAGATACCTACCTTCATTACAACCAAATTCGCGTCCTAGTGGTAGATAACTAATGAACTTCGGCAGTTGATGCAGTAATTTAAGATGGAGCATCAAGCGCTACCAAAGTCATCGTTTGACTTCCATTTGACCTGATTTTATATTAAACTGTAGCACTCTTGCTACGCTTCACAGCTCTGCACTGCCTATGCTTCACAAGTCTATCTTAAGGTGACAGAAGTTATATTCCTACTCGATATTTCGTGAAGTATGTATTCCACTGCAATTATATTGCTGATTGAAGAAGTGAGTGGAGTTTGCATATGGCGCCATCATCCTTTTGTCAACGGCTCAAGTGAATCACAGAGCTTACCCCTGCAATCAGCAGGCTAACCCTCCATTTACAGCTGGGTCGTGGGTACCACACGTTTGGGGGCTAACCTCCGTTCTATTTATGCAGCACCCTTGACACCTGTTCTAGATACCCACTCTGAGTGCTGTTACAGAAATGAATTTTGGGAGAGGTGCATAGTGTAAGTGTGGGAAGACAGAAAGACGATTAACATAATGTATCCGAAAATTATGATTTAATGCACTAATTTAGTAATAATAAATACGGATTACATGTAACATTAGTTCAGTTACTCGGTTGTTGAGAGTGTTGAGTAATGCGACAAAACTTGACTGAACAATGTACACCTGTTACAATTTCATCTTTCTGGCTACACCAAAACCTTTATTTCATTTAAATTCATACTCTCTAACATTCTATTGATTAATCTCTGCCATCGTGCCTCTTCGCAGAACAGAAGATTATGTATAAAATGATTGACAGTGGACAGCTATAGATTATTCTTCAAAACCTGAATTTCATATAAAATCCCCTTCATCACGTTCTCAAAAACAGTGGTAAAACTATAAAACACTAAGAAATAATGAAAAGTATAGAGGGGAAGAAATAATACCGTCATATAATGGTAAAGCTATATGCTGTGCGATGAAGAAAGTGTACTTTTGTGCTGACTCATCAAAATACTAGTCAATTTTCAAGCCCTGTGGTGATGAAGTTATGTAGCCTCCTGGAGGAATAGCAATACATTGGGATAAGTTGACTTTTTTATTTTTGACCAATTGAACCATAGATGACTATTTTCAGCTCAAAACTCCACGTGGATAACATCAAAGGCTACAAATGACTTTTTTTGCGGATATATCTAGCCATTGTTAAAGCTATTGAAAATAAGTAAGTGAAATTTCTTATAGCCCTATTCTTGTATTTTGAAATCTTATGTTTGTGATACTGAAGAGTGTTTGTGAGTGGTTTGGAGATGCAACAGGCAATGGCTCCAAAAGCTACCTGTCCTTGATGGGTAGTTCCTTCGGATGAAGCAGAATGCCTCAACTCAGATAGACGTGACAAAATCAACTCAGATATTCGATGACATATACTAAATGAGAAATGGAGGACAATTTGAGAATGGACTGTTTCAATTGATGTGGATACACTTGGTCATAAGGACCACACGGAAAGTCTCGTAGTTTTAACGCGTGGTAAGAAAAATGTGTTTGTGCATTTAGAAGTAAATTCTTGCTGAGGTAGGTAGCAACCACTTTTAAGCATTACACAGTCGTTTAAGTACAAAACAGCATGGCTATTACTTGGGGTTTCTGTGGAGAATTGTTGGTCAAAACTTAGTAAATAGTTTTTCTTCAAATTGTTAGCTTTTCATTGAGCTCAGCGTTATCTTTTACAGGCCATGTCACTCACTCACTCACTCACTGCTCGGGGTTACCATTGGAAAAGAGTGTCAGGCACCATGAACGGCTTATACTCTCCCTCAAAAAGAGGCCCCTTTAATTTAAAAGAGGCATTTAAAACAGGCCATGTCTTCGGTATTTGAATCATTTTGTGATTCTGTTATCGCACAGTACGCTTTGTGAACTGATTTTTGAAAATATTTCAAGGATGATGAATCCGATTGGCAATTAGAGTTCTCTATTACGTACCTATAATGGAAAGATGATTTAAATCGTTCATAGCAAAGGGAGATTGTGTAGTTCCAGTCATAAGTTCGTCGAGTCAATTATAGTCTTAATTTATTGCTCGACAAATTTAATATCCATGCTAAGGTGGGAAAGGAGTAGGAACAGATGAGATCTCGCATTCCTTTCTGTGGTCTTATTCATCCCTTAATAAGTTAAACAATTAGTATATCCAAGCATTAGATAGGATTTTCCTAAACTTATCAAACGACTACATATTTTAGTAACACATGAGTTGGTAGATACCGAATCTTAGATGTAAATAACAAAAATGTAAAATACACAAAAAATATATTTAAAATCTAATATATACCCTACAAAACGGAATTCATCTTACACGCAACACAAAGTGCTAACTTACATTAAAATTAGCATAATAATTCACTTATAAGATAATATCACAGTCAGATTTCTAGGAGACCAATTTCGTCAAATGTGATTTAAAAACGAGAAAATTTTCTAGAAAGCAATGATGTGGAATTTACATACATGAATAACGCAGTAGTGGTAACTTGAATGTAAAATTACGGAATCAAACGAAGTTATTCACTACTTCACTAAGTAATTTTTGGGTAATGTGAAACGTAAAAGTGTAGCATATGTTTTGAATTTAGTGTATGAATTTGGATTCACAGGTAAATTTGTATGGGCCTTCAGACGTGTGGCATTATCGTCTCTTGCAATATACATAATATTCTGAGCGAAGATTCAGTTTGGGCAAGCAGACTAATTCGGGAGCAGAGTGAGTAAACAGGTCGGAACGCTCTATTCTGCTTTTTAAAATTCCAGAGGAACATTTTCCCTTCATAGGGGTCGTGGTAGAAGTCAATCGTTAGCTGATACATCATGACGATGGATGGGCTATATTTGTCCATCTAAGTGGATCAACATCCTTGAAGGAGAATCCAGCATGCCAAATCTACATAGAAAATTGATTCAGCTTTTTACGAGAGTTTCCAAACTAGATTATCCATGTCTGAAGATTTTTCTGTTCTCCTGTCTCTTACCCTGGTAGGTCTCCAGGCTCCTGACATTTGCCCAGCTTTTATCCAAGCGTCCTTGTCCACAGCTTGGATGTCTTTTGGTCTTGGCTCCACATCATCTTTTTTAGCTTTGGATTTCCACTTAGACCGGATGGGTGTGCGGATCTTTTCATTATTTGTGGCCGATGGAGAAGGTTTGGGTTTTTCAAAAAACCAATCTGGAAGGCGGTCGCTTTTGTGGCAGGGGAAGGTGAAAACGGGGTCGTAGTACTGGGTGAAAGCAGGTTCCGAGCGAAGAAACTGCATCGAAGACCACGTGTGGTACAGCAACAGAGGAAATCTGCTAAGCCAATAAGCAACATAGCTCTCAGAACTTGGCCCCAGCTTTTCCTGAGCTACAGGATTCAGCTCCCTGTAGTGGTGTTTCTGCAAAGGTGAATGACTGATCAACATATATGTTGTACCTTGATATTTAACACAAAACATTAGGTTTGTTTCATCAAGCTTTCGGGAACTGATAAACGCAATAGCAATTGTTGATCCCATTTGCAACATTTACTGCATATTCACCATTTGATTGCACTTTTTTCTTAACCTGATCATATTTGATTTATAATTAAGAAAACAAGCAAATGTTTAGAGTAAGAGTAGTAAAGAATGGTACTATATTGAATCAGTATACTGAAAACAGTACAGGTAATGCAGGTGTCCATATCTAGTATGGGTTCAAAACCCCACTCATGTATTTTTTTAAATATTATTATAATAAATTACCAAGATATTCTTGTATCGAATTTTAAATTTGAACCATGGAGGTGCAAAGTAATCAAAAAAGAAGATGAAAATAAAACCAAATATCGAAAAAAAGGCTCAAGGAAGGAATTCACCATTAAAATTAAAGCAATATGTTCGACTGCTTCTTCCATACACAATAAATACAAATCTTAACTATCTATAAACTATCTATTAAAGCTGGTTTCACATGGAACGGAACAACAGTTAAGGAAGGTGGCTGCCATGTTGTCGGAAGGGGTGGACAGCGGAAGGCGGTAGAAATTTGTATACCGTTTCCGCGTTCCGTCGAGCTCCGCGCAAGCTCATTGGATAGGAATGTTGATAACCGCAAGTAGAGGTTTCAGATCAGAGAGGCTTTCAGTAGGAAGGTTATGATTCTGTTCACCAAGGAGACCGCTTCATTTGAACAATCTTTCCGACTCCACCACTCCTCCACTGGTTCCGCTCGTTCCGCTCCATGTGAATCCAGCTTTAGAGAATGAAATGATAAGAGTGAGTTCACTAATATTGGTTATCGATTTTTTCCAGTACAGTATTTAGAGTATTTATGGTCCATTTCGAAAAAAGAAATGCTAAGTAGCTCCCATTTGTGAATTAATGAAAGCCATCAGTGCAGGTTACCTCTTAATCAGGCAATAAATAATAAATGATAAAATTATTTGTAAAACAAATACAAATCTTAACCATAACTATTAACTTAGAACGCAAGAATTTAAACAACTTTATATTGACGCGTCAGTTGATCTGAATTACGAGAATTATTACAATAGTGTTTTACTGATAAGGATGTTTGAATAAGGAGAATGCATGTGTATTGGAGCCCATCGAATCTTAAGTTTCAACGATTCAATGGTTCGACGTAAAAACTACTGGACCATGAATACCCTTATTGATTGGGTCCTCTCACTATACTTGGATATAGTCAACTGACCTTATTACGAAGTGCTCTCAGAAGATCTCTGATGCTCTCTCCACGATAAGACCTGTACTTCCCAAGGTCTTCAGAAACCTCAGGGTCGATGAATTGTTTCCAGTCACCGCAACATACAGCTTCACCTCCCTCTTCCAGATGCCTGAGGACTGTCCCTTCCACTGTTTCCTTCTCCACTCTGTCACTTACATCCTGTAAGCAGATGCCAATCATCAGTTGCACGAAATAGATGAAATAAGATGCTGGAGAGAGCTAAGAGAAACTATTCAACATGCCTCACGACCAATCCCGACCCTTAATTTTATTAATGTACTATTTTATTGATTGTTTTATTTCTAAAAAATAATTCACAAAAATGTGATGGGAAAGATAGTCAAAAATCGCCTACTTACGCGTCAGAAGTCCTTCTACAGGTGATAAAAGTTATGAGTTTCATGAAGTGAAAATTCCACTGGAATCAGCTGATACGAGCGTCTTAGTTACAAGGCAATTTTTGCTATGTTCCACCAATTAAGGTTTGTTCCCACGTTGCTGATTTTTTTTTTCTTTTTCAAAGTTTTAGGGGGTTTTAGGTTTTTACTTTTTTATGGAGAGCAAATGGATGTATGTAAGGTGACCTGGTTGGTTTCAACCGATTCTTTGGGAAGATGTCTATAAACGAGACCCAGAAATCATTACTGTGACCTTAAAAATTTTCGATATTCCGATTTTTCAATATTTCAGCCCTTAATTACTGTAGAGTACATCGAAATTGATGCCGATCTCTGGCACATCTCCGGATTTTGCATGATTTTTTAGCCAAATCGCATAAAGTTTGGTCAGCAGTTCTAGAAAAAAGCTTCAGACGGCGGACGGACGGCTTTTTAAAAATTAATTTTGGATTCTACGCATCTTAAAACGTAAACCAACAAATTTTGAGGGGGGGTAAACTTTTTTTCTCGGTGGATTATAAAGGTTCATTATTGAAACAATAAAACAAATAGAACGATTAAATATTCAGTAAATGATATTGTGGGAAGATTTCTCATTAATTTTCAAGAAAAATATCATTTCCTTTTAAGAAAAAAAAAAAACTAGCCCTTCAAAATTACACAGAACAATAATTATATTTGCTTAATATTATGTAATAAATATTTAAGTGTGAGTAAATAGCTGCTTACTTGTAGGAAAGTCAAAGCATATGCCTTTTCCCAGAAAACTGGATGTTTTCTAACTGTAGAAGCCGAAGGTCTGTCCAACGGGTTCTGACTTATCATTTTTATTATTAAAGATTTCCACAGCTCATCGTCTCCCAGAACATTTAACCTGATGACAGAATGCCAATTACCAAACAATAATTCAACAAAGACATTTAAACAAAAAAATAAAATATATTCTTATTTATTAGGGAGCAGCACTAATGGGGAAATCGGCTAATGAGGAGTTTGCAGCTTCCTAGAGAAACTAAAAGAAAGAGTGTGTAGGAAGAAATCCATATCTTCAGTTGAGGGGCATCAAGGCCCCCCATCTTCAAGTCCAAGGCAGAAGACTTTTCTCCTTGAACCTTGAATCCGCAGAGAAACCGCCCGGATCACAGCCATCTGGGGCTTCACCCGCACCCACTGAATTGAATGCCAAGCTAGCCATCCTTGTGGCTTGGTCTCTGATCAGGTCATGACCGTATTAGACCTGTCCCCCTCTTTTGCAGTTTAGGACGTGGCAAAGGTCCATCAACTCGCCACAGCCATCGTAACGATTTGTCATTCCAGTTGGTTCCCTTCCATATCTTATAGCCAGTGTGTCTCTAAACTGCATGGGTGAGAGAGAGATATCAAGGTTGTCATTCATTAACTACTGTCAACCATTGGGATGAATTACTCTCCCTGATTCGTTTGATTGTCCTCGTCTGTTTGGGTGGGGTGGGGGAGGGGCATTGAGGAGTATTTTTTGTCTGGCCATGGTGGCTGCCTTATCGAGAACTCGTTCATCTCCCTGTACTTCACTCATACGTTGCTCGTGCTGGTTCATAACAACATCTATCCCCGATCTGAGAGCTTCTGCCAGGATTTGAATTGCACTTTCAGAGGCCCTGTAGTTGAGACTGGCTGTCTTTACTGGGTCTTCTATTGCCAGCCCCCCCTAGCTTTACAGGTAATTCTAAAATCTCCGCCTCAGTTTGTGTGAGTGGAAACTGGAGAAGAACTGTTTGTTATTGGTTTGGCGTAACTAGATGATTGTGGGAAGGGCGATCCAGCGCAGAGATGGTTGATTGAACCTGGGGTCGCTAGGTCGCATAGGTGTCTATCTGGAGACTGATTCCTGATTCTGCCCCCCCTCCTACATCCAGGTGGAACATACGATTCCTTTGTTGATGACCGTATTCGACAATCACCATCATAACCTCCTAGAAAAGCACGTGGCATCCACACTTCAGAGCGTTGGACCATCAAAACCATCTACCGGTAAGTCGCATTTCCTGGGTTCTCCCAGCTTTCCATAAAAATACAGTCCACCACATCTAAATTTCACATATCACTAAGCCAGTTATTAGTTTTCATTTCAATAAGGGAGTATTGAGGGTAAATATGCGCAAAACTTACAACGTGCGTCCAAAGTGATGCATTTCATTGTTGTTTTGTTTACCACAATAACTAATAAAACGAAGCTCGTCATCGGGTAAGTATTTTGTATGTATATCACTTTCCACTGTTTCGGGCGGGTTGCCAGTGACCCTCTTCACGAGACCTCCACAGGACAGCGGACCCATTTCACGAACTCCCTACTTTCCTGCAGGACCCACTCACCGGTTTTTTCGAGGTCTGGGAGCCGCTTCCCAGGCGCCCACCAGAGCTTTGCCCCATTTCAGAGAACAGACTTTCGGAAGACAACATAGGTAATCAATACTTGAAGAGACTACTAAGGAAACTACTTAGAAACTAAAAAGAGACATAAGTGAAAGGAGTGCAGCATACATCCACTAAAATGAGAATGCGGGATATATGATATAGTGTAGTGTTTCTCTTAAACTTAAGTCCCTTTTCCCCCTTTGAGAAAGTGCTGGAATTAGGTCATGAAATTCAAATTCAATAAATTCATGTTCAACTGTGGTGGCAAACAACCCTAATAAAACATCCAAGTGCAAAATACTATAATCTTCTGCTGGCATAATGATAAAATTGAATTTATAGAATAATTCGGTTTGAAAAGATTAAAATTAAGTCTTAAATGCAGTAAATATCAGAGCCTATATTCTCTTACTTGTATTCGTGCGAAAGAATGTTGCTTTGTCGCCTGATTGGTTCTCCAAAAGGATGTTTCCCTTTGGCCTTAGTATAGTAAAACACACATCCCATAGAAAATATATCCACAGCACACATCTGGAATTAATGAATTGAAAGTTTTCTGTTAGTCTTATTTCACATGAATTTGGAAGTGGGTTTTCATATCTTATATTATAAGCGATTTCACTAGATGTATGAAATCAAGTCAATTCAACATGTCACTTCATCTGATTATTCAACATGGACAACCAAATCCATAATGGTGAGTGCAGTTTACGAAGTTATGTAAAAGAAATATAGGGACTTTATGAAACGTAGGTAGTTAGATCTGTATCCTATTCATGGATCGATTTCAATTCTTCAAGGTTGGCATCTTTGTTGATAGAATCTGAACAACGATAGCCTCGACTGATTAGAGGTACATTTCTTCTAAAATCCCAATTTATTTATTGCTAAAGTTCTCATGAGAACTTGAGTGCGCATTACAACCAAAAGAATAAGAGACAACCACAGCCAAAACTGTCAGATAAGCTTTGAGGTTATCTTCAGTGCAGCAAAAGGAAAATATGTTTTATGAGTGCTATCACGATATTGGAGGGGGTAGTGTGGAGGCTAGGCCTGTGAACTCGAGAAGCGTTTTATTTGGACGAGCTACGAACTTGGTCATGTGAAGCTTTATATGGTAATGTTGACCATTCAGCGCGGGTCTCAAAAGGCGGAAAACCCCCCGTGCTGAAGTTGAGTTTTTATGACTTGTCACATTGTTACTTTTTTAAATTGTTAAAAAAAAATCACAGCACTACACAACCTGTACTTTTCATTTGCCTTGAATTGAATTTCAACATTAGTATGATATTCATGCAGTGCCAAGGTTAGAAGAAGGATAAAATCAATCAAAACGTGCCAAAAATGAGGAAAACAGGCTTGGATTGGACTCCATTTTCCTGGCTCAAAAACATACAATCCGCCAAGGAACTGCTATCTGATTCATAATGAAGGTAAAACCACTGTACGGGACAGAAGAATGCGGCAGCCCCTTCTACGGACCCATGAATAGGGCTCGGGTACTTGAGGGAGGCGTGGTAACATTACACCCGCACGGCGCGAAACCCCAGCTGTGGTAATATTACCACACCCGCACTGAGTGGGTTAAAGTTTCTTTGGTTTCCTGATTGTCGTTATTTTCATTTGTGTGATTTATTTATTTCTAGTGTTTCATTTACGTGATTTCTATGATCTGATCTATATTTTAATAATGACTTCTATGTATAACCACAGTGTCATACAATTAAATCCTATTTCTACTTCTGCTACAAATTGTATATACCTATTTTTGCTCCACGATCACATCCAGAAATTTCGAGCTGTCATTGAATATTTTTAAAGTAATATGAATGACATTATTATATCAACACTTCTTTAATATTAAACTAAAATACCTAATGAAAGTGAGAGACATGACATCAAGAACAAAAACTAAGTATGTAAGTCATAAAAAGTAAAGCGACCCATTCACGATCCTGCTGCAGGGGGTGAGGAGTGCAACGAAGTTCCCCTCTTCACTCTCCTGCCTCAGAGCCCGTTCTCCATACACGATTCGCCATTCTCATCTCAAACCGAAGGTTTCCCACCAGTATATGGTTCTCCATTCTCCAAAGGCTCCTTATTTAAACAAAACCTGGAAGGACTTCCGGCAGCTCCACACTCGCTCAGACCTAGCAGGTTGATAGGGTGGGGGACCCCGGACCGCAGGATGGACCAATGGGAAACCCATCCGACGAGCTCCGCAGGACACCTGCAGCAGGAAGGCCTCCACACACGTCCTGCACGCCTCCCATGCAAGAAGAGAGGGAAGTTTTTGGTTCCCCTCAGATCGTGAATGGGCCGCTTTAGGAGAGAAAATACATCAACGCCTACCATGGAAAAGAGAGGCAACCCTCACCAGGCAATGTTTCAAACATTTAATGTTTTGTTGTTTTTAATGTTTTCAAAAATCAAGTTGAACATAATTTTTTTCATATTTGCACGACTTTTTCCTCATTTAAATTTTCTTTACAAAACTATAATACATAAGGTGTTAATAAGTAAAATAGACCGTGTTAAGGGTTTTAAAATGGTGACGCAGAATATGTTACATGATTAAGATAATTGTAAAAGGCACTACTAACCACCCTTCCATTGGAAAGCATCATCTCTGGAGCTATCCATCCTTCGGTACCGGTGATCCCTGAACGACGACTGAAAGACATCTTGCCGTTTTGGAGTTTTTTGCACAACCCAAAGTCAGATATCATAACCCTCACTTTAGGAGAGATAGGGTTCGCTGCGAGCAAGATGTTGTGAGGTTTGATGTCACGGTGGACTGTCAACAAATTAGGAAAACAGTGAAGGTCTCACAACAAATCCTCATGTGAGTAAAGAACATAATAATACAAGCACACTGGAAAATCAATCATAAGGGTGGACAAATCTTACCGAAACCTACTTCATTTATTTTTTGTTGCAACCAAGTTTTTGTTCTCGCTTACAATTACATGAAAATAATAAAGCATGTGTTCATTCACCTCCCAATAGGAGTGCACAGTTGACCAATCACCAATGAGACACTCTTTAGGGCCCTTTTTAGGCAATCAGGTGCGAGTCATGACTGTCAATTCAGGGAATCAATTCTACAGCTAATTTGCCACAAAACGTTCCTCTTAGAACCCAAATTGTTTTTGAGAGATTGTACCTATTTGTGCTTTCAAGATATTTTCCCCTTTTTTCGATATACTGTAAATGTAGTCTTAGTTCAAATTCATTCTCTTGATTTCGTCTTTCTAATTCAGTAAGGCATTGTTATAATAAATGGATCCATCTAATTTAGCATATATTATGTACCACCAACCAATCCCTGTCAAGATATGACAAGTCAAGGTCTACACTCCAAGATCAGGTTGACTATTATCCTTAAATCAGTAACCCTACTGGCCACAGTTGGAGCATAAAGAGAGAAGACTAAACTCCAAATCCTAGTTGCAACATAGGAAAGTAACAGAACTGCGACAGTTAAAATCCACAAAAGTGTATTTCTGTACTGCTATTCCATTTATTCTTACCTCGTCATTTTAGTTTTCCGGTAAAGGAACAATGTCTAACAGTAATTGTCACTACAACTCTAAGTAGTATGGCTGCTGCATTACCTACCGATTTTCAGGGAGTGAAGGTATTCCAACCCTGATATTGCCTGCCTGAGCACGTCTACTGCAGAGACGTCCTCTAGGAACATCCCCTTCTCGACATATTCCTGGAATCACCAATGAAACAATCAAGAAAGACCCACCAATACAACACAATAATTTTCAAAATTCCATGTTAATTTTGCAATTTCATGTAGTAGAGTTTATACTCAAAATATTACGACAGATATAATTATTATGTGTGTCAAATATTGACTAAATGATTTTTAAATTCTAATGATATTCATATTTCAGAATTTTTGAAGTAATTTCAGGGCAATAACGTCTCTTAGGTATTTTCGCCACTTCCCAACAACTTTTATAAGATCTTTACTATTTACCAACCTACTCACGTCAAAATTGTGGTGGATAATGAGTAGGTAGATACTCCTTCTCGATTCTTGCTTCTGCTACCCCTTGGCACATTCTGGAGATTATTAAACCTCCAGGATATCCTCTGGGTATAGCAGGTTAATCGCCTCTCTCCTTTGAAGGAGGAACCACTTTCTTTCCATCATCTCTCGTTGTTTCATGTTAGCAGAGCTTGGTTTCAAACCACACCCTCGACCCAGCCCCTCTATTATTAAATATTAAATATTAAATGTCTACCCCCCCCCCTCCTCCCCCAGATTTTTGAAAGCCCTTGGAGGGTGATCGATAATGAGTAGTTCCTCCATCTCGATTCTTGCTTCTGCTTCTCCTTGGCACATTCTGGAGATTATCAACCTTTTCGATGCTACACCCGAATATATTTGGGGCAGAAGTGTCTTACATGTCATGCTATTCCCGAGAATACTCCGGCCACTCAAGACTGCTTTGGTGTGCTATGCATGAATATATTCGTGCTCGCTCCCTCGATCTACCGGTTGCGTTTATAATTCTTTATTTCACCAGTACCCCTACAGGGAGTAGCACTGCTTGGATCCAACGATGTTTCTGGACGATTGTTGCCATCTTATCTGCTTGATAGCAGTTTGGTTTGTTTTGATTTCCCTGGCATTCACAAAAAAAGTGAACTCACGATGTTGCGCTGCGTTTACACTGAACAGGAACTATTGAATATTCTCGAAAATAGTGAAGACGATGATGAATTATTTCGTGTTTTGTTTTCTAATAGTTCAACCGCGAATGGTTCCCCTTCGATGTTCCCTGTTGAGTTACCTGTTTGGCGACGTCCCAATGATTCCAGCAGCGATTCTGATGACGAAGAGGAACCAAAAGCCAAACAAGTAAGGGACTATACATGGGATAATTCCGAACCAAATATTGTTTTTCCACAATTTCATGGACAATAGAAGTGGGGTTTTGGCCAGCAACATCAATGATTAATCATCCAGATTGGACAAATTGCACGTAGCTCGTAAAAAAGTATTTAGCACAGAGAACCTAAATGAGCGTAGAAGCATGCAGTACAGTCAGCGCCAGCTAAAAGGTTAAATCTCCAGGATATCCTCTAGGTGTCGCAGGTTAATCGCCTCTCCCCTTTGAAGGAGGAACCACTCTCTTTCCATCACCTCTCGTTTCAAAATGTAACATTTTAGGATAATTCAAATTTTTATTTTATAACCGAAGAATCGTGAATCATAGCTCATTCAGGGATAAAGTTGAGTTTCTATTCAACTGATTTTGCATTTCTATTCTTGAAGAATACACTAATTCATCGATAGATTCAAAGGTTTTTCGATATGTGGCAGGCTTTTTAAAAGAAGAATCACAATAACACAGGGTAGACAGAGTTTGAATGCATTTTCCTGATCATATTCCATATTATGGCTAATTCCATATATGAAATTTTATTATTATGCAATAATGTAAAAAACAGCAAATGAGAAGGGAGAACTAACTTGAAGGGTGGCATCACATAACTCTAGTGCTATGTATCGAAATTGAGAATCTTCCTCCGTTGAGAAATAGCGAATCACATTAGGGTGATCATCAGATTCCCTGAGAAGCTGAACCTCTCTATCAGCAACGGTAAAACACTCTGGGAGCAAACGCTTGACAGCGACACTCCTTCCATCAAAAGTTCCTCTGAAATAATACATTGATATAAAAACGAGAGCATGTATACCAGCGTTTAATAATAATTATTTTGGAGATGAGTTTAAATGATTCATTGATCATTTGAGAAATAATATCCTTGGGTCAAAGGTAGTAAGCCAATACGACAATTATTGGCGTAATGTAAAATGGAAATTTCATTAGCTTTTTGGGGAAGGTGGGGCACATTTGACACTAGCCTCAACAAACAGATTTTGCGAATCGCCATATGCTGCACAGCTGATCAAGTAGTGGCAGCAGTTGAAAATGCCGTAAAATCTGTTTTTTTTTTAAACGTGCCTGGTCTCTAAAGGGTAGTATCAAATTAATATGCCCTACTTCCCCCTATGTAGGTATATAAGCTTTCATAAATGCTTGTAGGTGGGACTCTGGCATTTGAGCAAAGTTAGATAAGCAGCATAGTTCAGCAGACCAACGACCAAAAACAAGAATGATGAGAAAACAAAGTTCAAAAAATAAGGAAGGTTTGATCAATTCATTATGAGGTGGTGCATCTTTTTATGATTCCACATGTCCGTGCTATTTAATACATACATACATATAATATACATGCTATGGTGACGTACTATGAATAATTGAGTCAGATGACTCAAGAACCATTTATTGAGGAGTCAGAATGGAAGATGATTATGGCACTTTGTTGCTGATTGAAAAGAGTTCTAAAATGCCTTTCTTCCATGATATTTTTTGTCTGACTGACAGTGAAATACATAATCCTATAAAATTTCAAATATTCAATGGACTAGTGGCATTACATCACAAATCGTATTACATCACCTACTGCTGCACTAAGAGCGTTAGAATATTCTCATAATCTAAACGGGAGACTGCTCTTGTCTGTGCAGTCTAGGGAAACTTCATTTTCCCCTTGTTTAATGAAGCAATATAGTGGTATACAGATGAGTTTGCACCCAATATTTTTCAATTCGTGAGGTTTTCAAAATGGAACGATATAACGGCGAATGAAAGCGAGTAAAACGTTTTTTGTCTAATAAGTCATGAAATCATGATATAACATGTAATCCTGGTTCTTAAAACGACACTCGGAATGTAATAGACACAAACGAAAAATCATGAAGCCTCACCTAAATACGAACGTTCCTTCACAGCCTTTCCCCAGGATTTCCTGCGTATCAAATGAAATTTTCCCAATGGTTACTACACCTTTCTGCACGCTGATTGAACCATTCCCCACACTTCCTTGTGAACTCCCTTGAGAAGATTGTTTAATTTCTCTCACCTGAAATTATTTCAACATTATAATTATTTCAACATAACATATACAGTGTTGCATTTAAAGAGTAGGACCATTTATTTTTCATGATTAGTTACAAATATAGGACTTTCTATTCTTGGAACTGTAAGTCGTCTCCTCATGACAGAAAAACAAGGAATGGTTTTCCTGAACAATGACTTTTACGACTAAATTCTCCTCGGTTTCTCCTGTTCTATTGGGCAGAATGCATGTTTTCCCGGTATCTTTTCCCATTATTTGAGCCGTCGATTTCGATCGATGAGGTTTACTATCCATGTCCAAGTTTTCAAGGATAGCTTCAGAGTATCACTTCTAAAATGCCTAAATAATATTTTGCAAGAAGAAAAATTTATATGGATCCAAACATTTAAAATGTAAAAAATTGTTAATAGGTAGAAAGAACGCGGTGGTCGCCAAATAGCAAAGGTAAGCTAGAAAATGGGGTTTTGTTTTAAATTGAAAGGTTAATGTTGAAAAAATGTTCAATTGAAAAGGACAAACTTTTGGATTTCAATGAGCTTCAACATTACGTCACTACTTCACTTCCTATTAACTCCAATGATGTATGATAAAGTGGATTTATAATAATCTAGACGCACTCAATCTTGAGTATTTGAAACAATAGTCGGCGCAGCGGTAGGTTCAAGGTACGCAGGTTCGTCAACGTTTCGAGTCACAAATATGCTTACCGTCAGGACTGCTGTTGCTAGATCAAATAAAAACCCAGGACAGTTAAGTTGTTCATTGTAAAGGTAAGAAAAATATGACCCTCAAGAATTTAATAAATACGCACCCCTACCAACAAATCTTTCAGTTTACACTACAAACGCCTGGAAATTAGTTGAAGGCAAATCCGTGCTGAATAGATTTTTTGGTAGACTCGAATAAGCTGGAAAATGAAATATGTTGGAAAATTACATGTTTGATGTAGCAATTCTACTCTTTTTTCCAATCTTATATCCATACTAACACAATGAACAAAGCAACAGGTTAAAGGATAGGGTGGGAGGATGGGGTTTCCTCTGGGGATTCGAACCACCAACAGCTGTACAGATATAGGTACCTACTTGTAATATAGCATAATTCCCTACGGTTGAACCTCAATTAGAATACCAATAAAAGGCAATTAATTTGACTAACTACAAAAAATTTGCTTACCTGAGCCAGAATATACCAAAACATTGAAACAACGATGGCAAATAGGAGAGTCACCAAGAGAACGAGGAATTTGCTTTCTGAACTCCAAGGCTCAGATTTGACTGAGTGGTTCATTTCGTTGTTCGATTTTCTGGGAACCTTGGTGAAATTGAACTTAGTCACATTCTGCTGTATTATGGTGTCTGACCTTCCAGTTATGAGGTATTGCGTTGGGCGCACTGAGTTCACATGATAGTGACCTATGGAAGAAAGAAATATTGTTGAGAATTGTGGAATAATATGAAATCATTTGTATCAAATACATATCGAACTCATTATTAATGGGAATGAGTTTTAATCAACATCTAGCAAATCTCAATAGCCCTAATGCACCATTTTAACTGTTAACAATTACAACCAACTAAAATGAACAGTTATTAAGCAGGATTTTCGCAGCTTCTAAGCAAAAATTTACTTTTTCAATATGCCGGTCTTAGTAGAGAGAGACATAAACGTACTGCTTGGTGCATCACCTAGGAAATTCCAGATACTGTAAACCGTTATCTTTCATAACTTAAAGTTTCTTAAATACTAGGAGAAACTTCTTGCCAATAATAAAGTTGACGAAAAAAGGAAAATAATTTTTAGATCATCGAAATTATTTCATACTGGGATTTCATCAGTCCGAAAAAATGCCAACTGCACTAAAAAGATATATTATGCACAGGATTATTACTTGAAGGAGTGTAGAGGCAATGATTGATTAAATCCCAATGATGGAGGATATCACGAGAAAACCCATATAGCCCATGAAAAACACACATACGAACATCAATGGATCGGATACCTATCTATTTCTAGGTATTGACAAATAATTCAAAGAGAATAGACTTACATATATTAAAAATATATGAAATTAACCACGCTATTTATTATTTTTGATAAAAATATTTTGGCACCTACCAAGTATGACCGCTGTATCGTATTTTGATGATTCAGGCCCTCCTATCAGCAGCCTGTTGGGGTAAATGTTGTCAGGCAAGACCGTCACGCTCGGATCCACAAACGACGATAAAGCATAGAGCCCATGATCAGTTTCGCCAATGTATAGCGTTGACCTGCAAAGAAGGAGAACACTTTAATAAAGATATTTAATAATGGATGACTTTTATATACCCCTTAATAAAATTTCAAATAATAAAATACGTGGAAATCATGTGATTCACAAATTCTCAATTTGTGAAATGAAATTTCATCTCATATCACTAGGTACATATCGATAGACTGCCATTCTTAGTAATAACACTTTTGAACAAAATGTCTCAGAGAGCAAGGAACTATGAAATAATTGGTAGGGAAAGGGCTATTTTATCTGGACAAAGAAGATTCTGTACAAATCGCATCGTTCATAAAAATATTGATAGATTACTGCTTTTGATTAGCATGAATTATGACCTTGTGAATGAATGGAAAAACAAATACATCACGCATTCACATCAGTTTTTAATACTGCAGTAAATTATAATATTTCATGAGCTATTTCCTCAAAATACTAAGTTGTTCTTCAGCCATACTAAAAGATATCCATGAGACCTGCATTTCCCACAGCTCAGGTGCAAGACATTGGATAGCGTGTCAAGAGTTTTGCACCTGTAAAATCCGTACGAATTTACCAGCTAGATAAGATTAGTACATTTTCCATATGACTGCACTGTGCTGAAAATTTAATGGTCGCTATATTTGCTTATAGTATATTCTTCAACAAATTGGAACTATAATGGAACAGGCATCCAGACTACCAGACGCTGCATACATTTGGAACCCACCAGATAACCTGTCATCGGGTCCTAGACCTGCATATCATATCTTGTTTACATTCTGTCCATTTCTGTTGAAGTCAGTAGGAAATTGGCCTCACTTATGCTACCATTCCATTTGTTCCTGCCACTCGTCCTTCCAGCCCCCCCCCCCCCCCCCCGAATTTAAATTCATTTACTCATATTTCATACATTTGGATTAATGAACCAAACTCCGTAATTTATTTACCTCAGTTGATCATTGGAATGAAACAGAGGCGTGTCTAAAACGGACTCGGCAAACGATGTGAAAGGGAGGGTTAGAATGTCTTGTCCATGCTTCACGTACAAGGCGATCATCGGTGACCCATAATCTTTTTCCCAAACGATGTTGCCAGTGAGGCGATCAATTGTTCGCACCCGTCCGGAGGAGATACTGCTAAGGTGACGGAAAGCTGAAAATCAACAACACTCAGTATTAATAAGGTATTGCATTGCAGGCTCAGATTTTCACATTTTTTACTTCAAATTTGCATTTATTACCCTTGAAAAATTCCAAATAACAATTTGCAGATCAAACCTCTGACTAGTTCAACCTGAGTGGGTGTGTGTATAGGCGGGAGGGGGCCAATGTCATAGAAGCATTTCGATGTACAGTAATCGTTTTCACCTTCTCCCTATCGCCATTAATTGCACCTTGTAAATCTTACAGTTATAATTAATATTAATTTTTTTCATCAAGTGGATTAGCCACACTATAGGTGGTCGCGGTGTATCTACCTCTTATCTTAGTGCAGACAGATAAAACCTACTACTAGGTAGGTACTCAAGTCTTAGTACAGGAAAAATAATATCAGGCTAATTAGAACTAATTATGTGCCCTATCTTTCGAAACCATCAATAACGATGTCTCCTATCTTTCTAAGCCTTCAAACTCTTTGACCTATTTATTAATTGATCGTCAGTTCTGAAAAGTTATCAGAATATTTTGCTTGCGTGACGCCATCCGTGTAACGACAAACACACATAGTGACAGATACTGACTGTTGTTTAATGTATAGAAAACGTACTTGACTGGATATTACTAATGGCCTTACCATAACTATTTAGTTCTTCAGAGGGCAGTGAATGTGAAGTGTAGTCAGTATAAGTGATATTCCAATGACGATTTTGAGTTTTCCCATCGAACATCACAAGGTTGTACTCTGAAATAAAGAAGGGATCAACTGAACTGAAAAAGTTAAAATTAACTGAGAAATTAGATGAAATTTCAATAAATCCTGTGAATTTCGATTTAGGAATTTTATCACAAAATACAAACTAAATGTAACTTCATGATTCAAACCGCTGTATGAATAGATGTGATGTGCTATGCAGGATAATCAACAGTATAGACAAATACATCAGAATAGGGAACAAGTTCACAACAGAACAAATACATACAAGTTTCACTGGTGAATCGGAGGATCTATATTGTTCAAACTCAGAATCCAGGTTACGCTACAATAATTCACCTTCATCAGGCCTCCCTCCTTCATCCTTAATTTGGCACACTTTTCCAATCGTTACATCTTTAACTATGGAAACTGAGTCTGCAAGCCTTCCATTATTAATGAAGCAACTCAAAATACATTAGTAAGTAATGCCTACATTACAGGGACGTCCCTACGTATAGTTTTTATATGATTTTGGGGAGAATCGCGAATAGATCATGATTATACTAGATGTACCACTCCATTATAACTTAATATGAATATGCTATAAGTACCCCTCCCTCCCTCCTACACAAACAGACACACTCGCTCTCTCTCCGACTCATTCTCCCCACACACATTCTCTCTTCATTCACAACCATAATATGTACCAATGCTAACACGTCCCGATGCATGAAGGGACTGACGGGTGCCTCTCTTTAACGGCATGCGTTCCCATTCGGTACCACACCCAAGATGAGCATCTCAAAATAAAGCGGGCGGAGGAAGGGGAAGATTTCAGCGGTTCGTATACATATATTCATGCCATAACACTGCAAGAAGAGACAGTAATTAAAAGACAGTTCATTATGCTGTCTTGAAAATAATTCAAATTTCGTGTTTATACTATTGTGGTTTCATATACAATTTTTAAATTATTCAGCTGAAAGGAATATGTTAAGAAGTAGCAACCAAGAACAGCCGGTTTTCTTCTAGCCTAGAAACATGAAAAAGACTCGAGAATTACAGAAGTTTAAACCATTCGAAGAAGCTTTATCTACTTTTTGTTTTGTATGTAAAGAATTACGACTATGTTAGTTCTTTATTGGCCAGGAAAGATTATTTCAACAGATTTTTAAATTAAATTTGGACTCATTATCTCTCGCTAGTACGCGATTTGTCCGGGTGTATACGTCGAATAGACGTAGAGTTATAATCAGGGTTAAGAATCAATATTCGTTTAAAAAAAAGCTTGCTCATTTTCATCTTTCAATTGCTCAGTTTAAATATCAATCTCGAATATAAAAGTTCCACACCCTATAGTGACGAGGAAACAAAAGTTAAATTTGTTATTTCGAATAAATTTCATGACTTAGGATTCATGGATTGCTTGACAAGCCCTACCTAAGGTGTTTTGAAGCGAAATCAAAGTTCCAGTCATGCAGCATGATCGTATGAGCGAATTTTTGTAAATTATCGTATTGTATAACGTTAAATTGTTTTGGAATTTGAGTGCAAGGAAATTATTAACTATTAATTTTATGACAAAAAGCGTATTCTAAATAATACTTTCCTATTCAAACAGAGGTTTTGAATTTTTAGCTTTTTTACAGTTTTTATCGATTTTTTAAGCAAATTTTAATGAATTTTACGTACATTTTCAGCATAATTTGGCACATAAATTTTTGAATGTTTTATTTTATAGTTAATGAAACTGTATTTGAGCAATATTTTGCCAAAAAAATATAAATTTAACGATTTTTAGCAGTTCTTAGCCATTTTTAGCGATTTCTTTAGTATATTTTTTTGAAATTTGAACAATTTAATGTGCTTAAAAAGTGCTGGCCAACGGACTCATCCTTTCGTTTGAAAAGCTTGATTTTTTGGCGCGGAATTTTTATCTCAATCCTAGGGAAGTTATCCGCTGGAATGACACACAAACACACACACAAACGCACACGCGTGCACACGCACACACACAGACACACACACACACACAAAAGCCTTGAACTCTAGGATTCGTAATGCCTCAAAACGGATTTCAATGGAGAAATTCTTCAAAAATTTGTATTTTAAAATTTCCCGAGCCATTGTGATAGCTGCTTCATTTTCCACGAAAATTCGCTAAAAGAAAACTGGTAGACACATTCAGTTCATCCAATTACGTCTCAAAAACTAAGGAGCACTTAGAAAGAATTTATGACCAGTTGAAATTATAATAATGCATTGGTTTTGCTAATTGCGAGACTCTATGCTCTAATAGGTATAGTTGAAAGTTGAAACCAAAGTCGTAGGAGAAAATCTTCAAGGTAAAGCAATTGATAATAGATGTGTCTTTCATTATATGAATCGGCATGCTCCCTGGCCTATTTTTCAATTGATTGTTAATTGAAACACTGTTATTTGATCACCGCCTAATAGAAAACCAACAGTTCTGCGTATTATTTGCTCTGGGTAAACTCGTGCAGCCTCGCACGTCACATTCGAACACACCTCGTCGTTGGTTTCACTTAGCCAGCGCCTGCGTAGGGTTTAGAAAAATGTACCTAATAAATAAAATAAAAAAACAAGATGAATACCGTGTTGGGGCATACGTTGGAATATTGGCTTTAGGACACTTTTATAAAAAGTTCCAGTCATGCACCATGATCGAATGAGCGAATTTTCGTAAATTATCGTATTGTACAATGTTAAACTGTTTTGAAATTTGAGCTTTTTGAGTGCAAGGAAATTGTTAACTATTAATTACATAATCTAAATAATACTTTCCGATTCAAAAAACGTTGTGACGGAAAGGAGTAGTTCCTCCTTCTCGATTCTTGAATACGCTGCATCTGGGGATATGACTGACGGTTATATAACCAACGGGGATACCTCTGGGTTTCGCCTCTCTCCTTTGAAGGAGGAACTCTCTCTTACCGTCACCTCTCGTTGTCGCATGGTAGCAGAGCGTGGCTTTGAGCCACCCCCCACCAATAGGCAAAATGGGCATTAACCCCTTAAAACTTAAAAAACTCATAAACTAAAAAACATACCCGTGCCTCGCCTATTTGGAGCGAGCCTCCCTTCTGAAACCCCTTACACACTCCCTCCCCCCCTCCACTGCTTCTAGAAAGTCCCTGGAGTGTGACGGAAAGGAGTAGTTCCTCCTTCTCGATCCTTGAATACACTGTGTTACGCTCCAGGAAAATAACTCTCACAGTCGAAGAGGTTTGGTCACCCTGGCCTCTTAGCTCTGGTCGTTAGAGCGTTGCAACTCCGGGAAATTAATAATAATTTCTCGTAGTTGTGACGACGCGAGTTCGAACTCCTGTCGAGGTATCAAATATTTTTAGCCCGTTACAGTGGCGCAGTCGAAATAGGACCCGAAAATCATACGAAACAATAATTAATTAAATCCCTCTTGAGCCAAAAGACTGTACGCATCACATTTCCTGTTGTTATGCCTTCCATTTCTTCTCTCACTTGAGTCAAAACACACCTTGACAATGACCTCGCTCGACTGCTGACTTGTTCCAGCGAGCATCTGCTGAGCCAGCGGCCTGCAGTTACACTTCGTCATTCGTCCGACCCCAAACCAGCCGAGACGGCTGGTATTTGACTCCGGGGAAATGTTACGCTCCAGGAAAATAACTCTCACAGTCGAAGAGGTTTGGTCACCCTGGCCTCTTAGCTCTGGTCGTTAGAGCGTTGCAACTCCGGGAAATTAATAATAATTTCTCGTAGTTGTGACGACGCGAGTTCGAACTCCTGTCGAGGTATCAAATATTTTTAGCCCGTTACAACTGCATCTGGGGATATGCCTGACGGTTTAAATAACCAACGGAGATACCTCTGGGTTTCGCCTCTCTCCTTTGAAGGAGGAACTCTCTCTTTCCGTCACCTCTCGTTGTCACAACGTATTCTAAATAATAATCTCCTACTCCAATAGGGGTTTTGAATTTTTAGCTTTTTTTGCAGTTTTTATTGATTTTTTAGAAAATTTTAATGAATTTCAAGTATAATTTTCAGCATAATTTTGTACATAATCTTTTGAATGTTCTACTTTATAGTTAATAAACTTTGAGCAATAATTCTATCACAAAATATAAATTAAACGGTTTTTGGCCGTTTTTAGCCATTTTTAGTGATTTTTGTAGTACATCTTTTGAAAGTTGACCAATTTAATGTGCTCAAAAAGTGCTGGCCAACGATTTCATCCTTTCGTTTGGAAAGCTTGATTTTTTGGCACAAGAACGGACTTTTATCTCAATCCTAAGGAGAGTTATCGTCTGGAATGACACACAAACGCTACTGCACATGTGCTAATATGAAATCCTTGTAAAAACCCTATTTTCCACAGTTTTCATCCGATCTGGATGAAATTTTCAGGGAATGTGCGGGCTAGGAGGTAGACGGTCCCCTATCAATTCTATCGTTCTAGACAATACCTCACTCTGCGCATGGGCAAACGGAAATTATACCAAGCATCATTTTCTCACGCCCCAGTCGCCCGATCTCGCTCAAATTTGGATGATAGTTGGGGGATGACGATTTGATCATACCATATCAATTTCAACATGAATGTATCATTAATAGCTACTGCGCAGGCGCCTATCTGAAATCCTTGTAACGACCTTCATTTCCACTGTTTTCATACAATTTCGATGAAATTGTCAGAGAATGCGCGGGTTCTGTTGTAGATGGTCCCCTATCAGTTTCATTGTTGCTCAAATCAACACTCCAATCTCAATCAATACTCCATTCTGCGTATGCGCAAACGTAAATTCCATTATGTTCCATTTTTCCACACTCTAGTCGTTTGATTTCGCTTAAATTTGGATGATTGTTGGAAGAAGATGACTTGATTAACTCATCTCATATCATTAATATCTACTGCGCATGCGCCAATGTGAAATACTTGTAACGACCTTAATTTCCACAGTTTTCATCCGATTTTGATGAAATTGTCAGCAAATGCGCGGTTTAGGTTGTAGATGGTCCCGTACCTATTTCATTATTTTCAACTCATCAGTTCATTCTGCGCTTGCATAAACGTAAATTAAATTTAGTATCATTTTTTCGTTTCTTAATTGACCAATTATGACATTTCACGCTAGTTCTTGATTTACTCTTTTCCGCTATGGAATTTTTCAAGATCATTTAAAACATTTCAATGATCTATGCATTCATGATAGGTAAACGAGGAAGCTATGTGCCACATCCAACTTGGCAGACGTTTTTAAATTCATCTAATTTTTTTAATTAATTTAAGCTGTAAAAAAAAAAAAAGTTGGAAATACTGAGTTTAGTTCGCTCCTTTAGTTCGCGCCATGTTCGCTCCTCCTAATGTTCTAATTTTCATAAGCAGTTATATGTTATGTATATGGGGTTTGAATAACCAGTTGGATAGCTAGATCATCACAGAACAGCACAGAAAACAGTAATTGGTAGTTCAAAAGTGCATTCATTAAAATATCAACTGACTATTCTAATGGAATTTCTAGACGCATACTTGAAAAATATTTGTCTCGTAGTATTTTTAACAAGGTGGAATGATTCATTACCTCGTTGGTACGATAACAAGTATAAGAATGCAGGTTATCATTACTGTAATAATTTCGTAGGGTCTTGTAGCACGTAAAGAAAATATCGAGAAAAAAACCCCGGAATCTACGGTTATTCATTAAACTAACCATGAAACTGTCATAGCAGGTATGGCACTAAAAATAGGTATCTGACACTTGACAATTATGTCACCTTTTGGCGTGCTCAAAACCCTGAGACGGGATAATGAATATTGGTTGGCAGGTTTTTTCAGCCCCAATCACTCATTGAATAGAATATCCTTCTTGAAGACAAAATCATAATTATCATATAAATGTATCAATAAATTCAATGGCCAAATAACTACATGCAAAAGACTACGGAAAAAAATTCATGATAGCTATCTAAATGACAGATATTGGAAAGCAGAACCATGGAACACACCACACCATGGATGACAACATCACCCCTAATAATACTACCACCACATATTACAACTGGATCTCTTCTATATAACTTTAACATGGCTAAAGTAAGGAGCTATCATTATCAGAAGTTCTCCATTATCTCAACGCTTGGTGACGCAAATTGAGATGAGGGTCAGTGGTAGAAGCCCGCATCAAGGGCCTTCGACACACATGGAATGGTATCGACAGATAAGAAACAGGAACTCTTCTGTTGTGTTCAACGCTGCTTGTACATTTATATGATATATTTTGGTTGACTAAAAAAATAGTTTCTGATCCAAACAAGTTACTGATAGCTAAAATTAAAACTTTCTCATTCTTTGTATTTTATTGTAATCAAGAGATACCTATCCCTAACTCAACCCCCCAAGACATTTTTGCATTTGAACTCAACATATAACATTTCCTAACTTCAACGTTCTACGATTTTCAGAACAAAAGCTTATAAGAATATACAATTTCCTGGAACTCAAAAAATTCAGTATGGAAATTCGTTAAATAATAACCCAACAACCCTGCAGCCATCACAGGCTAACACTAACCTGTTCGTCCGAAGAACAAAGCGTCTGTGAACCTGTTAGGGCAGGTTCCGCCATTGTCACTCAGAAGAGGCTTCTTTTCTCCAGTCACTGCGTCAATTGTGAACCAAGAATCGAGTTTTTTACCCGAATAGAAAATCCCATCAGTGCTCCGGCAAGGAGACGATGCGACCAGCTGTTGAACAGAGAATGGTAGCTTCTTAAGTGCTTTTGTTTCAGCGGCGCTCAAACTGTACAGAGCTCCATCTTTTGGATCAGGCAGGAACAACGGGCTGAAAATAATAAATCATGAAGATGGAATCGTTACATTCCAAATGCAGCTACACCAACACATTTAAAACCAGCAATAATAAGTGAAAATAGCATAGTGTGAAACAATAAGGAATATATCAATACAAACATACATCGAACAAATCGTATAGGTACTTACAGAATGGCATTTTTGGAAGTTGCAGACACTTTCACCCTAGGTTCTGTGAAAAAATGGCATGATGCAATCAGCAAAATTGAAATACACCAAAATCACCATGAATTGAAACGCAAAGATAAGATTTCATTGTCTTGGGATTAATTTCTAATAGTATGTGAGTTCATTCTACATTTGTCTTCCTAGAATCATTGCTATTAAATTTGGGTGGTGAAGGGCTTCCAAAATCAAAATGATTTCAATTATAAACTGTCGGGTTTCGTATCAGTCCGTCTGTGTCCGCGTGCCTGTCTGTGCTATTCCTTGATTTTGAAGGGAAAAATCGTATTGAATATGGTTGTGTAATGGCCCAAACATATTTGAGACCTCGACGGGAGTTCGAACTCGCGTCGCTACTACTAAGAGGAAATTTCCCCTTCGTTGCAACACTCGAACGGGTTGAGCTATGAGGCCAGTGTAATCCAACATCTTCGACTATGAGAGTTATTTTCCTGGAGCAAAACAGTTCAATTTTGATGGACTTTTCGTGGATTGGCATACATAGTGCCTTATGAATTTTCTCAGTCACAGGTTAATGGTAGCCTCTATGCTAGTGCAAAAGTAAAATCCATTCAACATTCATAACTTTAGTGTCCATTCGATTTTGAGGAAAATCCCTTATATCATAGGGCTGAGGTGTAAGTGGTCCTCTACGAATTACATGTAAATGCATGAAAATAACATCTGCGCATGCGCGACCTTAAATTTAGTTGAAACAAGTACTATTTTCACCGTTTCTGATGAAATTTTTAGGGATTGTGCGACACAGCCTCGTGATTTCATTATCTATGCATTAAAAACACACAACATCTACACATACGTACAATACGTGATTTGATATAGGTATTAAATTTACGAAAAAATATGCCTTTCTGTCTTTGAATGTTATTTTTCTCTCCATCATTTCTGCCCAGGAAAAGTGGCTTCTCTTCTTCCTGAGACTTCTACCAATCAAATGTAAACGGATAATTTCATGTTATCCGTGATATGAAATTATGCTCTTTGAAATTTCGTTGAAACCCGAGTTTGATACCGTTTCTAAGTTGAAAAAAAGCACCTAAAACGTGGTTATACATTCGGGGTGGGGTAAGGAAAGAAGTTTCGTCAACTTTTTTCCATTTTGAGTTGGTTTTTTTCTTCTTTGTAGATTTCTTTGTAGAAATTTGGTCTTTTGGAATTGTTATTGATTACAAAATTGTTAGCGATTGACAGGCAACAACATAGATGTCTCAGCAACCTCGAAAACTAATTGCGAGCGAATTGATTGTATTAATCAATAATACTTTGAGTTCAAATTGAGTTGATTGAGATCGATTGAGAAATCATTACTCCCTAGAGATGCCCCAGTTCCTGGAGAGAAAACTTGGAGGGAAAATTACTCTCAAGGACAGAAAGGCCTATCTTTCTGCAAAACATTCACTGTCCGATAAAATAAACTATGCATAGGTTATTATCATTCCCATGAAACCGTAATCTCACGAAAATCATCTTCGTTACCTATACAACCATGTTTCAATTGCAAGGTAGCTATGTGTAACAAACTAGGCAACTTTTTAATTTTTACACAAAAATATTTTTAAACACCCAATTGAAAGAATGCTCTATAGAGTGACAATGTTGATGCCTAATAACATTACAGTGGGCACAATAATGGAAACGGTACCTTAAAACGTTTACGATCCCCATTGCAAATGGTTATAACCAATAAAATCCGTTCTTTCAGTTTGAAATACCAACGTCATCTTAAACCTGAGAAACCACCAGAACCATTTAGCGAATTTCCGTAGAACATGAAGCTGTTGCAATGGCCCAAAAAAATTTGAAATACAAATTTCCCCCAAAATGTCGTTAATGGAAATCCATTATGAGGCATTCCGAAACGATTCCTGGATTTTATTATATATATATTTGGTGTAATATTTGGAGGCGTTACAGATGGTAAGAGAATAGAGGACACAAATAATGATGACTTACAAAAATATTGAGAATATTTTTGTAAGTAATCTTTATTTGTGTCCTCTATTTTCCGTCCACCTGTAACGCTCACAAATTTATATACATGTGGGACATTCCAGACGATAACTCCTCTTAGGTTTGAGATTAAAAAAACTCCGCTCTTTCGCCAAAAAATCAAGCATTCTAAAAGAAAAGAAGAGTTCGTTGGACAGCAATTTTTGAGGATTGGTCAAATGTCACCAAAAATTTAATAGAAAAATCAATAAAAATGGTGTAACCAAATGTAAAATAACGTTAAATATTTACACTTTCTAGCGATACATTGCTTAAATAAAATAAAAATAAAAACTTATGCATAAAATTATACTGAAAAAGTACTTGAATTTCATAAAAATAAGCAGAAATATTCGATACAAATTTTTAAAAGTCCAAAAACTTATTTTTAAAGTTAAATATTACTATGACAAGTTTTTTCACCTTGAAATGTATAGTTACCTAACGATTTCTTTGCACACAAAGTGCTCAGATTCCTCAACAATTCAACATAAATTAAACGAAAAACTAAAAAAAAATTCGCTAATACGATCATGCAGGATTGTGATAAAAATTCCGTTCTTGCACCAAAAAACCAAACACTAAAAAAAAAAAGTAAAATTTAAATAATGTGGTAAAAAATCACAAAAAATGGCAAAAAACCGTTAGAAATGGTTTAACTTTCATTTATTTATTTTTTCAACATAATAGTACTCATTAACAGTAAATCAACTATGAAACAGAACTTTCAAAAATGTATTCACAAATTATGCTGAAAATTGTGCTAAAATGTCATTAAAATTGGCTAAAAATGTATACAAACAATTAACAATTTGTAAAATTCTAATAATGTGATTTTAAAAACTGAATATTATTTAGAAAAAGTACATTAGCCATATATTTTATAAGAAGAATAATTTATAAGAATAACAATATGTGTTTGCACACAAAGTACCTTACCCAGCTGTCTAATCAATTGAATATAAAAAATTACGAAAATTCGTTCATAAGACGCAGAAATAATTTGGTCTGGATCAGCTGCTGTAGGTCCCAGTATGAGTAGGCATTAAAAACTTTTCTCGTTAGCTGCATAGCGAGAGTGCGACATTTAAGGACGTCCCAACAAGCAATTCACTCACCGTTTTTATGCTTCCAGCGAACACCTCCAGTTTTGTGGTCGACACCGATTAGGGAGCCATCCAGCGTGGCGATGACTAAAATATCCAGTTCCTTGGTGGTTGTTGCCACATTCCCTTTATCACCCTGAAATAAATACCAGGAACATCAATAAGAGTGTACATCGACAAACCCAATTTCTATAATCAGATTTAATAATCCAAGGGTCGAAAATTAAATTCTTTTTATTCTTAAATTTTTATTTTAAAACTTCAGTTGTAATTTTTTTATTTTGGGGTCTGTTCCTAATATGCTCGTATTAAAGAAAATTAAGAACCTTCAGCCCGTTTGAAATACCATGCTCTTTGGGGGGTCTGAATTATTCAAAATTAATCTTGATTTTAATGAGTAATCCCTGGTTTATAAGCTTTCAAAAAAGCTCCACCGAGCTCCGCTCTGTCTGGGCGATCTTTCTATTCTGGACACTCAAGGGAAGCTCTTGTAAAAATTTCAGCTGCGATAATGAGCGAATCTGGACGCAGGATTGATTTTGGAGTGAAATACATGGCCGATTCAGCCGCTTTCGGCGAGATAAACGAGCTTGATCGAATGTAAGGTGTTTACTCCGTAGCTGGAGGTTTGTGGGTAAGACTTTGATCATTTCACATGATGCCTATCGCAGATCATTCATTTAGTCAGTACAATATCCTAAGCGGTCGCCTCATAATTCAATATCGCGAATTATGCGAGGTTCTGCTCAATGGTGCGAATTCGGACTGTTTTGCTGCAGATAAATTGGCTGATTGTATCAGGATTTGTCATTAATAAATAACGTAGATCGGCTTATCTCAAGTCATGTTGTCCAACTAAGAAGGTATTTATCATTGTACCAAATCCTTTACTGGGCGCCAAAGCGCTCGTGAAGAGCCTCCCTCCTCCACACCCATATTGTTTGGGCTGAGTTTGGGGAAGAATATCCTCACTCAGGAGGAGGCAGAGTGGTTAGAGGGCAAGTACAAATTCTCTGCCCTCGGGCCTGCTACCCGGTCAGGCATCTGGAGACAGCGGAGAGACGAGTAACATGGTAATCTCCCATCCCAAAACTGGTACCACGGGTTGGGGGGGAGCCCCAGGCTACCGGCACACTGGCACTATGCCAAAGTGTCACCAGCCTGCCCCCCTGATGAGGTAGGATTCGTGGTGGCAGTGGTTGAGCACACCCCAGCCTTGGGACACGGGGCCCAGGGTGCTTAGGAGTAGAGATCGCATCAATAGGGACTCGTACCCTGGTAATGTGTCTTGGCATGTAAGTTTTGCTATAATCTTGGGTACAAGCTCCCTTAGCTGGGAGAACCAGCTAGAAGGTTCACCTCCAACTGCAGTGCCTTAGCTTGTAGGTACCTTGCAAGGAAAGCTCAGAGCAAGGGCTCCCGAACGGTGAGTCATACCGTTCCTCCGAAGAGGGCGAGAGTTGTGTCCCGCCGGCTTGCCAGCAGGGGGAGAAGCGCAGTCCACGAAGGATAGGCTCTCCTAAACAAATGTAAACCTTCTGTAAGAAGGGGGATCTCTCTTATGTACCAAATCCTATGAAATTTAGTATGTATAATCGATTGGTGGCATTGTACCTATCTCATAATGGAGTTGAATTATAGTGAGAAATAGTGAGTCGGTGGATCAATTAACCCATGTGAATTGGGTCAATGTGACAAAGACCAAGTGTAGTTTTTTTTAGATTTTTAAAGGAGTAAGTAGAGTTTTACAGCCCCCCCCCCCCCCTCAAAAAAAAAAAAAAAAAAAAAAAAAAAACCAGCCGTTTTTCCCCACTGTGCATCACCCTGTGTGTGGACGGCCTTAATCATTCGGATGTTTCCTACATGTTTGCTATGTTCCAAGATTTTCAGTACGTTTCATTTAAATTTAAGCAAAATTGTGTGCACCAAAATGTTTTGGTTTTGAGTGAAAAATCGCCTAAAACTACCTAATATCGTCAAATCCTGCGCTATCTTGAGGCGTGTTTTTTGATTCTATGAAAATGATTATTTCCAATATTTTCTTCGATTTGTAGTAACACCTTAGGTCGGGGGGGGGGATTTAATTCGCAATAATTATAGGGAGTCAAGCGAAATCTCAACGATATAAGAGATCCGCATGGCTGTGATGAACAAGCGATTCCCCTGGTTTATTAACCTATAAGATCGTCGTCGAATCAAACATCAATTCCACTCTTCAAACTAACATCACCTTCAATGATAATACCTCGATTATACGAATATGGTATAGGTAACCAATTAATTAGATTTGTACCAAATATGGCGATATCTGGCACTGAAATCATGTCTTCTACTCCAAACGCAGAAAACGCGAACAAATAACAGAAATCTATAACAATATATTCTCGAAGAAAAAAATTGATCTGAAGTTTTAACATAGTTTTACGAGCGACAGGAATTTAGGGTGAATACATTGCTCTAAATCCCCTCAACTACTCTTAATTTCTTTTCAATCGAGTTTTTTCGCCAAAACGTTTTGCAAAATTTACAATCTAGTTTCAAATGGGCAGAATTCAAATCTTAGATCAAAAATCGGAAATTCCAACACACGAAAATAGCGCATCGCCCGAAATTCGACAATCGTACTTAGTAATTGCCAAAAATAACTTCTTTTTCTGCAGAACATTTTGATAATTTATTCATTCTATTTTGATTTTAGGTAAATTCAAACGTTGTTGATTGATATAAGCACGATAAAATATCATTGGAATCATTTGAAACGCATTCATTTATTAATTTAACATAATATAAAGGTAACGAAGATCGCCTAACATTCTTACTAAATGGGTTAGAAACAAATTCCGAAATTCCTTAACCTTTAGCGTAGATCTCAAACATGACATTTTTGTGGACGTACCTACGTATGCGGAAAACGAGCTCAATGCTAGATTTTTCAAATGGGAACCCGCATTTATTATTGTGGATTCGAAGTCTACGTGAAATTTCATGAAAATAATGATATCACTCAAATTTTTGTGTGAGCGGTTAGGCGCAATATGCAAAATATCGAGATTATGGAGGTATTCAACTGCTATAAGTGATACATGATATTGAGGTATTTTTCGCGTTGAATCACGCGCAAATATAACCTTTATGATGTTCGCAAAGCCAAGTAGGAGAACATCAAAAAACGGCCAGTAATTATACCGTAACACAGTTTCTTATTCATTTCTTCAAACATCGCAAAACGCTTCAACATCAACGCATGTTTTGGGGTTTGTCCAAGTCGTTATTGCGAATATCAACACATGAACATCACTGCAATATTCAGCGTGAAAAATACCCCAAAATCATGTATCATTTGAGAATACTTACATCTAAAAGATCATTGGTATGACTTAGACCCGAATTTAACCTATGCGCATGCCTGGTGGTGACAAATTATTGAGATGAAATCATAAACAGTCACCTTGACATAATTCTCCAACCATACTGTTTCATGAAATTCAAATTTAATCATCAGTACGAACGCTTACATTCTACCTCCGATTTGACGGCGATGTAAACGTACGCGCGCTGATCTGTGCAATTCCTAGTAATCCTATCCAAATCTGGCTGAAATTTTGGTAGTTATAGGTTAGCCCGAACGACCACTATTTTGAATTTATCAAAATTATAAAGTTTTCTCGAAACTTCCAAAAATGGTCATTTCCTAAATTCTACTTCTTGAAGTCGATCGTTATGTGGTTTAGAAAGAAGGTATCAAGTAGATTACAGCATAAGCCAACACGGAGAAATGAGTTGAGGGAGAAATGGTTGATTCCAGGTCAACTACATGAGTTTACAACTGTAATCATTAATCAAAAACCTTATTGATTTCCCCTTCCCCCCCCCGGATTTTACTTTCACGATGGTGTGAAACGGATGAGTACTGTTCTCTTATAAGCCTCAATAAACAATAACACTTAAGTACATTACGCTGCAAAAATTATTTAAAGGGTTTGGTGAGATATGAACTGAAGAAACAAGACAATCTATTCAAAGAAACGCTTGCATACGAGTCTGCAGCACATTGGGACATTTTATGTCTTTAGTTGCAGACTCGTATGCAAGCTCTAAGAGCCACTCAGCTGATCCGGACCCTGGGCGTCGTCAAGTAAATGTCCTAAAGAGGCTACATACGAAATTACAGCTTCCTTGAGTGTAAAGCATAGAAATTAGCTTTAACAGCCACACATCTGATCCGGACCCAGGGCATAGTCAAGTAAATGTCCCTAAGAGGCTACATACGAAATTACAGCTTCCTAGAGTGTAAAGTATAGAAATTACCTATTAAAATTCAAATCAAACCGTTCTCGCAATATTCGGACCACCTGCTATGAATCAAATCATCGAAACACCAGCTCAATGAAATCATCAGAAATTAACAAGCGGTTACATTCATGTTCACAATATCGATTATTGAGAATGATCACCTGAGTGTACACAATTATTCAAATAACCATGCTCATAACTCAGCTTGTTGGCCACGCACTTCGCAGTAGTTAACATAATATGATTGGATAAATCGAGAGCTTTCGAATGAATGGTCAACGAATTTTGTGGGATGAAAAACGACGAAGTAGGTACCATTTCCCTAGCAACGACTCCGTTGTAAGCGGAAATCATCAGAAAACCAACCGTAACGCTTTTTTTAATGCTTTTTGTTAACGCTTTTTTTCGTTTATGTGCCAAAGTAAAGACATAAAATGTCAAAATGGTCACTTCCTAAATTATGCTTCCTGGAGTCGATCGTTCTGTGGTTTAGAAAGAAGGCATCAAGTAGCTTACAGCATAAGCCAACACGCAGAAATGAGTTGAGGGAGAAATGGTTGATTCCCGGTCGACTACATGAGTTCACAATTGTAATCATTAATCAAAAACCTTACAACAAGATTTCGTCACACAGACATGCACTCCTATTGATTTTTCCCTCCACGGATTTTACTTTCACGATGGTCTGAATCGGATGAGTACTGTTCACTTATAAGCATCAACGAGCAATAAACAATAACACATTACGCTGCAAAAAGTATTTAAACAATAGTTTTTTTTTTTAACGTAAATCTCTCATCTGGCCAGGAAGCTTGACTGATTAACACATCACCCATTGACTAATTGATTTTTTCTCATGAACTTCCATCAATTAAATATTTCAAACCGCTAAGAGAATGTGTATTTGGTTCAAAATGTGCTGGAGGATTTTTTTTAAACGAACTGCAGAAACAAAAGTTCTAAATTTATCCTGTGGATCTGTTCTCGTATCTAATCTCACGCTGGGAGGGGCCGTCAAATGTGATATGTGGCTTCGTAGCAATCACAAATCACATTGACCGATAAGCTTTCTTTGAAGGGAGGAACCGTACCAATACATGACACTTACCTAAAACAAAATTTAATTACGATTCGGTTTTCAGAGAATTTTGGATCAACTTGCGTAATATTCCTTGAGGAAAATAGAAGAGAAAGTGGAAATTCTTGTAAACTCTATGATAAATAATATAGAATATGTTAAGGCCCGAAAATAAATTGATACCTAGACAGAATGAGTGTTACCAGCGTAATCATTTTATACATAGGACGTTCCTTTGAAGCTATGTCGTGTTGGCAAGGCTTCGCAAATAAGAGGGACGCCCATTAGAATCGGTCGGGGGGAGGGTCAACCCAAGCATGAGAAAAAAAAAAAAATAATAAATAAATAAAATAAAATAAAAAATAAAATAAATAAAAATAAAATAGGGAACTGAATAGAAATCTGTTTCGGACCATTTTAAGACCAATCTGTGAAAAACCATAGGTGTACGTCTTTGTGCATGTGGGCAACTATTTTCGAGATTCTTTCTTTTTTCGATCCCAATTTTAGTCTAGTTGTGCAACAAACTTTGGAAATTTTGTACTTGCAAACAGAAGGGGGGGGGGGGGGATATCCGATCCTAATAAGCACATTCTTAGCCGATTTTAGTGATTCTTTCTTTGTTCGATCCAGATTTTGGTCAAGTTGGGCAGCAAATCTTGGAAATTTTGGATTTGTCATCGGGGAGGGGGGGGGGGGGGGGGGGGTAGCCGATCCTAAAGGCCCTTTTACACGAGCGATTTTTTCCGGCAATAATTGCAGAAAAAAGTATTGCGCAACTATTTCAAAAAAGTTGGACAACTATTCTCTCCTCGAAAAAGTTGCCGAAGATTGCAGGCAATTAATTGACGGGAGTTGTACAACATTTCAGGCCCACGAGCCCTCTCGGCAACTGTTGCATCGTGTTGAAATGAAGTCCATGGGGTTTGGAAAATGATTGCACTATTGCGGCAATTTTTCGGCCTTGCGTCGGGAGAGGGAACGAAACAGCCAATCACATTGAGAGTTTTTTGTGCAGTATGGCCTTATGAGCAAATATTGACGTGAAACTGCACTGATGGGGTGCAGCATGGCCTTATGAGCGAATACTGACGTGAAACTGCACTGATGGGGTGCAGCAGTGCCTCATGAGAGAATTTTAACATAGGAAAGATAGGAGTTTATATGTGCAGCATGGCCTTATGAGCAAATATTGACGTGAAACTGCACTGGTGGGGTTCAACATTGCCTCATGAGAGAATTTTAACGTAGGAAAGATAAGAGTTTATAGTGCAGCAAGGCCTTATGAGCAAATATTGACGTGAAAGAATTTCAGAGGTGAGAGCCAACCCACATTCTCTCTGGCTCAGAAACTGGCGCTGCCAAATTCCCCTCTTTTTCCTTTGGTTGGCAGCAGCAGCGACGACGACCACAGCAGCAACGACGACCACCTCTTCACCGTCCATGGCGCAAACTGTTGTCGCCCGTGTAAACGAAACAATGGAGCAATTTCTATTGCTCAACTTTATTGGTGCGACACAGTGCAATTAATTCCTTGCAACATCTTGACGCAACACGAGGCAATTTTATTGCTTTGTGTTGCGTACAACTTTTCTAGTGCAATTTTTTTGGAGCTGCCCAAGCTACAATTTTAACCGGTGATTCATTCTTTATTCTGATATGCTTATAATTGAGCAACAAACCATGGAAATTTTGGATTTACCAACAGGAGGGGAGTAAGGGGTGATATCCGAACCTTTAAATGCGCTGCCCAAGCTACAATTCTCAACAGATTTTCTTGATTCATTCTTTGCTCAATGAACAATACGGTAAATGGTGGGGGTAATTCCGATAAATCATGATCTTTTGGTTTAGATGTGCGAGAAACCGTGGATATAAATTATTCTCTATTTCGCTTGAAGTATTTGGTCTCTATCTGGCGGGGGAGGGGGAGGGGGGATACTGATATATCGTGATATTTTCAATATTTTTCTGTGAATCTGTCAATGTTCGATTTCACAATGTAAAAGCGGTTCATACTTTATTGTGGTTGTGAAAGAGAAGGGCATATTGATGTAAGGTTATAATGGAGAGGGGTCATTCCATGTCAATTCAACACACCCAATTTACCTCACCATATTAGATTTTGCTCAAATTTGGTATACTCATAGTAGGTGTTGAGACTAAGAAAAATACCAAATTTTAAATTTTTATCTCAAACCGTTTCTTAAATATGGCTATGTAAAACTTACAAAATCTCGCCAAAAAACCATGAACGGATTTTATACTATTCGCTCTACGAACTGTCCTAATTGAGCTAGAGAGCTGGGGGAGGTCTCATTTTGTAGCTTTTTTTTATGCTCTTTCCAGTGATATACAACAGGACATAGGTTCTTATAACAAAAATTTTGTCAAAATACAAATTAAAATTTTGATTTAATTTTTTTCCAAAAAGTACATAATTTAAAAATTTCAAAATATTCCTATAAATACTTAGTACTGTTGTAAACAATGTGACAAAATATAAATATGGGGTGACGATGGGTTCATTGTTAAAAAAAAATATTCCTGACACTAGTTTTCCACTAATAGCCCGGTTTTGACTAAATAATAAACATATTACGTACTTTTACCAAAGAGGTGAGCTATTTAATTAAATATATAAAGGAATACTATGTATAAAGGTAAAAAATATCAGAAATATTAATTCAAAATACTATCTTGTTAAAACAAAACCAATAACCATAGATATACTCCAATAAAAATTAAGTTATTTAGGTTGTTTACTTTAATTTTATACAATTTAAACCAAGTTAAACAAAGCCTATTAATTAGTAAAACAATAATCTTGAACATTTCTATAACAAAAAATTTGAAAAAGGTATGAAAATAGTCCACTTAAATAGTTATGTAATAATTCTGGTACAAACAAATTAATCAAAATTTACATAATATTGTACATATTTATGATGATGAAGTAGTATACGTAGTTGGTAGCTAAATGTATCTAAGAGTAAAAAAAGTAAAAAAAAAAAAAAA
The DNA here is from genome assembly GCA_030762985.1 of Adelphocoris suturalis. Taxonomy (NCBI): domain Eukaryota; kingdom Metazoa; phylum Arthropoda; class Insecta; order Hemiptera; family Miridae; genus Adelphocoris; species Adelphocoris suturalis. Next base: position 36,195,298 of record CM061043.1, on the reverse strand, counting down.
AAAGTAAATCTAGCTGAAAGCGATCTTAGCGAAAACCCAACTGGCTTTTACAAAATGTAATTCCGTAAACTTAGATAATGTTTAGGGAAACTGCTGTCAACTCAAAACTTAATTTTTCCTCAGGTTAGTGTTAATCTAGATAGTTGTTTAAACATTATCGTTAGTACTGCACATATTGTGTTACATTTACTCGTATACCTACTTCATCATCATAAATATGTACAATATTATGTAAATTTTGATTAATTTGTTTGTACCAGAATTATTACATAACTATTTAAGTGGACTATTTTCATACCTTTTTCAAATTTGTTGTTATAAAAATGTTCAAGATTATTGTTTTACTAATTAATAGGCTTTGTTTAACTTGGTTTAAATTGTATAAAATTAAAGTAAACAACCTAAATAACTTAATTTTTATTGGAGTATATCTATGGTTATTAGTTTTGTTTTAACAAGATAGTATTTTGAATTAATATTTCTGATATTTTTTACCTTTATACATAGTATTCCTTTATATATTTAATTAAATAGCTCACCTCTTTGGTAAAAGTACGTAATATGTTTATTATTTAGTCAAAACCGGGCTATTAGTGGAAAACTAGTGTCAGGAATATTTTTTTTTAACAATGAACCCATCGTCACCCCATATTTATATTTTGTCACATTGTTTACAACAGTACTAGGTATTTATAGGAATATTTTGAAAATTTTAAATTATGTACTTTTTGGAAAAAAATTAAATCAAAATTTTAATTTGTATTTTGACAAAATTTTTGTTATTAGAACTTATGTCCTGTTGTATATCACTGGAAAGAGCATAAAAAAAGCTGCAAAATGAGACCTCCCCCAGCTCTCTAGCTCAATTAGGACAGTTCGTAGAGCGAATAGTATAAAATCCGTTCATGGTTTTTTGGCGGGATTTTGTAAGTTTTACATAGCCATATTTAAGAAACGGTTTGAGATAAAAATTTAAAATTTGGTATTTTTCTCAGTCTCAACACCTACTATGAGTATACCAAATTTGAGCAAAATCTAAAATGGTGAGGTAAAATTTAAATTTAAAGTGTGTTGATTTGACATGGAATGACCCAGAGGGTAAATCCTGCAAAAAATGATCTGTTCTCCCTTCTTTTCAAAATCATACACAACACTTACATAGATTAGATTTTGATAATAGATTAGGATTTTAAAGGAAAATAGGTTCCTTTCTAAGACGTTTGACACCATCCGCACTCTCCAGTAGTTTTAGGTCTATGATTTTTCAAAGTTTTTGCACTGGTGACGACACACTGAGCAGGAAGCTCCCACCAAGCGGGAGAAGTGCTATGACGTCACCAGTAGAAATAGAGTTAAAACACGTTGCCATAGCTTTAAATTTCAAAAATGTTCAGGGGGAGGACCCACAAACCCCGGGTAGTCTTTACCTTTTAGTGGCACCCCCAATAATTATTAGTCGGCGTCCATGTTCAAAACTACCCCAAAGTTCAATGGAAACTTCGATTTCAAATACGAAGCATCTCGTGTATTTTACTCGGTGCCTTTAACCCTACCTCACCTACTACATAATAAATTCATCAACCAAATCGATACCTAGGTCAGTTACGTTACCATAAGAGGCAACGTATAATATTCCCTTTCATGTGGGACGTTATGACTCTTAAAAATGTGCTCTCTATCAGAGTGGACGAACTCCATGGGTAGTAGTTAACAAAACTGAGAAAATTTCAGTAGCCCGCGTTTAATTGTTTTATTAAGCCACAAGTTTTCTTCATTTTGTGTTATGTAGGGAGTTGAAAAAAAATTGAAATTATACAAAAACTTCGGTGACTAATTACTGAATTATGACGGTTATTTATAGCATTAATGCTTCAATGAATCAAGATCACAGCATGCATACAATCAACATTCGTTTTCAAGTTCTGCTAATCCATCCACAAATGGAATATATATGATGAGGAAGTAAACAAAAAGAAATGTTAACTGCCTTTTTTATGGTGTGAAACATACATTACTTAGGTACCTAAATGTACCCCCAAGGTTTCAAGAGAAAACGGCCTAGGGTTGCAATATAACAACAGCTTCCCCACCACTGGGAGTTTGCAGGGCCAAACAGTTCGTTTTTTGCGCGTTTGCCTTCCTTTTACTTCTTCAACAGCAAGGTCGGCCAAATATGAAATCAGCCGCTCAATGGTGAGCCGAATGCCTATACCTACTCATGGTTGAGAAGATTTGCAGCAACAACAGCCAGTGATGCAGTGATTGTAGGTCTACTTGTGTAGACAACAAAACTCCACTGGGAGCATTCCACTTGCCAAATCTTTGGGTAACAAAGGGATGAGGCACCTTCGGCACGAAGGTATTAAAAGCTCTCACCAGCAACGTGCGTCCCAAGTTACAATCCCTGCGTGTGTTAAAAATAATGATGGTCAGGGATGATTTCAGATTCGCTAGTAGGTACTCTTTCCCGAAGTTCTCTCCAAATTCAAGAAAATTGTTCAAATCCTTGAGGACAAACAAGATATGTACCCTATGATTAAATATATATATGTGTCAACTGGCTTCACCAACTACTGCTATTCATTTCATAAGTCTCTACATCTGACTTCGAAGATCCAGTACATCAATAATTCACATGAATAGGACCCAGCTCCTGGGTAGAAACGTCGTGAATAAAAAACTATAAACTCACTACTAGACTGGTCATTCCACCTCCCGAATATAGATCAACCAAATACAAAATTAAAAGTATTTTATTAATTAAAATCTTTATAAATAACTGTGCAGTGCTTCAGTCAAACTTTGCCACCATAATTGAGAGTTCCTGAACAGATTCGGCGATCATTCTGCGCATTTTTCGAGTTCAAAGTTGAACTGTGCATGAGGAATTGAATGAGTTAAACTAAAAACTTATTGACAATAAGGCAGATTCATCCCATTTTATACAGTTTTACTTTTGTGCTGCCTCAAATTGAGCAGCTTTACTCCAAGAAACACAATGAAAATATTTCAACAAAATTACCTAATCAGGTTACTATCAGTTGACCTAAATACTGAAATCGTCAACCTCAACATAGAAAATGCCTTAGAAAAATGCCTATTGATAAGTACTCAAACACCTACTTTATTCGATGGGTGTGTTATTATTCATGTAGGTAACAACAGACTCAATAGGATTGGAATTCGTTGAGTGGAGTGGATCACTTTGGTTGAATTGAAATAACCTTTGAATAACGATACAATCGATAAATTCTCAACGATCCGTACATAGGTAAAATAACACCGGCATTTTACTCTTTATTGAACCAAGGTTGAACGAGAACTAAAAGTTATGAATTCAATGACGCAAGTGCTATAATAAAACATCGGCCAATAAAACTGTGGCCGGTCGCTTCTAAGCCACCTGAAATCGTCAGTTCCAGAATAACACAACGGTTCAAAAACGATGCAAATTAATACACAAAGGTTTATTATTTTTGTATTAGATAGCCCTTCTAGGCAGAACACAGACCCGTAATAATTAAACCCCGTTTATAGCACCTATATTTATTATCGAAACTCGGGGTTTCGCGCCTCGCAAATGAGTTCATTGCATTTCAGCACCATGACCCCATAATTTTACGCTTTTTCGGGCCCGTTCCACCACGGAGGCTCACGAACAAATCCGGAGTTAATCCAGTTATTTCACTGCCGTTTTTGAGGCATAACTCCCCGAGTCGGGATTAAATTTGTGTAGCTAGTAAACCCGAAGACGACCGAACGTTACCTACCGGCCGACTTTGGATTCATTCGGTTAAGGTCCACTGTCATGATTTAAAAGTTGACTTTTACGATGTTGTGTTAACTCGGGCTGATATTCACATTTCACTCTCGAGTTCATGTTATTTTTTCCCGTCAAAGGTTTAGTCTTCAACTTAAAAATAAAACTAAGACACCTGCTTAGTTTTGATTTTTTTTTAAATTTATCGTACGAGTTGTTTGAAAGGAATGTCAAAATCGCAAAATTTCATCAACTTAGGTCCAGTAGGCACTTAGTTGGAGAGAAATGCTTCGAAAGATGGTATTTCTTTTGGATTCATTGGCAATCACTGCGCATGTGCGCTCTTCGCAGTAAAATAGTACATTGTTATTAATACACCGGTATGATCGAGTATGATGTATGCGCAATGCACAAGATCATTAAAAACAATAATTATAAGAACCTTATGTGCAACATCCACTTGGTACCGACCTGTAGGTAGTTGTACAAATTTCACATAAGTACGTACCTATCTAAAATGTTCCACTTTTTGCTTTTCAGACCATTTCGAACGACCGTTCCATTGCTCCTCTTCCCATCCCCATTATTTATTTAAGGTAAAGCTTTTAGATAATTTCTTGATACTGTACATTTATCGAATTATCGCCAATGGTTAAGGAAACTATAGGGAGTATTTGAGTTAACTGCGCCACTTGGTCGACTTCTCAAGTGTGAATGATGAAACGAATATAAAATGCCTACATCAAAGAAATGTTTCACCAACCGCAATTCAGTTCATCTTGAGAAACTACAAAGGTATACGAGTGAAAATTATTAAGTAAACTAAATGGTTGAACAAGCAAGAATACTTACGGAAGTAAGCTGCCTTTGTTCATAGGAATCACGTGGGGTATTTAGCTCGACTGGGATGTCTATGTTTGAAACGCCATCAACAACCCATTTCGTTATCTGAGATTGTCATTCGAGTCGACGGGTAACCCAAGCGTCATAATTAAGAGCGGCTATGCTCTAGAAATTCGGACCTACCGAAGCGGATTTTCCAATAAACGGTACTGAAGCATCCAACAAGAACCAATGAACAATACACATAATTTGGTATGATTAACTGGTATTGACAGTGGCGTATATAAATAATATGGGGGGGGAGACTCATGTCATGTTAGGTAATTTGGGTAATAAAGTAGTTATACCTGCTTAATGTTTCACGCTAGTTTTTGAGGCCGATTTCAGAGGGTCATTTACAACTAGATTATTTGAATACTGTTTTAAAAAGGGTGTAAACAAAGTGATCGACAGCTCAAAACGTCTGATAAGTTGGGTGGGCAGTATAGCTTCCTCACAGAATGTAACAAGGACGTATAGAATTACCTAGTTTAAGAACAGAGTACAAGTCGAAATTATTGATTAAGTCCACGTTATAGGAAATTAACGTTTGCGCATGCGCACAGACTACTGTTACTCCAACGGCAATGAAATATGTAGGGGAACGTCTTGGAGCTAAACTGCACAATCCTTGAAAATTTCATCAGAATCGGTCTGGAACTTGGTATAGTTGTGGGCATGACAAGGATTTACCACAGACAGACACGGAACCAAAATTGATCAAAAAGCTCGGAAACGCAAAAAACAAGTGGAAATTTTGGTTCTGGAGGACAAAAACTTTTCCGACTTCAATCATGAACACAAAGCTTCCCTGCCTTCAGTAGTGAAGAAGCAAAAATGGTATTATAAAAATTAGAAAATTAACATTACAGTACAGTGGATACATATTTGAAAATGAGATTGACCTGTTATATTGACTTAACGAGGTTTCAGGTCTAGCCGCGACTGGCTGTAGTTAATCCGCGCATGCGCAGATTGCCTCTAGCTGTCAACTTTTTACGGCAGCCAGAGCCCCCGAGACAACATTGAATCCTACCAATCAAATCGCTTCCCGCTCACTGTTGACCCTAACTTCAATTACATCTGGCATGCATTACATCAATCCCTAGTAATATTTGCCTAAATGATGAAGATGGTAAACACTTATTCTTTAGATTTCGTGGCATGCTCATCTTACAATAAAAATAAACAACATGTTTTAAGGAACTTCTATTTCTGAACTATAATATAGTTCAAAATTCCTTGAAACGTTATATTATTTTTATTGTGAAGTTGAACATGCCAAAAAATCAAAAGAATAAACTCACATTAGTTAAATTTGCCTTACAGTTTCTTCTCATATCAGGGGGGGGGGGGGGGGGGGGCTGGGCCCCCCATAATATACGCCCCTGGATATTGATGATGCGAAAATGCTAATTTCAATAACCAATATTGCTGAGCAAGAGAAATCTATTCATAGGAATAGAAATACTGTGGGGATGGAAAGTTACCTGGCAACAGCAGAGCGACCAATCTTTTTAGAGAAAATTAATTCGTTACTCCTAGGTACTCTACTTGGTTGAAAGATTTTTAAAATTTGGTGGCCTGGAACACAAAATACTCTGAAGTTCATTGTTGAAATTAATAAACCAATAAAACAAGTCGTCAAAGGTGCTCACTCACAGTTCAAAGGTCATTACCAGAGTTTGGGCAGGAGAGGATCCAAAAAGTGCCCCACCTGGGTGTGTGGGAAGACGTCTGACTGGCAGTTGGAAATCACTGAAATGGTGGGATGATTTTCCATCCAACCATGGATGAAGGGAGGGGTGCCCCAAACCAAGTTAGGATGTGTGGGACACCAACAATTTCATCTCCTTTTTGTTCACTGCCCACCCGTCACCTAGTGCAGACCTCTCGGTAGATGTTGCAGGGTAGCAACGCTGCAGTTTTTGTGATAAATCTATAGTAGATACTGCTACTGCTAAGGTGAAACTACCCCATGAGGTGAATGTATTTTATTTATTTGTACCCGTAGCTATGAAATATGCTTAGAACCCAATCAGATAGGTCTCACAAGACATCTTCAGAAACTCTTCCAAGATTACCAATTAGATCCATTTCTACAAACTTTACCGTTTTCTACATTTTATGTGGTATTGCAAGGAAATTTTGGTTATACTGCGTTTGAGATTGGTAGCAGGCTCTCCACCTAAAGGATCTAGTGAGAAGCTATCCAGGCAAGTAGCAGGATGAGTAGGTACGTATTGGCTCACATTTACTGAAGAACCTATGATACTTTTTTCTTAGTTGAGAAATTCTTCAATAATGGGGGAACTGCATTCATGAAGGGTTCGTACATGTAGAAAATGGGGAGCTTCCCCCACAGGTCCAGTGGGTACGCCTCTTTTCAAAACCAGTTGGCAGTCAGCCCAACAGTCAGTCAAATCAGTCCACAGATTAATGGTGGGACTCTCTTCAGAATAGTTCTCACCACATTCAAGCTCCGTTACGTTCGTGTTAGTTGTAATACTTTTCAGCTGGATTTGCCAATAAACAAGAACAATCATCCACTCTCCTACAGGGCTGGAGCTACATAGCTGCTCAAAGTCTATAAAGAACGCTAGCAACAGTTTGGACATAGCCAGGTTGCCTATTACGGTGTCATTGGAGAGATGCAACCCCTTTCCACTCTACTAGCTAGTCGAACTTACTCTCTCCTCAGCTGTCACCACCTCAGCTCACACAAACCCTTGTGGGGGCTCTTGTTGAGTCTCTGTGGAGACCTCTTGTTCTCCACCCCTTCCAAGCATAATGAAGCTCATATTGTCTTCAGAGGAATTGAAACAAATATTATGTTTCCCTCGCCCTATTTCACCACAGCTGCCCATCCCTTGGAAAGTAGAACATATTGAAACGGACCTTCCAGAAACAAAAAACCTCAAGCAGCAGCCATCATTGACTATTACAGGGTGAGGGCCAGGGCTGTATGTTCTGGTCCCATCTAAGATTGCTACGTCATGATACAAGACCCAGACCCCCAAATGAAAAAAAGCAAGATAACTTCACCCTAGTAGGGCCTCCAAACGGTGGTGGCCATACGGAGTAGCTAGTTATAAACACCGTTAAGAGGTTTGCCTTCCCCCACCCATTACTCACTAATTGAAATTAGCCTAACCCTTGGAAAGGGCAACCTGCACATTATACGAGCTGGCTCGAAGGTGGTGGGCATTAGGAACAACGAAGCTAGGTGCACAGACGCCCCACACCCATGATTGCGAGTGATGTCACTTATACGGCAATTCTGCAAGATTATGCGTATCAATCACGCCTGCAGTGTTCTCTGTTGCTTGTATAAATTGATTTTTGTTTTATTTATTTATTTTTTACAATCGATTATCATCCCAGATTTGGACATATATCAGCTTAATACTTACACTTTCTTGTGCTTTAGATACTTTTCTTATTCATTTATCTATTCAGTTCTGTGCACGTACAAGATTCTATGTTTTTCTTTTTATTGACCCAACATTTTATGAATTAATTGTGACAGATGTATCATGAAAATACTGTAGACTTAAGCGGCCCATTCACGATCCTGCTGCAGGAGATGGGGAGTGCGACGAAGTTCCCCTCTTCGCTCTCCTGCCTCAGAGTGCGTTCTCCATACACGATCCGTCATTCCCTGCTCAAACCGAAGGTTACCCGCCAGTATACAGTATTCTGTGTTTACTCTCCTTAGTTAAGGTCTTCCGGCAGCTCCACACACGCTCGGACCTAGCAGGTTGATAGGGTGGGGGACCCCGGACCACAGGATGGTCCGATGGGAAACCCATCCGCCGAGCTCTGCAGGACACCTGCAGCAGGAAGGCCTCCACACACGTCCTGCACGCCTCCCGTTCAAGAAGGGAGGGAAGTATTTCGTTCCCCTCACTTCCTGCAGCAGGATCGTGAATGGGCCGCTTTACTAACAAACCATGCTCGCCAGGAGAGTTCCATTGTAGCGGCATGGCTTGAACACGTGATCGCACCATGAGCCTACAACTGGTGGGGTACCCTTCTCACTCGGTTTCATCCACGCCAAGCCCCTCCTTCCACCGTTTAACCAAGAGACCTCGGTACTGGGTTAAAACTTTCCAAGCACTCCACAGGACTACGCATACCTAGGTATACTTTCCTTACCAACATCCTTTGACCGAAGGGACTTCCTATGTACTCCACGGTCCTAAGCGTACGGTACATTTCTTTCTTTATCCAACAAGTCCAAAGTACTGGGACGAACTCCTGATTTTTACTCAACGGGACTGCGCGTACCGAGGTAAAATCTCATCTCCTCTTCCTCAAGTACCACCAGTCAGTATGTATATACAGTTTTTATTGGCCAAGGAGTCAAAGTCCGACTCGCAAATTTTAACTCGAATGCAATTCTCAAGGTACTACAAGGAATAGTCACAACGTAATCTATAAACATGGTCACTGCACCGGTTCCAAGTGAATACACATAGAATTCGTGTAGGAGCTAGGTTTTCTAAAACAGTCGCTCCGAAACGCACGCAGTTTTGTGCCATGTGAACCCACTAGGCTGGATAGTTAAGATGAAATATGTCATCAGTTGGTAAACTAATCAACTTACGTCATGTTACGAGGTGTATTCAGCGCCCTTACAAGGACCATGAACAAGAGAAAACCGAAAAGAAAGAAAAAAGTACTTATGAAGGTACCAATCATCCAATTAGGTAATTGGTAGGTGCGTTATCCTAATAATGAGAAATCAGTAGATCAAACAGGTCATCCATAGGTGCGTTATCCTAATAATGAGAAATTAGAAAATCAAATAGGTCATTCACGTTCCATAAACACATTTGCTCAATAGGTACTCATTTACGTACCAACTATTAAAAAAACAAAAATAAGAGAGTAAAAAGTAGAGACTAAGGAATTCTAACATGTGCAGGAAGTTGACAAGGTTCAAAAATGGTGTTCCTCTGTGGAGTGAATGTACCTATCAATTGTGCTGTTCAATTTACCTCAAAAATGGTGATTTCATCTTCGTTGGATTGAGTCGAGGACAATGTAGAAACCGCGAAATTCAGCACTAGTATAGACGGGATGACGAATTTGAACCACATAGTTTTCGATAGACGAGCAATTGAACCCCATTACATTACTGTACCTCGCGGATTTGGGTCCGTGACCAGCCTATCTGATAGGGATCCCGATGAAGGAAGTCAACTCAAATTATAACTGACGCACGAAAACTGAAAGAATTCACGGCAAACTCAAGAGATAAATGAAGCGCCAGAAAAATAAACACATTCACAATAATCAGTTCAAAATGTCACACGGTAAGAAAAGGCGATAAATCTATCGTACGCAAAGCATTTCATCAAGCTGTGCCCACCCTGCCAAAATCAAACTGACTGAAGAGCAACATAACCTTCATTTGTAACCTCCTAAAACCATCGGAATGCCGATCTACGGGTAGCCCAAAATGCTAACCCGCGGTTGATTCAAAACTCGCACTGCACTCATACACCGTCACCAATCTTGGTTTTCCTTTTCAAAATTAACTAAATAGGAACTTTCTTCGTAAATTCATATGCCATCCACTGAAAATGTTAATTACTGTATAGTTACCATATCTTTATCACTCTTTGTGAATATTATACAATTGACATTGTGTGAATTGTGTGGAGTGGGGAATTGCTACCGTTATTTTTTTATTTGCTCAATAGATAGATTCCAGCGAGAGCTTTCCAAAAAGGTGCTATATGATGGGTATCTGACTAGTGAAGCAGCTCTTGAAATTCATTTGCACGATAACGTCACGCCCCAGGGGGGGGAACCCTAACCCTCCTTGCACTACTTCGTCATGCCTGATCTACCTTGGCCTAACTAACTATACCAAACTATAAACGGTCTTTTGATATAAAAATTGGTGATCGGAATTTTTCAAGAGCGCTGAATCCGATTCTGAGGACAAAAGTGTGAAAGACCAACAAGTGAGAGTTCCCCGTTTCAAAACAATGATTGTGTTGAGGGAAAAAAAGGTAAATCTGCATTCTATGTACAAAGGTGAATACTACCCGGGGCCCTCCTCTGAACATTTCAAGCTATGGAAACATGTTTAAAATTATTTTGCTAAGCAATTTTCTCAGATCATCTTGTCAAATTCAAATTGAGTACTGAGCTGAGACAAGGGCGACCTTAGAGTATAAATAATTATACTCATACTTGAGCATAAATTATTATAATTTAATAATGATTAACAGGACAGTTCCATTTGTTTTCGTCACGTCATGAGCGTCACGTCACGGTGGGGTTTTCTATTGATTTTCACGTACAACCAATGCGTTACTAGGGAAGTGTAACTCCTTTAGTTTTCATAGCAGGAAAATCGTTAGCCACTTTTTGGAATACTCTCTTTATCACAGCATCTCATAATCCCTAAGCCTATGTAGTGTCAAGGAAAGCTGATTTATTACGCTCAGTTATAAACTAATATTGCTAAGTAACCATAATGAACTAATAATGTGTAAAATTAATCATTATCAACAAATGATCTGACTTTACCGTCCGTCTTTTTTTTACTCAGTGGGCAACAGTTGTTTAGCCTTTAACGTGTTTCCCTTAGGCCGTTGGTGGTCACGTGACTGCTGTATTTTATTTGTCTCTACCTCTCCTTGGCGAACTTCATTTCATTTTGCTTCACCTCCAGTTTCGCAGGTGAATCAGTCGGGTTGACTGGTCTGCCATCTCAGTTTCCTAGCTGCCGAAATTTTGTGTTGTGCTGTTTTTCTTAGTGTTTTTTTTACAATTTAATTCTGTAATTAGACAATTCTAAATCTTCTTATAATTCGCTCTACAAACCCTTCAGTAGAATTTGATCTTGATCTAGACTTTGAAACTCTCTTTGACTGTTGAAAGAAGTGTTAATTGTCAATCTCTTGCCTTCTCGTTTTGCTTTACATTAAATTTACGCTATATTCATCGTCATTATGATAACATAGGGAACTTCCGGGATATACCAAACTTATCTGAAACTTGGAGAGCTGCTAAACATAAAAAACAAAACAATTTTGTTCCTTATCGATTTAGAAGTTTGATAAGGCATTGTACAATATTGCGGCGCCACCGTGACCTGTGAAAGCTGTTGTTTTAAACCTTTTTCTGCTGAGTTATGGGAAGACTTAGATCGTTTTTTCTGTAGAAAATGGAATCTCAAAAACCAAGTAAGAAGCAAGAACTCTGAAAATGTTCAAGTGTCCCTGAGCCCAAACAACACCACTCTTCTTTCAACTTCCTTATGATTCTTTCTGATCCTGTGTGTGTGCTGTCACCCTATCGTTTACTTGTTTCTGGATTGTATGCCTTACTAATTTACATACATATGTATATGCCTACTTACCTTACGAAGTCGACAGTCGCAATTTCGCTAGGTACTTTTCATTTTTTTCACTCCCTCGAGGAAATTTAGGAAATTGCATGTATGAGCACCAGGAGAATGAATAGGATGCAAAATTTATTAATGAGAATCTTCATTAATCGTGAAAAATCTTTAGTTGATTGTTAGTAATATAAAAGCTAGGTACCTTCATACTCCTGGATTATAACTCCGATCATATAAGTACTATCTGAACTATTGATATGTGTACGTATGCTCTGTGATCCATTCATGCCTCAGTTTGTATTAAAATGGAAAACTGTCATGGCAACTTCTGAGAAACGTTTAGGATTATGTGATTAGGAATAAAAACTCAAACTTATTTATAGATTAGCGATGAAGCGTCGCTTACGTCGTAAGTGTTTGTTGTAAAGCGTTGAGCTTGATGGAGACATTATAAAGAGAGCACTCGTTTTTGAATTGAAATTGAAGCAAGAAATAGGCTAATCAAGCTCTGGGCAAGTGCCTGAGCAAGCTCGCTGCGTTCCTCCAGTCGAGAGGTGGGAGTGACTTGCTTTAGGGATGTGCTCCACAGGATAGAGAAATATATAGGTATGTTAAATAGCTCAGATGACTGAGTTTACAGTATTGTTTACCTTGACCCCATGCAGGTTGCTGATCAATGGCAGAATACCTACCTTGATACAAATTTATTTAGTACCTACACTGAACTACTAAGTATGGTCTCTATGTCCATATTACAAGAACCCAGCATATTATATGTACTCAGTTTATGTCTGACCCGTAACATGGGTGTTGAGCGAATTCAGTTCTGTTCAGGCTGTCCTAGCTCCTGAGAAGGTGCTCATGACTATAATTCATCAAGTAACCTCTTTGGCCAACACAAACTGGAAGCAAAGATGTATGTTTCTCGTGCTCGTCTCACACTAGTGGCCTATTTCCTGCAGCTTTCACATTCAGATGTTTATGTAGACTGAACATGGTATTGAACTACATACCTCAACAAAAAAAGAGACCAATATTTTTCCACAAAACAATTAGGAAGCAAGGGTCACGTTTGAATGGTGGCTTCAAGGATCCTTGCTAATTTGCTTCCTATTCCATTCTTCTTCCAAAGTAGCTCAGCACGAACGATGCCTACTTGATGGAATTGATTATGGACAGCTCCAATCGAATCTGATCATGATGGACGCTACTATATGAAAAAAATCTGTCCGCATATCTCTTTATGAATCTCTGTATTATTTCTATTGAACTTCACACCTTCTAGACCGTGTTCAACAGTGTGCCACCGAAGAAATTCACCTCTATCTTACCACTGGATAATAAGTGGCAACCAATATTGTTTCCAGTGAGAGAAGGGGTGTTTATGTCAGAAAAGGCTGTTTGTCGAGTTCATTGCCATGATTGATTTTTTATTCAATTCATAGATCGCTAGGCACAAGGCTGTCGACTTCACTAGGTGCTGCAAATCTAAGCAATTATCAAGCTTTATCGTTAACGTACTTTTTGGAGGAGTCCATCGTCACTAGCAAGTCGAGTACTGGGGGCAAGCGGTTTCGATGTTAAGATATCATCATCAGGCCATCAAAACAGTACTGAAGTCAGTAAGTCGGTTTGTCACTTTATATATTGGGGTTAGTGTCGGGGAAATGTTTGAGAGGTGGGGCAGAGGGGAAGGTAGGAAGTGAAAGGTCTTGGAGTTGAGGGTTGGTGAGAAGGGGAAAGGAGAAGGTGGAAGTGAGTAAGTCTGTCTGTTATTGAGTTATATTACCTTAGAATTAACTACTATCCTATCTTATGTCTATAATATTAACTATGATTATCTATATCTATATATTATTTAGGTATGTAATTGAAATAATTTGTTTGTTTGTTTTAATGTTAGAATCTACTTACATTATATCTATTTTTAGTTTTTAATATTAATTATGCTCTATATCTATGAGATATGGTCACACCACTTGACAAACTAGTGAAAAAACGTAAAACACCCACTGACAAACACATTGACGACCATATAGCCAAACGACCTAGGAACTCATAATTTATAAAAGAGATATTTGGCAAATTTTCATTAGAAGTTTGGATGTATTGATTTGATTATAACCATATTTCATAGATATAGAGCATAATCTTGAAAATATGTATAATGTAGATCCTAAAAAAAAAATCAATCATATAATATATAGATAATCATAGTTGCATTATACACATAAGATAGGGTAGTAGTTGAATCTAGGATAATAGTAATAACTCTCTGACAGACTTTCACTTCTTCCCTTCCCTTCTGCTCCCTCCCCTCACCACCACCTCACCTCCCTTTTCCCGTCACTGACACTATTTTGACTGCCTGATGGTGATATATTTACATCAAAAGCACTCGCTCCTGGTACTCGTCTTGCTGGTGATGACGGACTCCTCCGAAAGGTGCGTAAATGATAATTTTACTATTATTACTAGCGAAAATAACCCTTTAGATCTAATACCAAGTTTTAGGTATGTTCATTTCCACTAAAAGGTAAAATTGTTGAAAGGGAAGGCTAAATCTAGGTTGGACCAGAGGAAGTCTATATGGATCTCAGGCACTAGAGGCCCAGTTTGTTTTTCTCTTTTATTCTGCTTACAATATATATAGTGATTCAATTTTTTTTTAGGTAGGTACCAGCTTGGAGGTTCCTTAAGCCTTGGTGGTCTTAAGGTTGAGTTTTGTTGGTGTTGTGGGAAGAATAAAGAATTACTCCTTTTTTCCAGTCTTGTTATGCATTTTGAGTCTATTATAGCTCAACTCTTCATTGGGCATTTCACTACATTTTCTAGGGTGACTGAACGGGATCGTAAATAAAAAACACAAATGACGGGATCCAAAGTCACTTTTTAATGAATATAAGGCAGGAGGGCGGTACATAATGGTGGGAGAGCAATTAACTTACGGGAGGCGGAAATAGACACAACGAATTTTCCTTCATTGTCCGCAGGACGGGGAGGTCGCTAGTGAGTAATGCAGTGTTTAAAGTATGAAAAGTTCTTAAACGATTTACTATTTCAACTTCACAATTTCAGTGCATCTTCGGGTGCTCAAATCGTATATTATTACGGGATGATCGGGAAAAAGGAATTATCAGGGTTCCGTCATGAAATAATATGTAAAAAGTGGGATCAAAACATTGAGTGACATTAGCGCTCTGTCGGAAGTTTGGGAAGACAATACACCAACTCCACCTCAAGCCCTGGCGGGAAAATACGAATTTGGTTAGGGCCAAACAGTGACGTTGCACCTTAATCTCAGGTGAGGTTTGTTTAGGTATATATGGGTGAAACAATAGGTTTTCCTTGCACAGAAAATTATTGAAATGCCTCAAACTATTCATTACTAATCTAAGTATGATCAGCAGAACTCTAAAAAGGTTCGTACGGGTACTGCAACCTGCTGAATTGGGATTATTCTAGTCATGCACATTAATTAACCCCTATCAGTTGCTACCTGGATTTAGCCTTACCTCATCTTTCGCTAATAGAAAGAATGATTTGACAAATGCTGTGGTCCTTGATGTTGATCGATTTGATATTTTATGAAGGAGTGCCAAGTTGAGCATGTATGTGTACCTATTTAGGTATCAGTATTTGAAGCTCGGTTGAGGAGTGTAGTGGATTTAAATATGTTTTACTTGGTGTAGGTAGACCAAGTGGGACATTTATATTCTGATTATGCGGGTTAGTCCCTGAGGTATTCCTGTAAGGAATGTGAGCGAAATCGCCAAGGTCAGCTTGCTTGGCGGGATGAACTGAGGGATAGTTCGTGTCGCAGCCGCGTGGAGCACTGGGCTCGCATAGTGGGTGCTGGGTTCGATCAGTTTGGTACTGAGCCGTTTTGTAATATTCCGGCCTAAGATTTATATCTGTAGGAGGAATATGTTGAGCTTGGTTGAGGTACTGAAAAGTATCCTTTGTTTTTTGTACATTTGGAGTGTATTTGACACTCGGATCGGGGGTAGCCTTGTGTAGAATATCGTGGATATTCGGAAATCTTTGTCGAATCATAATGATTGACTTCAGAGCGGGTCTGAAAGGTATCCTCGAACTTTTGTGTAGGTGAGGCTTGATCTAACGTTTCCTTCGTGAATACGTTAGGTGAGAAGGCGATCTCGTCGCGAGGATCGAGCCTTGGGCCGTCGCTAGGAACAGCGGACTGGTCGAGCAGCTGGTAGGGAGCGCTGCGTGGGCTTAGAGGCCCGGCCGCGCCGTGTTCCGCCTCCCCTTGCATGAGGAAATAGGACGGGCGGCGCTCCATCGAAATATCCGAGTTTATTAACTCGTTTTCGATACCTCTACGTATAGAAATAGAGGGTTTGGAAGGTGGACTCGCTTGACAGAGCTTCTTTCCTTTGCTCGGATGTCAGGGTCCTACCTTGTAGTCTTGAAAAAGACTTCCTTAGACGATAAATTAGAGCGGATGAGCTGTGTAATTTATCGGCGTGCCCACAGCGGTCGGTGACGAGCCTAGTGCTACGAAACCCGGGCGACACGTCTCGGAACGTCCCAGCGGGCGTACGATCTAATGAGAATATCAATAGATGTACCGGGTGGCGTCCTGACTGAAGAACTACGTTGGGCAATGAGCAGGATGAATAATCACTGGACTCGTAGATGCCAATGTGAGATCTGTGTGGAGAGAAGGTATGCCTTGTAGAAAGCAGTAGGAAGCCGTTCTTGAGATGAACTCGGGAGCAGAAGGATCGTCAGCGTAGAGCGTGTAGAAATCTTCGTACTTCGGAGTGTAGTCGTCGAGAGCGGAGAGTGGAATGAATTTCGGAGGGCTCCGAGCGGGGTAATTATAGGGAGGTGGCCGCCTCCTGCCGCCTCCTGATTGGTCCGCTTAATTTCGTTAATTCAACTGTGTAATCTCATTGGCTCGCACATTGTTTTCTCAGTATCTGTGAGTATGATAGCTGAGCTGGTCCTCCGGGGTGGTTTCCCCACGTCCGTCGCTGCGACGGGGTCCCCGGAGGTGGCTTACGAGCGTCCGTTGCGGAGACGACGACCTTGAGTTGTCTTCCCTGCGTCCGTCGTTTAGACGGGGTCCTCGGGTGGTTTCCCTGCGTCCGTTGTTCAGACGGGGTCCCCGGGGTGGCTGCTGGACCAGAGGTGGCTGCTTGCCGCCTCCTGGTTGGTTCGCCTATTGTCTCTCGTGTAATCAGTGTTTCTGATTGGCGAGTAGGCTTGTTTGAATTGTCCTTGTTAGTTTTAGAGGACATTTGATTTTCTGTTTGAGTTTTCTCATTCAAGGCGACTTGGTTCGAGATACTTGTCGCGTCTCTCTCGCCCAGTAAGTGTTTAGGGAGGTCGCCTTGTATGTTATTAGTTAATATTTCACTTTTGAGAGAGAATTTCGTATTTTCTCTCTGGTGAAATATTTTGTTTGACGGAGTTATAACTCGACGTCTTATAAATATTTGTGTGTCGTGTCTACCTCTTTTTGGTAGCCCTGAAAAGGGCTGTTGACAAGAGGGGGTGGTTTTCACCACAGGCGCCCCCCCAAGACGTCGTGTTACTAACGACGACGCCGGTTGGGGTGTTTCGAGCGCAGTCACCCACCTCTCGTCGAATTTGGTAGAGGGGACGTGCCTTCTGGCAGATTTTCGGGGAGTCTCCTCCTTATTTTCTGCCTGATTTTGGCTTCGTGACACAGCTTCGTCTGAGTTTAGAGTGTAAGCTGGTTTTATTTGTTGTTTGGGAACTTTTTTCGTGTGTTCGCCAATTTGTACTGTAACCGAAAACTTATCTCTTTTAATAACTTTGAATGGTCCCGTGTAAGGACATTGCAGGGAGGAGAGCTGTGTGGGCACTCTGATATAGACATGTGTACATGTATCCAAGTTTTTGGGCATGTTGACGGCATACTTCGTATTGTTATGTTTAATATGCGTAGGCCGGAAGAAGAGAGGCTCAGAAAGGTTTGTAGAAGTTACGAAAATGTCTCCTGGGAGTGGTACGTCAATTCTGTAAACTTTTTGGAACGGTGTAGTTTCCGTTGCTGGGTCTACTGCCGTACGCATGGCGAGTAGTACTTTTGGAAGGGCGTCGAGCCAATTTTCGTTTTGTGCTTTGAGAGCCTCTTTCAAAGATCTATTTCTGCATTCTACCATTCCGTTTGTTGACGGTTTGTATGGTAACGTGTGAGTATGTTTTACTCCGAGACGTTCCATAATGGAATTAAATAGATCTGATTCGAATTGTGTGCCTTGGTCACTTGTGATGTATTTAGGTACGCCTTTTGAAGCTACCCAAATATTGATAAAGGCGTTTGTGATCGTGGCTGTTTCGATGTTGTTAAGAGGGACTGCCTCTAGCCAACCCGTTGCTCTATCGACCATCATTAGAATGTAACGTTTCCCTCCTTTAGCTAAAGGTAAGGGTCCGGTAATGTCAACGTGTACATGTGAAAATTTGTTAGCCGTTTCAAATTCGGAGTAAGGGAGCTTCACGGAGCGAGTGATTTTTGCTCGTTGGCAAGTCTCGCACGCTCGGACCCAGTTGGAGACATCTGCACGGAGTCCGTGCCAAAAATATCTTTGTTTAACTTTATACACTGTAGAGTGTATACCTGGGTGTCCCAAATTGTGAATTTGGCTGATTATTTCTTGCCTTATTTCGTTTGGAATATAAGGTCTTGGGTGTCCTAGGTCTAGGTTACACCAAATTTCTCCTTGAGGGAATTCAACTCGTGTGAGTTTCAATTTGTCCTCTGCGTTGGGAGGAGAACGAATTTGTGCATTTGAAATGTGCAGTAGAAGATTGCACTCTATCGCAGCCGTAATTTGCGAAATTTCGGCTATGGGTGGACCCTCGTCAGTTTGGGTTGAAATCGATTTTGTTTGAATTTCAACTGGATTGAAGGGTCTGGAGAGTGCGTCGGCGACGACGTTGTTCTCTCCGGGTATATGTCGAATGTCACTTGTCATTTGAGAGATGTATGTTAGCCATCTCAATCTCATTTTAGAAAAATGTGCATTTTTCTTAAGCATCGTGCCTAGCAGAGGCTTGTGATCTGAACAAATATGAAAAGATCGGCCGTCCAAGTCATTGTGCCAGTGAATGCAAGCTTGGTAAACGGCGAACATCTCTTTGTCGAATGATGCTTTATTCTTCCATTGTTCCGGAATTTCTTTACTGAAAAATCCCAATGGTTGGTAGGATTTCGAGCCGTGTTTGTCTGTAATTTCCTGCTCCAGTGCCGCTCCGATGTGTGTGTCGGATGCGTCGCAGACTATTCTCCACTCTGCTGTAGGGTGTGGATGAGCAATATTATGCAATGTAGCTTTTATCATTGCTTGTTTTAAGCTGTTGAAAGCTTTTTCTCTCTCTGATGTCCATTCGATAGGTGTTTTGTCATTTTTTTTGTTTGACTGAATGGAGTCATACAGAGGTTGTGCCGTGTGAGCGAATTTACTTGAGCAAGCTCGGTAAAAACCACACATACCTAGGAATCTGCGTAGACTTCGTACGTCTATTGGCCTAGGAAATTGTTCTATGGCTTCTATTTTATCTCGTTTAGGAATTATCCCTTCTTTCGAGATAGTGAAACCTAGGAAATCGACGGTAGGTTTTGAAAAAATGCATTTATCAAAACCTACTCGAAGTCCGTGTTCTCCTAGCTTGTCGAAAATTTGTTTGAGGTGGTTCATGTGTTCTTTATAATTTTTAGAAGCCACCAGTATGTCATCTAGGTATACAAATGCGAAATCAAATTTTCGCATGATGCTGTCCATGTATCTTTGCCATGTTTGAGCCGCTCCGGCCAAACCCATGCTCATTTTCTTAAACTCATAAAGACCGAAAGGTGTAATAATTGCAGTTTTATGAGCGTCATCTGGGTGCATCGGAATATGGTAATATGCCGATTTTAAATCTATTGTCGAATAGATTTGTGTATCATGTAAATTCGCTTGGAAAGAGCGAATGTGAGGAGGAGGGTAGGCGTCTTTCCTCGTTTTCGCGTTCAGGAAACGGTAGTCGCCGGTGATCCTCCATGACCCGTCTTTTTTTGGCACACAGTGTAACGGGGATGCCCATTCGGAATCTGATGGTGCAATTATGCCTTCGGAGAGCATTTTGTCAAAAGTACTTTTGACTTGAGCCCGTTTTTCGCCCGCCATGGGTCTTGCACGGAAGTGTACTGGTGTTCCTTCCGTGGTTATACGGTGGTAAACCCCGTTGTTTTTCCACTTTCCTTGAAGTTTGCTCATTTTATCATTGTATTTTTCAATGATAGAGCGAATGTTTTCGTCCTCCGTGATTTGCACGTCCTCTGGTTGAGGGCTGTTGTCACGATGAGGGATAGTAGCTGCTATTTGTTCGTCAGTGAATTTTTTGTTCATGACTGCAGCTATTTTTTGATCGGCATAGCTTTTTATTTTATCTTTATAGATGTATTTGTGTTTGACCCGTATTCCGATATCCCAAGACTCGAGGAATGGTATACCGAGGATCGCTAGATCAACTTTCGTGATCATAAAATCGGTGGTCATGTCTCCGAGGCCGATGTTAATTGTCGTGTCAGCACGCCCTAGTGTGTCTATAGGGGCTCCGTTAGCTGCTGTGAGCTTGACGTTGGACTTACGAATTTTTAAGCCCAATTTTTTGGTGACATTGTGGGGCAGAATGTTCACTTCTGCTCCCGTGTCGATGAGAAATTCAGTGCCATTTAGTTTGCACTTGAAAAAAAGCCTTTTATACTCATTAGTCTGCCGGTGTATAGGCTCAGATACACTGGCAGTTATTCGTTTTCCGAACTCTCTACGTCGGAGGTTGGAACGGTACTTTCTTGTACCGATCTCTGAGTATTTTCGTTTGAAAACCCGGTTTTAGACTGGCTTATAGGCGCTGCCTTTTTGCTAGGTTTGGAGGCAGTGTTTGCCTTCCAAGTGCAGTGCTCTGGGTCTGCACACTTGCGAGTTTCGTTACCGAAACGTGCGTGGTTTCGACAGACATAGGCTGTCGGTTTGTGAGGCTTACTCTCTACTTGCTGGGGTTTGAACTCAGCTTTTTGTGAGAGGGCCTTTTTGAAACCAGCCTTCGTGGGTTTCGGAGTAGATTCTACTCCTCGTATGTTGAGAGAAGGGTTCTCTGTTTTGTACGCGTGTAGCGTATCAGCTAGGTCGAGCCGGGCGGTCGTGGTAGGCTGTGCTGCGACCATACCTCGGGCTTCGATAGGTAGAGTTTCGATCCACTTTTGAGTGATCAGAGCGTCTGAGAAGTACCCAACAGCTTTAGAGTACATTTCGTGGTACTTGGTGCTGGGTTTTTTGGCGAGAGATGCGGGGTCCTCGAGTGCGAGGAGCCTGTCCTGTAAGGACAACCCGTATTCTCGTTGTAGGCGCTGTTTGGCCTCTTCATAAGGTGCGTGGGGTGCCGTGAGGTAAGCTGAGTCGATAGCTTCCCTCATTTCTTCCGGTACCCACTTGTATATAGCTGAGAAGCATTCGTTCTGCGTTCTCAGGTGTTTTCGCACGCAGTATTGATCGAACTCGGCGAGTGCACGATCGATATTCTTCTTTTGGAAGATTGGTCTTTGATAATCTCCCATTTCCTCCAAAAGTGCTCGAAAGCCACTTTGTGTAGAGGGTTGTTGAGTGAGATGTGGGGCGTATAGGCCCGGCGGGGGTCGTACGCCCGCAGTGGTTCCCTGAAATCCACTAGCTTCATAAGAGGGAACGAAATGCTCCGTGTTAAGCCTGTTCAAAGGCGGGGTCACCATTTGTAGTGGATTTAAATATGTTTTACTTGGTGTAGGTAGACCAAGTGGGACATTTATATTCTGATTATGCGGGTTAGTCCCTGAGGTATTCCTGTAAGGAATGTGAGCGAAATCGCCAAGGTCGGCTTGCTTGGCGGGATGAACTGAGGGATAGTTCGTGTCGCAGCCGCGTGGAGCACTGGGCTCGCATAGTGGGTGCTGGGTTCGATCAGTTTGGTACTGAGCCGTTTTGTAATATTCCGGCCTAAGATTTATATCTGTAGGAGGAATATGTTGAGCTTGGTTGAGGTACTGAAAAGTATCCTTTGTTTTTTGTACATTTGGAGTGTATTTGACACTCGGATCGGCCGGGTAGCCTTGTGTAGAATATCGTGGATATTCGGAAATCTTTGTCGAATCATAATGATTGACTTCAGAGCGGGTCTGAAAGGTATCCTCGAACTTTTGTGTAGGTGAGGCTTGATCTAACGTTTCCTTCGTGAATACGTTAGGTGAGAAGGCGATCTCGTCGCGAGGATCGAGCCTTGGGCCGTCGCTAGGAACAGCGGACTGGTCGAGCAGCTGGTAGGGAGCGCTGCGTGGGCTTAGAGTCCCGGCCGCGCCGTGTTCCGCCTCCCCTTGCATGAGGAAATAGGACGGGCGGCGCTCCATCGAAATATCCGAGTTTATTAACTCGTTTTCGATACCTCTACGTATAGAAATAGAGGGTTTGGAAGGTGGACTCGCTTGACAGAGCTTCTTTCCTTTGCTCGGATGTCAGGGTCCTACCTTGTAGTCTTGAAAAAGACTTCCTTAGACGATAAATTAGAGCGGATGAGCTGTGTAATTTATCGGCGTGCCCACAGCGGTCGGTGACGAGCCTAGTGCTACGAAACCCGGGCGACACGTCTCGGAACGTCCCAGCGGGCGTACGATCTAATGAGAATATCAATAGATGTACCGGGTGGCGTCCTGACTGAAGAACTACGTTGGGCAATGAGCAGGATGAATAATCACTGGACTCGTAGATGCCAATGTGAGATCTGTGTGGAGAGAAGGTATGCCTTGTAGAAAGCAGTAGGAAGCCGTTCTTGAGATGAACTCGGGAGCAGAAGGATCGTCAGCGTAGAGCGTGTAGAAATCTTCGTACTTCGGAGTGTAGTCGTCGAGAGCGGAGAGTGGAATGAGTTTCGGAGGGCTCCGAGCGGGGTACTTATAGGGAGGTGGCCGCCTCCTGCCGCCTCCTGATTGGTCCGCTTAATTTCGTTAATTCAACTGTGTAATCTCATTGGCTCGCACATTGTTTTCTCAGTATCTGTGAGTATGATAGCTGAGCTGGTCCTCCGGGGTGGTTTCCCCACGTCCGTCGCTGCGACGGGGTCCCCGGAGGTGGCTTACGAGCGTCCGTTGCGGAGACGACGGCCTTGAGTTGTCTTCCCTGCGTCCGTCGTTTAGACGGGGTCCTCGGGTGGTTTCCCGGCGTCCTTTGTTTAGACGGGGTCCCCGGGGTGGCTGCTGGACCAGAGGTGGCTGCTTGCCGCCTCCTGGTTGGTTCGCCTATTGTCTCTCGTGTAATCAGTGTTTCTGATTGGCGAGTAGGCTTGTTAGAATTGTCCTTGTTAGTTTTAGAGGACGTTTGATTTTCTGTTTGAGTTTTCTCATTCAAGGCGACTTGGTTCGAGATACTTGTCGCGTCTCTCTCGCCCAGTAAGTGTTTAGGGAGGTCGCCTTGTATGTTATTAGTTAATATTTCACTTTTGAGAGAGAATTTCGTATTTTCTCTCTGGTGAAATATTTTGTTTGACGGAGTTATAACTCGACGTCTTATAAATATTTGTGTGTCGTGTCTACCTCTTTTTGGTAGCCCTGAAAAGGGCTGTTGACAAGAGGGGGTGGTTTTCACCACAAGGAGTAAAAACTGATCACAAAAGATTTAAAGAATAATGGCTTGAATATCTTCAAAAGTTTCTACTAATCACTTAATGTAATCGGGGAGCAGATTGTGTGTGACAAAAAACATTATCAGAGGCAGATTTAGAGCAAAATAATGAATAATGAAATAATCGTAATATTATATCTTATATGTATAAAAGAAAATCGTGTTAGTTACGCTGTTTACAGCTCAAGAACTGCTGAACCGATTTTCATGAGGGTGGGCGCAAATTGACGGGTAAGTTCCGGAATAGAACATAGGCTATAGTAAAATGTTTGAACTTCCTCCTTCATCGAGAACCCGGTCTTCCTTAGGAACATTGTTTATGGTTTCCAAGGCCAATCATATGTTTGGTTACATCAAATTGAAGTGATCTACTACTTCGCAGACGGAAAGTGAAGGCAGTTTGAAAGGTAGTTAGGGGAATGAGGACTTAATTAGCTACAACGATGCCTAGGGCCCATCAGCTGAGTAGCTCCTGTAGTGGATTTATGTAAGTTTTACTGGGAGTTGGTATTCCCAGTGGAACGTCACGAGCCACGTTGTACATGTGTTTGTACGGGCTTGACCCTTGAAAAGGGTCTTGTGGTAGGTACTAAGAAGTACCGTAGTTATCTCGCATATCCTTGTGTTTTGTAGCATATGGAGTGTGTGAGCCGTGGAGTAATGTCTCTCTAGATAGGTCTTTGCGATACTGATCTTTGTGAGTTTCTCCGACTCGGGAATATAAATTCCCGGGCTTTGGTTGAGTGTTCTCATGACCATACGAAACCGGAGTTTGAAAGTACTGGAAAGTACCTTTTGTTTCGTGTTCGAGTTGGTCTGGAGAGTCTTGAAAAAGACTCTTATTTTGTGTGTACCCAGTCTACAAAGATGGTCGTATTTCCGCTCGTGAATTTAATTCACTAGGGACCCTTTCAGAAGGGGTTTGATATAGGTTAGCCATGTAGCTTACATCCCCTGGGGATGTGTACGATTGTGCCATGAAATATGCTCGATCCTTCTGTGTTTCAAGAAGTCGAGTTGGGCTCGTGTTTGCCGCGAGACCAGCGTGTGAGATACACGGCTGAGAGTCTGCGAAGGAGGGAAGGTGGAAGGGGGGAAGGTGTCTCTTGCCCGTTAGCGTAGGCGGCGCTGAGTGCGGAAACTGCCGGAACTACGTCCGTTCTTTTCGCGGGAAGGGAGTGTTCTCCCCCGCCGGCGCCGGCCTGTCTGTCGCTGTGCTGGTAAGTATCAGCAGGCCGCGAAACCGGAGTTTCTGCCGTACTGGCTCCCTTTATACCTTCCAAAAGGCAAAAACTAGGTATTCTGAAAAGAACTAAATTCGGGGACTGACTTTCGAATAAATTCGAAGGGTCCTCCTGGGGTCGACTACTTATCCAGTCGAGCTTGCTCGATATAGTAGGTCCACCAAAAAAATCGGATGATCGGCCGCTGCGGGCTTGCTTGAGATCAACTGGCTTGTCCCAGTGGGCGGCTCGTAAATAAATCTACGAGCCCGGGTGGCAAGACTTTCTGGAACTAAACAGCGTCGTCCGTATAGGAATGCTTGTTTAGCGTCTCGGCTGAAACGAGAGTAGAGTGAGAACAATACGAAGTGTATTGTTCGATCTACTCTGAATTATGGTAGTCTGGAAGGCAGAGTAATCTCGTGTCGTAAATCTCGCTGCCAACTGGCTTGAGAGCCTTGTCCTCAGTCAATCCCAATGGAGTTTCAATCGCAGTAGGCTGGAAGGCAGAGGTTCTTCAAGAGTCGGAAGGTAGCTTCAAGATCAGAGGTAGAGATCGGTATAAAAAACAGGGGCCGGAGCTGCTATATTTATACTCCTCGGGGAGCCGGATGCTGCGTCTGATTGGCTGTTCCGATTTGATCGAGTGCGCTCAAGGTGTTGCGGGGGTGAAACATCTTCTTCTCCCCCTTCTCGATAGAGCGCATCTGGCTTTCTTTGCCCTTGGCTATTGTTTCAATGTCATTTGTTTCAAGGTAATTTTCGTGTGTCAGATCGTCGGCTTGCTTAGCCTCGCTCGTGCAGTGAGCGTTTAGCTTGTCGTATTTTACCTTCTGACGTGTTTATTGCCTTTGCGATTATGTAATTTGTATAATCTTTTCGGCGATTTATCTTGTTTCGTCTAGAGGTAGCCTGACGTCTTTTTTACCTTGTTTTATGAGTGAACTCAATTTTGGTGGCCCTGAAAAGGGCCGGTGATACATGGTGAGTTCACCACAGCTCCTAAAGCCAATTCCTGTGGTGTATACTCAGTTATATTGAGGTTGAAGAAACCGGGACGCTTTTACCAGTACCAATTGCTTAAAAAAATTAAAAAAAATCCCAAATAAAAAATAAGATAAAAGTGAGTTAAATATTCTCTCCTGTTCACCCAAAGGAGTTGAAATTTGACCCTTTGAAACATCAAGAAACGAACAAAATGATAGCCTCTTTCCTGATCAGCTGACTTAGCTAAATTCTCTCCTATCCAACCTAGGGATTTGAAATTTGATAGGGAGCCTCTCTGGGACATCGAGAAACCAATAAAATTATGGGCTCTTTCCTGATCAGCTGAGTGAGCTTAATTCTTTCCTTCTCACCCTAGGAATGTGAAGTTTGACAGGGAGCCCTTCTAGGACATTGTGAGGAATGCAAAGCCGAGTTTCAACCAGATCAGCTGATTCAGCTAAATTCTCTCCTAATCATCCTAGGAATTTGAAATTTGATAGAGAGCCTATCTTGGACATCTAAAAACGAATAAAATGATGTTCTCTTTCCATGAACCATCATTTACAGTGTCCGACGTATCTTTCAACGTCACCGAAAGGTTGGGCAATACGTCAACAGAAGCTAATTCAAATACCCGTATTCACCCTTTATACGTACTACTTTATTGTTTATATTCAACGTTTTCTTCGCTTCAATTAAATTAATAATAAATTTTAATGAATAAATTATTGTTATTTGTAACCATGACTGTACCAATAATATGTTAGGCGGGACACAATCCGCCGGGTCAGCCAGCTCTGACTAAACTAAGTAAACCTTAGTACCTAAATTTTTTGCCGAAGAGAACAATGTTTTACACTCATGTTGCACACTTTTAAACTTGAAAATACAAGTAAAAATTGAAAGGAAAAATCGTCATTGTTTAATTTTGTATTATTAGTACTTACGTAGATTTCAACCCTACGGTCTCCCCTACTGTTGTACACTCTCCACTCGCTTTTTATTCACTAGCAATATATTAAGTTAAGTAGGTACACTACCTATAAATGGTAGGTAACAGAGAAACAAATTATAACGAAAAGTAGACATAAAATATCGAATCATGGATCACAGTGCATTGTCAAATCACATTTCATAACTATGAGTTAGGCCCTGTTCTGACCTTTTCCCTTTGGTATACTTCCTTCGTGTTGTATTGTATTGTCTATAACCTGGGTATTGTTTTTTCTACGTACTTGCCTACATGTTGTTTTAACCTGATACCTTGTACATACATTTAAACTCTGGTGTATGGTTTGAAATCTGTTCAAGGAACTCTAACAACCTATATAGCATGAAGGTGTAAATCGTACCTACCTACTAATCCTAGAAAACCATGAATGTTGCTAAAGCACCCTCTAGTAAACTTGCTTTGCTGAAAGGTAAACGGCTTACATTTTTACGTTTTCTCGTTGCTTTTCTGTGCTGCTAATTCCTCTGTATGTTAATGTAAATGACTATTTGTTTATTGGAGTGTTTCTCAAAAGTAAGTTTTATCGAAAATATTAGCATTGGGTTATAAATGAATAAAATAGCTTTGGTAAAACATGAAAAATGGCAAAAATTAAGAACATACTATCAACTAACGAGGTTCAGAGGGCCCATTCTGAAGAATGATCGTAGATGGAGTCATTATTTTGTGTAGTGCAACTTGCAGACTAAATTGATTGATATCAAACCCTTTGAATCAAAGGGATCATCAAACCTTAACTGGAAGGACGGAACGAAATCTGATTGGATGTTGGGACAAAAGCTGAGGAAGGTGGCTGCCATGTTGTTGGAATGGGCGAACAGTGGACTGCGGTAGAAATTTTTATACCGTTTCCGCGTTTTATCCAGCTCCGTGCAAGCTCATTGGACAGGAATGTTGATAACCGCAAGTAGAGGTTTCAGGTCAGGGAGGCTTTCAGTATGAAGGTTATGATTCGGTTCACCAAGGTGACCGCTTCATGTGAACAATCTTTCCGACTCCACTGCTCCTCTACTGGTTTTTCCATCCTTCCGTCTTTCCGCTCGTTCCGCTCCATGTGAATCCAGCTTAAGGTCCTTGCACACGGAGCCACTGGAAAGGCACTAAACCTTTTGGTAAATCGGGTTACCAGTTATGGACTCAGTGGTGACTTGACTCTACACATGAGGCTACTCATCAGCAATCAAAATCTCTAGTTCGTTCAATGTCTTCAGTATACCGAGCCTAAGATGTGTTTTAAGACTCAAGTGACAATGAAACCATCGTGTTGTAGCTACTAGAAATGCCCTTACTATGATGCAATGCCCTCCCTACATCATTCCCTGGTACACTAAGACATTTCATAGAACTACATGCAGTAACTAGTTGTGATTATTTTGAGAGAAAGTAAACAAGGCATTTAATTTGAAACAAGCGGGTGTGTAGGGGGACGCGTAACTTGAGGGGACCAGCTTGACGCTAGCGGCACGCATGCTTGAGACAGGGAAACAGCGTTGTAATTCGAATAATAGCCTTCCATATCATTTATACTTGAACGTTTTTATCCGAACCATCGGAGTTTTTAGCTAAAAATTTGCACTCGGGGGGGGTTTTCAAGGGCACTGAATCCTCCAATTCTTTGACCAAAATGGAAAAGTTCCGAAAGAAGAAATTTACTAACTCTTTAATTAGGATTGGATTATTTCAGTCTTAAGACAGTTTTAAATTTCGGAGCGTTGACAAGACTTGCTTTTGGGATGATCCTCAGACGTAGTACTTCTACAGATTGCACTAGATTTGCACATTACTCCCATTTACTGAATACAGTATTTTCCTGCCATCAAAGTCCTTTCTTTCGTTAAAAGAAAATTCTTTTTGAAATTACAGGCAAATCTATTTCTACGTCGACTCCTTCCTTCTCCATCCGCTACAATGCAGAAGAGGAGGAAGTGGAACAGCTGTACGAACCTTCTAAATTAGGTGAGTCTCCTTTATGAATGAATTCTTTTTGCAAAACTGTGAAGTTAACTGTTTTATTTACTCCAATTTTAGAAATACTACTTAATGTAAAACTGTAGAAGAGAACTTTATAACTGCACATACTTTTAGATGCAATCGTGTGTGAGTACTATGAGGGAGCAATCAGCTCTTTGTGGGGTTTCCAGCTACGAAAAGTAAAATCTCGGGAGCTACACATGTTTTAGTCTTGTTATATCCTAAAAGAACATTCAATGAGAGCATCAGCTAGCCCGAATGCCACTGATGATAAATGAAACATGAAATTTTCGTACTGATCTCTGGTAAAATTGTTCAGCTGGCTGTATCCATTCACTCTTGGGTCCAGCCTTGTTTATCCATACACAAAGCTGGCTCTGCCTATAATCGCCTTGACCTCATTGAGATCAACCTCACCCTCCCACCAGGGGAGGGAATTCCATTAGTCAAAGAAGTTTGATTTTTTTTTTTTTTTTTTTTACGTAGGCAGGTGAGGAAATCTTTAAGATCCTAAGGTGGTAATCGGATCTCGTAAGATACCCAAGAGGGACTGCACTCCGGGTTATGTATGATTCAAACACACTAAAACCTCACCTTCCTTTTCCCACGTTGGAACTCAGCCTGGAACTGTTTAACACATTACTTCAGGCCGAGTCCTTGAGAAATTTCTTCAGTCCTCTCGGTCCATGTGCTCCCTCCTCCTCTGTCTCTCCCGTTCCAAGATGATCTTTTTCTGGAGGATGTCCTCAACGTAGGCAGCTACAAAATTCCATTTTTGCTCTCGTTCAATCATTTTGGATACTACCACCTCCGGTGTCACGTCTTGAGGTGGTAATTCCAGAGCATCCTGCAGCCTTCTTCTTTCTGTTGCCCATCGCTTGCATACAAAGAAAGTATGGAGCACATCATCGTCCATTCCCTGGCAGTATGGACATATTGGGGAGTCTACTTTTCCCATTTTATAGAGATATGCGTAAAACAGCCCATGACCAGAAAAGAGCTGAGTCAGGAAAAAGTTTACTTCTCCATGTTTTCTATCTAGCCATACCTTGATCTGAGGAATCAAGCGTGCTGTCCATCTCCCTCTCTGCTCTACAGTCCACATTTCCTGCCATCTTGCCATTGTATATTCTCTCTCTTCAGCGGCTAAATGAGCTCTTTCTCCTTCCTCTCTTCTATCAAAGATTCGTTTGCGTTCTGCAGCCAATAGATGGATTGGGATGCTGCTTGTAAGTACGAGTATGGCTGGCTCTGACACTGTTCTGTAGGCACATGCAATCCTCAGCGCTCCTCTTCGTTGAACTGCAATAATTCTCTTGCGATAGTAGGCAATGTTTAGAGCATCTGCCCATATCTCCGAACCGTACAAGGTATTGATTGTACAACGGTCATCATGAGACGACGCTTACATGGCCTTGGCCCGTTGATATTTCTCTTGAGATGACTAAGAGCAGTTGTTTTCTTTGACGCCTTGTCTGCTGATTTCTTTATTTGCTCCCAGAATGTAATTTTAGTATCTAATGTGATTCCCAGGTAGTTTACTGTTGGTTTGCTGGTGACTTCTGTACTCCCTATTTGTATTGGGATTATGGTAGGGATCCGTTTTCGAGTGAACACAACTACTTCGGTTTTAGCTGCTGCTAATGTCAACATATGGTCTTCCATCCACCAAGTGATTTTTACCATTACTTGATTCAGTTTATTCTGTGCCGAATCCGTGGTTCTAGCCAGGATAACTGCCGCAACATCATCTGCATATCCGACAAGATAGCAGTCTTCTGGCATTTCCTATCGTAGAACACTATCGTATGACGCGTTCCATAGTTGTGGGCCCAGAACTGAACCCTGGGCTGCTTCTGCGGTGATTTCTTTCTCCCTTTCCCCCTGAGCCGTCTCATAAACCAATTTTCGGTTTTTAAGATAGCTGTCCATAACTGCTAGTAAGTATCTTGGTATTTTAAAGGTGGTATCCAGGGACTCTAATATATCAGTCCATCTTGCAGAATTGAAGGCATTTTTCACATCCAGGGTCACTAGCATTGCCAGATTCCTAGTATATATACTACCTTCCTGTGTTTTTTTCAAAGTGTTCACTACATCTGCCAGTGCATGAGCAGTGGACCGACCCTTTCGGAATCCATACTGTCTGGGGGATAAGTCTCCTGACGCCGCTATTGCAGGCATCAAGCGAAGCAGGAGAAGCTTCTCATAACCTTTTCCAGCAGTATCCAACATACAAAGAGGCCTCCAAGAGGATGGAGAGTTTGGATCACCCTTTCTCTAAGGCATGAATTGTACATTCGTAATAGTAGCCTTGGACAGACTTCTGTTGCTATTTTTAACACCTCTGAGGGTATGCGATCTGGTCCTGGTGTTTTCTTGTTTTTTAAAGCTCCAATCGCTTTCTTTAATTCGTTTTCAGAGAATAAGAGGGAATCTATTACATCCTCTGAGGCATAATTAGTGTTCCTAGGAGGGTGTGTTCGGAAGAGCTCATCAACAATGAGATCCATTCTTTCTTCACTCATTGGTACCCGTCCACATGATACCTGGAGTTTTCCGGTCACGATCTTATACCCTCGACCCCATGTATCAATATTTACTTCCTCAATGATTTTCTGCCAGCAGTCTGCTTTACTTCTATTTATTTCATGGCGAAGTCGTTTTCTGGCCTCAGTGTATTGTGATTGAATCTGCGGCCAATTTGCTCTTCTTCTGCTTCTCTGGGCTCTACGTCTCAGTTGATTACATGTCCTTCTGAGTTTTGCAATATCTTCATTCCACCAGTAGACTGGGGGCTTAGCAGATGTCAAGATTTTTTTTGGCATCGATGCATCGCAGGCTTTTGTGAGGATCTGCATTGTTTGGCTTACTACTTCCTCAGCTTTTGCAGTATTCTCATTGTTCTGTTCTTTGTCAGCTAGTAGTCGATCTCCTTCCAGTAAAACAACTACCATTGCAGCACGGTCTAATCTAGCCAAGCTCCATCCTACATCTTTCCTGCTATTATTTATTTGGTTGTTTATCTGCTGGTACACTGGTAGAAATTCAAACGATATATACTGGTGATCACTCCCTGTATAATCTTCGATAACTTGCCAATTGCGAATTTTCCTGGCAGTGGTTTCTGATGCAAAGGAGATATCTGGTATTGTCCCCCTTTGTCCCAGACGATGGAAAGTGGGAGTGTTGCCTTCATTGAGTAGTATTAACCCTGTTCTTGCTGCTATTTCCAGAATGAGCCTCCCTCTACGGTCAGGGTCAGGCATGCCCCATTCTAGAGCCCTTGCATTGAAATCCCCTGCCACTATTTTGTCCCCACTCACTATTTGAATAGCATCTTCAAGGCTCCACAACTTTCTTTCAAAGTTACGAATGGACTCATTTGGTGTGAAGTAGCAGCTGAAATAGGTAACTCCCCCAGTTCTTAGCCATACATATCCTTCACCACTTCCCTGGTCTTCTATGTGCCCTTGTGTCACTGACCATATGGCAGCAGTTCCAAGGTCGTCCGCGTACCATTTATGGTTAGTGTGATTGTGGTGCTGCTCGCTTACTATCACAATGTCTGTTCTTTTTTCCTGCACCAATTGATGAAGTAGGTTTTGGGCTGTTGAGCTCCTATGGAGGTTTCCTTGTAGGATTCTTATCATTGTATGGATCTATTGCCAGCTGCCTCCGAAGCTTTTTGAACATCCATGAGTGGGTTGACTCTCCTGATGAAGTTTGATTAAAAGCATCAGTAACCAAGTGGTTAGTCAGCTGCCTTTTTCTGAGCTTCTTTCAGGAAGAAGTATGAGTTCGAATTCTGCTGAGGTATCTCTATTTTTTGGGTCAGCATATCTAGGTACAGTGGTTGAGGCAGTACAACCCAAACTTGAATGTGTAATCTGTCTCAATTCAGACTATAAACATCACTTTCCACGATGTGGCTATTTCACTTTGTCACATTCCGAGTTGAAACACCCTGTGAAAATAGAGAGTTCTTTCACTCCTACGAGCTGTGAGTAGGGATTCTGAATAGAATATTACTAGGGGTAGCAGAGCAGATGATAACCTCTGTCATATTTCACAAGCGAGAATAGTTCCAACTGGACCTACTAATTACAAAGTGACGGCACTGGTAGAATTTGTAGGTATGCAATTTTCTTTTTTGTGATTTTCCTTCAGAATTCTGCAGTGTAAGCTGGAACCAATACTAAAAAAGGGTCTCTGTTTGGCTACTGGGGCCTTTCAAATTACCCGACAGCCTCCTTTCAGGTGCTCGGGCGTAGCCAGCCGCTAAAGACTAGGCGAAATTTACTAACACTCCACTATGCAGAGCACCTTCGTTATTTCCCAGGGCACCCTCTGCATACCACGGTAACTATACCACCCCTGGATGAAAAATATTCCAGACTCGAACTCGCCCAATGAGCATTCAAGTTCAGGAGCTCACCAGGTGGGACTGCATAAAGAAACCTCCGGTCCCTTTTCAAGCCCCCCCCTCCCCGACCCTTCATGGACCTCCTCTGGGATGCGCATTGATTTTTGCTTGCTTGAGGGTTTGGGTCAAAGGCAATACCCCCCACATATCCTCAGATGTCGTTACTCAGAGGCAATCCAGCAATATGCTGAATACACTCTCTTATTCACTGATGGCTCAAAGACACCTGATGTTGTTGGCCTTGCGCTATGGAGTCCCAACTTCCAAGTCACTAGACGCCTACCACCATTTGCGTCTGTGTTCACAGCAGAGCTGTGGGCAGTGACGCTGGCTGTTCAACACTGCCAGCTATTGGGAGTTGGAAATTATGTGATCTGTAGTGACTCACTAAGTACCATTGAGGCGATTAGGGGACACATATTCATATGATCCCCTAATACAAAGCCTGCGTGTTTCACTACACCGAACCACAACATTGGGCACAAACATTACTTTTATGTGGGTGCCAAGCCATGTGGGCATTCACGGCAATGAGTGTGCTGATGCCCTAGCAAGGAGAGCCATTGTTGATGACTCTATCGAAATGTTGCCTCTGTGCATTGAGGATCAAATCTCCTACATGCAGCAAAAAGCCAATTCCATCTGGCTCGAGAAAATGGCAGGGCGAGGTCACTGGTCTGCGTGGATTCCTTCAAGACCTTTGCCCGGTTGATCCTTTTGTGACCCACCTCCCAAGGAGGGACCGAACAGTGGTCAATCATGTAGCCATTGGCCATACCCGTCTTACAGACACCTGCTAGAACCAGAAGCTCGTGATGTTGTGTGTGGGTGATGTGGTGGTGATTTGTCTATCCGCCACTTTTTGGAGGACTGCCCAGCCCTCATGGACCTCAGGGTCTAACATGCACCACCTCAGTGGGTGGATGTTCTGTCCGGACCAGACAAGGTCCAGTTCCTGTTGGTGTACCTGAAAGCAACCGAGCTTTACAACGAAGTGTGATATTCTGATCTGTGATATATTTATTTATTTATGTGCTTCTCGTCATATCTTTATTTATCTAGGGTATATATTATTTATCATTATATATTTATCAATATTATGTACTTATGTATTTGTAAGGATCATGTAAGGATCAGTTTAGTCTTTATTACGGGGTATTTATATCGGCTTTAGGGGTTACAAAGTGTTCATCGCTGTATCCCTTGAGGCAGAGTGCGGCGATGCCTCGCTTTGCGGTTTATTATTATTATTATTTCTCCCCATCCGATCTGCCAGTGGAATCCGTGATGACAATCCGTTTAGTGACGGACGGTCAGCATGGCTCCCCTTAGAATCGTGCCCGTTGCAGTGTCCCTTTGACACCCTTTTTGATTGCTGCTAATGACCCTTCCTGTTGAGAGGCGGCTTAAATTCTTTTTAAAAAAATGGCTGTCTGATTGTTATTAAGATTTTTTAAATTTGTTTGTTACTATAAACTCCCTGAAGAAGCTCCTATATGAACTCCATGAAAAATTAATACGATGGCTCATTCGTCTTCAAATAACAAGGAACGGATTTAAATGCAAGTTTCATGTATGATTAATGTGTAGGTAGCATTTTCAACGATTTTAGTACTACAGATAATGGATACGATTCTATTATGAGGCCTTTTTTTCTAGTTCCTGTTGGTTTCCTTGAGAATCAACAATGTCAACAATATGACAAACGAAAGATACCCTCGCCCACTTTACCTGCCAGGTTATCAGATTTGACGTAAAGATTTCCTCCGTTGGAGTTCAGTTGCCCTCATCGTGTGCGAGAGACCCCTCAGTTGTGAAATTCGGTGTCGGAAATGTGCAGGTGTATTCCGTAAACGGAATCGATCCTTCTTTCTGCAATTTATATCGCTCACATTCCGTTCACGGTGGATCAATGGAAAGGATATCTCCGTTCGGTATGTTTACATTGACCTGCTCCCACGAGATAATTCTCGAAGGTTTCGACAACTCGCTTGTTTCTATTTCCCCAATAAAAAAAAAGGGTCAAGAGAAGGTGGCCATTGTGACAAACATTTTCTAGATTGGGTCAGGATCCGATTTGGAAACAAATATTTGCGAATCAGAGAATTTCTGCGCAGTTATGTTCATCAATCTATTTATTTGTAGGTAAAAAAAACGTAAATTGTTGTAAAAAACAATTATTTCTGTATTAGATCGTGACTCATTCGATGTTTCTCAAAGGAGCTTCATATTGGGTTTCAGCATCTGGATTTGATTAGGAAAGAAATTAGCTTCAGAGGTTCCTCAGTTGATCAGAGTCTCTCCATAATTCGTAATTGTATTCTAGATGTCCCAAAGGAGCTACTTTTCAGGTTTCAGGACCATTTGTCTGTAAAGAAACAAATTAGGCTGATCACTCAAGAAACAAATTAGCCTTTGTGCACTTTAAATGTATTTTGACACCCAAAATGAGCTCTATTTCAAATTTCAGCATCGTAGGTTGATTAAGAAACAAATTATGTAGCCTCACGGGTCCCTAATTTCAGGGGGAAAGGCTGAATTTGTCATCAAAGTACGTAGATGTCGGCACTTGCAGAGAGAATATTAATTCAGTTAGATAAAACATCTACATCTACACTTTGTAAGTCCTCTAATTCAAGTATACTGACACGGACGTAGGCACTCATAAACTGAAAGTCGCTTTCCAGTCCATCTACAGATGACAAAAATTATAATAAACTCGATTTCGCGAAGTGAACAGCGCGTTGGAATTGTATCAGCTGACACGACCATCGTAGTTTGGAAGGCGATTTTTGCACAATGTTCGCGCCCGTTTTGACTGCACTGATGTTTACGATATTATATATTATATGAATGATCACCAAAAAACGATTAACATTTTCACACAAAGGTTTATTATTTCTGTAATAGCTCTTCTATGCAGATCACTGGTCTATAAGTACTATTGAAACCCATAGTATACAGGGGGCGCTAAACTTATTGGTAAAAACTTCAGGGGCCGATTATAAAGCTCATTTCTGATCAAAAGTTCCGCTTAGAATTTTTTTTAAAGCTTTGGTTTTGAGTTATTCAAGTTTTAATTTTTCTTCTCGTGTTACTTATCTATTCTGTCTTATGACATTAAAACAGCTATAACGTAACGTAAAAAAAATCTGTGCTTTTTTTTCTCTCGTTTTCAATGAAATTGAGTTTTCTTGACTTCATTGAGCGTTGAAAATGACTCTCTTCGAAAATGCGAATTCGGGGCCGTTTCTACGTTTTTTTCCCGTTGAATCGAATCGTAACACTTGCAGATCGGTAACTTCGTTATATCCGAGTTTTACACTTTAACTGACTAGTCTTACCCTTAAAAACGAAATAAATAAATGTCAAACAACTAAAAAAATTCGGGTTAAAGTGTTAAACTCGATTTTAACGGCGTTGGAGAAATCTGCAAGCGTTAGGTACCATTCGATTCAGTGTGAAAAAATACTTAGCAGCCGAACCACCGAAACCCAAAACCGAAACTTCTAAACCGAAACTCGTTTGGAAGGCCATTCTTTATAAAAACCCTCGTAGTATGGGATTCCATCACCACTTATTGGATCTTTCATAATTTCATACTCAATTTCTACTATCGGTAATCGGGAAAATAAGATATAAAGGAAAGACATCTACACGATCTTTTGTTTCACCCATTAAGGGAGACATTATGCATTTTGAATGAAGAAAGATTCCATCCCTAGCAGTAGCGTTGCTAGGATATCTACCAGAGTTATCACACATAATGCCTGTCCAAAGATTAGTTTTTTTCTTTAATTGTTTACTTTCGTTAGGTAACTTTCTGTATATAGTTACATTTACCTAATGTTCTACAGACTCCGCTTTATAATCATGTAATCTCCGTAGTAGGGCTATTTATTTAATACATGAATTAATTTCCATCAGCGTTTTTCACAATATTTCCTCAATCCTGAAATGAACTCCCAGAACTATTGGGTTTATTTAGTTTCTCGGTTTCGGCCTATAATGATGGCTCTTTCGTCCCACTGAGCGGCGCCGCCTTCTTAGCTGTTGCGTTTTTTCTTCCTTGAAATTCGGGCGAATTGCTTCCCATCCGCGTCCGAGTGGCCGCATTTTTTCTTTTGTTTCTCGAGACCGTTTTCAGGGGCAATCGAGCGGAGAGAGTCTGAAGGGAAACCATTAAACCAGACAGCTCCTGTCGGATCCTTTTGCCACATTTCCCCCTCAGCTGGCTCCTCTTTTCCATCATTTCCTCCTCTTTTGTTTTCTATTCCTTCCCGGAGGAAACCTTTTATATTGAGTTGTTTTCGAGATTAGCAGCCAACTTGACCCACATTAGTTTTTATTGGAACATTTCATTTAGCTGTTGAAAATCAATTAATTCTAACGAAATATAATTCTAGCATTGCATATTATATTATTTGTGTACACTAATAGTACCTAAATTCAAGAGAGAAAAACAAATAGAAAAAATTGCTAAAAAGGAAGGATAATAGGTTTTGGTGACGGAGCTGCTCTGCCTTTGGTGAAGCAGTAAATCTGAAGATGTTCCGACAACCTTGAAACTTCCTTGTCCAGAAATATTGTATGATCATATATTTAAGATATTTATTACAAATGTTGTATCATAAAAAGAAAAAAGATAAGATTTGTCATGCACAACTCGTTTTTTGACGAAATTTTCCTGGGGGAAACAGCGAGGGAGCTCATCGAATCTAATTTCACCGCTTTATTGACAAATTTCCATTAGCACGTGAGCGGCTTCTCCGTTAATATTCCCGTCATCTTGATTGAAAGGCAACCGAGGGCAAATGGATGGAAAGGGGGTTCGTCAAATTTATCCTTGAGCGCGCGAGTGACGTCGGAAAACAAGAGTTTGACGTGTTGCCGCCTCCTCTTTGCCATCTGGAACCTGAAACCGTTAATGTCCGGCACGAGGCTTCTCATCAACTTCCAACATGAGTCAGTCGTGTTTAGGGGTGGTTCCGGGTGTAAGGATACAAGGATCGGATCCGCAGTGGAATCAGAACGGATCGGTACCCGTTCCCATTTTTACAGGTCCACACGGATCGGTGGTGTAAACGCACACATTGGTGTAAACGCACGCATTACATTGGTGTATACGCACCGATGTTTTTTTTAAATTGGATCTGCCTATCTCGTCGAGGTAATCACTTAAAAAAGTGATGAAGGAACGGATCGAAGCGAGATTGCGACCCCATATTAGGGATTACCCTCCTACCCTGTAGGTTGAGATCCAGCCGTATGGATCTCTTCTTTTCACTCGATCGAAAAGAGATCTGACGTTGCTTGGATTTTTCCTTCGAACGAGACCGTCTCGTTTCGTTCTTGAACAAGAGGTTGGGGATTGTTTTAGGTATATTCTTGGAAATTATAAAGGTGCCTCCTAAGAAATTTCTTCTTTTAGCGAATTTTCGTAGAAAATGAAGCTATTGCAATGACTCGGAAAATTTTAAAATACAAATTAAAAAAAGATGTCTTCATTGAAAAAACGAATCCTAGAGTTTAACGCTTTTTCATATATGTATCTATTTATTTATATATGTGTCCTTCCAGGGGATAACTCGCCTTAGGATTGAGATAAAAATTCCGTTCTTGCGCCTAAAAATCAAGCTTTCCAAACGAAAGGACGAGTTCGTTGGCCAGCATTTTTGAGCACATTAAATTGGTCAAATTTCAAAAAAGTGATGAAAAAATCACTAAAAATAGCAAAATACGGCTAAAAATCGTTAAATTTATATGTTATGTACGCGTAATAAGGGAACGTAGGGGGGGGGGGGCGTATTAGTAGGAAACAAGGGAGAAGGCAGCAAACATTCTGTTTCTGTATGCCTCTTCAGCGTCGTCTCAACATCCGTTCCCTGCGAACGCGTTTTCTTCATGACTTTCAGCCGAAAAAGCGAAAATGGTGGTACTTTTAAACGCTGATGTTGAGAATGAGCACGCTTGAACAATATTGGCTCCAAGCTGATCATATCAAACTGAATAAAATCATCCGCAATCTGTATGATTCTCCTTCATTGTTGGTGCAAGGAAACTTCAGTGTCTCCCAAGATCTACGAGACATTCGTTCTCCCGAGAGATCCTCAAAACAAATGGGCTTCGGGGTTTTTGAAGCGCAACACTCGGGATTTTTCGAATGTGAAATCAGCTAAAATAGCTTTCGTGCTGCATATCTTCGAATAATCCTTTCAAATTTGGTTATCCAGCTATGTTATCCACCGGTACAGCTTGGGTTTATCTTCTGAAATACGGCACTTGTCTTTGTTAGGTAGATGCTACAAGTCATGCTGGCATTTATTTCTTGCACAAATTGATGCACGATATCTTGAATCTCCCGTCCTTGTTCTTCAAGATTTGTATCCGTGAGCTACAATTGGTTGCCCGTTTTAGTTTAGTTTCCCTCTTCCACACACGCTTTGTCCCTTAAAATGATCTGTGGAATAACCTCTCCAGCGGCGGCTCCTTCGTTCAATGAATTCATCCCTTGATACTTTCCTTTAGTTTGCCGTTTCCATTCATTGTCACCTCTTAAATCAATGCTCAATTCATAATCTTCATATTGTAATGTGATCTGTATTTATGTTATTATACCCCTACATTGTTTCCCTTAGGTTTTGATATGCGTATATTATGTAAAAATTGTCTTCATATGATGTGAATGTTTTTTATGTGCTTGTCCCATAAATATATAAAATGGAAATGAAAGACTAAACTGTAGCAACAATAGGATGCTGAGGTAGACCAACTCCAACGTTCACTGGATTCATATTTTCTGACCCGACTCTTAAACAAACTAATCTATTATAAATTTCTAATGCAGTGAAAATTGTTCCGCTTGCTTGCATTCCATTTATCGCCCCTATTTTTTGTTAATCACATTTTATTATTTTAGCGTTACTCAATAACTGTTAAAATCAACTTACGTATATATATATATATATCTTTTGGCACAGATGTGCAGTGAAAATTATATTTATATTTAGGCGTTTGCCTTTGTCAAACTTCATTTTGAAAATTTGAAAATTATAACACAAATAAAGAATGGTTTTAGGAAAGCTTACACAATTATTTAAATAATTACAGAAAATATAAATAATTGTGTAAGCTTTCCTAAAACCATTCTTTATTTGTGTTATAATTTTCACTGCACATCTGTGTCAAAAGATACACTGTTTTTATAGAAACAGCTGACACTACGTCACCTTCGTATAATTTGAGATTAGAACGCATTCCGAATTTCCCGAATAACCTTCCATTAATGAGTGACCTCAGTAATAATAAATCTTCGAACGATGAATGCCTGCGGAACAGGTTCCCTATACAAGCGTCGCTCGTCACTTATTATTCGTCTGCGATGATTCAGAGGGAAACCCCAGCCTCGGGAACAAAGTCACTTTCATCATCCGACTTTTATCAAAGCGGTTGATGACAGGCGGCATGGGGGTCAGTCGCTTGTACAAAAAATTGTTAGACTCATGTCATCTGAGCCGTGAGCTCTATTTCATAATGCCTCGTGTTGTCCGGATAAAATCCCTCTGACAGCGAACCTAACGGAGCTCATAGATCGCTGATTTATACAGTTCGAACTAAATTGTGAGCGAGTAAGGTAATCTGTTGATGTATCGAATCAGCCAATACATAGCAGCGTTGATTGTTGAATTTTTCGTTAGCTCTCTGAAATAGTGCTGTCATAATTCAGATATATAGATGTACATTATTGAAAAATATCGGTAAGTAATGCATGCACTACAGACTTCCCTACGTATACGTGGTTTTGATGAGAATAGCGAATAGGTCGTGATTTTACTGGATGTACCCTCTACAATGAATACGTTACAACAACACATAACATGACTAAGTTACAAGTAGAAATGTTCGGTTGAAAATATCAACAAATTGGTTAAGAATATCACGATATATCGATAATGCCCCCTTCCCAAAACTTCTTCATTACCGGGAATGGTTTCTAAGAGAAATCTAATCTTCGAGCAGACTTGTACAAGAATTAACAAAAATCGGTTGAGAGTCAGATCAAAATGGGTTGAGATCGATTAGCATCAAAATGAAATCCCCGATGTTTAGAACATCTTAACCAAAAACTTTAATTCGTAGAAAGTCGAAGAAGAAAAAAAGAAAGGGGGAAAACACGGATGAGAAAAACAAAAATGTCATGATTTATCGCTATTACCCCCTCCATTTACCCTACCGATAGTAAATTAGAAATTTCCAAGGTTTATTGCAAAACTGGAACGATGAAATCTGGGTCAAACAGAAAATTGTAACGGAAATCTAATGAGACTAGTGAAATCTTGACGGTTTATCACTATTACCACCTCCAGTCACCCTCTTCCACAATGACATTTGAAAATCCTGACGTATGGTATAAAACTAGACCAAATTCCTATTTGAACAAAAGAGAATCGCGAAAATCGGTGAAAAACAGGGACTTGGGCAGCGCTTGAAATGATCGGTAAATACCCTCCCACCCCCAGCCCGTCAGAAAATCACAAATTCCTAATGTTTTTTGCACAACTAGATTAAAATTTGAATCAAAGTAAGAACCACTAAAATTGAAGTCCCAGTATTAAGTTTCGTCATGCAATTCAAAATTTGCTAGGTTTTTTGAACAACTAGACTAAAATAATTGAGATCGACCAAAGAAAGAATCTAGAAAATCGGCTGTGAATTGTGGGCTAGGCAGCGCCGACAAAATTTGTCACACACACATACTCTCAAATACACACACTGACATATTCCTGTTTTTTTTTTTTTTTTTTTTTTTTTTTTTTTTTTTTTTTTTTGTTTTTTTTTTTTTTTTTTTTTTTTTTTGCGAAATAGCCTGAAACAGAATTCCATTCGGTTTTTTCTC
This sequence comes from Adelphocoris suturalis, assembly GCA_030762985.1. Lineage (NCBI taxonomy): Eukaryota > Metazoa > Arthropoda > Insecta > Hemiptera > Miridae > Adelphocoris > Adelphocoris suturalis. The sequence goes on along the minus strand of CM061043.1, from coordinate 36,153,085 downwards.
ATGCTTGAGCTGTCCTTCATTGATCTATTCAATTTCAGTAGGTCATCCGTTCTTTTGACAAAGCCAAGCTTCAGAGGGACAAAACGGATTTTACTGAAAAAAATGGTTGTCCATTCCCACAAAAAATAAAGATTTACAATGTTAATTGATTTCGACGGTTATGACATCATCAGTAACACACATTAGAAAGGACACAGTTTATATAGTCACAGATGAGGGGAGATTAAATTCTATTAGTAGAGAGAAAGGAAAGGGCCGGGAGGTAAATTAGGTAATTAAGTGCAAGCTTCCAAGCTTAGAGAAATTAACTTATCAATGGTGGAATATATTGAGGGATTTCCTCATTTTAAACATTTACCTGATCTGTCACTTTTGATAATTTCGAATTTTTCAAATACCTACATGTATCATACCTTCCTTTGGACAAAAATGCAGAATTCTACAATCTTTCAAATCAAACTTGTAACTATGATCGGATTCCTTAAGATGTATGCTTATTTCACCAGTCATAAGTCCATCAAACGGTCTTTTGCTCTAAAAATTGGTACTTGGAGGTTTTCTAGTACTCTGAATCCGAATCTGAGTTCAAAAGTGTGAAATGCCTGCACATGAAAGTTCCCCCTTTGCACCATAATCATTAGAAGCTTCTGCGCATGCGCAAATGTAAAATACTTGCAAAAAGCAGAAAAGTTTCCATTCGATTTTAATGGCATTGTCTGGGAATGAACAAGTTAGGCCGAGTATGATGTCCTATCAATTTCATCACTCAGAAATTGATAGTTTTCACTTATCGTGCGCCAACGTAAAATCTACCTAGCGGTTTTTTTAAGCGAATTTTCGTATAAATGAAGTTATTGCTATGAGCAAAAAAATTTTAAAATCTAAATAACTTCAAAAATGAATCTAACTCCGTGGAATCTCAAAAGATTATTTATTTAAAACATTTCTATGATTTATACATTCATGTTACGGAAACTAAGAAGCTATGTGCCACACTCAACTTGGTAGACGTATTTATGTCGTTTTTAGCAATCATTTGTTGCATCTATGTGTGGTTTATTATGCTTTATTCATCCAGGGTGGTCCATTCATTGTCAACACTTCCTTTATAGACCCTAGGGCAGGAGTTTGAGAAGAAAGTTACCTACATATCCCTGAAAACTCAGTAGTTGCATTTTGCGACTAAATGCGCACTATTTCGTATCATGCATAGGAATTCTACGCAAAAACTTAATGGGGATTGACATATTAACATTCAACATTTTCTATAACTCGCATAACTTTCCTTTAACCTTTTGATTAGTTGAGAAAGTAAATACACACTCACGCACAAATATATATTAGAAGGTAGGTTGGTTTTACGTTTAACCTTGTGAAACTATTTCTAGATATCCTCATTGCGAGCGTAGGCTCACGAGTAGTTTGTTTGAGATACCTCTGATTAGTTTTTTTTCCCTACTTCCATTCTCATTAGACCGTAAACTTCTATTTATAATTTCTCCGGACGTCACAGAGTGATGGGAGAAAAAACATCATTTAGTTTTAGTCGAATCAGAGCCAAATGTGGATTGAGGCGTGTTTCGTAATATGGAATCAGCTCTGTATTTATAGTATGAAAAACTCGGCAAACTCTTCAGGTGAAACATCAAGTTTTATGTTCTTGTGCTTTCGGGAAATGACTTACTGTTGGTCTCCGACTAACTGCATTCCCAATGAATAATCACTTATTCACTGTTGGTGCATTGTTAGTAATACTTTTATACGCCCTACGCCATTTCATTTTATTTAAAGCGGTACACATTATTTGATTGAAAGCGATAGGTACTCAACAATTTAATCCGTATGCAAATATTCTCTAGATTAATTACGCGATCGTATGGGCAAATTTTCTAAAGTTATCATATTATATTTTATGTTAAATTGTTTGAAAATTTGAGCTTTTTCAGTGCAAAGAAAATGTTAACCAATATTTGTATGCCATAAAAAGTATTCTAAATAGTGATCTGCTATTAAAAAAGTGCTTTCGGATTTTTCGTTTTTTTTTTTTGTTTTTTTTTTGAAGTTTTTATCGACTGTATAGCAAATTATAGTGAAATTTAAGCACATTTTTCAGCATAATTTTGTACATAAATTGTTTAATGTTCATTATATATATTTGATAAACTTTATTTGAGCAACATTCTGCTAAGAATTTAAAATTTAACAATTTTTAGCCGTTTTTAGTGATTTTTTCAGCACATTTTTTGAAATTTGAATAATTTAATGTGCTCAAAAAGTGCTGGCCAACGAACTCATCCTTTCGTTTGGAAAGCTTGATTTTTGGGCGCAAGAACAGAAATGTTATCTCAATCCTAAGGAGAGTTATCGTCTGAAATGAGACACACACACACACACACACACACACAAGCGCGCGCACAAACACACACACACACACGCACGCGCACACACACACACACACATATATATAAACTCGGCGCTTCGCGCCTCGCCGGGGGGCTTCGCCCCCCTGGACCCCCCTAATCTATACTCGGCGCTTCGCGCCTCGCCGGATCTTTTCTCTTTTCTACTGCGTAGAAAACGAGGATAATTTGCTATGCAATTCTTAGCCTGAATCAACTTAGTTTTGGAATGTAGCCAGGTACGTAAGGAGAGGGAAATTGGTAGCTTGAAATGTGAACATTTATCACATAAATCAAGCGCTTTCCAACGAGTGGCGAACGATTTTTGTGCGATGAAAACTGCGAAAGTTTCATTCCCCTAACAACGGCTGGGTTGTACGTGAAAAACACTGAAATTGTGACACAATCTATAGCAACTACTCAACTACTCGGTTGTACGTGAAAATCATCGTTAATTTCGTCACGGACGTAACATAAAAAATTTTTGGGGGTCGGCCTAAGAATTGCATAGCAATTAATATGTACACACGTATGAGAAAGCGCAAATTTCAGGGAAAGTTTCAGAATGCCTCAAAAAAATTTCACTGAAGGAAATTTTCAAACATTTTTATTTTAAAATTTTCCGAGTCATTGCAATAGCTTCATTTTCTACGAAAATTTGCCAATAAATGATAATTTTACTCTTGCTACTTTCGGAAATGACCTGTTATGGATTGAGTACTATTTTGGTGGTTAATAATGATTGAAAAATGTAATCCAAAGAGATAACCGGAAGTACCTTAGCTTTAAGTATTCCAGAGCTTTCCTTCAAGGTTGCTTCGAATATTATCGCAGTGGTGTAAAATCCGGCGAATTACTTCTTTTCCTTTTTGGGTCATAAAGCACCCAAAAGAGTCACCATAAAAAAGCAATGTGCCTTTACGCTCTAGGCAAGGTTTTTTTAAGATAGCTCAAAACAAATCAAATCTATTTCGAGTACGGCCCAAGGATTGAACAGGATTTCTTTATGGGTGGTTTTCGTTTTTGAAGCTGGTGGCGGGCAGATCATAGAGGAGAACGACGTTTCTACGTCACGAGCCGCACCTTTCTTGATGGAGGTGATTAGACAAATGGAAGACGAACAATGCCTCTGTTCCACGAAACCTCAGCTCATTTGTGAAGAGATCCAAAAAAGGCCAACGGCAAACGGAAACTTTTTTTTGTTGGGAAAGAAAATTATGAACACAATCGCTGAAATGAATGACACATTACTGGTACCTTCAAACCGGTGGGAGGAGGGGTTAGTGAGTTGAGTTCTTTCCTAGAAAAAACCTAAATTCTTACTAATCGAAGGTTTTCAGGAAATTTCATAATTTTTCAATTGTCGGGGAGATTGGTAATATTATTAAACCATCAGCATGCGAGTGAATGAAAACACAGCATGATGTGGCTGTGTACTACCTATCTGTCAGAGGTCTGCGCGTGAAGCTTAGGACTGAGGCCCTAAAAAGTTACCAATGTTGACTCTAAGTTTTTGTAAAACTACAAAATTTAATGGACACTTACACTTTTAATGCGAATTCTAATACCTTTAATAGTTTCTTTATATATATATATACCGTCAGGTCCCTTAACAGGGAGATTTGTCCCTTAGGATTTGTCTTATTTGTCAAACCTCCTTTAGAAATGTAATTTTTGCTACTGTTGAAGTTTTCGTTACAAGGAGTAGGTTTACATATCTCTCAGATACCGCTTGAGGTAGAACAGTGGAAAGTTGTGTAGAACGCTTTCGGCCAGTAGAATGAGCCCATTATCTCTACAGAAAAGTTCGGAAGACTTTGTGTCGTTCTTTATGAAGGTTGGCTTCTCGAACGAATTTGTATGAACCCGGTAATGAGGTAGCGCCGTTGCGGTCACTTTGGATGGTGATAGGATCTGTGTACGTTCAGTTATTCTTGTACTTTCATCCCTCAAGATGTTTTTTGATCCAAAATTTTTCAGTTTTTTTAGTGGAACATGCTTTAACCTTGGGCTAACCAGCGAAAAACGTTACGTGGATCTCAAAGCATGCTTTAGCCTTGGAGACTAACTAGCGAAAAAATTTACGCGGATGTGTCACGAAATTTATTTTTTTGATTTTCACGTACCAAGCCGTTGCTTGGGAAATGAAACTTCTATAGTTTTCACCGCACAAAAATCGTTCTCTCGTTGGATAGGATAGCTCTCGATTTATCACGCATTTCTTTCGTACTTGTTCTTTTATTCATGTCGTAGTTTTATATTTATGTTATAAATGGATATAGTAAACAATGCCGCTTGTTTTGTTGTCACTTGGTTGAGTAGTTAATCTTGGTAATAGTAATTGTAGACGCGCACCATAACAGAAAATTACCTCCTAGGTACTCTGTTCTAATTTCGATTAGTAAAACATTTAAGACGTAGTTTTAAATTTATTTACATTTACGAATTAGCGGGAAGGAAGCATGTTCTTTGTTTTAGCATTTTAACAGAAGGCTCAAAGCGGAAAGCAACCGGGGGGTCCAGGTGGGCGAATCTCCCCTGGCGGGGTAAAAGGACGGAGCCCCTTGTGAGGCCCAAAGGGCCGAGTTTTTATTCATTTTAATGTTTACGCGTTGGAAGAAAATTGTTCTACATGAATACATCGTAATATAGAGTGATTATGAATGATGGAATGGTGCAAAGGAATGAATTCCCTTCGCCTCCACAAAACCAGATTAAGTGGAGCACTTTGCTTGATTAGTAAGTAGCGCTTTCAATCTAGCATTCCTACTGAGTTTGATTTGGTGCCCTTTCTCGATCGATCTCCTGCTCGTGGTTTCTATACCCCGAAATCTTTTCTGTGCGTCTGCCCGTGCTCTCTTCATGACGAAGTCGATTTATGTTGAAATTGCGATAAAACATATACTATGCCTGCCCGAAATGCCGATCTTAAATTATCAATGCCGTTGCCGGTAATTACCAATAAATAACTTTTACACTAAGATGTAAATGTCAATATACGTACACCTATTCTAAATCCTTCCTATGACTTTATGGATAAGAAGTACCTCTTATGTTCTTCACCCAAGAACATGTTGGACTTGTTTAGTAAGGGTCCAACCCCCCCCCCCCCACCATGGTTAAAGAACCATTGTGTAGTGGTTTTTGGACGTTTAGGCTGTATTTTCAATGACTGTACTAGTTTTTTGCCGCTTTTAATCCCTTCAAAAAATGCTTATCCAAGGCGGTCATGGGATTTTTGGTATTAATCCTCGTGTTGAGGTGATTAAGCAGAGGAAAAAATCCACAGTACTTTGGAGGAAATCGCTGAAAATTATTACTCAAAGATTTATTATTCCTGTATTAGCTACATCACTGGTACCGCGTGCATGCATAGGCATTAATAACTAGAAACCAAATAAGCTAGATCCAAAATATAAGTTCATGATAGGTACTACTGCATTCCAAAGTCGCTTTGTGTTTTTTCCCCTTCCAACACCTAAACCATATTGGAGCTGCCGATTTGTTAGGTTGATTTTTTATGGATAATTGGAGTTTTGATGTATCGCTGGATTTTCATCCCCGTTTCTTCAGGCGTTGATGAGAAGGTGGTGGTGGAGGGGGAAGGGGGGTCGCTCTCGAGGTTCTGAATCGATTTACGTGGTTGTTTTTTTCATGTGTTTGATATAATTTTTTTGTTGGTGACATCCCCACTTCATCGCCTTATTTTCGGAATTTACGATTTGGCGCTATGATGGGGACAGAAAAAGAAAGGCAACCAAGCGAAAATAAAATAAATTAATAGGTAACCGAAATATTTATGGACTTGGCCCGAGTACTTAATCTTATGAGTGGTTTTTGCTTCCCACTCTACCCACGGTTTCGGAGCATTGTTTTCGGAAAAACAAAGGGACACGTAATGCATGCATTTCGTCACGACATTTTTAAAGTTAGACTACCAGTTTCCTTGAATTTACAGTCTTTTGTTGAACTAAGAGTTGGATCTAGAACTTCTTGAAGAAGTGAGTTTATAGGTAGCATTATGCAAGAATAAAAAGTACCTACCTAGTAGTTACCCTAACTAATGAAAACTCCATTGTATATGCAAGTCTCGCTCACACCTCTGAGTGGTAATAATTGCAGTGCTGACCTTGAGGGGTAATTAATTATGCTGGATAATATGGGCTACTGATTGACCCACGAGAGTGTCCTTTTAAATAGACAGTGTCCTGATGTATATTCAACTGGGTGATGCAGACTGCACATGTAGCTAAACTAATTCAACTCATGTCGCCAAATCAAAACGTCTCCCGAATTGGGTGGGCAGTAACAATGACGTAAATAATTAGTTGAAGAACAACTGAAACCAATTTTAGTTTTGCGCATGCGCAATACATATTACTTAACGAAGGGAGTCATCCAGTACGTTATACCCGACTACCCCCTCCCCTAGTTTGAACGAAATCAGACCGATAGGTCATGAGAAATCTACGCTATAGTAAATTAACGCTTGTGCATGTGCACACGCTACTATTGATCGGAAAGCAATGGAATTTGTAGGGGACCATCTTACCCATACAATCCCTGAAAATTTCATAAAAATCGGACGATAACTTTGTATAGGTTTGAGTGCGACAGGGATTTACCACAGACACGGAAACGAAATTGATCAGCTACCTCCAAAACGGAAAAAAGCAAGTGGAAATTTTGATTTTAGAGGTTAAACATTTTTTCGACTTCTTGTACGAGCACAAAGCTTTCCTCCCTTCGGTAGTGAGGAAACAACGTGTAGTAGTAGCAATAGTATTAAATATTTATAACAATATGATCATCCGGATACGCATATTTCCTTCGTCCGCATATCCTACTGCGTCAAACCCTTCCTCCTTGAGTTTAAGGAGCAGTGAGTCTACTAGTAGTAGCCATAATAGTGAAGAGAGAGCTCCGCCCTGTGGGCACCCATTTGTAGAGATGACCCGCACGGAGTTCCCTCTTAGTTCAGAGTGAACGATCCGCTTTTCCATCATGACCCTGTTCCATTTTAACCAAGAGGTTGATCCACTAGGTGTTAGAGGCACCTCCCATATCCATAAAGCATTCAAGTGCTAATTCTTTCACCTCCATTGATATCTCAATCGTAGTAACCAGTTGGGGTTTGACCAACTCCGCCAGAAGTATGGCCAACTCTGCCAAGAAAAGTAAAAGTTTACTTAGTGAATAGGTTCATGATTCGTACACGAAGTATATTTGAAAAAATCGAAACACAAATGTCAGTATAGTTATAAAAATATTCAAAAGCGAAAGTTCAATCCGAACAGATTTAGTCAATAAAGGCAAATTTTATTTTATTTATAACGTAGGTACATTTTCTGTATTTCCCCAGTTGTGTTACTCTTTACTGTAGTGACGATACGCACATTGCAAGAAGTACAAACTGTGGACATACCCTGGCGATAATTGTTTGTCGGTCAATGGGGCGTACTACTACTATTTGTCAAGATGGATTTTCAGTCCTCACTAATTTATACTGTTGCACTACACGTGTTTCGCACACAACGCCAAAGGAATGCACACAAACTGGACACGTAGTTGCATTCTCGAAAATAACAATGTCTCTACCTCGTTGGGGTTTTGAAAACGCAAAGTCAGATTGGAGTGACATCGCATGAGACTAGGAGATAAATGAACCGGCGGAGACGGTAGCCTCATATCTGAGATGATGAACAACCCTGGCGGAGACGGCATGTTCCAGAACGTCTAATTAATCCGAATGGCGGAATGGTTGCCCCCCTTCTTTTATTAGTTATTGTTTAATATCTGATTTCCCACTAATACAGTTACATACATAGACTTCTTTTAGAAATGCTCCAATGACCAACCTCCTGTGCTCGTGGCATATAAAATTTAATAAAATTGTAAAAGTTGTATGAATTAACCGTACGTAGACAGTAAATACTCACCCGAGTGATAGTTGGAACATCACCCGTGTGAATGTCATTTACGTGAGATTTCAACAGAAAATATGAATATTTAATATTTATATTTACTTAATAAAAAATAAAAAAAAAAAAAAAAAAAAAAAAAAAAAAAAAAAAAAACAGATTACACTAGGTACTTTAGATGTACATGAAACCGAAACTAAAAAGAAGATTTTGTTGTTTCTTAGTGATTAAAATTCATGTCACTCGCGTGAGAAACATTAAAAATACGCATCATGATGTTGGAGGGATTATGGCCCTAATTTTGTAAATTTTCAATTTACAAAAAAAGTTGAAAGTCACAAACCCTTCTTTAGTAGGGTGTTCTCACCTTCCTCGCCACGCTATCTCTAAGGGAGCTCCCTTCCCCCTCATCGTCCATCCGAATTGTCCCCCATGGGAGCACATTTTTCAAAAGTCTCGGACAAGGTATTTTTCTCATGTGCCGATAAAACTATTAATCAATTTCAGAAGTAATTCCGCATTATGTTGTCATAATACATTGTTAAAGAGAAGCCTTTACTCTAATTAATTTCTTTCGACTTTTTTTTAAACCTAAAAATAATCTAGAAATTCATGAAATCACCTTTGGACAGCCATTTTTGCAAACTTTTCAAAAGAAAAATGATCCTCAAAAATTATATATATATATTCCAAGTTTCCATACGAACTGAATGCTCAAGAAGGGTTAAACAAAAATGAAAACTACGTCTTTTAGAGCATTTTGAATCGTCCGGACAGCAAAAAGACATTTTATTTGATAATGACCCAATTAATAGGCCGAAACGCTCTTTTTTGTTGCAACAGCCGAAGCCCACAGTGACAACAGCAGCCCCCAGACGACGCCCGTTGCCGAGAAAAAGACCAAAGAGAAATCGGCCCGGAGGTCGGGGAGTTTCGAAGACGGGGCTGACAAAGAAGACAAATGGAGGCTCTTCACGGAAATCAAGGGAAGGATAACGAAAAAGGTCGAGGAGAAGTTGGACGATTTCAAGGCTGAAAGGTGATTTGGTAAACTCTAACCTCAAAAGGTCCAGTCATATGTTGTCAAAAATTATCGGGACAATACGAATTCGTTTTGACCCTTATCCCGATAATTTTTGGCAACATACATATTGTGGGTCGATCATTTCTTTCTCTACCCGATCCAGTCATAGGTAGGCATTCGTATCCGATCATAGGAATATATTCACCAAAATTTATTTCTGTCAATCATAATTCATATGCGTATTCAAAAAGCGAATATACCTAAATACTAGGGGCCTCATTATGTACGAGGGTCGTCTAGAAAATGAGTTCCGTTTTTTTTAATCAGGTTTTTGTTGGAAAAATTTGAAACTCACAGGAAACTTACTTGAACACATGTATAATTTTTCAATATAATCCCCGGCGACGTCCCCCCATACCGTGTGTGTGATCATATACCAGTGTCTTGTTATATAATAATTAGAAAAAAAAAGGATTCTGGTTTAAATGTTAAGAATGGCTTCTTTGTTCGTTTGTCCTATTTCCTTAGACAATTCGCTAAAACAGCACAAAATTTCTTCGGTTTGATTACGCAAAATTCAATACTACGATTCATTTAGGGCAGTGGTTCCCAACTCACTCCGGGCCGCGGACCACTTTACTTGACATCAATAGTAGCAGGGACCACCATTGATATATATATAGTTTCAAAGGCAATAAAAAAAAAACATTAATCATTAGCAAATTGTTTATTTTTAGAACATTTTAGCAACAGTTACATTTTCATTAGAATACTAGTTGAAATAGAAATTAAATGTTCTCATTGCACATAAAATATTTTTTAGGAATTATTTTAGTGAGACTTCTGAGCTCGAATCTGTTTTACTAGTTCAGGAATTCTCGGTGAATGGTTCTTGCTCAGTGCTAGTCGCAGGTCGCTGCCTAAGCTCAGCCGGTTTCTTTGTTTATTTTTTATTAACAGCAAAGTTGAAAAACCTTGCTCGCACAGGTAGGTGGTTGAAAATAGCACAAGGTACCTAAGTGCTATTTTCCGGACGTATGGGTATGAAATGGCCTTTCGACACCACAGCTCTTCCAAATCTGTGCCATTTTCAAATGTGTCCTTCAAATAAATCAAAACGTTCAAAAGGATAGAAAGTTGTAGTTAATGTAGTGTAGTTGTTGACCTATTCGACTCACGCTCACGACCATGGAAGAAGAACCTTTTCTTCCACGCTCACGACTGAAGACAGCAAGTTGCAGACTACCCCTGCCACCAACACCAGTTTGGCTCCCACTCCCACCAGTTTGGATCCCACTCCCACCACACCGGCCTTACGCCGGTCTACCTCTACCGGTCTACCTTATTCCGTCTACCTCCGCCGTATCGAACTTGTTAACTTAATTTAGTTTTTTTTTTTTTTTAATTACATTTTACTCAATAATTATTCATTTCTTCTAAGTCCCTCGCGGACCACTTTCAAGGCTCTCGCGGACCACCTTTGGTCCGCGGACCACCTGTTGGGAAATGATTTAGGGTATTTCGATACCGAAATCGAAAGAAATTTTACAGTATAAAGCGTGATAAAGTTCGTCGTTGTTTGACCATTCAATCTCCAATATTTGTTAATGATTAGATTAAGCCTTTCGATTATTTCGGAAGACGTTGACTCAGTTAGCCTTTGACCGAATCAAGGATAGAAAAATATTGGGCGTTGTCTCTCTCGCATTGTACTTGACCATCTATTGGATCGATTCATTGGTATCCCTGTAGACGCGATGTGAGAATGGGTTACTCATTTGTTGTTCGCTCTCACTATCGCTTCTTTGACAATGGGGCTGGGGGACGACTTTTTCAGGATGATCAAAGATAAAATGAAGAAGGAGAAGAAGGAGAAACTCAAGACGACCAATAGCTTGAGCGACTCGGAGGACAGATCGGAGGACACGAGTTTGGCTCAGGCGTCGACCGTCTCCAATGCGTCATCTTCGCCGGAGAAAACTAAATCCCTTACCGTCCCCAACAACGACGAGTCTGACCTCGGCGACATCAGTGGAAGTGAGGAAGGTGAGTGAACACCTATACCTACTCTTGCCCGACCCAAGAAGTAATGATTTGTACCTATTTACCCCTGAAAATGTATGCATATTCACAACCGAAACATAGCCCTATTGCCAAGGATCGGTACTTCAAGATTTCTGAAAATTATTAATAGGAACTCGATCAGTAAGGGCCTCTCTAGGAGGGACCAGTTATAGAATTTTGACATTCCAATTTTAATTTCATGAAAAACTAATGTTTGGGCCCCTTAGCTACGCACTAGGAATTCAAAATGTCAAAAATTTCTCAATTTCCTATTCAGTAAACGTACTCAAGGAAGATCGTGTGAGTTGGATTTTCGAAATTCAGTGTTTGAATTTTCATGAAAATCTCAAAATCGGCCTAGTTTTTTAAAGAACGCGTGAAACCCCATTTTTCTGTCCAAGACATTGATTCTGATCTTGAATTATTAGATAACTTAGGAGAGATAGAGATTTTGAAACATTATCGAATGGAATACAATAACTATTTTTCTCGATCATTGAGTTTTTTGTTCATTATTTTTTTGAATACTTGACTGGGCTCTAACTTGGGGCACTTTTGATGTTTGTAAAACTTTACAAAAAATCGGCCTGTTCTTAATTTAGTTTTTAACATAGAATACGTTTTCACGGAGACCTTCTTGCCGGAAGTTGTCTCTAACAACGACACATAACGTCACGAAAAAATGTATGTAACAACGACACAAAACAATGACATATAACAACGACACAAATATACAAAATGGTAGGTGTTACCGTTGCCTTATCTCCGTAGCTAATTTCTTTGCTATTCAACCGATGAAGCTAAAATTATTCTGTGCTCATATCTCTTTGGCCTTTAGGTGCAAGGTGTTTTTTTAGTTTTTTATTTTGACATGGATATGTCTTACACTTACCACAGCGTCACTTTTTTTCACACAAAATGTATAAACAAAACACCCCAGATCTCCGCTTATGACCGCTCCGTTTCTAGGGAAGCGTAACTCCGTTAGTTTTTGTCTCAAGAAAATCCTCTGACACTCGTTGGAAAGCTCTCAATTTAGCTCAAAATATCACGCTGTCAAATTCTCCTTCCCCTTAGTCCCTATTCCATAAAAGACGTAATTTGGCATCTACAAATGTTTTTAGTTATGGTGAGAAGACTTAAACCGCTTTAAGAGGCGTATTTTTCTTCCCTCGACGGCAAGGTAAAGCAGATACCTACCAATAAAGTTCATCCTAGGAGTGTGAAATTTGATAGGGAACATCACTGGGACATTTTTTAGAGACGAATGAAATGACGTACGCCATCCTGATTAGCTGAGTAAGCTCACTTACTTCCTAATGCTGTGGCTCTTCAAACATCTACATAGTTAAACCACCCTCTAGATATAATTGATGAATAAACGAACTTCCTAGTGAAGTTCATTCATAGTTATGTCAGGGGCACGAGAGGGTGGTTTACGCCTGCCCATTTCCGGACCCTGTATCATACACTGCCCGGGGACTCTTTCGACTAATGAAGCTTTCGGCACAGCGGAAAGTGATGCCAATGTGGCCGGGCTGAGTATTGGCTGGCACTACCTCCTGGAAGGCGCCTGTCCCGCTAATTTTTGAATTTTCTCTTTAAACTGGCTCTGTCTGACGCCGTGGCTGGGGGCTTCTACATTGTTAAACCACCCTCTAGTTCCCCTGACATAGTTATGAATGAACTTCACTAGGAAGTTCGTTTATTCATCAATTATTGATACCCCACTTTCTCAAACCGTTTGAAAATGTTGGTATTATCTAGTAGAAATATGTTAAACAAAAATTAAATTGGAAAATTATGGCATACGAAATGAAATCGCATAAGTTTCGGCTATTTTATTTGTTACCTAACTTTTTCTTAAGTCAGTGCTTCCATTCAATGGGTATCAATTTGTTGAAGGTTCGACGCCTGAGAGGCCATCCACTCCAACCTACACTGACGACTTATGTCTGCAGCGTCCTCGCCCTGCTGGTTACCAGCCCGTAACGGATGACAAAAAGGAAAGGAGCAAATCAAAGGGCTATAAGTTCAAATTCTACAACAAGAAGAAGGTGAGTTACCATCGTAAAACATTGAATGAGGATTTCAAGTTTATGCCTGTAATGTTGTATGCTGTATGATTTGCTCTCAACCAAAAACATGAGATTTGGAGGAGTAGCAAAGATGATTGCCATATTGCGCCCTCTTATAATATAAAACAAACTGAGATGCCTATCACACAGGCAGAGCTTTTCCCCCCACGTTTGTTTTGTTTGTATGTTCAAAGGGGTGATAATGATCAGTTTTGAAGGGGGATATCGATGAGTTTTCTGTCATAACACTGGATCCTCGTCTATCCCTGCTCGCTAGTAGTCAGAAGGAATAATAACTTCAACTCTTAAGAAAGCTTTTAATTTAGGTGTTTACAAAATACTCGAATTTCCTCTATACAGGGTGGCAGGGGATAAGTGACGAAAAATTTTTTGTGTTGGTCTGCATCGAAAATGTAGTAGCCGGCAACCGCAAATTTTTATCTCAATCCGTACTCGAGATATGATTTTTAAAGGTTTTTTTTTTTCAAGAAAACCGTGTTTTTTCCTTTTAAACTCAAATTTCTCCACTTTGCCTCATTTAATTTCAACTTTTGACCTCATTTTCGTAATCAGCTTTGAATTTTCTATAAGAATAGTGTACTTGAGATCTAAAAAGTACCATCCGAAGACCCTCGCATCAGCTCAAACATCGATTTTGAAAAAATAAAATTTCTGAAAATCGTTAAAACTTTACTACTCTTCCAAAAAAAAATCTTGAAAACTGGCAAATCTCATGAAAACTGTTTCATCTGCTCTTTCCAACGGTATAATCAATTTTACTTTTACTTTGTTATTTAGGGGAGAAAATTATGTTTTAATGTTAAAAAATGTGGGTTTTTCGAAGAAATTGTTGGTTTTCTCGAAAGATGTCCCTCTATGTATTTTTTTCTCGCTGGATCGAATGGAAACGCTTGCAGGTCTGTCCAACTACGTTATAATCGAGTTTTACACTTTAATTAACTAGTTTTACCCCATAACACACATACATTTAAGCGTAACAAGTAAGCTAAACATTTGCGAGTTTAAGTGTAAAACTCGGTTATAACGGAGTTGGAGAGATCTACAAATGTTACAATTCGATACAGCGTGAAAAAATACATCTAAACCGACCCCATACTCGTAGGTTCATGGAGGGGAAAAACCCACATTTTTCAACATTAAAACATAATGTTCTCACCTAAATAACAAAATGAAAGTAAAACTGATTATACCGTTGGAAAGAGTAGGTATTAGATGATGCAGTTTCCATGAGATTTGCCAGTTTCCAGGATATTTTTCGGAAGAGTAGTAATGTTTTAAAGATTTTCAGAAATATTATTTCAAAATCGTCAATGTTTGAGCTGATGTGAGGGTCTTCGAATGGTACTTTTTAAGAACCCAAGTACATTATTCTTGTAGGAAATTTAATGCTGATACCGAAAATGAGGTCGACAGTTAAAATTAAATGACGCAAAGTGGAGAAATTTAAGTTTAAAATGAAGAAACACGGTATTCCTGAAAAATCCTTTAAAAAATCATATCTCGAATACGGATTGAGATAAAAATATGCGGTTGGCGGGATTTTACTAAATTTTAACGTTTATTATTAAAAATGATGAACCAAAAACATAGTCACGATATTAGTAATAGAATATAAGTTACTTTTTGTGGGGATAATGATCCTGCCTTGGTATACAACTCTAAAGAACAGTTTGTGCCCTGGAATATGCTTCGTGCAATTTACTTGAAGTTGAAAACGTCAATACCATAAGTAGCGTATAATAGGATATCCGCCGATAGGTACTTGGTTTTAGTAGTCTATCGGATGAAGAGAAGGTAGGCTGGTATCTAGTAGTTATTATCCCCGTAGCCTCACCTCTCACCTTGAAGATCCGCTCCAGACTGAATTGATCCCGAGCTCCTGTGTCACGTGACACCTGCTCCGTTCAAGAAATATTTCCGAGAGGGCCCGGCGGTTTTGTTTTCGGTTTTTTTCCTCTCTACAATCAACTTACATAATCTCTTCCAATGCAAAGTCTAAAGTCAGTGTCCTACAGTTCCTTTGTGGCGTCATTAACTTTAGATAGTGAACCGCCTTACTGTTGGATTTGACCACTTGTAGTTGTCCTTCAAGAGAATCTTCGCGTCATGGTTCGTACTTAAATGTTTACGGATTTCCCGTGACTCCTCTCCTTCATTTCTATAACCCTGACATCCCCTCCCTTTGTTTAATAGTCGAATCATGGGTTAATGCATGATTTTTCACCGTAGATTCTACTACTTGCAGCAATTTTGTTTTCTTGTATGAATTTTCTTAGAATGATGAATATTTAAAAATCAAAATTTCCGAAAATTAGAGGGGCATTCTGTAACGAATCTTAGAATTTAACGCTTTTCCATATAGGTACTTTTTTTTTAAATGAGCATTTATTTTTTTATAATTTCATCATTACACAATATACTTTTCATATACCAAATGCGACAGTTCCCTTTAAGAAAAATCTTGTGCTGGGAATCTTGTGCTTGTACATCTATACGTATGTACGTGCGAGTGTGTGTGTGATTATCATTCCAGAAGATAACTCTCAGAATTTTAGTCAAACAAAGTTTATCAGTGATGAACTAAACATTAAGAAATTTGTGCGCAAAATTATGCTGAAAATGTACTTAAATTTCAATAACATTAATTTGCTAAAAATGGATGAAACAGAAAAGGCTAAAAATCCAAAATCATTTTTAAGATATAGAATATCATCAAAAAAATTATTTTTTTACTCAAAGTGCTAAAATTTCATAACCATGCAACATAATATGATATAATATGATAATTTACGAAAATTCGCTCATATGATCATGCTGCATGACTGGAAGTTTGTTAGCACCTAACTAAATTCTATTGTGGTAGTAGTAGTTTTTGCTTCCGAATCATCTAAGTTGCTATTATGTTTAGGAGGTTAGAAAAGTGCTGTAAAATCATGTTTTTTACTCAGATTTTACGTTTTGCACCTTCTTGATCAATTTTGGGTTAGTGTTCCTACTTTTTTTTTTTTTTTTTTTTTTTTTTTAGTTATCCTTCTATAAATGCTCTAAGTAACAGAAAACCCCATACTAACCAACTGTCCGATTTCGACTATATGTTTACTAAATGGTCCCTCTTGAATTTCGTTGCAGCTAAAATGGTTAGGGATGGTTAGTGCAAGTGAGTTTACGCTAGTTAGTTTTATTCTATAGGTTTTAGGTTCTTTTCTTCTCTTTAGATTCTATTAGGTTTACCGCTAGGTAGTTTTATTCTATATTCTGCTTAAGCTGCTGGCTATCAACACTTAACACATAAAACTTATTAGTTTATTTCTACGAGTTCATCCTAGAAATTTGGTGTTCGGTTTCCTCCGTGATTTCGACCTTTATCTTGTAAGAACCCTCATAGCTGCACACAGAACAGCTCATTCAATATACTGCAATATATACTGCAATAAGCTGCATGTATACTTCAAAATCAATATACTGAATATTGATAGTTGAATAGTAGAATTGAATCAATATACTGTTAGAAAGAGACTTCTTAACATGTTTAAAGCAAATCATAACTTTATGAGCAGTACGATTGGATGCAAGCCACCTAGGGAAGGGAATTCATTCAAAATTCGAAATCGGAAAGCCCCTAAGCGCAAAAAGCTTGTAGAAACTTTGATTTTGGAGTAAAAAAGTCCTTAGACTTCTCGGACGAACTCAAAAGCTTCTATACATTCGGTAGTGAGAACGGGGGGGGGGGGGGGGGGGGGAGTTGATCTAAGTTTTTTTTTTTTAAATAGTTGCTATTCAATATCTTTTCACCGTTTCTTCAGGTTATGTTTCCACACAACTATTAACTTATAAACTGCTAAACCCTCTCTTTTGGTCTATAAAATCTTGTTCTAGTGACGAGAAAGGTACTACACCCAACATGGCACTCGTTTTTCATTGGTCATCACTCTTCTGTGTGCTACGTTTCTTCGCCTTATCATAATTTCACGAACGTACCGATAACGTGACGGCTCGTAGCATGAAAAAACACCTGAGCTAATTTTTACTGTCGTTAGGTTTTTTTCGCATTCGCCCTAAATTGTGTACTACTATCTATTGACTTCTATTAATCTGGCATATTTCTATGATATGAACAAAAAGCTGGTCAATTACTGTTACTTGAATCCTATTTACCCAGAATGATTCCTTGATAATCTAATAGCTTAAATAAACATGTATTCTTGACTTGGCATGATGACGATGCTGGAATGTTTGTTGGATATTTTCGTCTTCTACTTCGAATAAAAGTGAAATGCAGTGATGAACTCACTTCTCGCCTTGAAGTTTTCGATAAGCTATAAGTTATAATTAGGGATAAAATGTGCGATTTTCCATATTTAAACATAACCAAGTTCAACCGAGTTGAATCCAGTGTGCCCTAGGTAGATGAGGTTGCGCCTTTTATACTAAGCGACTACCTCTAGGAAGAATAATGAAACCCCCCAAGACCTCCCGTACATTTGTACATAACAGTAAACAGTAGGTATCTAGTTGCCTAGCTGCTGATAAGGGCTAGTGAATGGTTGAGATATTCAGAAGTACGACTGATTTTTAGTTAATCTGTGAGTGCAATTGTACTCTTCTCTGACACCCTTCACCGTTCTGGAAATCTGATAGATTGAAGGAAGTACGCTTGAAAATGATTAGGATAATGGTATCTCCTGTAAATAGTTACATAAGGTCGGTTATTATGTCCGAAGATATATGATAGCTCTGCAGTTCGGATTCGAAAATGGTCCTACCTTTTCCTGTGGTATTACCTACCCTGTTGAATGTTGTAAAAGGGGTTGACGATGGGGTAAGACGTCATAACTTTTTTTTACTTCTTACTATTTTGATATTGTTTTCTGAATGTTGTACCAAGGGTCGAGATAATCATCCAAGTTGGCGCATTAATAATATCGTAAAAATGGTCATATTTACGTTTGTCTTCCGTATCATGTTACACACTCACTCACTCACTGCTCGGGGTTTCCATTGGAAAAGAGTTTCAGGCACCATAATCAGCGTATTTCATCATGTTACACATTTGTATTTGATTCTTCACTTGTGATGACATAACCTAACCTAATATAACCTTTACAAATAGATATTAGCGCAAGAGGAATACGTTTGTAGTGATGGGTGTGGCAAATGGCTTCCTCATATCATCGCGATTGTATGGTTTGCATAAAATTATAGTTCGGAAAGGATGAGAGGGAGGAGGTACGGTTGGGTTATTGTTAATATTAGTTATTAAAGACACCTTCGTAAGGGTGAAAACATGCACTGTAATTTAAAAATGAAATTAAGATGACTAATAAGAATTTTGCGCATGCACAGACAGAAACTTTTTTCAATTCTGGAAAGGGCAATTTCACCTGTTTTATTTTATTCCATCAGCTAATATAACTCCTAAAGCTCTCCAAAAATGTGCAATAAGAAGGATATCGGGTAATTGTTAGCTTAACCCAGGTAAAGAAAGCTAAATGACATCATAGGGGAACGACTTAACCTCCCCGTCAGCCTGGTGAGGAGGGAACCACAGCGCCGTTCGCCTATAGCGTCATTTCATTTTTTCTATCGGTTTTTTGTCTAAACCGTTTAGAGTTTTGAAGGCAGTTGGGTATTTTCAAGGCCGCATAATCCGATTTATAGATGAAAATGGCAAATTCTGACCCACAGTTTCCCATTATGAAATTCATAATGGGAACCCCCAACCCCCTAGACAGAGGCTAGTCTTTTTCTCCTCCTCAATCGCTTGTCACGTCCAGCCCCAACACAGAAAGTTACAAGGTTGGGTTATTTTTCCGTTACACTACAACCAAATGTTTTGTGGGGATTTTTCTCTCGAGTAATAATAATTTTTTTCTCTATTTTATAGATTCAATTCTTCATTCTTTTTCTTTGCTGCTGTTTTCTTTATAACAGGTTCCTGAAACTGTTGACGTAGAGGAGGGAGTGGAGGCAATGGAAGAGACTCCTGCTGAGATCAAGCCGTTACCTATCCCTAAGAAGAAGTACCACATCACTGTTCACAGATTCCCTTGGACTGCAGTCGCTGCAGTCGCTGTACTTCTACTCGCATATTTCTGCCAAAAACCCAGTTTCCTGGTAAGGATTTTAGTGATTGAGTTTGGCTAATACCTTTACGGTCTGGTTTTTCGACCTAGAATAATACTTCATTATTTTATACAATGGTTTCATTATAAGATACCTAACCCTCCTGCTCGAAACCCTCGTTCACTGATTTTGAATACGCTTAACTTTAAATAACTCAACGGCTTTGTAAAAATTTCGTGGATTTGCGGATTAGCAAGATGCACCTTTGATATCTCACAATTTAATCAACCTTTCTGAGATGATTCATATAAATCTCCTAATCGTTAGCTTACAATTTTATTGCGATCAGTTCAGACTATTGGCCGTAAATAGTGGATCATCACAAATTGTCGTATTTCCCTGGAGATTTCATGAATCTTATGGGATTTTTGGGAATCATGGTGGCTTACTGGTTATGTATTTATTTATGGTTACTGGATTTATTTCGACGTGTTACAAACCTTACAAAATGAATGTATATATCAATCGTGTATTCCATTGCGATTGATTAATTATTAGTTTCATCTTAATATGAAACATTTATTATATACTCAATTTCTCTAGTACTTTCCCATAAACAAATACGTTTCTCTCAAGAATCACCTCAATCTCAATATTTATATTCCACAGCTTATCTTGAAATGGTTAGAAACTTGAGTTCAATGGTATCTTCAGTGTATGCACAAATGCTGAATCTCATTATCATTATCTTATTATCTCATTACCAATTCTGTAAATCTCTATGATCATCTCATTATCTCATTATGAATTGTGTAGTGTAGAAGTTTAGTTTTTACCTACTTGGTAAAATGAATAACATGAAAGTATGTAGATGTTACCTTGAGAATTCGGGAATGCATTCCAAAACCATTTAACAAGGTAAGTACCTACTTACATTGTAAATCTACCGATACAATCATTGTACAATTTGTAAAACTACCGAATTAATTTTCAGTCTGGCATCCTTGTTGGGGTAGTTCTCTCTTTCGTTGTGGCCTTGTGGAGCGACCATCTCTACAGATGGATTAGCGTCGTGGATCCAGAAACCAACTTCCTCCACGGCAACTACAATTACGAAAATGTCCCTTTCCTGTCGGACAAAGTTATTAAAAAGGACTCAACGCCTCCAGAGCACAAGTATTTCAAGGTATCAACAAACTGCAAACTTAACTGTTGGATCATCAAACTCTGTGGGGTCAAGAATTTCTGTCCGTTGGAAGGTAATGGTGCATGTGATCGATTTGAATTTGAATCGCGTGTGGTCATTTGGCAAAATAAATCCTATGGTACAAATACAGATACCAGTTTGCGATTCCGCATTATGCCAGATTTGACACAGTCTGTCCATCATTTGAGAAAAACCAAATTAGGTGAAAAGCATGTGCCCACACCGTGACTAAATTTTTCGTTTGTTGTGTAATTTAAACGAGCGTGATGAATTTATCTCACTTACTCTGTAAGAAATGTTTAAACCTCAGTTATAATTATACTCTTATCCGCGTGTTAGTTTTTATATTTTTCTTTAGAATGGACTATACCGAGAATATTGAACCCAACCAACTCAAATTCTACAAGTATTTTTAATGCCACGATTTTTCTAAATTTTCCACGTTGAGTTTTTCAGTTTTTTAAAGTTTGAAGAGGGTCTCTTGTCTTGGTGGGGGGGTCTGGGTAACTACCTGGTCCTCTGGTATTTCTCATTTTCACGAACTAATTCACTCGCGACGAAGTTATGGAAACCCATTTCAAAACGAAAGTTAGTGAAAAAAAAAGTTGTCTATTTCCACGAAATTTAACTCTTTATTTTTCGTGGAAATAGACTTTTTTTTCACTAACTTCCGTTTCTCATTCACACTTTGAAAATAAGTTCAAGAACAAGTCGAGGTACGTACGATATCTATCAGTTCTTTGAACACACCAACATTAGCATTAGGTTCATATTAACGCACAAAGCTCACGATGGAAAATTGATGGTGATTAAAGTTCTGGTTAAAAACTAGGACTTTTCGCTTTTTATTGCAAATCATTATGGAACACACCACGACTGCTGGTCCATCTTGGTGAGCCATAAGTAAGATAATAATGCCTAATACAATGCACTGTATAATGTGCCTAGTACACAGAGGTACCTAAAAGTTTCGGTATCTACGTTTGTCACGGACTTAGGTACCCTCTAGGGGTCTAAACCCGCGCAGTAAATAGAGAGGGGAATGTGACAGTACCGTAAAAGATACAGCTCTTACTAATAGAGTATGTGCTATGTTTGGAGAAGATTTATTTTCCGGTTCTCAGATCCTCATCTATCGTCAAATGCAGCATTCCAAGAACCCGAGAATAACGCGTTCAACCAGGCGCGAGAGCGACGGACAGACGCACATTCTCTTGAATCTGACGGGAACTGTCACGCGTTTTGCCTTGAGGGGGAAGATCGCTGAATACAATATAGTTTTTTTGATTTGCCTAGTTTTTTCATGATGTTCTGACTTTGGCTGTTCTGCTCTCTCCAACACAACTTCCAATTATTTTATGGGAAAAGATTTTTGGCCAATCTATTGGGATACCTACTGGTTTAATCGTGAAGTGGCTAATGCTCCTACCAAGATTAGGTTTAGTTTGCGTTCATTATAGGAAATATTCGACTTAAGCAAGAACTTACGTAAAAGGATAAACATATTACAGCGTATTCAACACTGTAAATTTTCATTTAATAGTGTCTAGACAATTCTGTACCAAATTCAAAAAACTGGTTATTTGTGGAGCCCTGTGCCAACAAAAAAGTAAATCATAAGATGTAGGTACCACATAAAAAAAACTATGACTTTGGACAGAAATGTGATTTGCTCATTTGCTGGGTGTAATAGGTAAGTAACGCATTGAATACTAAACTATAGAACTGGTAAGGCGATGTTATAATACTAGTATGTTAAAATCCAAATTATTGGGTATCATGAGCTCAATCTGAAATTGAACTGACATAATGAAGTGAACGTTTTCATTTAATAAAAATCATCCTACAATGGTCATGCTGTCTCTGTGATTATTTTTCATTAAATTAAAGGTAAACAAAATAAACAGAAGTCGTGCCAGTTCTTTATGTCTGAACTGTCATTAAATCATTTAATATTTGTCACAATGCTTGTCATGCATTTGCTTGGCAAATATTTGTGCAAGATAATATTTGTGAATGCATGTCCCTTGTCGTTTTTTAGGGGTCAGAGTGACCTTCGTCAATTGTTAGGGCTGCCTGTTCTGTAATGGGCAAGCAGCCCCGAAAGCCGCCATGTTGGGTGGGTCCAGGCCGGTCAGGGCGCTCTGGCCCCTGCTGGCTACACTCGGGAGTTTTGAGCATCCCCCCTTTTCTTCCTCCCTCCTCGACCTTTAGTCCTGTTCCCCGTGGACATTTATTTTTAAAATGACGTTTGCTCTATCGTTTGTTGTTGATGATGTTTTATGGCAATCAACAATTTATTATTATTATTATTATCACTATATCATGGATCCCTTCTTGTTTTGATATTATCCGAATCACTAATTTAAAATATAGACTTTAGATATTGAAATAGTCATTTTGTTTGTCTTTGAAACACAATTTTCCACATATACTCCTCCGTTTGTTATTTGTTTGATTGCAACAACAAAAATATGTCGATCATTTGTAAAAAAGCTTCTTGCTAGAATCATGTAAGTCTTAAAGCCTTGAGTTTTGATTCTGGAAAGAAATTGATCCCCATTTGCTTCCGATTACTTGAAACTCTTTGTTGTGCCATATATATTTATATTTAAATTTTATAATGTCACTTTATTTTTCAGGGTTGGATGAATGAATTACCAGTGGACTACAACCCACAAACCTATCATATTTCTCAGACTGAAACAGTATACGTAAAATTAGTTGGAAGTGTCTTGCGTCTTTGCTCTCCAAAAGGGAAAATACCTAAACGAGCGTTCTGGAGTGAACCGAAACACACCATGAAATTCACCAGAGAACGAGCGTTCGATATTGGTCACTGTGAAGTTCAACTTCTGCCAGAAAATCTAACAAATAAAAGGTAATTGGTTGTATAGCATTGTTGTTGGACTCATTTGAATGTTTATCACTTCTAATTGCACTGGTATATTTCAAATGCTGTTACGATATTACGGTTTGTTCCTCATCTGCTCCTCTTGTTCCATAGTAATGCATAGGCAATATTTTTCGATATAGGGGGGGCCTTCGACTATTTGTCGTGGCCAGCTATCCAACTAGGACTTGAATCCAGAGGGGTTGATTCCCCAATTATTACGTGGTGCAAATCCTATCTATTAAATAGAAAGATCACCTGCTCTCTAGGTAATAATGCTTTGCTCACTCTCTGCCATCATGTGCAATTTTTTGCGGATGACTGGGTAGTTCAAACCAGGGGTTCAAACCCGTCGGTGATCACAAGGAATTCCAATACCATACTGAGACTCCTTGAACAATGGTGTAGAAATAAGGGACTATTAATTAATCCCAACAAAATTGAAATACTTACTTTATCAAGAAAACGACGTCCTCCACAAATAACAAGACTGTCATACCTAAACACTAACCTCTCACCCACTGATAAGGTGAAGTATAGCTAAATAGTTATTGTTTGTTGTTACTGATGATGGCCTAACCATCGAAATCGATTTAACATTGTAACCCTTTATTTTTCGTGGAAATAGACGTTTTTTCACTAACTTCCATTTCGACTGTACAAGGACAAAAGTACGAACAGGCCTCCATATAAACCATAATGGGCCTCCATATAATAAACCGGCTTCCGTATAAATGGGCCTCCCTAGTAGATTGGAATGGAGTGGTCTGGATGCCCGCATCACAAAAAAGATATATATACTATATAAATATCATAAATCAAACCTTTTTAGTAAAATACAGATTTATTGGGCAAACAAGATGTTTTTCATGTGTCCCATGAAAACTAAATTGTATACTGATAAGCGGTTGAAGTGTCGGTGTAGACAGATCGTTGAGTTGAGTGAAGACCCAAATCGAAAACTCGGATAGTTCAAATTCTAGTTTAAGTGTTCCAGAAAATTGTTCATTTTGATATTACCTTTTCTTTTATTACACAGTTTATCCCAGCAGCCTTACTTTCGTTTTACTCAACTTTTGTTTAGACATTTTAAAGATACTTCCTCCAAGAGTTCCACGATTCCCTCAGAATGTGACCACTTCTATTTTTCAGGAAATGGAGTAGAAAATATCCTATGGTCATTTACCTCTTGCCCTCTTCGCATTTAGGGACAAGATGGGCAGAAAGCAAAAAGAACCTGTTATCTGATAGTGACCACAGCAGAAGTTCACCCGTTAATGAAAGTAAGAGTTTCAAGAACAACTTCATTAATTAAACTGAGATTTTAACATGATTTAATTTTGATAAGTTCAGGTTACCAGTATCCCAAGGCTGGGCATTTTGACTCGTCTCATAATTTGTAATTTTTCTCCACTTTTTTGAAAATCCACCTATAATTTCAATTTTAAGAATTTTTAAAAGCTGAGGTTTGTATCCGTGATTAAAATGGGCCTCTTTTTCTCTGGAAATTACAAAAATAAGTGAAAAAAGGAACAGGCTTCTTCTCGGTTTCTAATTGCAATATATCAAGAACTATTTGATTAATATTTTTATTATTTTATGAATAGGTATCTACCTGTTTTGTAAATTTTGTTGTTCAAGTAGGTACATAATATATAAGTCTGTAACAGCTAGACATTGAAATATAGGTTAACGAATGGAGTGCTTGCAATTACATTGCGCACGGTGACTTTTCAGAGAAAAATATTTGAAAAAACCCGCAGAACCGCGGATTTTTGAAAAGCTACCCTGTGATCCTTCCCACGTTCCGCTATCTTGCGAGATGCGGAAATTCTCGTCACTTTAGTTGAAAGATTGTTGGATGGTGCAGGTGAATGACTGGGCGGTTGAAGAAAGGCACCAGCCTAGGGTGGACTAAACAGTCTTCTCCTCGACGTACTATTATAAATTGTACTCAATCTTTCCCAAAGGTAAGTTGAGTTAGTAATTATAGTACGGTCTTCATAGAAGACTGTTTACTTCTGCAGCCCATTTAGAGATATAATTCACCTGCTGGCTAGGAGAGGTGGTGAAGGCGTGAGAGAGCTCAGGAGTAAATCCAGACTATAAAATTTTCACTAGTGGTCCACCAGAGCCCTAGTAGGTAGCGTTCCTGCCCTGCGGAGGGGGGAGGCCAAGGGCCGATCCACCAGAACCACTAATTCCGCCAACCCCCTCGCAGGGAAGAGATGAAAGGAGGATGGTAGATGGTAGGGGGGGGGGCAATGGCCGATCCACCACAACTGTTAATAATCGAATTATGGTAACCATGGGTCTATTGTGTCGGCAAAGTATAGGAAATGACAGCTGGGGCAGATGGTGTCCCATGGATAGTCAAATTGAGACCTTATATACGAGAAGGGCACATAGGCCTGATAGTAGGACATTTATGGTGCAAGCTAACGAGTAAAGCATAAACTCGCAACAAGAAAAGAAAAGAAAACATGCATAAATAATGTGTGTAGATCACTCCATAATGGGAGTACATGGTGCTCAATGGAGAGTCAAATAGAGCTGTTATGAACGGATGTGCATAAATGTAGTAGCATAAATAAATCATGTGCGTAGGTTACTCCCCAATGGAGTTAAATGGCAAATGGTGCTCAATGGGTGTGTAGGGGTCCCATATATTGCCCTATGCCTCCCAAACACACCTGAGCCACTAGTATATGATGATTCTCCCCCCCCCCCTTTTCGCCCTGATATCAGGTAAAATGGGGGAGCAGTGGTAGGTGTGTCCCATCCAGGATAAATGGAGATAAGACAAATGGTAATCGTGCATAAAAATGTACATGTGTATCAATTATGAGATTTGTGAAGTGAAATTGAGCCAGTAAGTTTTTTAAGACAAGTATGTAAGCTGTTCTCCCCTCGAATGGCCAAGAAATCAATCGTTCAAGTATCAATCTGGCCGAAGTTCAGTAATTTCAAATCTAGGATACTCATAAATACAGAATGTCCTTTTTGTGCAAAATTTGAGAATACCAGCCAAATGGCTTCCCCTCTTTCACATTAATATGCCGGTCCCTATGTTCGGGAGCCCACCACCCATTGACTCTGTGAGGAGTGTAGATACCCCCCCCCCCCCCCATCGCTTGGGTGAGTTACCTGTTCAGGTAGAATTATCATATTGGTCACCACGATATCCATAGCAGATTCCCACCAATTTAGTTTGATCAGTGCTGCGGCGATGACGCCTCGAAGGAGAGTACCTTGAACGCTTCCACCGTCTCTTAACCTGTCCCCTGTCGGGCCCACAAGAGTCGGACAGGTTATGGTTGTGCTTTAATACCACTGAAGAACGATCGAAGCATCCCCTTAAGTACCTTGATGCTCTAAGTATCCCACAGGAGGCTCGAGTCTGGTACTATAGAATAATCTTTGCTCTGAGGAGATGAACTACCAGAATTGCAGACAATAAGAATTTCAGCGAACACAGAGTTTCACGACTCAGTGTTTCGAACGTTTGCAATCCGATTCATCGATACACGATGTTGAAATGTTGTCAAATTGCAGAAAAACGAAACGACACTGTAAAGAAAAAATAAAACTGAGATTTTGAAACGAAAAATATGAAAGTAAAAGCTGTAAGCTCAGGAACGAAACAAGTTGTGCGGCGGTGAACGTACAAAGTGACGAGAAAGTCCACATCTCACAAGATGGTGGAGCGTGGGGAGGCGCTCAGGGTAGCCAACATAGGGGAGCGTAAACTCTGGTGGCTTTTCAAAAAATTCACGGTTCCGTGGGGTTTTTCAAATATTTTTCTCTGAAAAGTCACCGTGCGTGATGGGAAACATGCTGTTGCATAAGTTAACAGTCTTTTACTAAGACTCTACTATAATATATAACCACATCAACTAGTGGGGTGAATTCATTCAAGGGTTAGTCGGGACATCATACGAGAAGTAATATTTTTAATTGGCTGCTTATGTTTTTATTTTTTCACCATATTATAATAGGGACATATTTTATATTTATATTTTCTCAACTATTTGTACGCACCATTTGTGAACGTACCGTTTGTTTACACTGGAACATCGTTAGGTACTTTTACTGCTCACTATATTAGTGCACATAAAAGGTTCGTTCGGCTAAGGGTTCTGGACGAGTTCAGGACGGGACGGCATTCTGAAAGGGGAGGGGATAGGATCAGTTCGGTACCGTTCTTAACCGAACGCCTCCTGAACTCGTACTGAACTGGTAGCCTACATTGCAACCTCCCTTCATTTTTTATTGTATTTTTTACGGTATTTGTCTGTTGTCTTCTCTCGCTTTTATCGAATGTATCCTCTGTTTTATATCGTTTTATAGAAGGTGTTATCTGTATTCAACAAACTCTAGTGATTAGCTAGTAAAAGTTACAATCTGGTACAGTAAAAGTATCAACTGGTATAGTAAAAGTTAAAAATCTGAGTCAATCATTTTAATTCAAAATTATTCAACAAAAACGACAAGACGACACACCCAAACAGTAAACAAAAATATTGAGATGATAAGCGAAACGATGATAAGACGATGTGAGAAGCAAAAATATCTAGTGCGCTTATCTCGGACTGTCGGTCCGGACTAAAATCTCAGTACTGGTTGAACTGGTCCTGGACAGTAATGGATGCCTAAACGAACAGCGGACTGTCGGTACTGGATGAGTTCTACGCCTCAACGAATGCCAAAAAGGGGGCGGGGACCATCCCGAACCGCTCAGAATCCTTAGCCGAACGAACCTAAATGTCCTTTTTGATGATTTCCCAACTTACTTCATTATGAATTACAGTCACCTCAACTGGCGGTTTTGGAACGCCTACATAAACCTATTCCATATATGCTAACATATAATGAAAAATAATATACTTATGTATATTTTTAATAATAAACACAATTCAAACACAGTTTACATTGGAAATAAGAAACGGGATAACTTCAAATGGAAACTTGAAAACCTGCTGCGCAAATTTGGAAAAGAAGGGTCTGGTTTTGGTTCTGTGCCTGAAGACTGTTTCGGCGATTATGAGTTGGAGCCCATAGACAATGATGTTTTCCATAGCGATTTAGGTAACACTGACAACAATATTCTTGACTAAGGCCCGGTTTCACTACCTCAGTTTAAAGTGCTTGATTGTGGTAACTGTCAGTTGAATCAAGAGGTATGTTCCAGCGAAGGCATATTCAGTAATCATTTCCTCCATTTTGAATGCGTTGCACAACTACACTGTCATTACTTCAGTTACTTGACTTCACAAGCCCTCCCGTTCCTGCTCCTCGAGGTGCATTACCCCTGCTAACATCTTGTTCTTGTATCTTCTGTTCACTCGAACTGAAGAAACGTCTCCTTCAAACCTGAAAACATCCAGAGAGAAGAGAAAAACGACAACTCCCTTCAAAAGGCTGTACTTGAATAGTACAATAATAAATCAAGATAAGTAGAGAATCTTTATTAAAGGATCTTTATTAAAATTTAAAAATGCGAAAGACGGTGTTATGGAATTTGGAGCCCTAGTAGGGGAAATATTTGATGTGGTAGAGTGAGAGCTTTCTAATGGGAGGCAAACGATTTTTGTGTGGAAACTAAGAAGTTAGCTTTCCTAGGAACTTACTGGTTGTCAGTGAAATGAGTAAGAAAACAAATTTTGTAGCCCAAAATCCAATCTCATGTCCTTATTTTGGTCATGAGACTACTGCCAACTGGCTGGGGTTCGTATCCCAGTGGGTGCAATTTTTAGTTCTTTCTTCCTTGCAACTTTTTTGTTTGCATTTATTCATTCTTTTTAGTTAATTCATTTATTTTCTTTTGGTAGGTGTCCAATTATATTTCGATAATGCACCACAGACTCAGTTTGATAGGTAATTTTTTATGGATCAGAAGAATCCAATATCTCCTTCCAAGAAAATGGAAGTCGTGTTAAGGAGTCCTTAAGCAATCATGCCTTGTGGTCTCCCCCCAGACCAGCTGGGAAGAGCCTCCTGAGAGGAGACTGTACACACAGTCAACGTCCTTGGCAGGTACTAAGTACCCGTTTTAACCTACAGGTCGAGGCTTTGAACCCTAGCTCGCATTACCAACTAAGCAGGTTGGTGTACCCAAGTTTATGGAAATCCACATAACTCCAAATGCCGAGATCCGCGAAAGGAGACCCACCCCCGCGAGTCAACTCTCACACACCTCTATCCCACATCTGCAGAATTGGCTGCACGTTAGGGGTGGTGAAACCACTGCCCTCGCGAATCCAACCTCAACTGGGGGGCAGCCAGGTGGTGCTTCGACAAAGTCTATGCATCTGTAGCCTGGGGCTCTCCCCGCCCGTGGTACCATTTACTGGAGATCGCGTCATACTGCACCTCTCCATTAAGGCCAGAATGGTCGCTAGCCCGACACAGAGTCCATTCAGTCCATTCAAAACCACCAAACTCGTTATTATGCAAGAATGAATGTTGCTTTCTATATTTGGTGTCCAGTTCACTGTCACATTTGGGAATTGTTGATAACTTGATGAAGCAATCGTGCCCATCGGTTGGGTCCTTAATACAAACTGGTATCATAAACAATATCCCAGTCATAGTAAAAAAGGTGGAACTCAAAACTTTGTAACTTAGTATCTGTAACAGGTCGCCGTAACCCAATCGAATCATAATTATTTGAACTCGATTCCTTAAGGCTTGATACAGCCTAAGGGTAGTGCTATTTCCATTAATCTAGTTCTCAAACTGAAAAATTATGTTACGGTAGTCTACGGGAAAGGTATACTGGCAGCAGTGCTCCTAGCTGTGGGACTTCAACTAACTTTACATGTTCACGGATGTTAGAGTCATAAGAAAACATAACATCCGTGAAGAATCCCACGTTCTATTTTTTGGCAAGATGTACCGCTGGAACATGTCTCACAATCAATGTCTGGAGGTGGCCAAATGTGTTAGCAGTTGAGAGGTTGTTTCGAGATTTTTACATCTGATGATTCATCGATTTTCTGGACATGTTAAAGGTATTGTCACTTCATCTTCGGGATGGTGAAATCGGACCTGAAGAAAGCATCAGCTGTGTTACGTTTTTCCCAGTGGGAATCACTGTTTTGTTCAGTTAATGGGAATTCGGTTTGGTCGAATATTACATTTGATTTGCTTAATATTCCGCTCTTTGGTTACTTTATGTTCTTTACTGTGCACATGGTTGTAGCTTGATTTTGTTCTAGCTTTTGGTATTGTCATTCGTTGCTTTTCAATCCAATTTCTTGATTGGAAGTGGTTGTACGTTTTTAAAATTGTTCATTCTTCTTCTTGCTATGTGTGCTTGTTTTGAATTTTGTTGGTGATGGGTGTTTATATGTTGGGAATTAAAGTATAACTTCTTAAAGTATTTTATTCCATGTGTTAGATTAATATGAAATTATTATTGGAAAATTATAATTATGTAGATTTATGAGTGGTATGCGTGAATATTTGGACATGCTGGAAAAGGTGCATGTCCATTTTTGTGGCAAGACTGTTTCAGTTTTGTTGATTTCTGATTAATTAATCCACTACATCCCTAATTAATTGTATTGTACAAATAGCTATTGTATCGTAGTGTTCTAGCGTTCAGGTTTTTTCCCCTTTTTTGCTGCATTTTATGGGTCTATGAGGTAGAATTATATTTGCACACTCTAGTGCTAACTCTGTTAGGGATTTCAGAACTGTTATCCGTTGATATTTTAATGTTATCTGCCCATTGGATGCAGCTTCTACATCAAGTTTCGTGGAATATTTTCAATGAATGTAAAGTGCGCTGGAATGAAAAATTTCGTAATCCAAAGGTCACAATCTACGTTCCTCGGTGTGAGGAGATGTCAGGGTTTGTGGTACCTCAAACGACTGCTTGGAATGCTATTTGGGATTTGCTTCTTGTTAATCCTTAATAGAGAAAGACCAATCTTCAACGAATCCTAATCATAACCTCCATCTCAACGTTCATATTGCACCCTCATAATTTTGGCCAATTGAGTTGGCTTATTAGATAAAATTGAGAAGCATTGCAGAATTGTTAGCATTCATTTCCGGAAGATTTCTTTATTTTGGTTTTTATTTTTTTCGAAATTCGGGATCACCGACCATTTCTTATCGTAATGGGTTCGGTTTTATGATGAAATGCTTGCTTCTTTCAGAGATGGAGAGTCTGGATAAAACGCCTAGAGATTCGCCTGTTCCGTCCATGGGTTCTGGTGAAGCTACAAATAAAAAATCCCCCACAGGCTCTCCCACCCACAGTAAAGAAATGAATCCTGACGACAAGGAGAAGAGTTCCAGAAGTTCAAGAAGCTCGCCGGAAAACAGCCCGAAAAAACTCATGACTGTTCAAGAAGACGTAAGAATAACTCTACACCTTAAAAATAATCTCCCTTAATTAGTCAAACTTTAAAACGCTGAACAGTAAAAGTCACAAGTTTAATATTGAAGAAGGTTGTATGATATGTATTTCAAACCTTTCCTACCTCTATATGGTTCAAAATCATCTACTCTCCCGTCAGATGTTCCTATGTCGTTACTATTGTTACCTGAACGTGATTATCATTGTAGCACTAGGGAGGGGTCAGCCTGTCTGGGAAACAATTTGAAGACCGAATAACAGAAGTTGAACACTACACTCATTTAATGAGATTTTAAGTGGTTTCAGAATGGAATCTACAATTTCGTGGATGGGGATGGGGTGGGGTGTGTTAACTCCACTAATCCACTAGCTTGAGTCGATATCCGTAAACATTCCTGCTCATCATCACTTAACCATGCAAATTCGGGTATTTGAACTGTATGAAATTAAATGGGTACCTATATGAAATGATAGCAATGAACTTAGAGCTGCTATTTTCGGAGGTTCTTGAGAAAAAATAGAAGAAAAAATATTTTTTGTTTTAATTTTTTATAAAATTTTGTAGATTTTTTCCTAACAATTTTGTATATATAACATAATTAAATTTGTGCAATGGAAAGCAGAGGTATGACCTTTCACTTATTGTGTGGCCAAACTCAGTTATCAGAAGATAGTGATGTCATGCTCCGCTCCTAATGGTCCCAGGAATCACCTATCGGTGGCCCTTTAATACTATTTCTGAATGAAATAAGGGATAAATAATTGGAATTCTTCGTACTGCAAAACGGAATTTTAAATAATTAGTAATTTACATGTAACATGTATTGGCCCATTTCAAGGAAATCAACAAGAACTCTTGAATAAGTACTTATAATAATTTTCAACATTTAAAATTTTCATAAAATCTACATGTTATTGGAATTTCTTAGCTTTTAAATGAACTTCTTGTGCCTTTTTAAAGGATCCATCATTAGTTGGGCCCATGAACAGTACGCCTTCTCTTACAATAAACGATGCTGACGATGAAGGTGAAGACGAGGAAGAAGATGAAATCAGTGATTTTGTGAAAGTGAGTCCAGTCACTGAGAAAACTCAAATCATTCTGTTCGCTCGTTCAGCCCGGGAAAAGGATTTGTGGTGAGTTTAAAATTAGTTCAATAATTTACTGTTGTTAACGTCGGAAGATTTGAGATTTTCACAGAAAATTGATTGCTCATACGTTCTAGTCTACACAGTCTTGAGTAAGGTGAAGTGGGTTCCTACCACTATTTCGTATTTAATTTCTCCACTAGAAGCAAATCATTCCAAGTCTCTGATGGGCAATATTGTATGTATATTTTCCCCTTGGCTTCCAATGCAACTATTCAATGTGCAACATAAATTCGCTCTCTTAATATAGGCCGGTCCGGGTTTGGGATCGTCGGGCCGAAAACGACACGGGTTTGGGATCAAAGTTTTTGGAGCGGTTTTGGGATCATTGAATAGTTTAGCAGCAACGGTTTTGGGATCATGGCATGCATGACTTCAAACGTTCGTTTATTGAGATGTAGGCATACCTTAATATTGTCACATCGAATTCTAATGGTTCTCTTCACTGCAGTCAAAAATGTCCTCATTATTTGTCTTCGTATGACGGACCATACCTGGTGCTCTCGCTCGATAGGTACTTAGTTCATTATGTCCTTGTCGTTGGTATACTTCTCCCATAGATCCCCCAAGTAGCAAAGCATGTCTGCTGAATCTTATCGTGGCTTGCTGTCAGTACCTATGAAATAATAATTTACGGAACCACGCTTGTGAAAGAAGTTACACCCATAAAGCGTACAACCCGGAAAAGTTTCAGTAATAGCTTGGATTTTCGAAGTAAACATGCATAGCTTCGAATTGAAAACCTTCCTTGACGAGCGATGGGCACAGTGTCTTGACTGCCATCCAATCTTATCTTGATCCCTAACCCATGGCGTTGGTGATCCCAAACCCATGAACTTTTCAGCCCCGCTTCACCGCTCATGATCCCAAAGCTGTGACAGCCTTAATATAGGTAGGTACGTTCTCATAACGAGTTTATCTGTAAAGAAGGGGATTCTGGCGTTCATCCATCAGATACCCAACACCTCAAAGTTAGCAAAACGACCAATCTAGGTGTACAAAATTGTATCAGCGATTCCTATAGGGAATTTTGCGCAGATTCTGAAGATACCTATCGCATTTCCTTTATACTTTTATTCTAGAAAACGCGATTCACGTTTTTTTTAGTAATTTTCATTTAGTAGTTTTAATAACCCTCATAAAAATTGTTTTTTTTCCATAGTCAAAGTTGTAGACTTATAATTCTACTTTGATTGATTCTCTGGATTTACCTAAATCATTGGAAAATAGAGAATTAATTGAGAGTGAGCAGTTTCTAAAGAAAATTTTTAAAGAGCTAAAGCACGCTGCTGCTGAGATGGGGTTGGAAGTAGGCAAACAGAAAACCAAATACATGGAGGTGACCAGGAAATCACAAAGACACCAAGGCTGGCACCACCTGTGGCTCAGATGTTTTCGGATACAATGAGGAGTTTATGCCTGGGCTCAACCGTCATAAAAAACAATAGTAGGTATTTCCACAGATATAAAAACTATTATCGCCACTGAATGTCCTCATACAACGCTTCTCTACCAAGCTCAGTTGATAATTTTGATGTCTAGGCATCCCAAAACCATCATCTACAATACAATAATCAAATCCGTTGTTACTCATGGATCTGGAACTTGGATCTTCACCAGGACGGATGAGAAAATGTATAAAATCTGGTAGAGGTCAATTTTGCGAAAGATTCACAACTCTGTGTGGGGTGGTGGCACTTGGTGCATTAGAACTAAACATGAAGTCTTATTGGCCACCAAGATATTGTTATGGACATAAAGTCGTAGCGGTTCCGATAGATTGAACGTATTGAATGACGACCAGTTAGCTGAGCACGTAAGAGGGTTTTACTTCCAATCCCGGTGGAAGAGACAAGTGAGGAAAACCGAGGAAGAAATGTAGGGATGATGCGGAGGATGGCATTAGGATAATGTAGGTCAGAACTGGAAGAAGGTGACAGACAAAACGGGGTGCTCTAGTATGACACTTAAATTGATGGGCATGTTGTTTTGGGTGGAATAAATCTGATAAATTCAACAAAAATACTGTTTGACTTACTTGTATGAGAGTTGTCAATGTGCAGAAGGATATTAGGGGTATTCATGGCCGAACGTCGAATGGCAATGTCGAATTGCTGGTTTGTCGAAATTTGACTTTAGGCGGAGGTCAACGCACATCCGTAGGGTCATTTACGAGAATCGATTTACGATGGGCTGAACCTTCGAAAGTCCACTTTCAATTCGAATCGTCAAAAAGTAGCTGTGATCCTGCTGGCTGCTTGGCAATACGCCCTTATTAATAAAATACGATTGTCATTCTCGTTATTCAAACCTACTGACGTATCAATAAAGTTGTTCAATATTCGAAGTTTTAATGTTATAGTTAATTTTACGTTTATTGTTTTTACAAGTAATTTCATATTTTATTTATTTATAACCTGGTTAGGCGGTTGTTTATAACACTGATTTGGCGTTCACCAATTTCCCATTTTGATTTTCGACAATTTGATGAGGGAGCCTCATGAAACCATTACTTTCGATGAATTCGTTTTTCGAAATGAACCTCGAATATCCTTCTATTTTTCTTTCTTCTCATTCGTTCATTCATATTATGAAAAACCGGCCACTGCACCACCTGTAGATAAAATTCTGTAGTCAGAGAAGCTTGATAATTAGGCCTCAGTAGCCGAATGTTTTACATGGACACTTTTTTTAAAATCTGCTTCATTACTTTTTTAACCCCCTGTCTCATTGTTTCTGAAGTCCTCCTGTGTATGTGTTTATTGACTCAGGATATTCATAAATGTTTACGGTCTAGGTATAGAAGATTGGTGGCTGCTACTACTTATACAATTAAGTCTGAATTAGGTGACGACAAGCATTCGAAGCAAAGAGAAAAGAGAATGGAGGAACTGCGGGACTATGTGGAGTTTATGAAATCGTATGGGCAGTTTCGTTGTTCTTACGAGGTAAGGAATCTATCGTGTTATTTGCCTATGTAATATATATTCGATTGAAATAGGAGATTTCAGATGATTATTGTGGTGTGGTCGATAATAAAGTCAATAATTACCTGAAATCTCGTATTTCAATCAACTATATGATTCACGGTCAACAATTATATCAAACACACACACAGACACACCCACACACACCCACACACACACACGCACGCACACCCACACACACACACACTATTAAATTTCGAAAATAAATATATTTTGCTT
This sequence comes from Adelphocoris suturalis, assembly GCA_030762985.1. Taxonomy (NCBI): domain Eukaryota; kingdom Metazoa; phylum Arthropoda; class Insecta; order Hemiptera; family Miridae; genus Adelphocoris; species Adelphocoris suturalis. The sequence goes on along the minus strand of CM061043.1, from coordinate 36,116,689 downwards.
TTTTAATTAATGAGCTTAATAAATTTCTATATGTCTTATAATAACGCTTCAGTTTATCGTTGGAAGGTTCACGTTTAATTCTCAACTTCAAATGGTCTCTGTTTCTAATAGAAACTATAATACCTTTCGTTATCCAGTTTTTCAACTTTTTAAATTTATTAGACATTTTTTTAGACACTGTGGAACACTTGATATGATTCTCCAAAATTTTGAGAAAGGTATTCACGGCCTTATTAGCATCGGATTCGCAAAACAAAGATAACCACTATTTAGCTTCCAGTAACTTACGGAGGTAGACTAAATCAACATAATTGATCATCTGATATTTACTAGATTCGTCTAGTTTATCAGTACAACTCTCAAATGTGAGTAATCCAGCCATCACAGTATAATGACTTTCATGACTTTAATGACTATAATAGACTTTCATTTTTGAAACCCTTCTGAAATATGTTATCAATACAAGTTTTAGATCCGTTACTTACTCTAGTATAAGAATTAATCATTGAAATAAAACCATGTTTAGCCATGACGTTTAGATAGCAACTAGCGACACTGGAATGCTTATCGATATTTATATTAATGTCTCCACATGGAATCTGAAGCGCGGACTTACTTTCAGTGGAAAAGAAATTATCAAGATTTTCAATGAAAGAGATAACATCTCTTTCAGGTGACCTGTAAATACCACTAACACCAACAGTATTGCCGTTATAAAGAAAAGTGGCTCTAACCGCATTGCACTCATGAATAATATCTTCCGATACCGCCAAAGTTTGTAAATCCTTTCGCACATAAATAGAAACCCCTTCTGCACGATTATTATGGACCTTACTACATGAAAAATTATATCCCGGCAAAACAAAGTTGAACAGATCACCATTCCAAGTCTCTGTAAATATTATTACTTGTACAGGAAACTTAAATGTTTCCAAAAAACCTCGAAATAGATCAAAATTGTTCCTTTGACTTCTAATATTTTGACACAAGATATTCCAACCAGAAATATTTAGTAATTTATCCTCAACCTCTACAAAAGAATCAACTGAAACTGTATTCACTACATTAAGAACATCTAAATCATCCACTATATCACTTATCATCATGATGGAAGAACTAGATACTCGATTTCTTCAAATTTCTAGTCAGCCGTTTCCAAATTGAGACAATTCCGAGAATCCATCCTCAATAATTGGTCAATTCCAAAAATACGAGTAGGCCAGGTAGTTGATAACTCATTCTTTTTAATGAAAATTTTACCGTCAGAAATCCAAGCAAATTTATAGTCATATTCACGGGCAAATTTACGCACCATCCAAAAAAGACGCCCGTTAGCCACAGTCAACCTCTCGTTATGTAAATTCTATGCTCAGGGAAACTTGGATAAAGATCACTAGCCTTTACATCCTTCGTAGCCCTTATTTGCTTCATCCAGGTCTTCTTTATATCAACTTTGTTTAATTTCATTATCAACAATTCCGAATTCACAACTGACGAAGCTCCCCTCTGCTTGATTGGCGTTCTAATACGATTAACACTTTCAACGTCACCTTCATCAAACGAAACTCCTATTTTGTTAGCCAATAATTTTATAATTTCCATTTTATTTTCATTCGGAGTCTCCGGTATCCCTTTTACTTCTACAGTAGACGATAGGAGGGATTGCTCTAGGTCATTAATCTTCAATTTCATGTCTTCCATATTGCTCCTTAACTTACGATTTTCCTTTTCAAGAACCAATTTATCATTTCGAACTTCTTCCAAGTTAGATTTTAAATCCTTCAAAGCACTTCTCATCTCTTCAAAAGTCTCATTGAAAAAAGATAATGAATTTTCAATTCCAACAACATTTATTTGCATTTTTCCAAATTTATCGAGCAACAAATCCATTTTACGGTTCAATCCAGATGCCGATTGAACGTTTACTACTTCATTATCATCAATATCATCGTCGGATTCCTCAATATCGCTAGCTTTATCCCTTTTTTTCTGAATGCTCTTAATACAGCTATCACACCTCCATTTTTCCTTTACTTCTTTCGACATCTTTTTGAAATTCTCCAAATTTTTTATACGCGTACAGGCGGGATGGAAAGCCAAATCACACAAGGAACACTTCGCCGTTTTTTTAGGCGAGTGCAAATCGCGAGAGCATTTGAAACAATCCATGACGGCGAGTACTGGGTATAAACACAAGCACGTTCAAACAAGAGACCAGACGGGTAGGCAGCTTGATGTTTTGTCAACTAGGCGACGCGGAACCGATTTTATCGCTACGAAAGCTCGGACAAGACTGATATCATAAAGCTTACAGACAAAAGTATGGCAAAAACAAATCTGATCTGACATCAGCATTGTGCATTTTTTTTTTATTCTGTTAAATTTGTTAATATTTGCCTGCGCATGAGTGTAGGTATACCACATAGTGTGAGGGGGAGGTTATCCCTAGAAAGTTAACAGAAAACTATTTTAGTTCTTTTATTTTTGATTCAACGACATGAGATTCACGGGGAAAAAGGAGTGAGAGATGATCATTTCGTTCTCATTACATTTTGGTAAAGCCTTGCAGCGTCTAATACACGAAACAAGATAAGAATGATGTTGTTTTCTCCTCCTAACCTCCAAGAAGGGTGGCTGGTTAAAGCGAGGCCAGTTAAGAGAGTTCAATATATATATATATATATATACGCCACGCCATCGGACAGAGCCTGTTTATTGAAGAGAAAATTCAAAAATTAGCAGGGCGGGTGCCTTTCAGGAGGTCGTGCCAACCAGTATTCAGCCCGGCCACGTTGGCAGCACTGTCCCCTGTCCCTCAAGCTTCATGACGGATGGAGATCTTGTGGATTCATCTAATAATCTTTTCTCAACAACTTCTTCGGGCAAACCTGGTGCCGGTGTCTTTCCGTTTGATGGCATCTTGGGGGGCCCTCCTTGATAAATTTTCCGGGCAGCAGGCTGTGCACCCTCGTGGACATCTATTGCTTTTATCCTAGCGTTTCTGAGTTGATCTTTTATATCATTCCTCATGATTACCGGATTATTTACGAATTTGTTCTCTGGGCCCTCTCAGGGGTGGCCTTGTGGTTTTAATGATATCGTTTGGATAACTATTTTTCAGGTGCAATTTTCATGAGTTATTTTCCTTGTGTGACCTATTAATGTGCCTACTATCCAGATGGGGTTACGTTTCCACCAGAAAGGGATCCTCCCGATTATACATTTTTCCATGTCCTTCCCTTATAGGTGTACCTTCAGGGGTTATCTTTGACATGATTTTGAAGTATTGGCATACATGCATCACTGTTATCCTAGATTAGGACCCCTTACGACCCAATTTCGGACTCCGACATCCCTCTGATGCAGAGGGAGTGAGAGAGGGTGGAGAAGGGGTTGTGATACGATGGGGGGGGGGGGGGTGCAGGTGATGGGGACCGAGGAATAATCTGGAACGACAGCCTTTCTTCTCTGCCTCAGCACAAGGGGACATATGAGAGGATGCAGAGGAAAAACATTTTCTCTTTGCTCTCCGTCATGTAGAAGGGGTCTAACTGTCCAGGTCTGGACCCGGCAGTCTAACATTTACCCTTGTGGTGTTGCTCTTTAAACATCTACATTGTTAAACCACCCTCTAGTGCCCCTAGATATAATTGATGAATAAACAAACTTCCTAGTGAAGTTCATTCATAATTATGTCAGGGGCACTAGAGGGTGGTTTACGCCCATTCATTTCCCGGCCCTGTATCATAGACGTGCCTGGGGACACTTTCAACTAAGTTGATTGGGACTGCGGACAATGCTGCCAACATGGCCTTGCTGAATATCTGTTGGTACGACATCCTGGAAGGCGTTGGTCCCGCTAGTTTTTGTTTTTTCCTTTTTTACTGGCTCTGTCCGACGCTGTGGCTAAGAGCCACTTCATTGTTATACCACCCTGTAGTACCCCTGACACAATTATGAATGAACTTCCCTAGGAAGTTCGTTTATTCATCAATAATATGCTTATGCAAGTTGATGAGTCAGTGTGTAGAAATTGTTGGCGACTTCAAACGAATTCAGTGCTGTGGAAATATCGTTAATAACTATCATAAGCAGAAAATTCTGTCTGAGATCGATTTTTAATTAATTAATGATGAACCATAATTTTTGTTTTCCATCTAGAACGATACAGGGATTGTTAACTACGACCATACTAACAAAGAACGAGAGAATTATCTGTGGCTCAATTTGTTCGTTGCAAGGATACTGTACGACGCAATGAGACAAGACTTTTGGATTGGACTAATCAAGAGCAAAATTCAAAAGAAACTTGCTGTAATCAGGGTAACGATTTATTTCGTATTTTGGTTTCAACTCTAATTCTTACAACAATGAGTTTTGTCAGTCTTGAAATGAAGTGAAATAAGTAAACATCTCCTGAAAACCCTGTACTTTATTATTGCTTTACTTTTTTAATTGATAATTTTTTTGTAAACTTTTCCAGCTTCCTGCTTTTATCGAACCCATATCCTTAGCAGAGATCAAATTTAGTGGCTCTGTTCCCGCTATAGAGTGGACGCACAATGTCAGCATGAATGACGATGGAATATGGACTGAAGTTGAATTATCTTATCAGGGAACGATGACAATGACTGTTGAAACTAAGTTGAACGCATTTACAGCTCTTGCTGCCAGTAGTAGCCAACTCCATAACCACAGAGTTGTAGAAAAGTGCGTATATATCATTATTATTGTTGTTATTTTATGAGGTTTAACCTTCTCCTTCAATGATCAGTGACACCTTGTGTTTACATCGATGAACGTTGTGATTAAGATACAATGAATGAACCGAGGTTCTACTTAGAAACAGGGAAGTGCTTTGTAAGATGGGCTAGTTAATGGTTTTGTTGGGGAGAGGTTAAATTTGAAATTATTAGTGTTTGGTCCTCTTCGTCAGCGCTCCACATAGAATCTTTTACCCAATACCAGACATTCGCACATTACCAGACTCATCCAATACAAACAATAGTTCGGTTTGTGTTTCTGTTAATTTTACGAAATTAATCTATAAACACAACAGTTGTTTGGGATGTACCAAACTCTTTGTACCTAACTCTAGGGTTCATAATGAAGTTAAAATAAGTCATAATAAAATGAATGAGGATAAAAATGAGTCATAACACTCCATTCCCACTTCATCGTGGGATTGAGAAACGACACTGATGACCAACATTGATCATCAGTCTAATCTTTGTTCTCTCCCGAATTTACTCATATAACATATCTGAATTATTAAACCATTTTCTATAATGAAGTTTACATTAGTATGGTGGTTTGCCATTTTCTTGTCAAGATCTTATGTGGTTTAGGGAGAGAATAGTAGGCTTCTCGTGGTTACTGGTTTATTGTTCAGCTGAGTACTTTCACCTTAGTGGCCTCAACAGAGCTATGTAGATTAGCTATGTGTTGATTAGGGTTGAGGTGCCCGTTGTGCCGAAGTGCCACCAGCCTGCCCCTCTGTTGAGGTAGGATTCGTAGTGGCAGTGGCTGAGCACACCCCAGCCTTGGGACACAGGCCCAGGGTGCTTAGGGGTAGAGACTGCATCATCAGGGACTTGTACCCTGGTAATGTATCTTGGCATGTAAGTTTTGCTATAAACTGGGATACCTGCTTCCTTAGCTGGGAGAACTAGCTGGAAGGTTCACCTCCACCTGCTGTACCCTGGCAAGTAGGTACCTTGCAAGGGAAATTCTGAGCAAGGGCTTCTAAATGGTGAGTTATACCGTTCCTCCTGTACTCCCTGTAAAGCGTGAGTTGTGTCCCACTGGCTTGCTGGTGGGGGGAGAAGCGCAGTCCAGGAAGGATAGGCTCTCCTAAGCAAATGTCAACCTTCTGTTAGAGGGGGATCTCTCCCTAATGTCCACGAACCCCTCCACAAGATCTTGACGAAAGGTTAACTACTGCACGGAGGGGTACAGGAACGATGGGTACTAAGACCCTAATCAGCACCATCATACCGACAAGGATAATCTACATAGCTCTGATGAGGCCACTAAGGCGAAAGTACTCAGCTTAACAATAATTCTTTAACCACGAGAAGCCTACTTTTTTCTCCCTCAACCATACAAGATATTGGTAATGAAGTTTCTCAGTGTGTATTCTCAGTTGTAAAGTCTACTTTTATTTTATTTACTAGAAGATATGTGATAATCAGAAAGAATTTGGGACATATTGCTGAATTAAGTTTCACTAACTAAAGGTGGGTTTTCTAGGCTGTGAACTTGGATTTTATGCTGTGTGAGTGTAAAAGAGTGTGTCTCACGTTATGAGCATTGAGAGAGGCTGTCAAATAATCACGAGACCATTGCAGTGATTATTCATTGTAGCTTAAATTTTTTGTTATCACATTCCAGTGTTCAAACAAATGTGTGCTGCACATCCTAGTGTTCAAAATTTTGAGTGAGACCTGATTTGTGGATTCTGATTGGCTCCTACTCGCAATTACTTTCATACGTAACACTTACAACACAATAAAACACACTCCTTTACATTGAATCCACGATCCACCTAACCTGCTAATGCATTTCAATAGTGTCTACAAAAATCACAAACTGATCAACCAAAAAATTAAATTCTCACCGTATGTTAGTTATCTATCATCGAACCATCCTGAACCTATATATATCACGGAACAATAGCAAGAAAATTAATAGATTCCTCATAAATGAAGAGCTAACATCATTGAACCTGTTAGCATGATAGAGTATTATCATTACAGTAGTTAGTATTTGTCCTAATGATGGCACGATCGCCAACACTGCTCGGAATCAGGCTACTTCTTTCTAAATCGATTGCTGGAAATGGAAAAAAATGGCGCTGAGCACCTTGCAAGGGGCTCCACCCCTTGACCTCGCTGGGGAGACTCCAGACCCCCTTTTGCTTTTACCTTCATGATTCGTTTCTAGACTTCCCAAAGGTTCTCCATTTCAAATTTTAGCTTCATAGGTTGAATAGCAAAGACATTAGATTCGCGGCTACTTTAGTCTCACTTTTTCGTGATATTTTTTGAGACATTTTTAACTTCTTAGGTCCCCGGAAAAGCGTGTTCCACGCTAAAATCTTCTATCTTAACTGAATGTTTTTGGTCGATTCAAAGTCAGAGAAATTGTGGTATTTTCAGAAGACCAAAGACTGCTTATATGGACAGCTCTCAGGAAGACAGTGGGGAGACGTCTACGGAAGAGTTGGGAGAGCGAACAGCTGCTGCCAAAACATTAGCATTTATAGATAAAGTTGGGAGTTCGAAGTTCATGCAACAGGTTGGTGTTTTGTGCTTGAATCTCAATACTATAGTTTCAGGCTCTGCTGGGAGGGTGAATATCCTTCTACCATGATCTTAATCTATGTCATTCATACACATATTTAGGTGGCTGAATCTTCCGTTCAACCTCTTACATCCATCGCTTGGGTTTCTCTGATGTTCTCCATAACCTTCCCACATGGGTTACTTAGTTTATTTTAGTTAGAACCTAGGAACATTTACAGTTCTTCATCTGGTAAAAGAACTTCCTCCATTGTAACAGCCGCCTGTAAAAATTATAATTTTCTAGAACTCTAGAAATTAAGAGATTTAGGGGGAAATTCAAAGAAGAGAATCGAGTTTGACTGGGCCTCTAAGTGCATAAGGGATTCTTGCACTCAGTGCAATTCATAGACTTGATTTTAGGGCGACACTAAAGGCGTACTGTGTGGTTTTTCCAAATGCTTACTCAAAGGGATTCTTGAACAAAAAATGGCGTTGAGTTGAGGTTCCCCCTCAGCTCAATAATGCAATATCCTGAATGACGGCAGGAGGTCACTTAAGTGCGTAGGCTGATAACTTTTATTTATATAGGTACTAGTAATATAGCAGAACATAAGTTGTTTAGTTTGTTTGGAGTTTTTGAAAAATTAATCGTTCGATTTCGAATATTTGCATGAATAGTAGTTACCTGTTAGTAATAGTAAAATTATCATTTATGTACCTTTCGGAGGAATCCCTCGTTACTGGTAAGTCGAGTACCTGACGCGAGCGCTTCCAATGTAAAGACATCATCATCAGGCCGTTGAAACTGTACTGGTCAGTCAGTTGGTCTGTCTCTTCATATAGAGATGTTAGTTATGGGGAAAGGGAGGAGAGGTGGTGGTGAGGGATGGGTCGGAGGGAAAGGAAAGAAGTGAAAGGTCTTGGTGATGATGGGGTGGAGAGTAGGGGAAAGGAGAAGGTTTTGGAAGTTGGTAAGTCTGTCTGTTGGTGAGTAATTCCTAGCTCAACTTACCTTCGGGAAAGATTGAGTAGAACTATGTTAGGTCGCAGTATTAGACTATTTATTGATGCAGCTATCGTGTGTACACAGTGTTGCGATGGTTTTTCAAAGAATAATTTGAAAAACACTTGCGAAAGCGTGGTTTTTCAAAAATAAAAAGCAATATTCACGCTGTTCCGTTGGCCACCCTACGCCTCCTCACTCCCGATCGTCCTGGGAGCAACGCCATCTTCACTTCAGTTCAAAGCATGTTGTATTGTACAGATGAATGAGTGGGAGGGAAAAAAGGCTTCTACTGCGACCTACCATAATTCTACTCAATCTTTCCCGAAGGTAAGTTGAGCTAGGAATTATAGTACGGTCTTTGTAGAAGACTGTTTACTGATGCAGCTCGTTCAAAGTTTCTCATTCAACTGTTGCAAAGAGGGGTGGTTGAGAATAGTTGCTCTAGTGGCTGCAGCTGACCCACTGTGGGCTGAAAAACTGGAGAGCGAGCTTTCCACACTACTCGAGATACACACCTTTTGTGTGCAGGGGACCTGTGAAGACGCCCAGCTCCCCCATATCCACCTATGCCATTCGTGAGTAGTGTCCCCCCCCCCTTTTTTTTGTAAATAATGAAACCCTTTCCTGGGTCCAGAAAAAGGGGAGAGGGCTGAGATCCTGATCTCTGGTAAGTGGTGCAAATGAAATCCAGGAGGTTTGCAAGACTTAACATAACCCCTCTGATAGATTCAATATTGGAAATGGCAGATGTAAATTCTCCATGACTATGTAGGCAAAGATTTATGGTGTCTTCCCCTGATAGTTTGTTGAGGCTTGGAAAATGGCTGAAAAACTGGAGAACGAGCTTTCCACACTGCTCGAGGTGCACACCTTTTGTGTGTAGGGGACCTGTGAAGACGCCCAACTCCTCCATATCCACCTATGCCATTCGTGAGTAGTTCCCCCTCTCTCCCCCCTTTTTTAAATAATGAAACCCTTTCCTGGGTCCAGAAAAAGGAGAGAGGGCTGAGATCCTGATCTCTGGTAAGTGGTGCAAATGAAATCCAGGAGGTTTGCAAGACTTAACATAGATTAGGTGTGCAAGACCCCTCTGATAGATTCAATATTGGAAATGGCAGATGTAAATTCTCCATGAATGTTGGCAAAGATTTATGGTGTCTTCCCCTGATAGTTTGTTGAGGCTTGGAAAATGGCAGATGTAAATTCTCCTTGTGTTACCAAGGGCCTATGATCTCTTTGGTCTCCGGTAAATGCTGGCAAGTGAAATTTAGGGAGGTGTGCAAAATTGAAAATAACCTCTCCTAAAGAATCAAATTTGGATATGGCAGATGTAAATTCTCCATAACTACATAAATATGTAGGCCAAGATTTAGGGTGTCTCCCCTGAAAGTCCATTAAGGGTAAATGGGACATGGAGCCTTCCCCTTCCACTTCAACTAAGAAGCCTTCTCCGCTCTTCTGACGCTACGTCACAATCGCTCCATCAGGATCACCTCTTATTGACAATACATCCCCCGGTCCCATGCTTCCCATGCAACTCTAAACTGTTGGGTTTCTAGGACCCAATGGGTGTCGACGGTGCCACCTTCTCCGCCTACTCCACTCGCCATGTGGCAGTGTCGGCAGCAGCCCATTCATGAATACCTGTATAGCCACAGCCACACCCAATAAATTGCCAAGAGTATGAACATTTACGGTACCATAAGACTTATCGATGTCGCAATATATCAGCGTGTGTAGATAATTCATTTCATTATTATTATTATTTATTTTTTTTTCATTTTACGCCCATTGCTAACTTCTTTTGACTCTTCGGGTCATTGGGATATTGAACATAGTTAGTAGTATCAGGAATGTTTGGAATAAATATCACTACTTATTTTTTTAACTTATACATTTTCATGTTTCTAGTTGAAAGAAACCAGATTAGTAAAAAAAGGCCTTGAAGAAATTTCCAATACTCCAATTCTGCTGAATGTACGAGTCAACCGGCTCATTGGAACATTAGTCCTCAATATTCCTCCTCCACCCTCAGATAGGCTATGGTAAGTTGAAAATGTTAACTTCACTTTCTTTATTTCTGCTACTTTAGTGGACATTTCTTTGTTTCCACTATTCATTCTCGAAGAAATGTTATTTGTTGGTCAGAAGCAATTTACCTTAATAATCAGGTACTTTTTCGGACACCATAAGGGGTATTCATGGTCAAACTATTGTGCGAACTTTGCGTCGACTTTTACCAAGGATGTGTGACCACTCTTGAATGTGGTGGTATCCTATGTGATCGTCTATGCCCACTAGTTCTGGAAGAAGAACAGTTTACGTTGTCAAATATCCCCAACTCTTACAAATGCAAAGGGTCGGCAGAATGCCAAACACCAATGTATACCCTCCTTATTTGAACGAAATCGAACTGATGGTAGATCGTGAAGCTTTAGAATCCAATTATAAGGTATCAACATAATTTAAGTGAGGATGAATCTTGCAAACCAACCACCTTTTTTGAAAATCACGAATGTTACAAAGTGAATGGCATGCCACTTCGAAGTAGGAACCAAAAAAATGATTATAGGTTTTCGTAATGGAAGGTTACAGCGTATTCGGAGTTATATTCGGCTTCCCTTGAGCTACGAATAAGATTTTTCTATTCGTACAACGATAGGACTGCTAACCTTTAGCAATTTACGCGCATGCGCAATGCTCCGTTTCTATTCGTAACTCCTCTCACTCATCTACGACTCAACGTTGTAAAAACTATATTTACTTTACTTCGGATACTATTCAGAATATGAACGACCTGGATTGGACTCCATCTCACACAAGGTTTTTTTATCCCAGCTCTAAACCACAGGTTCTATCTCAATTTGGGGTGAATTACTAGCCTTTTGCGTGTTTCGTTTCTTGGTCATTTTAGAGTCCATAGTAAATATATAAATTTATGTAATGAGGATGATAAATTCATCCTTTTTTTTCACAGGTATGGATTCAAACCAAACGTGGAAATACACATGGAGTGCAAGCCGATCGTCGGTGCTAGAAACATCAATGTCGATTATATTAGTAACATGATAGAAAAAGTTATGCGAAGCGAATTTCAGGTAAATATCTACTTGAAACATTAATTTCGTTCGTATCTTCAATATATTTATATAGAGACAGTGTACATTCTATTTGTGTTGGGTTTGTATATGTTACGCTCCAGGAAAATAACTCTCACAGTCGAAGAGGTTTGATCATCCTGGCCTCATAGCTCTGATCATTTGAGTGTGGCAACTTCGGGAAATTTCCCATAGTTGTAACGACGCGAGTTTGAACTCCTGTCGAGGTATCAAATATTTTTGGGCCGTTACAGTGGCTCAGTCGAAATAGGACCCGAAATCATACAAAACAATTATTAATTAAATCCCACTCGAGCCAAAAGACTGTATACATCACATTTCCTGTCATTGGCATCTTTCACTTCCTCACTCATTCAAGTCAAAACACACCGTGACAATGACCTCGCTCGACTGCTGACTTGTTGCAGCGAGCATCTGCTGAGCCAGCGGTCTGTAGTTTCAATTCGTCATTCGAACCACGCTGGTTCACCGAGACAGCTGGTATTTGACTCCGGGGAAATGTTATGCTCCAGAAAAATAACTCTCAGTCGAAGAGGTTTGGTCACCCTGGCCTCATAGCTCTGATTGTTGGAGTGTTGCAACTTCGGGAAATTTCCCGTAGTTGAAGACGCGAGTTCAAACTCCTGTCGAGGTATCAAATATTTTTGGGCCGTTACAAAAAGAATCTTTCCGATATATAGAAAACTACTAGCGTAAGCAAGAATTGAGAAATAAACGAACTTGTGAAGTTCATTTATAATTATATTGCGAGTGTGGCACTTGAGGACGTTTCACATGTAGTATTCCCGAAATACCCTGACAGAGTTCGTTTAAAGCGACTTGAAGATTTAAATTCGAAAAGTCCGCCCAAAAAAGGGGCGGGAAAGAATTGTAGGTCCCACAGCCTCTGCCTGAGCGCAGGCCCACAGCCCCGACTGAGGCAACCCTGTGCAGCTTCCCGGCAATCTTCACTAGTTGGAAGGAACCCCCAGCGCCGCCCCATCATACCATGAAAGGGCTGGGACCGGGAGGGCGTGAAACGTCCTCAAGTGCCACGCTCGCGATATAATTATAAATGAACTTCACAAGTTCGTTTATTTCTCAATTATATCGCTCGGGGCACTTGAGGACGTTAGTTTGTTTACAGACACAACTGGGGCAGCGGTGAGTGAAGAGGATGGAAAAGAAAAAAGTTTGAATTTTCCTTAAATCACACCAAGGAGGTGTGTGGAAGAAGCTGCTAGTTATCAAGTTCCCTGGACCCCTCGGTTTGCCCCCCCCCCCCTCTCTTTCCAGGCGTCTGTCAAAGAGAGAGACCTGGGACAAGGGAGGCATCATTCATGGTGGATCTCTGAAATCAAGGAAAATGTAATACTGCTACCTTGGTATTACCTGGAAAAAACAACGACTTCCGTCAGTTGACTGAATGAATAAAGGATCAAACTGAATATGCATGAAATCTGTACAACCAACTAACTTAGCATAAGAGACCCATTGAGCAAAAGCCACAAATTTTTCCCCATCATAAGTATAGTTTTATTTAAAAGTATGGTGTACAGCTGTCAATTAATATAAACATTTTGGTTGTTGGTGGAGAGTTTTCCAATGCACTCATCACTGTTGAAGTCCAAAAACAAAAGCGGGTTTCATGTCTGAAACATTTCGTATCATATCATCAATAATTTATGATGAATAATCAGAACTCCCTGAAGGTTGCCGAAACACGTGGGGCAGAAGTGTTGTAGGGGACATCAAGGGTCTATTATAGAACTTGGCGAAAACAGAGGAGTTCTCTGTCCAACCCGCTGCCTTGAAAATTGTTTGTAAAGGGGCCCCTGCCCTACTAGCTGCAGATACAGTAACATGTCTAGTCGAATAAGGCTTGAATACATCCGAAACTCCTGCCTTCTTTAGTATTTCACTCACCCATTTGGCTAGTGTTTGTTTAGATGCAGTTGAGTAAGGTTTTCTGCATATCAGGAACAAAGCGGAGGTACCTGCTGGTCTGAGAGGGGTGGTCAACTCCAAGTAGGTATACAAGAGTGAAGCTACACACAAGTTAGGTCGTTGTGGAAAAAAGGGGAGTTCTAAACATGGTTGAACTTTATTAGGCCCAGAAGTTTTGAGACGATGGGAAACAAAAATTTTTGCTCCAACATCTGGAAGGAAATTGATTTCAGATAGTTGAATAGAATGAATAGTTTGTAGTCTCTGGCCTGTTGCAAGGAGGAGTAAAGTCAACAGTTTGGCTGAAAAATCCGGTAGTTTGAGCATTGGATGGTCCAAATAGCTTAACACCAACTGGGGGTCCCATGTTGAGTTATATTTTGGAGCTGGGGGACGAATATTTGAAACTCCTTTCAAGAATCTAACAACTGTACCATTCGCACCCACTGGGTCGTGAGATAATAAAGACAAAGCCAACCGATATGTGTTCAGGGTGGAGTACGACACCTTAGTAGAATCCAATATATGTTGAAAAAACTTTACAACTTGCATCGGTGTTGGTGACCAAGGCTCCAATAACTCGTTAGAACAAAAAACCCACCATTGTTTGTAACAGGAATGATATTGTGCGTAGGTAGAGTCAGATAGTGAAGCTAAAATCGTCTCCACAGCAGCCCCAGGACAACCCTTCCTCAAATACGCCTGCCTGACAACTTCCCGGCAATCAGTGATAGCGTTCCTGCTAATGGGTGGGTCATATTCCTGAAAGGCAGACATAATAAATTTTCGTTAGGTTCAAGATATAATGGTGGTGAACATAGTAATTGAAAGAACAACGGATACCATGGTTGTGATTTCCAGTCTGGCACCACCACTATTCCCACAGCTCTATCTGTCAATATTTTCATAAGAACCTTTAAAATTAAAATGAAAGGAGGGAAGGCATAAAATGTCAGATCTGACCATGAAAATGTAAAAGAATCTATTCCCTCAGCTCTGGGATCGGGAAACCAGGAGAAAAACCGAGGGCACTTGGTATTAGCAGCTGAGGCAAATAAATCAATAGTGGGTGGTCCAAAGGCTTCAACTATCTCCAGAAAAGCTGTGTAATTGAGAGACCACTCCGTGTGGCCGGGGAGGAGCCTTGAGCAATTATCAGCCACTACATTCTCCCTCGACGCAATGTAAGAGGCAAAAATAAAATTATCCCGCTCCTCGCACCAAGACCAAATGCGTTTTGTTATAGCAAACAGGGGTGGTGACGCCATGGAGCCTTGCCGGTTGACACAACCAATGGCTGCTGTATTATCAGCCCTGATGAGGATGCGTACGCCAGAATCCTGGCTACAGAAATGAAGAAGGGCAAGTTCAATTGCTCGCAACTCCAGAGCATTAATATGCCAGGCAGATTCCTCTCTAGACCACCAACCATGCACATATTCAACTCCCATGGAAGCCCCCCAACCTGATAATGAGGCATCTGTAGTGAGAGTAATGGTGTAGTTATAATTATATAATCGGTTGGACAGAGTACTTATGTTTTTCATCCACCACAGGATATCGGACCTCATAGCAGATGGAGGGGATATTTTAGCATCAAAGTTGTTATGATTAGCTATTAGTGCCTTATTTTTCAAGAATTCGAGGTGCATAGTGTATAACTTTCCATAAGGGGTGGCTGGGCATGCTGCCACTAAGGTACCTATAACCGTTGCAAAATGACGAATTGAAAAACTTTTCAAAAGCGAAAATGAGGATAGCATCTGCCCAATTTGTAATCGTTTTGCCTCTGGGATGGAAATGGTCATATTGTTCGTGTTGAACAGAAAACCCAAAAATCTAAATTGCTGGGAAGGTGTGAACACACTTTTTGAATCATTGATAATGAAGCCCAAGTATTCTAATAAGGATCTCAACTTCCGAACATGAAGCTCACATTCAGATTGAGATGACCCCAGAATCCCGAAATCGTCCAAATAATTCACGCACTTAATCCCCTGAGACCGAAGCCATTCCATAATGGGGCGCATGAGTTTATGAAAAACGTATGGTGAAACCGACATTCCCATTGGTAAGCAGGTGAATTCCAACAAACGCCCCTGAAAAAGGAAACGTAGAAAAATTCTGGACGATTCATGCACAGGTACCATGTAGTAAGCATCTTTTAAGTCTATAGTTGCTCCATAGCATCCTGGAGATATGAGATCACGCATGGTGCGATAATCTTCCAATTTGAAGTGGGGGGCCTCTATAAATGAGTTGAGGTATCTGAGGTTTAAGATAAACCTTTTACCCCCTGAGGGTTTGTCAACCAAGAAGAGTGGTGATAAAATTTGGTGGGGGTGTGAGATGCAGTCCCTTATGACCCCTTCGTCTAATAGTTTCTCAATAATTGGGGAGATTTGGTCAAGAAAACCTGGGTCGGAGTTCTATGGTAAAGGTTTTGAGCTTGGGATAGGGGGGGTGTGGAAAGGATTTTCGTATCCCCGCAACCAAGATAATATAGTGCAATTATCAGTAATGTAGAGCCGATTTTGAGAAAATGAATTTAATCTACCTCCCAAGGAAGGGATATTTACCTGAGGAATCGTGAGTACCCTTGATAAAGTGGCCTCTATTGGAGCGTCGATTGTGCTCCCTGCTGCATGTGCGCTGGACGACGCCCCGACCGTCCCCTGTATGCTTTGCGGGGTTTCGCCATTTTGTGGAGCTGCCCTCCCCGTTGGGCACCCTGGCTCTTGGCATTTCCCGAATGCTGGGAAGGCTTATTAATTGAGGCCTCCTGATGCAGACTTACTGCCGCCTTTGTTGGCTGCTGGGTTCGTGGAGGAGCTGGTAGAGGTCTCCGAAAGAATACTAATCCCTTAGCGCTTTGCCGAATACCTACATGTTCGCGGTAGCGGGCGGCCAGATCGTCGCCAAAGAGCCAGTTTGTAGGTGGAACACCATGAGAAATTTTTTCAAGAGTCTTATTGCATGCTCCTAACAAAATACGACGTCTGGTACAAGTGATATCGAAGTATAGAGCCGACATGGCTCGACCAGCATCACAAATATTTTTGTAGCTAGGCTGTAAGGCACTTGCCACTTCCCCTCCCTGATTTACCACCGAGGTGAGACCCATTCCTAAGGCAGCTATTGCCGTGGCACATTGTTTTTGAAAGGAAATATATTTAGCATCAACTGCCTTGTGATTTGCTCCAATAGAAGCTTCAATCTCAGGGTTAAGCAAGGGAGGACGGAGAGCAGGAAGATTTTGCGGAATAACATAGGTTGTCCTTAATTCATCAAAAATATCCGTCGGCAGGCCATGGAGTAGATGGTGATTCCATCGACCAGCAATGCTCTCATGAATGAGGGGTGCCGCCGGAGGAGGACGTAGGGGATTTTCCCCTAAAGCTTGTAGTAATCCCGGATCCAGTCCGGCATCGGCCTCCCCTTGCCCCCCTACTGTCGGCGGAGTAAAGCCCGCAAAATCCGAAGAGTGACCTGAGGATGGCAAAACGTTGAGTTTTGGTCGTCCCAACTCGCAGTTGAGATCTACTGACCGTCGCCGTATTAATTCACGATTAATATCCGATCGGGGTCGGGACAACGAACATTGTAGTTCCAATTCCCGATTGAAATCGGAGGCGTCTTCATTGAAATGACGACGCCGACTACGCTGCCTAACCTCCCTAGAACCTCGCGGGGATCTAGATCGATTATCAAATCGCTCAGGTCCATAATTAAATCCTCTAAAGTCCCGATCAGAACCGAATCGAGAAAAGCGAGGTTCAAATTCTTCCTCACAAAAAGATCGCGAACGCGAAATCGGTAAGGGTGAACCGACTGCGTCCCGACGGGATCGGTGTTGATATTCAGGACGAAACATCGTGATATTACCAGGGGCGGCTCGTGGGGGGGGGGGGGGGGGGCATCGGGACATTGCCCCAGTACATTTGGGAAAAAAGTAACAAACTGGAATGAAGACTTTACAAACAGCTCCATGCTGTGGCTCCAAGGTGGATGCTAGAAGTAGTAGGTTTACGCTCCATCCAAGGAGGTTTAAGATCCATTTACCAGCGAAAAAGTACGTAGATTGCGATGATATCACTCTATCAAGAGAGAAATTTCGTCGATTCAGGTTAGACTGTGAAGGGGAAAAAAAGGGAAATAAAGGGCAAGAAACGGGAATTACGGGGCAAGGAACGGGAAAAAGAGGTCATAACGGGATATTTCTCATGATTTTGGGGGGCTCTGCCCCAGACAGGGTTTCCAACTTTTCTAAAGACCGTAGAATGAAATTTACGTTATGAGTGGCTTCCACTAGAGGAGTTTCGGTTTATTCCATTAGCCACACTGATTCCTTCTCGTCACTCCATGCTGAGTTCCCTGTTGGGTATGTTCGTGGTAATGTTTTGTTGTCTCTACAAGTAATATGTGATGTTTCTTTAAGTTCGTCCGGTTGTTCCCAAGAATTTACTCTAAAGTAAAGTCCGTATTATAGTGTTGTGTTAAGTGCCTATTTTTATTCAGTCCTAAGTTGTTGAATACATCTTTTGTAATAAAGTTCTTTGTATTGTCGGTCGAGTTGGAGTGCGTTGTTCTATGTGTAGAGCTACATAACCGTAGCTCCGTCGGTAGTTACGAATGATAGTTACAAAAATAAATTTTGGCATCCCTTGTGGGGAATGAAGAAAAATCAACAATCACTTTGAATAGAATTCACACCTTAGGACGACTTTCATCGACGGATTTACGTAAGTTGAAGTTTAGTCAGGTACTGATTTTGACATTTTTGACATTTTCATGTCTTTGCTTTGGCACATTAACTGAAAAATCGTCACGAAAACTTGCTCACGCGATACCAATAAATAAAATAGACTCACTGTATTGGGTAGAGAACAATCAACTAGTTTCTTTATGTCTTTGCTATGGCACATAAACTAAAAAAAAGTCACGGAAAATTGCTCACAAAAATATTTTGATGATTTCCGCTTACAACCGAGTCGTTGCTAGGGAAATGGTACTTCGTCGTTTTTCAACCCACAAAATTCGTCGACCATTCGTTCGAAAGCTCTCGATTTATCCAACCATATTATGTTAACTACTGCAAAGTGCGTGGCCAACAAGCTGAGTTATGAGCAAGGTTTTTGAATAATTGTGTACACTCAATAATTGATATTGTGAACATGATTGCCACCGCTTGTTAATTTCTGATGATTTCATTGAGCTGGTGTTTCGATGATTTGATTCATAGCAGGTGATCCAAATATTGCGAGAACGGTTTGATTTGTGAAGCGGTGGTTAAATCATTTTAATAGTTAATTTCTATGCTTTACACTCTAGGAAGCTGTGATTTCTTATATAGCCTCTTTAGGACATTTACTTGACGATGCCCAGGGTTCGGATTAGATGAGTGGCTCTTGAAGCTAATTTCTATGTTTTACACTCTAGGAAGTTGTTGAGTTGATGATTCGAATTGAAGCCTTGATAATTTTTAGTACTTTTAATAATAAAAAATTCCCAAATCCAATAGTCCATTTAGTCCATTCTACAATTTTTAGATACTTGGTAAGTGGGTACCTATAAGATAGTATTTTTAATTTAATATATTTATCTAATTATTTTATATTTAGTTTATCAATAATATTTAATGATAATGATTGATTATTATTTAGTAGCCATATACTTTCATAACAGTTGCCCAAGGCATGACATGACCCAAGTGGGATTTATGTATCATGTGTTTAGGTCAAAGTTAATTCACACTGAAAACAAAACTAATGGAAGAAAAACCTCAATGCTCTTCTTGACTGTCAAATAGGTAAATATTTTTGTGCCCCACTCCTTTTGCAGACCACCGGCCGCCACTGGATATTACTACCAAACTTATCACAAAGAATATATTGAGGTAATTACTCACTTGTTCGTCGAGCTGCGAGAAAGAACAGACAACAGATCAACAGAATCAGAGAAAGAGAAATATTTAAAATATTTTCGTCGCAGAACAGAACTTACGTCAAGGCGAGTTCAAAGAAAAGTGAAGATCGCCGGGAAGCTGCACAGGGTTGCCTCAGTCGGGGCTGTGGGCCTGCGCTCAGGCGGAGGCTGTGGGACCTACAATTCTTTCCCGCCCCTTTTTTGGGCGGACTTTTCGTTATGGAGTTCTTAATTTAATCTCAAATGTGAACGGATAATAGGAAAACTAGGATTGTTCCTTATATGTATTGTGTTATCCCTTCTTCCCTACTGATTTATGGCCCTACGAAATTCCATTCCTGTGTATTTCTTGAATCACATTATTAGAATGTGTAACCATCCCTTTGAAAATATTTTGCTATCCCTCTCCACAGAAAGTCATCGTTATGCCGAACATGGATGATCTGGTTATTCCAATAATGAGCAGGGAAATGCCATTCTGAAGAGTTTTGCACAACGATCCATCTTTCGTCTACCCCGGCGTTGGAGGTGTCAATGTACGGATTACTACAAGCATTAGGGTCATCCTACCAGCAAACAAAGCTTGTTCCTCAGTCGAAATGGAGAGATTAGACGTTACCAGAATGCCAAAAAAAGAAAGTAAGACGGGAAATTTCCTCTCTTCGAAATAATGTGATACTTATGCCTTTTCTTTTTGGCACCTTTGAATTTTTAGAATAATATTACTTTTTTTCTAATTAAACAAGTCTTGAAAAATAGTTTAGGATGCATACTTGGTGTGCAAGTGTGCATGTAATGTATTTTATCTATGCACCACTAAAATGTTCGAGTGAACTGTGAAAATGAAAAGAAAAAACTTGTGATATACCTACTTTTAAAAAATGCCCCTTGACAATAGTAGTTTGAAAAAATCTTACTTTGACTTGTATAGATTTTTTAAAACGCTAATGAAACGTTGAAAAAATCTTCATCACTTTCCCCACAGCGGAAATTATTTTTTAAATAACCAATCAGTCTAAACTATCCAATGCCTGCAAGATATCGTTTTAATAGTTGTTAAATTCAACAATTTACTATATTAACAACTACAAGGAGTAAATGTGCCTGTCCACTGTGAATAGGAATACACTGAAGTTCACTCCAACTAAGATTCAGACATGTGTATTCTGCTAGCTGCTAACATCAAATGTAAATATTAATACTTAGAGACTTCTATGTATTGATAACAATATTAACTGTCGATTTTAATTTAATAATTAGCAAATATTTCAGTTCTCGTTGAAGAGTAATGTGGTGTTTAAATCGGGTCTTTTTATTCACAATCGGTAGCAGCCTGAAGCTAGGGGTCAACATTGCCAACTGACAGGAAAAGGGCGACCTCCTGATTATTTAGCTACTCCGAATCTTGATTTGTCTTGCTAACTAATCCAATTTAACTAGAAGGTTCAATTTGGGATATTTTTTAAATTTGTGAAAAAATATGCGATTAGGTAACAAACCAATATTTGTTATCTAATCAATATTTTACTAAAACTCTTGTCAGTTGGCACCACTGTAATAGCTCGTGCTACCGCCCTGGATCGGGCGAGTATGGAAAAAAACCAATCTAAATCTCATAGTTTGACACTCATAAATGGAAATATTTCTGTCATCGGTCAAAAATCTCGTTTCAATGCTCTTTGTCCATCTAAGATGATGAACTGACCTTATTGTGCTATCAGCTGAACTGCTGGACTCTTTTCCAGTCTTAACTTCACCAAATTCTCTTGTTTAATACGTCAATATTTATGTTCATCAAGATTAGGTGTTTTAATTTCCAGGCTAGTGAATTTTTCATTGAGATAAACTACATTCCGTCCTCCGTCATTGAACCCAAATAATACCTTGTAGGATGTATCATCGGTACACATTGTCAGCATGCTAATTTTCAAGGCGTGTTATCTCTTGCTGCTTTATGAGCTTCCCCTTTTTTTACTTGTCGATGCTATGCTTAATTTGTTCCTTAAAAATGAGTTGAGTATCGTTTTTTAAACTGCTTCTCCAGATTTGACTTAGCAGTTTAACAATTGCTTGAATTCTCTTAAACTTTTTATATATGTGTGGTTTATTTGTTACGTAAAATTGTTAAATATAGAGGCAAAAACGTGAGAATGGTCTCAATTAAAAACTGAGGTGAAACGTCTGATTCGATGGGCACAGCATTTGATTTAGGAAAACAATATAATTTACGTCTGAACCATAGTTTAAGTGGACTTCACTAAACTAATATTAGAATTTTAAAAGGCGTTCGACTATGAAAAATTGTGTCTTAAACATTTAACGAAAGGTTACTTCAATGGTTGATTGAATAGACTAAATACCTACCTACTGATGAAGTGTTGCAGCTGAGGATATAAAACGTGTCCAAAATTAGCCGTAGATTTGGTATCTTTGGGTGACTCAAGATTACTAGGGGATTGTCTTCATTATAAGAGACTTATGACAATAGTTTCTTATACGCATAGGTCCACATTTATAAAGAATTTTACTGTATGTTTGGCAACTTCGTCTTGTGGACGTGAGTAACAAATGCTCACTTAGTGCATGCTGAGGAGATTTGGCATCAAAAATTGACTTTTGCCTCACCTGTTCGCCTGACAGATTGAAATACCAAGGCATCTACTGTGAAATAGTGAATAAGAACGAAAGAATAAATTATTGTAATCGAGATTGTCTGTTACTAAATAACGAAACAAAATGTAAATAATGAACAATCTCGGTTATAATAGTCTCTTGTTTTGCTGTTATGTGAACATTTTAAATTATTATTCAAAGTCGTTAGGGCTTGTGATTATAGTTAATGTCTATATGAAATCTCATTTTCACCTTGCTACCAATATTTAAGGAAGTGGAAATGACGTGGTTGACGATGTCAATGTTTAAAAAAAACTTCATTCACATCCTGACTTAACTGGCAACTATAATACTGTCCATGAATTGCGCTGCCAGCTTAACGTCTTTGCTAGTTTTTAATGATCAGACTTTGAGCTAGTGGGAAATCAATACTATTTGTTGTTGGGGATAAACTGTAAATAGGAAACAGGGAACCGGAGGAATGAGGGGAGAAATGAAACTTCTTCAGTAACCTTTATTCCCAAAAGGAGTTGGTCTAGAGCATTATAATGACCAGCTCCAGTATCACAAGGGATGGTTTGCTTTCTAATTTGCCGTTACGTTTCTCAGCTGTCAGCACTGTGTCAGTCTTATAGATAAATTGAATGTGGTGCCAACTTTTTTCTTCCCACCTTTCGCTTAAGCATTGAACTATCCACCTAGTACACCATTTTTCTATGGATTTGTCATTTTGGGAATAATGTTGTTTGTGTTTTGACCTCGCGTTTCGAGGTTGTTTTTAGCGCATAATGCTTTAGAGTTAATATGATTCTTGATTGTAGCCTTCAGTCCAGAAGGATGTCCCATTTATCTTCCAGAATAAGGGAGTGGTCTAAATGCCAACTCCTTTAAAATAACCATCAACTGTCAAACATAATAATCCCAAGAAAATGAGGAAAAAAAGCGCCTCAATATATCTGGGCAGTTTCCTCCAGTTTTGATTTTTCCGACGCGTGACTGTAAGATCTACTGGAGTGTGGAACCCATCATTTTAAGATCTGGATTGGATGTTGAATTTTGCTGCTTCACTATGTGAAAAAAGTTTATGAAGGTGGTGGGGTTGGTTGTGAGAAGTCATTTGGTAAGCTTGGGCATGTCAACTCGTTAGTAAATAAAGATGATGTGGTATATATCAATTTCAGTTTTTTTTTCCACCAGGTTTTATTTGGTTCAATTTCTCACAAGCTGGTTATGTACTCGAGAAAAACTTCATGAACTTGATGTGCAGATTCCTTGCACCCAACATGGTGCTGGGTTTTGTGCAAAACGAGTTCTTTTGCTCAGTGCTTGAATTTTTTACCTCAACGCTGCACAAACGGACAAAATCCGATTCAGGCTGGACAAAATTATTTTTTGCATCTATCTTATTAAAGGAAATTCCACGCGGTGTCCGAATATATACCGAATATAAACTGAGCGTTTCTGTTGAAACCTCTAAAAAACATATTTTTTTGACAAGTTTCTCAACTTTTTCTCAAACAAACCGATTTTCGTTCTATAGAATACTGGTAGAAAATTGAATTGTGCGTTGGTTGACCACTAGAAATTCTTGATTTGATTGATTCATAAGGAAGTAATCGCATTTCGAAGTGTTTAGTACTAGTAAAATACCAGGTTTTCGCAAAATAAGGTAAAAGTTGGTATAAGTAAAATTAAATTTGTTTTTAATGAACTAAATTTTAATAAAAAAATTATTGTTTTTAGTACGCTTTGTTGGGGTGAATAGGGAAATGTGCGATTCAGACCATGTTTTCTGCGTTCTTCCGAATCGGTGTTACGAATATCAATAAATGAACATCACTAATGGATTCAGCTTGAAAATTACCCCTAATCATGTATCACGTGGAGCTATTCAATATCTTGAAAAACTTGATAGATCAGAATTTGTGTTCTATTTGCGCGTGATTGTGCTCATTTTTTGCGCACTCCAAATTTTAAGTGACGGGTCATTTTTTTCACGAAATTTTGCGTAGAATCCGAATTTGCTATAAAAAATGGGGTTCTTATTTGAAAGCTCAAAGTTGAAGTCAATTGCGCATGGTCATGGTTTGAATTCTTCGCAAAAAAAATTATGGGGGGGGGGGGGGGTAAACAATTTTTTTTTTTAATCTTCTATATTGACAGGAATAAGCCGCTGGTGCATAACTTCTGAGACACTGTGTATATATATATGTATATATATATATGTATATATATATATATATATATATATATATATATATATATATATATATACGGTTCACATTTAGACTAAAAGATAGCAACGATCAAGACATGACAATAAACATGAACCGAATAACAAATGTGTTCTAGAAGAAGCGGACTGTGTGTTAGGTAGATTTTAGTCGTTGAGTGTTTTTAACATTCTTCCGATTAGGTGTACGATAAAATGAAATATGAAAGCTATGAATATGAATGATGATCTCTAGTTTTGTTTGGTTAATAATAAAATATGTATTAAAAAAAATCGTAAACACATAAAACATTTTAGACTTTAATTTGTGGGCTGCTAAGTGCCCTTAAGGGCTACCCATCACCTCACCACTGTGGGTTACAATCAAGGGTGCTATTAGTTTCGAGCGCTCCTCAGCTACTGACTCAGTTTCAGAAACAGATGGATGTGGCGCATGAGTTCCCATGACCATCTGCTACTGATGAATGTGTTGAAATTGTATGATCCTGATAGCCATTATGTCAGATTGGGGCCTTCCTAATATTTCCAGTATGTTCTTGTTGCCATAGCTAAGGTCTTAAACCGTGCCCCTTGAATAATGCAAATCAGGTAAGTTGACAGACCCTAAGAGCTTGAAAATAAGTCACCATCTACGTCTTAAATTCCTTGGAATCTCTCACCGATTCGCCCAACTTCATTTCCCAGATGTTTTAAATCTCTAGTCTCTCTTCCCTGACAAAAAACAATGTGGGATAAACGACTTCCCTTCATGGACTGAGGGTTTAACCTTGTTCCAAACGTAGTATTAAGATGTTAAGGGCAGCTAGGCCCTGTGTGCTATTTTGATTTACAACATTCTAGGAGTGCTTCATTAGAAATATTCATGTTCCTTTTTTTAAATATCACCACCAGTATCGAGTAAGAGTATTATTTTTCTATTATTTGTTTCATGTTCATCTTAATACTAATCTTCTCCAATCAAATTCAATAGTATTGCATATTTAATCGTCCTCCTTAGTGGTGCTCTCTTCTCTTAAGTGGCTTCAACTTTTCTGTCTACTTTTAGGACTATCTCTTGCTTCCAACAAGGCACTTACTAAATAATCCTAATCTATGTACAAGATTCATTGAATTACGAACTCAACATGATCATTTTACGAGAAATTGTATTTTGTAGATTTTAAGTACTGAGAAACATTGTTCCAATACCCAACTAAGAAATTTATTTTTGGATGGTATTCCTCTACGTTTTAACGTTAAAATACCTTCTAAGTAGTTACTAACACCTTTGTGTGTTTATTATCTAGCGATTTTTCAAAGCTCTCTTGGAATGTGAGGTTGCGTTTTTAAAACTAAATTAACTAACTAAACGTGAACATGGGTTCCATTGCTCAATTTTTCAAGGCAATGAAATTTTAAACAATGAGGTTTGGCTGTTAATAAGTTCTATCCATCATAATATAATTTTCCTCAATAGAGTCATTTATAAACAGTTTTCAATGATAAACATACATTGAAAAAATTTGATATCAAATTTATCTTTCTTATTAATGCTCACGTTAGAAAAATAGTTATTTTTAAACATGAGCCTAGTACTTGGAGCAGGTTTTACTATGCTGTGGAAATTATTGAATACCAAAAACAAAAATACCTTGGTTTATACTCCAAATCAATTGAAAGAGATAGCAATATAAGAATTTTATTTATATAGTGGTTAATTAATGGGATAACTCTCCGTAAAAAGTGTTCAGATTTCACAACGAACATTTCTACCGATATTTTTTGGCTTAGATCTTTTTGTCCAGCAGTTGGTTGTGGAGTTTTATTGTAGGTATATTAAATATATTTTACAAACGAAATTTACTGGCACGAAACGTGCGACAGTAAAACTGTGTTGGGCAACTTTCGTGTGTCGATTTTTTGACATTTCATGTCTTTGCTATGGCACACAACCAAATTTTCGTTATGTCACGTTACGTTACGTAACGAAATATGCTCAATTTCTGATGATTTCCGCTTACAACCGAGACGTTGCTAGGGAAATGGTACTTCGTCGTTTTTCATCCCACAAAATTCGTTCACCATTCGTTCGAAAGCTCTCGATTTATCCAATCATATTATGTTAACTACTGCGAAGTGCGTGGCCAACAATCACAGTTATGAGCATGGTTATTTGAATTATTGTTTACACACAGGTGATCATTCTCAATAATTGATATTGTGAACATGATTGCAACCGCTTGTTAATTTCTGATTGCATACGAGTCTGCTACACATACCTACGCGTCTGCAACTGAAGACATGAAATGTTCCAATGTGTTGTAGACTCGTATGCAAGCGTTTCGTCTTTACATTCTTTCTTAGTCGATTACAAAGGTTTAAATAAATGATTTGACTACTTTATGTATTTTTTTTTTCAATCTATGAATTGGCTGTAAATCTTCAGCTCAAAACTGGTTTAAACGAAAAAACGATAGAAATAAAGTGAATTTATTTCATAGGTGATCGCTCCAGAGTTCCTCCTCTCCCAGATGGCTCTCCCCTAGGATATGTCGCCATTCTGATTTCTTTACTAGCATGTTTTGGTCGCTTACAATAATCCAATACCCTTCATATTGCACCTCTTTGGAAAGTTCTTGTCGAGATCTTTCACTTGATGGAATAAAATGGAACTAGTGAAATCCTCCCATTGTGCATCGTTGTGCACAATGCGGTTGTACCAAGTTGGGGGAATCCAATGGCCACATCTATTACGATCGGGAATTGCTCTCAATACTGCCACTCGTAGGGAAAAGCATGTGACATGAGCATATAACCTGATATCAGACTAGACTTACTTGTTAACCTCATAAAACAAATGTTATGGTAAATTTCTAATCACAACATTCCACCCGGCACTTTATTTTCCATGCAATAATAATCTTGTGTATTTCACTATCAGTTATAATTGCATAACCTGAAATACTCTCTCAGTTTCGTGCAAATTAGATGGCCTTTTGAAGATTTCTCTGGTTACTCTTGACATGGTCCTTTGCATTTCATTTCATTTAGGTGCTGAGGTGTAAGTGCAAAAAATGTGAAATAATTTTACTCGCCCATCATTTTATACGCATCCTTGCCATTTACAAATATCTTTCAAACTTCGTGGTATTAATGGGTGGGTATCTGGATATCTAAATGATCGTTATACCTAAGTTTCTATTATGAGGGATTCGACGTTCAACGTTCCAATTTCCAAGGCTGTCTGTGATACTTCTCAAGAAACACGATTTCGACCTGCAATAATCTGGTGAATTGAGAATCAGCTACCTGCCTCTTGTTTGTGATGTTTGTGGCACCAAGAGCGCTTCACAGTGAATGCGCTCTTAGCTGCAACATTGGGGGCTGACGGAGGCGAAATGAGAATGGGATTTCTTGAGGGATCGATCTTGAAAAAATTATTTCCAGCAATGAGGGGTACCCACGTGTTGTTTTATTATTTAAATGAAAGCTGGTAAAATCCTAAGAATATAGACACCAACCGCACTATTCCACGATAAGTAGTTTTCGTTCTATGATTTTTGAGTTTTGGAAAAAAACTACGTCATCGCAGTCATCCCGCCTAGGCCACACTATCTACCGTGACCTCACAATTTGCGCACTTTGAAAAATCATAAAATCAAACCTCGTCGAAAAGTGAGGATGGTGTCACAATTCCCGGAATGAAATGTACTTCAATTTTAAAATAGTAAACGCAACATTTTCAGACCATTGGGTACTCCAACCTGGACTAGACAGCGCACAGTAGGCCAGAAACCGATTCTAGGTGGAGAAAATTATTTTATTAGCTATCTTGTAGACAAATTTGAGCTGATTCCGAATATAACCCTTGACCCTTACCTAAAATAGCTTCTTCGACCCAAGAAATAGATTTTTGAAAAGTTTTCTCACTTTTTAACCTTTTGAGCTGACCTAAATTTTTTTGTATGCTGAAAAAAGTTGTAGAGGAAGAAATTTTGCTACGAATGAGACCACCGCCAGCTCTCCAACTCGTTTCTTCGATTTTTGGCGATTTTTCGAGGTTTTCGGAATCTCCATTTTCGGGATTTCTATAGAAGTGAGTAGTGAGTGGTAGGTTAAATTAAGGAAAAGAATTAAAGATTGCGGTGGTCTCATTCGATGCAAAATATCTTCCTCTATAACTTTTCGAAATTCTTTCAACTTCTTCAAAATAATTTTGTACAAATCTCGAGATATTTGATGATCTGAACCTCTGGGTAGCAATTAGTAGCAGCCAATTGTTATCAAATCTCATCCTACACATATTTGAGAACCGTTAGACACCAAATTTGGACCCCGCTAGTAATTGCTTATCAAAATAAAAAATCAGCGTGTAAAATTGTAATATTTCTAGTTGATTTATTAAAACACACAAAAATTCAACCAACCTTGCGAAACGTTGGCTATGATGTCGACTTCAAGAAAAAAAAATCACGAGCTCGCCTGGACAGCCTCATATGCACTAATGACCACTTGTCTAAACAAACTAAATATCCCATTATCGCACAATCGCAAGATTCACCGAGCGTAGCGGGACGAGAAAACATTTTATACCAGTTGGAACCTGTGTGACTCTCCAACAATTTCTAAACAGCTCCGGATATCAAACTACTCCTTCCAAAGACTTTCGACTTTTTGATTTTTGGCCAGGAAAGGGGTTTCTGAACCACTGCGGCGATTAATAGTGCAGAGGAGTTGGGAAACCCAAGAGGGATGTGCTGTATCGGTATGAGGAATTGGATATTCATTTGGATCCTAAGTAAACAGTATCTTCACATCGGTATTACCTAAATGTATGAGTCGTAGGTATCCGTCACTAACTGATGAAGAAGGTAGGTACCTACCTAACATACTAACATCTGATCTAAGTAAATTTCTGGCTTAACAATTCCTATTTGGAATTAATTCCTGTATGGAAATGTGGTTCCCAAATGTTTCTAGTTTTTTCTTTTCCTAATTTAGATTCCACAGTAAGTTTAACTGTCCAAGATACTAGGTGTGTGTGTGTGTGTACATAACTGAGTTTCCTTGATGTTAGAGGATTTTATTGAACTCCAAACTTGATGTGGAACGAAAATCTCTCTTTCCAACTCTCAAGTGTGTTTGTGTAACATTCACTGTCAGCTTTTAATATAATACAATTGCTCATTTCAAGTTACTGCCCATTAACAGAATTACTCACTTGCCTAGAATACATACGGATTCTAATTCCTGACTAATCCGAATCCACATTCATCTTCTGTTTGTGAATTATTCAAAGAGAGTGGATGTTTTAGCGAATATTTAGGCACTACTGGCCTCCATGACGTGCATCGCCGCATTTTGAACGAAATATAATAATTAATAATAATTTTCACACGCCGTTTGGTGAATGCAATCTGTGATCGAGGATAAATCCATCGACTTACCTCTTCCCCTTTTACCTTCCTATTGCATTTAGTTGTGATTTGATTTTGTTTAGTTATTAATCGAAAATTGTGATTTTTCATCTAGTTGTTTAATGAATTTTATTAGTTGGAAATAACAAAAAAAATTCTTTGTGAAACTTTTTTAATAAGCTTTTAATGTCATGTGATTATAATGTAGCCATCATTCTCCAAAAAATAAGACATCTTACAACATACGTTCTTATAAATATTTATTATTTTCTTGAACAGATTTATTGGAGAATCCAATTGTGTGTGTATTTGAGACAATGCTTGAATAGGTGGTTAGTGATAAATCTCGAACCTTTTCTAATAAATTCGGAAGTTTGTAGGTAACACAACACAAAACAGCAAACTATCTGTAGATGAATTTCTTAAATTTTGTATTTATTATTTTCATGATATTTCTACAAGAAAAATAGCATTCATCCGTATAAGAACTAATTTTCGTGTTATTATTTGTCTTCGGATGAGTTCATTAGGTACCTCTCTTGCTTTTTGGAGAGTGTGGCTACTATCTACAAATATGTATCTTTTCTTTCACAAAAAACAATATGAAACCTGTAACATTTCACGCAATTACCCCTTTTTCTAAAAGAATTCTCACTGCACAAATACCTTCCATTTAAGAGAAGTCCACTTTTATTGTCAATAAATTATATATCAGCGTTTTTTCTACAATTTTGCGTTGTGAACTTTATTTTTCTATACTTGTTGTAAATGTTCGAGTCTATATAGATGTTATGTATTTGCTCTGGATGTCTCGTATTTTATGTACTCTGTGATATGTGTCCATGAAGATATTTTTCATTGTAATTTGTTGACAGGAGGAAACAAAACATTTTTCTTTTGTTGTAAATAATTGGTTTTTCATAAATAAATACGCCATTTTATTATTTCCGCTTTTTATTTCCAGATCTTGCAATCATAATCAGATCACTGCAAGGGTAATCCTGTTTTAAAACTATTTTTATAGTTCATAATATGTATTTGAAGACAGGAGATTAATCTTCATTTCTGACTACCAAAATAGACTGTTTATATCAAACATAATTGATAACTCTTATTGTCAGTGAATTTGTCATTTGGAAGCGCGTGATGGTACTGGATGACTTGACGTTGGGTACACAACATGTCCCGCTATGCGCGCCCCTACCGAGCTGAATTGTAACTACGTTCCCCCATAGTCTTTCTGCACGAATAGGTTATGTTGAATGAATTGGCGCCTCAATTTTTATTAATCTATGTCCGCTGCTAAAATATAGATTGGTTGGACAAACAGATCAGAATGATTTGTGTAGTTTGGTGGTCTGGATGATCGCAAGTTCGCATCTCAAAAATACATAACATCAAGTAGTCAATCCCTAAGTAAAAATTCAGATTAGTTGAATCTTGAATGAATAGATCAGAATGATTTGTATAGTTTCGTGGTCTGGATGCTCGTAAGCTCGCATCTCAAAAATACATTACATCAAGCAGTCAATCCCTTAGTAAAATACAGATTATTTAGTCGAATAAATCAAAATGACTTTCTAAAGTATGATTTAAAACATTTATAATAATGAGGTTTAAAAATATTTTTCGGAGGTTGGATTCGAATGCAAAGAAATAGTGTCCCGAAGATGGAATTGAACCTGGGTCATTCAACTTGGAAGTCTGTTATGATATCAACTACACCACGAAGACTCTATTAATTATTGAATAATCACAGAACTTAGCTACCCATAAGGGAGCTTATTTCCATTGCCAGTTGACGCTAGTTCATATTCAGGTCGACAGGGGCGCACACAGCGGGACATGTTGTGTACCTAGTGTCTGGTTACTGGATGTGCCTCCCTCCGTTATCTCTATTATTTACAAGAATGAAACTCCGTCTGTTTGTCTGTCGTGTCTATGCACGGCCAAACGACTGAGTGGGGGGAGTCTACGAGTGGGGGGATCTTCTTGGGATTTTCCGAAAGGGGGAGCGAGCGAATTTAAAATTTTCTAATCCCACCCGAACCATGGGCCGTAGGGCGGGAGGGGGGTCGAAGTAAGAATTAATGTGCGCTTTTTGGACTTCCCCGCTTCCCCTACCCCTCTAAACGGCCGTTGAAAATTCCGGAAAAATACCGATTTCGTAGGTTTTTGAACGAGGAAGACGACGGCGCGATCGGATCGCGAAAAAAGTATCGGGAAATGCGTCAAAAAAATGCGAGAGTACGGACCGTGTTTTCTCGAAAAGTCCGACGAAAAACTACGTTTTTTCCCATTAAAATATACCCCGTAAAGGTACGTTTTTCGGAACGGTTTTCGCGGGCAAAATACAGCTTTGATCCCGCCGAATCTGAATCCGAAATCGGATATCGAAAAAAGTGACGGGAAGTAGGTCAAATTGCGAGCGGAAGCGAGGGAAGCGTTTAATATGAGAAATTAATTGAGCCCCGGACGCGAGAAGGCTCTACGAAGACGTCAAGGGGTTCGATGTCACAATGTTGCGAGGCGATGAGGTATACATAGGTACCTACCTTGCGGGCGAAGCGAGAGCCATTTCAAATAATAAATACGGACTTTGTCCTACACATATACAGGTATACTTTGCGAGCGAAGCGAGCAACATCCCCTAATAAACTTTTCGTGGTTCCACGTAGTTTTATAAGATTTAATTTGTTTGTAAGAATTTCCAACAGAAAAAAACGTCTGCCAAGTTGGGTGGGCAGTATAACTTCCTCAAGCGAGCGGAGCAAGCAACATCCCCTACAGAAGTTAAAACTACCCTTAGAGATCTACCGTTTGCGAGCGAAGCGAGCAACATCCCCTACACGTTTCAATGCCACACATGCCACACTTTGCGAGCGAAGCGAGCTACATTCCCTACATGCCAGACTTTGTGAGCGAAGCGAGCAATCTAATGGGGGGTCCGGGGGGCTTGCCCCCCGGCTGGACGTGGAAGCGAGCGTAGCGAGCTGGAGCGGCTAGTACCTAATAAGAATGTGATGCGAGGAACTACCCCCTCTCCCCCCTCCCACACACAGATGAAGTATGAACTTGTTTTACGAATTGGTTTAAACTATCGCGATGTATGTATCGGTATCCCCCCCCCCCCTTCCTCCACTATCTTAGCCTACTCACTATCTTAACATCTACTATGTCTTATGTTCTTATCAAGTTAGGTATACGGTCTGCCTGCACTCGCTTGAAGAAAAAATCCTATCACATCTGTGTTATTTCATTATTTACAAAGCTTTATTACGGTAAAAAAAGCAGTGTAAAAGATGAATCCAAGCAGGCGGAAAGATGTATCGTGATAGAATGAGTTAGTTCTGAAGTTTGAAAAAGTTGGAAAAAATTAGGAGACAATAGCGCTATTATGAGCGATTGGTTGATACTTTTCTGCAACAGGAGTTGCTCCTCTAGAGCTTTCTTTTGTCGTGGGTAGGCGGAGTAGGATGGTTATAATACGGTCTGGGAGGCAACAGGTAACAAAAGGGTTTCTGTTTGATTTGTAAGGAGAAAGACGAAAAAAAATAAGGGAACGTTTGTTTGCGGTAGTGGTTGGAAGGTCGACGAGCCTGAAAAGACGTTTGAAAAGAAGTCTCGAAAAGTCTTTTGAGGGCCTGGCGGAATAGACGGATGACGACACCTGAAGGCGGGATCGCGAGTGTTTATTCAACTGCACACGATGAGCGTGAACAAAAACGCGAAACGGGCGACTCTCGTGAGTAGGAATTACTCATTTTTGTAAAAATAATCAGATTCTGCACCATTGAAAATCCCTGACTTATAATTTTCAGCTCAAAAGCTCGAAATAGAGGAAAAATTAACCAGGCAGACACAGGGTCGACCCAAAAATCAATCATTGCCAAAGAAAGGATGTGTTCGTTGGACAACATTTTGTGAGCACATTAATGTTCAAATTTCAAAAAATGTGCTTAAAAAATCACTAAAACAGCTAAAAATGTTCAAATTTATATGTTTTGGCAGAATAGTACTTAGAAAAATGTTGATTAACTATTAACACGAACATTGAAAAATGTTTGCTCAAAATCGTTCTGAAACATGGTTAAAATTCATTAAATTGTGGTAAAAAATCTAGGGATGGGCATCGATTAATCAGAATAATCGAGTAACTGTCCAATTAATCGATTATTGTTTAATCGATTACCTGTGGAATAATTAATTGGCTAATCGATTAGTTTGTAACGATTATTCAAGTGAGATTTCAGAATCAAGTCTATCGCTATACAATACCCAGGGCAAGAAAGTGGACAACTCCTCGCCTCACGTTATTTTTATCACTTAAGTATCGGTCTTATCACATATCTACGGCTATCATTATCAGAATAACCTCTTTTCAGTTATCGTTCGTTTGTTGACGCGGAACGTGAGCTTCGATCAAGATGCCACCAAAATTGCGGTTTGGGAACATTGTGGAGTGAAAATTAAAATATGTGGGAACTTATTTTCTTCCTTTCGGTGTACCATCTTCATCTTTGTTTAAAAAACACAAGAGTATCCACAAGATCTGGTCCAAAAGTCGTGTGGAACCCCGTGGCCGAGACGCTCTAGGCATGAATGAAGAGTTCAGCCTGTATTTGAGATCTCCACAAGAAAGAATCCAACAAAACCCTATCATACTCGTATATTGGAAGCAGATGGCCGAGACGTTCCCAGCAGTTTCCAAAATCGCCTTGAGATATGTGCCAGCGGTAGCAACTTCTGTTCCTTCAGAAAGGCTTTTTTCTGAAGATGGCCAAATTCTGAGGGAACAGAGAAGCCGGCTGACACCAGACATGGCCAATAAACTTATATTCCTGAAAGATATAGATGATTCATTCTGGAACTAACTTTTTTTTTACATTAAATGTTTTCTTTTTTTAACTTGTTTTCAAATGTTTTAATTTGTGAATGAATTTTTTCTTGTACACAATGTTATTACTATAATATTAAAAATTCAATGTTTTTAATTTACCCACTCTTTTCTCAGACTTTTCCAAATTAATCGATTAAGCGATTATTTAGGCCCCGATTAATCGGTTAATCGATTAATCTGGTTGAAATAATCGTTGATTCCAATAATCGATTAATTGTTAGCCGATGACCATCCCTAAAAAAATCGTTGAAAATAGAGGAAAAGTATGTATAGATCAGGCGAATAATATTAATTTAGAAACGGATTCGCCATTATTTAATAGTTGAAGATTTCTGGCCTCACGAAGTGCTCAAATTTCAAAACAATTTTACAAGTTATGATAAGAACTTTGAAAATGTGTTCATATTGTCATTGATCCGATGGTCATAAGGTCTTTGTTCCGATGTTCATCGACTTCATGGACAGTTCCACATGCAATGGCTTACTAAGCTAAGCAGTAAACTTACAATATGACGTTTATCATGTTTTTTAATAAAGGAAAAAAACCTACCTACCTAGGTAGGTAATTTTCTGTTATGGTGCGCGTCTACAATTACTACAACCAAGATTAACTTCTCAACCAATTGACAACAAAACAAGCGGCATTATTTAATGTATCCATTAATAACATAAATAAATACAAAACTACGACATGAATAGAAGAACAAGTATGAAAGAAATGCGTGATAAATCGAGAGCTCATTTAAAATCACATGTAAATAATAACTGGAATAAATGTTAATATGCAACACGATTCGTTGGTCTAATCAACTCTCAACACCGAACTATGTTCGATCGAGTGGGGCATGTTCCAAAGTTGACATTTTAGCATGAATATGCTTTAGCCGCGACCTAACTACCGAAAAATGTCCCACGAGAGTGCAACGAAAGTAGCGCCAATAATTGTGATGATTTCCGCTTACAACCGAGTCGTTGCTAGGGATATGATACTTCGTCGTTTTTCATCCCACAAAATTCGTTGACCATTCGTTCGAAAGCTCTCGATTTATCCAACCATACTATATTAACTACTGCGAAGTGCGTGGCCAACAAGCTGAGTTATGAGCATGGTTATATGAATAATTGTTTACACACAGGTGATCATTCTCAATTATTGATATTGTGAACATGATTGCAACCGCTTGTTAATTTCTGATGATTTCATTGAGCTGGTGTTTCGATTATGTGATTCATAGTAGTGATGGGCGAAACGAATGATTTCAATAATCGAATACCGAGTATTCGAATGATTTCGATAATCGAATGATAATTCGAATGATTTCGATAATCGAATGATCATTCGAATGATTCATTCGAATGGGGAGGAAAAACTGCCATTTTGAACCGAATGCGAAACAACCAATAGGATATCAGTATTGGAATCCGAATGAACGTAGTATTCGAATGAAATAGCAAGTAAGAACCGGAGCGGAGCTGAAACTTCTTGATTTGTAACAGCTACTTCTTATCTCGTATCACTAATAGATACCTACTGACTATCACTATCACGTTGTTTACTTATTTGGTGTTTGATTTGTCGCACCTACCCTGGAAAGAGTATAAATAAATTCGTCCGGCTCACCGTACGATTCGATGACCCCACTAGCCCCCTGGTCAGAGGGAGGCAGAAAGAGTGCAAATAATTTGGATTCTATCTAGGTAGGTAGGTACCTACCTTGAAACAAGAAATTACAAAGGATGGTTTGCAGTGTCGTTTTTCGACCCGATCACAAAGGCTCATTATTTGAAGGAATAATAAACCAAAACCCGAGCAAACACGGGAAGTAGAAACAAAAAAAAAAATATAGGTTTCAGATTCGGAATAAGGATGGAAACCTCAGATTTTTGAAATTCACGAAGGGCCGCCAGTTTCACCACAACGACAACAAAAAGTACCTATTCGAATGCAAAAGATATCCGAGTGATTTCAATACAGCGCTTCGTGGTTATGCCGCTAGTCTCGCTACTATACGAATGAAAAAGTATTCGAATACTTCATATCTCGCATCCGAATATCCGAATGATTTCAATAATCGAATGTCGCATTCGATTCCTCTTTCGGATGTCCCATCACTAATTCATAGCAGGTGATCCGAATATTGCGAGAACGGTTAGATTTGTGAAGCGGTGGTTAAATTATTTTAATAGGTAATTTCTATACTTTACACTATAGGAAGCTGTAATTTCGTATGTAGCCTCTTTAGCCTCTTTCTATAATAAAGTGAATGTTTACTCGCGAGTTTCTATTAGGAGATCATCATCTCACAAGAGCTCAATCGTCGTGATCATTTCTATAATAAAGTGAATGTTTACTCGCGAGTTTCTATTAGGAGATCATCATCTCACTAGAGCTCAATGGTCGTGATCATTTCTATAATAAAGTGAGAGCGAGGAGCTAAAACATTTTTTTGTTTTGAATGATAAACAGAGTTCAGAGGCCGATGGGGGGTCGGGTTCAGAGAATCGACGAGGAGTGAGTCGTGTACGGCTAAAGCATATTCATGCTTTTTAATTTTAGCCGTCAGGCTCAAAGGAACTGCGGATGTGTCACAAAGCATACTTTAGCCTTAGAGACTAACTAGCAAAAAACTTTACGCGGATGGGTCACGAAATTTTAGCATGGAACATGCTTTAGCCTTGGACTAACTAGCGAAAAACGTGACGCGGATGTGTCACAAAGCATACTTTAGCCTTAGAGACTAACTAGCGAAAAACGTTACGCGGATGTGTCACGAAATTTCAGCATGAAACTTCTTTAGTTTTCACCGGACAAAATCGTTCTCCGCTCGTTGGAAAGCTGAAATGAAATGAAATTAAAAAATACTTTATTCCTCATAGAGCAAAAACAAATTATTAGAAAAGAAAATGTACATTCATAGACCTAATTAGATTATATTAAAAATTTAAAAGAAAAAGCCACAGTTCCGTTGAGCCTGACGGCTAAAATTAAAAAACATGAATATGCTTTAGCTGTACACGACTCACTCCCCGTCGATTCTCTGAACCCGACCCCCCATCGGCCTCTGAACTCTGTTTATCATTCAAAACAAAAAAATGTTTTAGCTCCTCGCTCTCACTTTATTATAGAAATGATCACGACCATTGAGCTCTAGTGAGATGATGATCTCCTAATAGAAACTCGCGAGTAAACATTCACTTTATTATAGAAATGATCACGACGATTGAGCTCTTGTAAGATGATGATCTCCTAATAGAAACTCACGAGTAAACATTCACTTTATTATAGAAAGAGGCTAAAGAGGCTACATACGAAATTACAGCTTCCTATAGTGTAAAGTATAGAAATTACCTATTAAAATAATTTAACCACCGCTTCACAAATCTAACCGTTCCCGCAATATTCGGATCACCTGCTATAAATCACATAATCGAAACACCAGCTCAATGAAATCATCAGAAATTAACAAGCGGTTGCAATCATGTTCACAATATCAATAATTGAGAATGATCACCTGTGTGTAAACAATTATTCATATAACCATGCTCATAACTCAGCTTGTTGGCCACGCACTTCGCAGTAGTTAATATAGTATGGTTGGATAAATCGAGAGCTTTCGAACGAATGGTCAACGAATTTTGTGGGATGAAAAACGACGAAGTATCATATCCCTAGCAACGACTCGGTTGTAAGCGGAAATCATCACAATTATTGGCGCTACTTTCGTTGCACTCTCGTGGGACATTTTTCGGTAGTTAGGTCACGGCTAAAGCATATTCATGCTAAAAAAAAAAAAAAAAAAAAAAAAAAAAAAAATTGGGGACCGCTGATTTAGGGGAATAGTAGGTACCTAAGTAGGTACGAGTACCTATAACTAAGCGTAGAAAGCGAAATGTTTAAAATGGTTCTAATGCTGGGAGGGTAGATCAATTTAAGCATAAAGTGCTTCTAAATGTGCTCACTAAATAGGTGTGATAGAAACAAATCTTCTTTTCTCTCGATTTGGGATTCAAGCTCACTATTGCCGGTGACTGTTTAAGCTGCAGGTGACCTTGATTTGTCCCATATTGTTTGTTGCTGAAGATGACCACAACCGTAGAAATCGATCTATTATTGCAACGCTTTTTTCGTGGAAATAGACAAAGTTGTCATTAACTTCCCGTTTTCTTCACTCAATGTGAATTTTTGGAACTCAAGACCAGATTTTATCCTAATCTTCCGCGCTGATGAGAAAGAAAAATCCAAGTCGAAGATGCGCAAAGCGAAGTCCAGCCCAACACCGAGAAAACGAGATATCTCGAGGATCTGTTATTATTTATACGCCTTACCTTGGTCCTCCGTGGCCCCTTGTGTATTTTTTATTCTCCCACACACACACCTCGACCGTTGCTATAACGACACATTAAATCACATCTTCTTCCTCATAAACACCCGGAGCCGGCCTGTATTTCTAAATCAACCTGAAGTTTCTCACTTTTCCATTCTCCTCATCGTTCTATTCACATCAAATCCAAAAATTTACTTACCTTCGTGTCAAAAACCCAGCTCATGCTGGTTAGAGCCTCTTCAACTGAGTTAAATGATCCCCAATATCTCAAAATCCACTTGTAGTCATGTAGTTTTACTCTCAAGAATACTCGACGTACAAACGAAAGTTATGTGATTGGCCAAAAAATGAAGCTGTTCAGTTCATATGCCTCCATAAAATGAAAAAACGGAGTTTTGTGCCTCCGAGGGGAGTTTTGTAAAAAAAAGAAAAGAAGTGTGTGTGTGTGTGTAAAATATACAATCAGCAAAGTGATATAAAACTATGACTAGATGTAGATAAATACATATATCACTGATATCACAGTTCGTAGTTGAGCCCAGTGGTGTAATTGTGAGGTATTGCGTATTGTAAAGGAGCTCCATTTCAAATTTCAGCGCTGTAAGAAGTTGGAATCATGGGTCCCACCTTCGTTACCGATTTTCGTAACTCCATTCCGTAGTGGTTGGGAGAAACGATGACTTTGATCAATATGCCTACATATATAAGTTGGCACGTGCCCAGAGAAAATTAATGGAAATGAATATAATATCTTACATGTCCCTCAGATCTCACCTGACTTAGGTACACCCATCAACTGAAAATGAATGAGATTAGATCAATAAATCACCTACCAACGCTTCACAAGTAAATCTATTGATGACAAGATTTATAACAAACTCGATTTCGTGAAGCCCGCATTCCATTGGAATTATATCAGCTGAGAAAATCGTCGTAGTTTATAAGGCGACTTTCACAATGTTCTGCTAGTTCTGATTAACTCCCGCGTTGTTGCCTTTTTTTACTGCTAACGTTCGAGCGAACGGTTTAAAATAAAGCGAACCTGGTGGTTTCATTTGCTTCTTTGGGGTGATTCCTATAAATGACAACCAAAAAACTACTTACTGTAGACAAGTCCTGAAGGTGAAGAAGTGGGAGGGAAAAAACCCAAAAATTTAGTGTCCTCCGATATTGATGTTTGAGTCATTTTTCTTCATCTGAATACTCCTGAATTGCGAATCCATATCGTTTAAAATCGAATCACTTTTCATTTAGGACCAGTCCAGATAGAAAAACTTCATATACTTATAACCCACAAATTATAACGGAAAACCGTCAGTTAACAACTATTTTTTCCGGCGAATTTCGGCAAAGCCAACAGTTGTCAAAAAGGTCCCAGCTTTCTAAGACGTCTCAATAAAAGCTTTAAGAATGAGATTTGCCACCAATTATCAAAAATAAGCAGCAGGAAAGCAGATACCTATGTACTGTCATATTAATGGTAGATATCTGTAATTTGCGTGAAAAGACGTTCTTTGGACTTTGGCCTACGCATTCTACCTGGTACAAAACCAATCTACGATAACGAATCGTGATAATGATTTTGTATTAACCGCGTTCAGATTAATAAGTAGGTACTTTGATCCAACTTTCCTTGAGTTCTGCTTCTTAATTAATCCCGTTCCCCGAGTAGGAACCTTACATTATTAAATAATATTTATATATACTAACGAATAAGGTATATATTGAGAGAATAAGTATGAAGTTCTGGAAGGTTGTTTACCTTTAAAGTCAGCCTTCCAATGAATAAATAATCTACAAAACGTTATGGAATAAACATTATTGGGGATTTCTCTCGACTTAGAGGAGGACCTAAGTTTTGTTTATGAGAGGGAGGTCCATCGGCTGTGGTACATTTGGTTGATACGAGCTTTTTCCATTTGCATATCACATAATATTGACTCGTCCCACTCGATGATATTCTTGCCCCGAGGCGTAGATCCGGGATAATTCTAGGTCATTTTACTGTAGCTAAATAATTCAGAACTTTGAGAGGCCGTCGTGCTCTCAACTCCTGAAGGAAGAATGCTGTGCCGTAAGTATGTGATTATTTCGGTCGATGAAGTTGATTTTATCTTTATAATCTTCTGAATTTAATAACGAGCATAGTTATGTAGGAAAATGGTTCAGTTGTAAAAATGTAACTGTCATAATTAGATTTCATCCATGTAGTAACCTTCCTATGATTTCATTATTTCAAAATGAGTTTAATTTATTAGGTATTAATTTATTTTTTACTAAAATCCAGCTATAAAATAATTTTTTTTAAATAATAAGATAACTTTATTGTAAAAAATATCAAATTTACATTACAGTTGTGCTAAATGTAATAAACAGAATTGAGGGTGTAGCCCTCGATGTAACATGTTGTAGGACACTGTCCATCGGCAGTCCCTACTATATAAATAAATGAATAAATAAATAAATAAATAAATATACATATATATTAATTGCTATGCAATTCTTAGGCCGACCCCCAATAATTTTTTTTGTAAAGTCCCAATTTTTTTTTAACGTCCGTGACGCGAAGCGCGAGTTCGTGGGTTCGAATCCCAGCCATATTGGCTTGAAAATTTTTTGATATCCAAATTTTTTAATTAGCGTTGGAAACTGGGTTCGTTTAAGAACCATATACAGATAAGCCGACTCACATTGATATAACTTTCTGAAATGTATTGATGTTTGAGTTCTTATTGGGTCCAAATTCACTCTCCTATTTGGTAGAGTTTTAGTAAACGGTCTGTCAGATTAGGATCATAACTATCCTTTGTCCCTTTGGATTGTAGGGAAAGTAAAACATTATGAAAAGGCTCACATGTGCAGGTAGGTAATTCCCTACCTAGACAAAAAACAGTTTGACAGAATGTGAAAAAAATCGACCGCCCGGGAAACCATAAACGCACACGCAAACCCGGCAGTACCTTCAACCGTACGCCCTGTAATTTTCACGGTAAGCAGGTGAGAAGGGAGACTCGATGAAAATATGTATGAGGATGAGGATCGTCAGAAATCTGTAAAATTAGAACAGTTTCGGCCTCGGGCGCCATCAGGTGGGCTTCGGGGGGCGATCGGGGCTGTACCTATGCGTTTGGAGTCTGAAGACCCTGCCAACGTGTAAAATCTAAAATTCATAACGCACCCCAAGTTCCTTGAGCGTCTTTCTCATGTTTACAACTAAATTCTATTTTAATTATCATGGTATCAAGAATAACAAATACTCGTCTATGCAGTTAGAACTGACATAGGGTAAAATCTCCAGTCGTTAGACAGAGGAGGTTTTTCTTTCCATAATAAAGATATAGACCAGATATGAGGCGCGTTGGTTGCCCGCTGCCGATCTTCAGAACAGCAGGACATACTATAGACTTCGGAAATTTCAAAATTGTGGGAAAAGTATCTAATTGAAAAAAAGAACT
Organism: Adelphocoris suturalis; assembly: GCA_030762985.1. Classification (NCBI taxonomy): domain Eukaryota; kingdom Metazoa; phylum Arthropoda; class Insecta; order Hemiptera; family Miridae; genus Adelphocoris; species Adelphocoris suturalis. Next base: position 36,074,505 of record CM061043.1, on the reverse strand, counting down.
TTTTTATAAATTAATGTTGAAGATATAAAATTCAAATTCATTTAGGTAAGTTCCGAACAATTAGGCACTATGTTTTTCAACGTTTATTGTTATTAAGTTTGTTTCACTCCCTGAAGAAGCGCGTCCTGGTGAGAAATGTTGGAGTAATAAGTATAATGAATTCAAAATTGAAGACAGAATGACCTATTTTTTTACGGTTTTTAGCCGGTTTAAATGTTCTGAATAATATTCAATGTTCAAATAATGTGAGGGAATGATATTAGGTTTGCTAATACTGTAATTATTTATTATTGATGTTTGTGAAGAAGGTTAGACGGGCTTTTCCTTATGCAGGAGTTACTGTTCAAACATTTTACATCGGTGATTTTCATATTCAATCACCATATTTAATCAACACTTATATATATAGTACGGCTGTGTTCAAAATGAAATCAACGAGGTGGTAAATGTTTTTTCGGGTTCGTTTTGATCAGCCACCTTGTAAAATCAGACACCAGACAAGGAAGCCGCTCCGAAATGCGAGTATCACGCGATCCCTTAATTAAACTCGGTGGTTAGGCGCATTAAACTCCAAGGCTAACGACTTGAGGGTTATTTTGAACCAGATCTGTCATCTTGGGATTCAGACTTGGGATAGGAGCAGCCGATACCTACATCTACCTACGAGTATATACCTCCTATTTATGCGACCTACCTACATTCGATAACGAACCTTCAGTTTCAAGACGATCAATCACGTTCTGGTGCGTACTGGTTGCTGATTGGGAGTAGCTCACTAGTAGAATGATAGCTGTCTATCATACTGGAGATGAATAAAATGAATCGCCTAGGTACTTGTAGAGGCTTTGGGTCGTCTTAGATTCGATATTTACCGGTATTAGAATGGTATCTCGATACTTTTCTTTCAATACAAGTGCTGTTTAAATAGGTAGCTGAAGCTTTGTTTTCTCTTTCGGAAGATGAATTATTTTTTGTCTTGAAAATCAAAATTTCCACTCTCATTTTACTTTTTAGACCATTCTGAACAAACTTTCGTTCCGTGTTCTGTCTATCTGTCTGTCGTGTGTGTCCGTGATTCCTTGTAACAAGCTTAATTTCCACAGTTTTAATCCGATTTTGAGGAAAATTTCAGGGAATGTGCGGATTAGAGTGTAGATATCCCCTCCTCCCTATCAGCTCCAACAGTTTCCTCGTTTCCAAACACACACCCAGCGTACTTGCAAAGCATCATTTTCTCTCGCCCTAGTCGTCTGATCTCGCCCAAATTTGGAGGATAGTTGGCAGAAGACGATTTGGGGGGGGGGGGGGGGGGGGGGGGGGCTGCGTTGGGTAAATAGTAGTGTGACGCATGCGCAAACAAGATTTTTCCAGAAACATCAATTTCTCAAGATCTATCATGTGTCCAATTTCGTTCAAATTCAAATAAATTAAAATAAAAACGTATTTGCAACATGAATTTATAGGCATTGGAATGTTTCAATTAGTCTTGAAAACTTCTGTAGGGGGAAACAGTAAACCAAGAAGTAGCGTTAAAATCGGTCAATTAGGAAGCGAGAAAATTATGCTTGAAGTCATATACTTGTACGCATCCGCAGGATGAAGTATGATTTGAAAAAAAAACGAAATTCGTAAAGACCATCCACAATCTAACTCGCACATCCCCTGAAAATTTCATCAAAATCGGATGAAAACTTTGGAATTATAAGGATGTGGTGTTATTGAGAATTACAAATTCGCACATCATGCGCGGCAGTTACTAATTAGTACAATCATGTTGAGCGAGATCAGACGATTAGGGTATGAGAAAATTATTGTTGATGGATTTTTACCTTTTCGCATGCGCAGAGTGGAGTATTGAATTGAGAACAATGAAACTGATAGGCAACCGTATACATCCTTATCAACACATTCCTTAAACGTTTGTTTGGTACAAGGATTTCACATTTGGGCATGACTCGATTCTGCTAAAATGATCATGGAATGCTCAAATCGTCCTCTCTCAAATATGCTCTAAATTTGAAATGGATCAGACAACTAGGGCGAGCAAAAAAGAAGCTTGATGAAATTCGCGTTTGCCGATGTGCGGACTGAAGCATTATTTTGGGGATAATGAAACATAGGGATTCCCTGAAAATTTCATCAAATCGGATGAAAAATTCGGAAATTACCTTGTTACAAGGATTTGCGGACACACGACAGACACTCACACAGAAAGACACGAAACGGAAGTTGTTCAAAATGGTCGAAAACGGAAAATGCGAGTGGAAATTTTGATTTCGCGGGCAAAGAATTGTTTACCTCCCGAAAGTGAATACATTACTTCCCCCATCTCGGAAGCAATATATATATATATATATATATATATATATATATATATATATATATATATATATATATATATATATATATATATATATATATTTATTTATTTATATAATAAAATACAAAATAAAAATAATAAAATAATAATGCGACAAAATCCCGTAGATGTGATCTTCAAAGTCAGGTATACCATAGATTGGGCTTTTGAGGGGGGACCTTTCCCCTACTTATTTGATTCGTTCTTTTCCTGGAGCCGGTCTCTGGAAAAACGTCCCCTAGACATGGGGAGGTGGCATCTTCACAGAGGAGGACAACCCCCTTATTAGTTTGAAAGGCTCTTTTGGAACCCTACAGACTATTAACTCCTAGGGTATCTCTGTGATCTACTTTCCTTAGCGTTTTACCTGGGACGTCACGTTCGAATTTTCTGTTGAAAAACAGGTGGGTAAGGGAGATCACGTGAAGTTTACCTGTTGAGGCCAATGGAAACTGAACTTGTTCGTTCCACGCTTCTTGATCTTAATAACTTAAAAATATTGCACTTATACGTGTGTTTGTGAGGGTAATTTTAAATAGGTACGTAGAAAATCTTGAAAACTACTTTTAATCTCCAAAGAAGTAAACGTTTCGAAAGCCTGTTAACCTCCTGAGCCTTGAATACTTCCTCCTTTATCACTTAGCCAAGAGGTAGTAGGTATTTTATGAAATAAGGTCCCTACAACATACCAAACAGTTTTATCGTTTGTCATGTACCTACCAACTAAATTAGTGGTTGCTCTCTATTAAGAAATTTGAGACATATGATTGTATCGACTGCATGATCTATGTTAAAAGAAATACATTAGGTACCTACCTAATTGGGTTTTATAGCTCCGGAGTCTGTCTATAGGTAGAGGGGGCATTGTTTCCACTCTCGGGTGATGAAAAATGTTCCACTCCGAACAATTTTCGTTTTCTGTACGTATCTGTCCTTCCGTGTGTCCGGATCCTTGTAGCCAGCTTAATTTCCTCAGTTTTCATCTGATATTCATGAAATTTTCAGGGAATGTGCGGATCAGGTTGGAGAGGTCTCATCAGTTTAATTCCTCACAAATTAATGTGCGGGTTAGGTTGAAGAAGGTTCCCTATAAACTTCATGTCTCACAATTATTAAAAATGAAGATGAGATTACTCCAAATGAATTTCATCACCATCGTATCATTAGCAGCTACCGTGCATGCGCGAACCTCAAACCCTTGAAACAAGTATGATTTCTGTAGCTTTCATCCGATTTCAAAGACATTTTCAGTGATTCGAATAGTTTATCTTTTGAGATTATTTAAAATATTTCAACTCATGTTGAGGATACAAGGAAGCTATGTGCCACACCCAACTTGGCAGGTGTTGTTTTATTACTTTTATTCAATAATTCATCAATTCAATGATTTTTTTCTATTTATTCAATAATTTTTTTAAGATTACTTTTATTCAATATTCAGGAAGCAACACTACAATAGACCAATCACACCGAATCACCGAATTCTAGAGAAATGTTTTGAAGAGAAGACACTTTTTCCAGCATTATTCTTGGATGTCTCGCAGGCATTTGACAAAGTCTGGCAACTGGGACTCTATGTAAAGTCTCAAAAGGATCTACTTACCCAGTATTACAGAATCATAGTACCATATTTAACAGAAAGGCATTTTAGGGTAAAAAATGAAAATAATTTACGGAAAATAAAAGCTCGCCCCAGGCAAGCTTGCAGCAGGCCCTGTGTACCTGCTGTACACAAGGGACATCCTGAAACTTTCAGAAACTGTCACAGAAGATGACACGGCGATCCTGGCTGTTGGTTTTTTAACTGAGGAAGCCACAAGTAAGCTACAAGAAGTAGTGAACAACATCCATCAGTGGACCAAAAAATGGAAAATAAAACTCTACGAAACAAAGTCAACGCACATAAACTTCATTTATAGGTAGATTACCCCAACACCCGTAGTAATAAACTCCCATATGCAGAGTACCTCGGCATGACTCTGGATGCCAAGCTTCGGTGGAAGGAGTACACGAAGAAAAAAGCGAAGGAAATAAATCTCAAATTCAGGAAGGTGTACTGGCTCATTGGAAGAAAATACCAATTGTCCTTTCAGAAGAAAGAGTTACTGTACGAACAAGTGATCAAACCTGTTTGGGCTTATGGCTGGCCATTATGGAGTTGCACCAAGAAGAGCAATCTGAAAATCATTCAAACATCACAGAACAAAATACTCATGAGCATATTTAACAGTATATCAGAACGGATGATCTCCATCGTGACCTTTAAGTCATCCTTAGTAAGAAAAGTAGGTAATGAAAAATCGAACTGCGGATCACTAAATCTGTCTCCACTAACATACAAATGTCGAAGCACTGAACCTCCTGGATCTAGTCACAGCCCACTTAAAAGTAGGCTTAAAACTGAAGTGATGTGATGAGTGGTAGTGGGTTGTGATCTATGGACCACAATACGCTCAATACGTAGACACCAAAGTGAAGTTACTAGATGTGTACATACATACACTGTTTTAACAATAAAGTTGATTAAAAAAACTGTTATTCAATTAATTTTTATCTGACTCCTGTGGTTCTTGGCCTACAGTCTACCCAAACAGGCTAAATCTCAAATTGCTGTTTGAAATCGTAGGCGGTCTCACTCAATGGAGAGAGGCCAATTTCCCTAACGATGCTTGAGATCAATATGCGCCGCACGACTCCGAACCATTTAAAATCGATTTGTCCAAACGTCGGAATAAACGACAGAAAAGGTCGCTTCCATTCAAACGGCACTTCAGAATCCGAGCCAATTGAGGACGATCTGAGATGTGAAACATTAAAAAGAATTCGGAACGGTGTTCACCATGCCCAGTAACTACATACCCACTCTCTTTTGGTTGACACCTTCTTACTGCAGTTTGTAGACCACAAATTTTACGTTTTTGTTCGCCCTAAACAATTTTGATTTCGCCTCCAACTGATCATGTGGCAGAACTGTATAAACTACAGTCCGATTTTGATGATCAATATTAGGATCTAGCTGAAAATCACTGTTTTCATCCTATTTTCATGAAATTCACAGAGGCCGTGCAAGATTGGGCTCAGAAAATCCTTCATGATCATCTACATGAATAGTTAATTATTATTATTTATTTAAGCATTAAGTTTGGTACCTTGTGTTGTTTATAATCCTTGCATAATATTATTAATCGATATGTCTGCTACCTAAGTTTTTTGATAAATATGTATGACTACCCAACAAAGCTCGTTGTCGCGGGCCACCAGTTTTCAGACGGGCTGCCGCGTGGAAAAACATTGTACCTTTTCTGGCCGCATTATTTTGGTCATGGACTCACCGAACAAACATAATTCTATCTTCATTTCCAGTAACAAGCCTGAAAAAATGCCCTCTCTACAGTTCAAGTTATATTCACTAAGTAGTACTGGTAGAGGTACCTACTTACCTACTCATTTATTTTGGTCAAACCAAATTCTATTTCGGCAATTTGATATCAGCTGTTGATTCCATCTAACGTTATCTGTAATGTTATCTTTGTCAAGGATTGCAATAACAACAATCTTGGGAACAACAAATTTGGCGTTTTGCCTATCCTGGTCGCCCAAACCCAATGGACATACGCTGAGGCTGAGGTACATTCGTAGTTCGCGGTAGTTGTTTATTCCGATGGTATACCTATATTCTCTAGTACTCATGTATGCTACAATGAGCTATGATCCAAGAGCTTCTGGGGACCTCAAGCAATTTTCATCATGTATTTTCCAATATGTTGCACGTTATAAAATATATGTTTATTATAAAACATAATTTAGATTATTCCCAATTTAATTAAAGCTGGCTTGATGTTCGGCATCTCGGCTCTGCTGTCGAAGAGTGAAAACGGCGTAACAATATCTAGCAAATCTTTTATTGGCATTGACCTATTTCTGTCCTTTTACCACAACATGAATTCTTAATTCATGGGGTTATATTATAGTGCAGATTATCTCTGAATTATCCACACCACATCTTTAGGTACCTCCTTACTTAATTGGTGATTTTCCTATTAAATGGTCGCATAGGTATTACATTGGTTTCGAGTGGAACCTTTCAAACTTATAAATTGATCAATAGTAGTAGTGACTAAACTTTTTATCTTCTTCTTCTTCCTTTTATTAATAAAGTAAAGTGTCTGTATGTATGTACCTCCATAACTTTTGAACGGATTGACCGATTTTCACGATTCTTTTTTTAATATGACCAGCAACTTCCGGCGCAAAATATAGGCTACATCGAAATTGCGCAACCCCTGCTCAGTAAGGTGAAGGGTGGGGGTAGAAAAACTGGAAAATCCGTGTGTGGGCTCAAACGAAAGTCCACGACTAGGGGGTTTCAATTCCAGCTACCATAAAAAAGAACATCCCCTCCACACGTTAAACCTACCCTTAGGGATCTACCGTTTGCGAGCGAAGCGAGCAACATCTCCTACATGTTTCAATTGTAATACACCTGAATGGGGGGTCAAAGACCATCGCATTTAATCAATTAATAAAACCAACTACATATTAGTCTATACCTGCATCAAAATAGCGCAACAACCAATAAGTTGGTATATATTATCTTGTATAATACACATGGCCTACACAAACATACCTACACCATCGAACAGGTACTTCAACCGTGTCTCTAATCACAATATGTTGAAGTGGTACTTCGATTATATCTAACTCTACATTCAATAGGTACCTACACCACAATAACCTAACATAAATTAGGTATGTTGTATGTTTTCGACTATTCGTCATTGGTCATTTTAGTGAAAGGTACTTAAGATTTTAGTCATTCTAGTTTTCAATGAATACAAAACCATTAGGTACTTAATTTCAAAATAGCATTCCGTAAGTTTCAATAACTCATAACTCTCTTCTCGACAACCCCAAATTATGAAGTTACATTCTCCGAACTGCCTGAGAGCTGATTACAACACTTTTCATGTTTGAATATTGATTCTTAGGTACTTACCTAGTGGATCCATGTAAGTAGGTTCATGAATAGGTATGTGGTAGATATCTGAGGTCAACCACGAATTACACTAATAAAGGAAACCGGATCATCCGATCGTTTCCATTTCTATTTGGTCTCTTTTTAGAAGTCCTTCTCTCCGGACTTACTCGGAGAGCGCCTCGGGATAAACCAGATTCTTGAGAGATGAGACTCGGTTATGAAGGAGCTTCCAGTCCGACGCCTATTCACTTTCGGTCCACGTAAGCGTTCCACCGCACGATCTGATGGGTTTTCACGGAAGTTTCGGAACTCTACTTCTGGGAGTGTGCGGCATGTGACATCCTGGTAGCAACACTTCAGCATTGCCAAACATAATTTACCAACATAAAAAAAAAGTTTATTTTAAGGTACTTACTTATATGGATCTAGTCGGTTATGTCAGCAAACTTTGGAGGCCCGCCCGCCGTGTCCACCAAATCTGAATTTTTACTGAGGGATTGACTATTTGATATTATGTATATGATGTATCCAGGCATCTGATCTGTGTAACAGAACTAGTCTAAACTAGTGAAGCTCGTCTACAGCTAGTCTTGTTACGTCCACATTATGCTGTCCGGGCGGCAAATTCGCGCGGCATTGCGTTCGGGCCGGCACAGCTTCTTCCGGTAATCGTGCTAGTGGTAGGGAATGAGTTGAATAGAAATATCTGAATCTAATAGTTTAAATACAATATCTAAACAGTTATAGAAATATCTAAAAAGATCTCTATATTCCGTCAAACGCAAAATTACAAAAGTGAGTAATACAAGAGAAACATGTGAGTACATGTGAACTAATAATATTATGTAGGAGTCTCTTCTTTACGTCCTCATGGCTAATCGTGAATGACAATCGAAGTCAGGTGGCGGGGTAATTTTCTTCTCACTCCCTCCTACACCAACACCGGACAACAACGTTCATTCCAAGAGATGGGGATGGGCTGAGCATCTTGAGTACCATCAGGAGGATAGATGAAGAGACGTTACCTGGAGAGACATCTTCAGTAATCCGAACTTAGTGAACAAGCAAACGCTTGTGCTTTCTTACTTTCTTCGTTGCAATTTTTTTCATGTGGTCCTGGCCTACTCGACTTTCTTCGTTATTTGACACACTTCAATTTTTTGGACTTTCTCATGACCAGCGACCTTAAATGAGATTTATTAATTTAGGCGTGCTGTAAAAGAATAGAGACATTAGAGAGGAATTATGACTTTAGAAATCAACTCATTTTTAAATTTAAGAAATTTTTCTTTGGGTAAGCATTTTGTCAAGGCATCTACCTCTTGGTCATTAGTGCTTATCCATTAAATTTTGATTTCACCCTTTTTCACAAGTTCCCTAATGTAATGGTAATTAAGACGCACCAAGTGTCTCATGGTTGTTGAGTCTTCAATCTTAGTGAGGACAGTAGCAGGTCGACGATCTTCATACAACGTTGGTGTGAAGTTAATTTGCAAAATGTTTTGACACATAGCTTTAATTCCAATCAGCTCTCTCCCTGCTACATTGCAACATATTCACTCTCCGGAGCAGAGAGCGCTACATGGTTTTGCTTTTTAGATTTCCAAAGTATCAAGTCACCGAAAAGCTTGATGATATAGCCCATGGTGCAGACCAGCAGCATCATGCTGGCCAAGAGAGGCATCAACAAAGCACTCCAAACCACTCGTTTTAGCTGTGAAAATCAGACAATGATACAGCGTTCCTTTTAGATAGCGAAATACGCGTAAGACCATATTCCAATCTTCCATAGAAGGATTAGATTGTCGTCTACTAAGAAGATTAGTGACAAAGGAGATGTCGGGTTTGGTTCCATTTTGAATGTACAACAGAGAACCTATGGCCTGCGTATATGGTACATTAGTCATGTTTGTAATGCTTGATCTCATAATAGCCTTGTCAGGCGTCATTGGGGTTTCAGAAATTTTCCTACTTGTAGGATCAAAACGCTTAATCATTGCCTCTATCTGTTTTGTCTGATGTAAGTAAAGTTTACGTTATTTTCTGTCACGAACAATTTCCATTCCTAGAAATTTACGTGGCCCCCCCCAATTCCGTGATTTCAAATTGCTTCTTTAATAGAACCTTAGTTTCTGATAATTTTGACCTACAGTTGCCAGTCATAAGTATATCATCGACATACAGCAGTAATATTATAAATGTTTGGCTTTCTCTCCAGGTGAATAAGCACGGCTGAAAATTGTATGTGGTGAATCCGATATATTTGATGGCCTTCATGAATCTAATATACCATCTTTTAGGAGACACCACAAGCCCATACAAGGATTTGTGTACCTCACACACACATAGTTGTGGTTAAAGTTTTCATTTTAGATAAATAATCACTTAAACCTTCTGGGGGCTCCATGTAAACGAGTCATTCCAATTTACCATTGAGAAACGCAGTTTTTACATCTAATTGTATAAGATCTAAGTCGAATTTATTCGAAACAACCAATATAAACCGTACGTCAGGCAACCTGGCAACTGGCGCATATATCTTGGATATATCATAGGAATTATAGTCCCCGAAACCCTTTACAACTAATCTACTGCGAAATCTGGTGCTGCCGTCTGGTTTCTACTTTTTCCTATGAACCCAGCGGGCTTTCATTATTGGTGCATTCCTAGGTACTTGAGACCTAGGTATAATTTTCCAGGTGTCACACTCAGTTAATGCATCGAATTCATCACTTATGGCTTTTAGCCAGAACTTGGCTTCTGGACTACTTAAGGCTAGTTTGTAAGTTTCCGGTTCTTCTCCTAAATCATTTAAAGCTACGTTCGTTAGAAAAATCATATTCAGTCCATCCAATCGACTTTCATTCTCATCATTCATACTTTCAAAAAAATCATACTCACTTGTACCACCTAGATTAAGTCTCTCCCACTCTAGTCTGATTTATTTGGGAAGCTGGGTTTTCAGAATTGTCTACAATTTCCGGTTCAAATGCCTCCTCAAAAATGCCATCATCGGTTAATTCAGGTGGGGATTCAGTCTCGGGCGTATATTGATACAGAGAGAGTTTAGCTTCCATCTCTAATTTCGGGAAAATTGATTTTTTGGCATTAATTAGGGTAAAATCTGTAAAATAATGTAATTAACTCGATAAAGTTGACATGCTTCGATCTATCGTTTTCTTTTCTGCGTCAAACAAGGTGTAGCCAGTATCTTTACACTCGAGCAGAAAAGCCAATCCGGCTCCAGGGGAAAATTTAGGTTTGGATTTTGCATGATTGTTCAAGACATAAGATTCACATCCAAACCTTCTAACGGGTTTTAAAGAAGGAGGCCTTTTGAAAACGACTTCAAAAGGAGATAAAAAATTGTTAGAAGCATTTGGGGATCTATTGTGAATGTGTAGGATATGCCTCAGAGTAAATGCCCACAAATAGCAAGGTAAGCCTGATGATATCAAGTTTACCCTTACTTTCTTAGCTATTTCTAGGTTTAATCTTTCTGCTGGTGCGATATTTTGGGGTGTTACCGGTTCACATTCAATATGGACTATACTTTCTTGGTTTAGCAGTTGTTTTAGAGCTGTAGTCTTATATTCTGTCCTGCATCTGTTCTTAATTCAGCTATTTTTATTTGAGGTCCTAACAGTTTCCTAATTTCTTGGAGAAATTTCTTCAATGCAAAGTCTACTTGAGTTTTGTCAGCAATTTCATAGGCCACTACGTACCTACTTGCGTCATCTACAAAGGTGACAATGTATCTGCTGGTAGTTCGGTATGCAAAGGGTTTTATGGGGCCAAGGAGGTCGCTGTAGACTCTGTGAAAAACTATATTTGTCCTATGGCGTTTTTCAAGGCAAGGGTTACGTTTTGCTTTTGCTTTTTTTCAGTCTGCACATTCTAGAATGTCCTTATTGAATTTTACACCCTTCAACTCGGGGGAAAACTTTGTATCTCTAAGTATTTTTTCGACATATGATTTAATCTGAAGTGCCACTGCAAACCTGCATTCTCCCTTAGTGTCTGTGTCGGAGCCTGATGGTCATTGGAGGAATCGAGTCCTCTATCACTGAATCTAACCTTCTTCCTCCCTCCCTTCTCCTTATCTGCTGAAGTACAGGGACGTTTTAAGGAGGACTTTCGCCCTGAGGTCGAAGGAGAAGCAAGTGAAGTGTTAGAGTTCCCATTTCCAAGTGATGAGGTAGCCCCGACCTCAGACTGTGTAATACTGAGAGCACCTGAACTACCTATTTTAAAACCAAGATGTCGTTGTATTCGACTGTAAACTGAGGCTTGTACTGAGGGTGAGGCACCATAGAGTGGCAAGCCAAACTCCACTCACCAAAAACGACCATCAAAGTATCCCAATTTTACTAACTCTCCGGTACTCCTATCTTCGATAACTAATTTGGTTTTATCGAACTTGGCTTGAACATTATTATGGAGAATTTTGCGCAACGAGAAAAGATTTTCGACAGCTGTTGGAGCATACAAAACGTTTGTCAAACACCCTAATTTCCCAGTTTCTGGGTGATGTACAATGACATCACCCACTTGTCGAATAGTAAGGTCTGCCGTAATATTTGCACATGTGATATGTTAGTTGTTTAGGAAGATAACTTAAATTTAAAAATAAACTTACATCGCTGAAAACATGATCTGTAGCTCCACTATCAGAGATACGACGAAAACGACTCACATCATGCTGCTTACCTTCAAGGGATATGGTTGAGCTGACTTCCGATGGATGATAGCTGTTAACATCAGAGTCTACATAGGCCATTCCTGCATATGACTGTTCCTCATCTTCCTTCTCTCCTTCGGTCGATATCCAAGCCATTTTTTGCTCAAGTGGAAGGGTTTCAGTATCCGGATCCACTTCAGAAGCAGAATTCACAGAAGGTTTTTTAATCTTCAACTTTTTTCATAGGTACAGGTCTCAGGCCTTTTCGAGTGCGAGGAAGATAGTCTGAGTCCGGCATCAGCTTGTTGTCTCCAGATTGCAGTTTGAATTTCAAATTTATATCATTGTAGCGTAACTGCACCTTCCCTACTGAACCACTGAAACTTTCGCTAGTTTTTGGACGTTCGCATCGTTCGTTTCTTTCTTCACGTTCGCATCTTTCGCTTCTTTCTTCACGTTCGCATCTTTCGCTTCTTTCTTCACGTTCGCATCTATCGCTTCTTTCTTTACATTCGCATCGTTCACCTGATAGTAGTTCATCATGATAATCGACCTCTTCAAAAATATTTCTCAGCGGAGTGGACAAATCTAGGCTAGGTACCAAGTAATTTCTGATACCTGTCAACCTGCTGTCGAACCTTCAAGTCAAAATACTCTTTCAAATTCTATGCCTCATACATGAAAGTGAATACAATTCTTTTCCTTAAAGCCGCCTTACGAAGTCTCACACAAGCCATATCTCTTTCTAAAGTAGGATCCATAACCTTATGTACCCTGAAAAATTTTTGCCATCAATACATTCATACATTTAACAATACCTACCTATATCAGTTACCTCTAGTATGTAAACTGATGTAACCTAATTTAATCTTTTAATACTCAAAATTGAGTCAACAAGCCAAATGTTCTGCAAACCTATTTGATTGAGTTTTATTCCTAGTAAGATGCAGTTACCTAGTGATTAACTGAACATTTTCGTTAGTATCTAACAATAACAGAAGAAAATTCACTATGAAGAAACATTCACTCAGTTTAAAGAGAACGAATGAGATACAAAAATCTCATCTGTTACGCCAATTACACATGCATGACCAACTGACTGCAGTAGACGATATCACAACACCTCAAAAATGCTAACATTATTTATTTCATATTAAAGCATTAAAAGTAAGTAGGTACCTATTATTCATAAGTACCTACAGTTAGCGCCTCGAATCGCTAAGTTGATCAACCTCAGAGCATTGTGGGTACACCCTGAGTGCGAATTTAACATCCTTGCTACCTCCTTAGTTTCCAAGACAAACATCATCTCAACTTAGTGATTCGCAGAAAAATTAGCGCAAGCCCCTTACCTTTACTGTCGGCCCACAACCTCCACAGCTATTCAAAGCTCGGATGCTTCCTTATTTACCTACTCATAGTTCTTAAGTCAAATCTCATACTCAGGAAATACTAATTATGGGTCAGAGCTACACACATCATGGTAAGAGCAAGTGAGAAACCATTAACTTTCGCTTCATTCTCTTTATGTCCGCATTAGGGCTATACGGACCTTTCGCTGCACGTGCATTTCCATGATAACGAAAATTCTTGAAACAAATTTTCTGTCTCACTGCAACATGTTTTTTCTTTCTTAGGCTTTCAAACACTTTGCGGAACAACTATACCCTATAGTAAAACATAAACAATACATAAAACATTCCTAGTCTTTCAAATTCTTAGTCCTTTCATATTCGCATTTCTTTGGCATATTGCCCGAATAATCTATGAACATCCTACAATCTGTATGAGAATCCTACTTTTAAACACTACAGCTCTTGGTGAGAATTCCTAACAATAAGCCCCACCTGATGGAGGCAAGTTTGATTTAATTTTTGTTTATTGTTTGGTGACGTTTCCATCATTCTAAATATGTGTACCTATAGCTACTTACCTAGGTACACCTAAGAAACACCTACCTGAGAGACACCTACCTAAGAGACACCTCATACAAAAAAATTAAAATCATGCCAAGTATGTTGCGACCTACCTAAGTAAGAGTTTCCTCACACAATAAATTAAAATATAGGTAATTACTTACAGAAACATACAATATACAACACAGAAATATACAACATATAAGTAGAACCGATCCACTATTGAGTTTTTCTATAAGTTCATATCAATTATCCACGGACTTAATCCTTCAATTAAATAGAAAATATACTACCCAACACAAGGAGAAAAACAACTCTTGGGTTTAAATGCACTTACCTACCTGCCTTATATTCTCAGCTTTCACAAATTCATTCTTGGTACCGTGTCCTTTCGTAGTAATGCTCTTTTATATCTGTCAAGCCACATCTTTCGCATACACGGATTTACTTTCTCACCTTTCTCATCAGTGGGAATTTTGAACAGCTTGCGCAAGCCCTTTAACTTTCTCACCCCAGGCGGATCACCCACCTGTTCGCTTGACAGATTAAACAAACTTAAACAGAAACTAAATTTCCGTTGTAGCTCTGCCCAAGTTCTTACAATTCAACAACTGGAGATTTAAGATGCTACCCTTGCAGCTGTGGCTGCAATAATGAAATAATACTGTTGAACAGCCACTGAACGTAACCGCCGACCAAGGAGACCATCCTGTCTCTAGTTTATATCGTTATGTAATCGTAGTGGATGCACCTACATTGGATCCGGAAGTTTCCTGATCCGAACCGATCCGATGACTCCCGAAAATCGGGACCCGACGGCGCACTGTGTTTCGACTAATGTGTTCCAGGTAGAAAAAATCAATATAAATGTCAATAAAAAGTAGGTAAAGGTCTCAAATCGATGATATTTACGTGGAATAACCATCTCTGGGTAACTCTATGCCCACAGTTGAACGCACCAAATAGAAAACTACTGTGCGGAACCCCTAAGGACATTATTCCTCTGAAATCTAATATTTGACTATTAGACCTTCTTCTGATCATCTTGGATTGGTCAGAGAGGGGGCTAAACATAATATCAATTTTTAATTTTTACCTGTTCTTATCAAAAAATGGTGGTATCAATCTGTTCGTTTAAAAAAGTATGAGTACCTACATACCGGTTCGTAAAGTCTCCAAACTAGAAGTGTTATTTACAGAATTTAATGCTGAATTTGAACTTTCAACCCGTTAAAATTCCGCAAACCTCTGCAAATATTGATTTTCTTCAATTTTCGGAAACAATTTGCATAATTTTAAACAGTGAGTTTTTATTTAAAAGTTCTAGGTATGAATCCCTAACCCTCCGGTTGTTTCGTTTGGTGGTCTGGATGCTCGCAAGCTCCCTTCTCAAAAATAAAAAAATATCCTAAATCAACCCTTTTAGTAAAATACAGATTAGTTGGTTTCAAAGGATAAAAGTTTGCTCACCTTGATTCATGAACTCGAATCAATGCTACTCTTCAATATCTTTTCCAATGGAAAATTATAAACTTCACAAACACTGAAATTACTAAAAGAAGGCAAACGCTTGAATTCTCTAGCAAAGCTATATTCGAAGTGAAGGATAAAAACAGCGGTCATATGTTAATCAAAATATGAGTGCATCGGTCATAATAATGCATGTATAAAGTTCTTGTGAAACTAAATTCTGAATTTTGAATGTCCATAATTTCACTTGTTGAATATAATCCGAGATTGTCCACGTTGATGGTCCTGGTAGTTAAGGCCTTGTAGAGGAACCTGTCACTTCTTCTTGACACTCCCTCCTTCCTCGGCACAAGGCTGGGAGCACCATCAGCAGCTCAAAACTCATTATTCCGGCACCATGTCTTTTGCCAGTCTCTCAAGTAAAGAGAAGTTACCGCTTTGTCTAATTGTCGTTTGCTAATAATAAGTAAGTAAGCATGAGGGTCACTTACAGTTTTTCATGTATCGTTTCATCCACCATATCGTGAGAATGTCCTTATTCACCTGATCATCAGTTTGAAATCGTTTGATGTAGATCCAAATAGGTCTCATCACATCCTTGTTTTATCGTATTATTCCCAGGGTTCTGTGGAATTCGGCAAGTATACATTAGTTGAGGTAGTTAATTCAAAAACATACCTATTGTTCAACATCAGAAAGTAATTGATTACGAAAGAAGTTGAATTTCTCAAAATTTCATTTACGAATATTTTTTTTATTAACAAATATTTTCCTATTTTTTCTGTCTCTGGTAATTTCTAGTCCAAGGAACTTTTTACGAGACCCCATATTGTTTATTTCTAATTCATCCCCTATTTTGCTTATCATTTCATCAGCCGAACTACGACAGTTTGAGGCGAGAAGGCAATCATCAACATAAATCAAAAGAATTATATGCTTCTCACCTTTCTGCCAGAAGAAAACACATTTCTGATACGAGTATTTTATAAAATCCAACTTTTCTAATACTGAACTGAATTTCTTGTACCAAAGATTTGGTGAAAATTTCAAACCATAAATGGATCGTATTAGACGACATACATGGGTAGCTCTTAAATCGTTTGGAACTTGAGTCAGCTCAACCACTCCTTCAGGAACCTCCATAAAGACTGTAAAAATGCTGTCTTTACATCAAGCTGATACAATTCCAAGTCAAACTTATTAGCTATGGAAAGAACCAGCCTAACATCACTTATTCTAGCAACAGGTGCATAAATCTCATTCAATTCATAAGAGTTTTTGTCAGCAAACCCACGAGCTACGAGCCTACTCTTATATCTGTAGTTGCCATCTGGCTCTTGTTTTCTCTTATACACCCATCTAGCCTTAATTACGTTGATTTTTCTATCTAATTCTGATTTAGGAACGTATTCCCAGGTCCCATTAGATTCCAACGAATTGAGCTCATCAAGGATGGCATCCTCCCACAAATCTCGTTCGGGACATAGCATGGCTTCCCTATAGGAATTTGGTTCGATATATAAAGTACGGTAGTAATCGTTAGATTTATTCTCAGATAAATCACCTCCCAGTTTTTCTATCTCAGAATCATTTTCAGTACACACCTCCAACATGTCAGCCCATGGTTTTGGGTAGTCTTTTACTTTATCCCCATAAACCTGGTTCTCAAGGCACTTTACATCACAAGACCTAATCAATGTCTTATGTTGCTCATCAAAAAGAACATAGCCTGTCTCCCCACACTCCAACAAGTAAGCTCTCCTAGCATTCGGGGCAAACTTAGGCTTAGAGTTATTATTCACCACCATCGTCAGACACCCGAAGCGTTTTAGATATTTCATGGACGGTGCATTACCGTGCAGAACTTCGTATGGACTCAAAAAGTCGTTAGAAGCATGTGGGAGACGGTTGTGCACATGAACCACGTAGTTTAGCGCGTGCCCCCAGAAAGAATAAGGCATTTTGGCAGAAAGGAGGTTCACTCTGATTTTCTGAATTAATTCCAGGTTCAGCCTTTCAGCTGCTCCGTTCAGCTGAGGTGTGTATAGCTCACTCGTCACAACTTTTATTTGCTCCTTAAGGAGCAAATCCTTCATTTGAGAAGTTTTATATTCACATCCAGAATCAGTTTTTATGCAATACACAGAGTGCTTTTCTTTCTGAATGTGATTAATTTCGTCCAAACAACTTCTCAAAGCAACATGAACCTGTTTCTTATTCGTTAGTGTGAAGGCAAACACGTATCTTGTATAGTCACACATGAAAGTAATTATGTATCTAGCTTGGTCCCTAAAGTTTGCAGGTTTTATTGGACCCATCAAATCGCACACTCTACACAATCCAATATCCTATTTGTGATTTTAACATTTTTCATTTCTGGAATGAATTTAGCAGCAAGTTCTATATACTTTTTCGATGCATGATTAAGTCTCACGTGCCAAAGAAGATCCTGATTATCCCTCAGACTCTCACCAAATTTTTCTCCCAATTTTCGCAAGTCAAAATTAGTTAGCTGCTCTTCACTTTCCTTGGAGCTCCCTCCCATTTTTACAGGTTTTTCCGATGTAATCCCCTCGGAGATCTTATCATGGTCACTCCCTCCCATCGGAAAATCATTAGTAGAGGAAACCAATCTTTTGTTATTGCTCCCACCCACATTTTCATTTTGGTAGGGATTATTAGCAGACGAGTTACCCATGTTAACACACAATCTTTTATCCAGGTGCAAGCATGAAGTGTCTACTTCATTTTTCCTCTTGGCTTCAGGACTAGAGGCTAGTTTAAATTCAATCCACTAATAATTGTCATAAAAATCACCCCTTTTAATTGTTTTACCAGTAGATGGATCCAAAAACTCGACATTATCTTTTGAAAAATGAACTTTCATGCCTGCACCTGTAGATTTTCGTAAGGAAAACAGGTTAGCTGTAAGTTCAGGCGAGTACAGTACATTTTTCAAACGAGAGACTTTTCCATTATTAACGATTACAATATCTCCATAATATTTACACACAAGATCTGCATCTAGATCTTTATTCGCACAGGTAAATCGTTTAGGAATGCCAAAAGCTTTTAAGCACTCAAAGTACTCTCTTTTATTTGCCAAATGTTCTGTCGCACCGGTATCTATTACTGCACGAAAATGAGTAGGAGTGGTATTACCTTCTGAAACAGTCATGGCTGTTTGACCATTTCTTTCCCTGGAGTAATTCAGCATGGCCACTTCCTGTTCTTCATCATCACCCAGCAGCACCCAGGTGTTGGCTGAATCAGGGAGATTGGTATCCCCGGCTATGAAGAACGTGGAATGAAGGCCAGTTTTCGTTAGATGCTTTTTCACTATTTTGGCATCACCCAACTTCATCTGAACTACTTTCGGGGCTTTATTTGTTTTTCTGGCCAACTCATTCTTAGAAGGGGTGTAGAATGGCCCAGGAATTCGTTTTGGATGGGGGCAATCAGCGGCCAAATGAGAGGTAATCTGCCCACAATTGTAACATTTTCTCAGCTTTGACCTGCAAAGTCTGTAGGGATGACCCCTTTTGCCACAATTGTAACAAATTACCTCTCGGTTTATACCACCATTTTTAGGGCCCTGATAAAACTGCTACTTGATTTTCATTACGGATCCCTCTTCCCTGCACTTTGCCACCTCTACCCCCTCTTCCTCTGACTTTATCACCTGATGCAACCCGCCTCTTTTCGTTTGGCTGGAGCTCTTGTCTAAAGTGGACATTTGATCAATTTGATTGAACCCGTCCACCAACATGTCCATTAGCTCTTTCAGACTATACCCTGCCACATTGTCCAGCTCTTTCTGACAGGTGTGAGTGTCACGAATGGCACCCATAAACGTCTGTTTCACATAAGGTTCGTTCATAATCTCAGGGTTAATTTGCCTAATTTTCCTCACCAGTTCGTTAAAACGGTTAATGAATTGAATAGGTGTCTCTAGCTGAATCTCAAAATTCATTCTCGCAAATTGTTGCATGAGATTATTAACGAACATCTTGCTGTTGGGTTCACAAAGTCTCGTCAAGTAAGCCAGAATTTCTTTAGGGTCAGACAGATGACCCACCATTCCTTGGTAGTAAATATCAAAATTTGACATTAAAAACACCGTTACCTTTTTGGCAGCCAATTTCTTATCACGGTCATTACCAAGGTAAGATTCAGGGGGTTCTTCTCCCGTGATAAGAAATGCACAATCTTGCGCCTCAATTGCATCAATCATCGTTCGATGCCCCAGGTTATACCCAACATCACCGTTCTGTACGAGTTTGATATCCATTCTCGGAAACTGTATGGAATCAACGTGCCTAGTTCTCCATTGCACGTTTTTATTAGGGTCGTTTCCAACCGGATTATCTCGGGTAAATTTATCAAACCGTTTGAGGCGATCTTGGGCTGGTGTTTTTGTCGCTGAGGAAGTTCCTGGACCCAGATCGTTACCAGTTTCCTCCAAAGGAACTCCACCTTAGTCAATCAAAGAACAATACATACAGCAATTTATTTCATTGACAAGTTAATGTCACCAACAAATCTCGTATGTGTTTCAATTGCTCTTATCTACCCACTATTGAATTTTACTCAATTCAATATCCTCATTTCAAGCGTTTGACCTTTCTTTTACTATCATTAGGCGTAAACGAATCAGTTTCACCACCACTTCACTAATATCAGTCGTTGCTATACACACACTAGTATAGCACTAACACAAATGGATTAGCGTATCTTCGGGATTTAAGCAACTCAACATTCTAAACTTTCTAGATTATCCTTTTCATTGTGATTCCATTAAGATTAAATCATACCTAGTATAGGTTCATCTGTTAGTGTCAATTCATAGTTAATTTAAAACAGCAGTAAGTGGTCTGATTTAAAACCTAATTTTTATTCATCATTTCCTACATTTAAATCTTATTGAAATCACCTGAGGACTATCCGCTAATGTACTGTATTTTTGTCCGGGTGACAATAGTCGCCAACTATGGACTACCCTGTCAAAACTGTCAAGCAGATATTAACAGAGAACATCCGGCAGGTAATGTCACCAGTGGACTCACCATCATGTTGCTTTCCAAACAACTAAGCAATGAATCATTATGATGATCAATTAGTTTAGATGCTAGCCCGAAGTTCATTAGGCTGACTCTTCCTAGGATTGTGAAGCTCTTTTCTCAAGTCTAACGTCTAGTATGTCTATCCAATATTTATCCTCAAATACAGCACTCTTGGCCCGAAAACATACTGTTCATCTCCGAATGATGATGCGGCCCCATTTTAAGGCTGATCTTCCAAAGCCGGGGTATACCTAATCCAGACACTTTTTAGTGTGTTCAAATTTAGCACCGTGCACGGTACTAAAAGCAATTCAGTCTGGAGGTACAAACGGACACCAACTCATTCCGCTTTCGCGCATCGGTTGTTTGAAGTGAGTTCGGGCTGCTCACTCAAACGGCACTTATTTCTCAACCTTCCTTTAATGCCAGAGGATTATATACTAGAACTTAATAGGCAAATACTCATTTCACCTTTGTAGTGTATAAATCTGACTTAACTTAATCTTACTTAACTAGGACTTTTTCTATGACTACAATTTCATCATCAACAACCATGAAGTTGGCCGCAAAGTCTCTGGAACGCAACAGGATCGGACATCGTAGATACCGGGATGAGAAGAAAAAGGGTTGGACGCAACTTCCCACTATCAACTTATTTCAGTTATAACTGCTCACTTAAAATAAAAAGAAAATAAGTACTCATAATAGTAAACTTATCTGAAACTATAGGACTATTAGTACCATTGCGGGTACCTTACTCTACTTCTTCATTCTAAATCTATTTGTCAAGACCTATTTCCAATAAAGAGCTTCAACAACCACTTACAGCCACTTAGTTGCTTCCAACGCAAAACGGCAGCTCTCAACTCTTTTGCGGCCGTATCCAAAAACTCTATCCCTCGGATTACGATATCGTGTTAATTTCAAAGGATAAAAGTTTGCTCACCTTAATTATAAACTTCACAAACACTGAAATTACTAAAAGAAGGCAAACGCTTGAATTCTCTAGCAAAGCTATATTCGAAGTGAAGGATAAAAACAGCGGTCATATGTTAATCAAAATATGAGTGCATCGGTCATAATAATGCATGTATAAAGTTCTTGTGAAACTAAATTCTGAATTTTGAATGTCCATAATTTCACTTGTTGAATACAATCCGAGATTGTCCACGTTGATGGTCCTGGTAGTTAAGGCCTTGTAGAGGAACCTGCCACTTCTTGACAGTTGGACATGTAGGTAGGAATGATCTGACAAAACCTCAGGGGCTGTCGTTGGGTTCGACCTAGATAATCCTATAACCGTAGCCTAGTTCATAGGAAAAATCTGACCGCGTAGCTGAGTTCGATCTCACTGCGGTTCGGATCGGGATACTTCTGGTTCCAATGGAGGTGCACCCTTACACAGATCAGTTATTTGCTTCGATCAGTGGTCTGGATGCTTACTTCGCTTCTCAAAAATACATAAATCAAGTAGGTAGTCAATCCGTCAGTAAAAATTCAGATTAGTTGGACACGGCGGGCGAGCCGGTAACGGAAACGGGCCTTGGTAGGACAGCCCCTCCAAAGTTCGCTGACACATATCCGAATTATTTACATAGGTAATATAAAGGCCTACTCTTTTTTCGAAGGCAATCTGCTAATTATAGTAATACATTATTATTTCACCTTTAAGTTTTGAACAATAGAAATAATGCCCAAGAGTTATTTCTTTAGAGAAAGAGATGAGATCATCTCTTGGGTAGATACCCACAATATGTATGTTGTCAAATTATCAGGTTAAGGGTCAACAACGAATAAAAGTCCTTATCGCCGAGCTTTCGGTTTATATGGAACCATCATCAGGGCTCAAGAATCTTCTATGGTGTTAAAATATAGGACACGGTCATGGATTGTGAATTAAATGTTTTAACAAAAACAAGAACTGGTGGCAGTTGAGGCTAACAACGGTTGGCACATAAATAGGATTCAAAAACTAGAGGCAAAAATTGAAAAATTGAAAAAAAAAAAAAAAAAAACCTCTGACAAGCATACAGAGCTAAACTAAACCAAGCTCTGTAGTAGCTTTGTAGTGTTTAGTTTAGCTCTTTTAGCTCTTTAGTTTAGTTTTGCTTGTTTAGCTTGCCAGAGGTATTTTTTTCTTCAATTTTTCAATTTTAGCCTTTAGTTTTTGAGTTCTATTTATGAGCTAACCATTGTCAGCCTCAACTGCAACCATTTCTTGTTTTTGTTATGACATTTAACTCACAATCCATGACCGTGTCCTATATTTTGACACCATAGAAGATTCTTGAGCCCTGATGATGGTTTTATATAAACCGAAAGCTCGGCGATAAGGACTTTTATTCGTTTTTGACCCTTATCCTGATAATTTGACAACAGTTTTTCCGTTGTTAGGGAAGGTACAACCATGAGTATTGTAAACGACACCTGCCGTTTATCATAGCTCAAGGTAGGAACTTCGGTCTGCACTGCCTTACTAATTAGAACTGGTGTCCATCCACGTGTTTGGAGCTCCAACAGACGGAAGCCATAATTCAGCTAACAAGACGACCGGGGCGAGTTTTCGGACATTCTTTCTCTTTCATCCGCAAGTTTTTCCAACAGTTCTTCGGTATAGTTATGGAGGGGTGAGAAGGCGCCTACCCAACACGTGGGGATGACTGACCACCCGCTGTGAGGTGTCTGGTGTCACCTAGAAGTTTTTTTTTGTTTCCCGACTAAATTCCTTCTTGAGGTGGCTCAACATTTTTCGGTCTCCGGAAGCCCCGATGGATCTCCCTTCACCACTTATTTCACAGGGGCAGACCGAACGTTGGCGATACCAACACGGGTATCGCGTAAATGTAGCCATTTTATGACTTCAGCGTCTAATGAACTTTAGGTGGGTGCAGGATATCAATTGACTCCAACACGCCATCTGAAAATACTGCTACCATGGATACCCATGTGATGTGCCTACCAACCTCTATAACACCTCCCACATGACCAGTATTGCTAGGAATGCACGTACCTACGAGGAACAGCTATTACTGTGAAAAATTATTTCTGGGAGTAAGAACATAAATCAATTTTTATTGTATTAATCAGGAGCATTTTTTGATATTTTATGTCTTATCTATGGTACATAATCTAAAAAAAGTCACGGAAATTGAATGACGAAAATTTTCCAAGAAAATATTCTGATGATTTCCGCTTACAACCGAGTCGTTGCTAGGGAGATGGTACTTCGTCGTCTTTCATGCCACAAAATTCGTTGACCATTCGTTCGAAAGCTCTTGATTTATCCAACCATGTTATGTTAACTACTGCGAAGTGCGTGGCCAACAAGCTGAGTTATGAGAATGGTTATATGAATAATTGTTTACACACACGTGATCATTTTCAATAATTGATATTGTGAACATGATTGCAACCGCTTGTTGATTTCTGATGATTTCATTGAGCTACTGTTTCGATGATTTGATTCGTAGTAGGTGATACGAATATTGCGAGAACGGTTTCATTTGTGAAGCGGTGGTTAACAATTTCAATAGGTAATTTCTATACTTTACACTCTAGGAAGCTGTAATTTCATATGGAGCCTCTTTAAGACATTTACTTGACGATGCCCAGGATCCAGATCAGATGAGTGGCTTTTAAAGCTAATTTCTATGCTTTACACTCTAGAGAGCTGTAATTTCGTATGTAACCTCTTTAGGATATATCCAATATCGACAGGTTGACCGACATGACATACAAAATTATGGAATCCAACATGACACGATTGCAGAGTTTCTACAGTAAAAGCATGGCCGACGAGAGCTCTGACGAAAGCATGCTGAGTTTTCCCTTTATTTCAGCTGTTATTTGGTGTTTTCCTTTCAAATTTCTTCTATAGCTACATAATTGGACACTTTCTTACTGATAATAATTTATTTTTCTTTGCTCCAGAATGACAGAATTTATAGAATACGCCAAGAAAAAAAAATACATTCAATAATGTTATGTTGTTTTGTGGAGTGTTTGTAATTATGTCAAGTTGTGCAGGCTCAGCCACGTTGATACTTGATGTGGTAGCGTGTCTTTTAAGAATTTCGCCTTTTAAATATTTCAGCGTGGAAGACTTATGATTCAAGTTAATTTTCCTAGTCCTTATTTGCCCGACAAGAGTCGGGCTCAATTACCTAATATTTTGTTTTCATTGAAAAGAAAAGGCTGAGATTACGTAATTTATTTTGTTTATTGAATAATAATTATTATTAGTTCTTAACTATTAGGAAAAAATGTGTCTTTAAGAATGAAACTACTGATTCCTTCCACCCGGACTAAGGCTGTATTTTATTGCATTTAAGATAAAGTAAAACTGAAATCTTGTCATTATGATTTATTAATATCTTGTCATTTGTTGGAGTCAAGAGTTGGGCTCAAATAGTACCACTTTTAACTGAGAATGTGTTTTAGCCATGGACTAACTAGGCAAAAAAGCTAAAGAAATCTGATACGAAATGTGGGACGAAATCTGTGACGACAACATTCTGATGATTTCCGCTTACAACCGAGTCGTTGCTAGGGAAATGGTACTTCGTCGTCTTTCATCCCACAAAATTCGTTGACCATTCGTTCGAAAGCTCTTGATTTATCCAACCATATTATGTTAACTACTGCGAAGTGCGTGGCCAACAAGCTAAGTTATAAGCATGGTTATTTGAATAATTGTGTACACTCAGGTGGTCATTCTCAATAATTGATATTGTGAACATGATTGCAACCGCTTGTTAATTTCTGATGATTTCATTGAGCTGGTGTTTCGATGATTTGATTCATAGCAGGTGATCCGAATATTGCGAGAACGGTTTGATTTGTGAAGCGGTGGTTAAATAATTTTAATAGGTAAATTCTATACTTTACACTCTAGGAAGCTGTAATTTCGTATGTAGCCTCTTTAGGACATTTACTTGACGATGAGTCAAGGGTCCTGATCAGATGAGTGGCTCTTTAAGCTAATTTCTATGCTTTACACTCTAGGAAGCTGTAATTTCGTATGTAGCCTCTGTAGGACATTTACTTGACGATGCCCAGGGTCCGGATCAGCTGAGTTGCTCTTAGAGCTTGCATACGAGTCTGCAACACATAGGAGTCTGCGGCTAAAGACATAAAAGGTCTCAATGTGTTCCAGACTCGTAAGCAAGCGTTTCTTTGTCTTTGCTTTCTAAAACTATCGAATGCTGCATCGACATAAATTTTCCGCCGAGGTGAAGAACAGAATAGAGAAATTTGTTGTTATGAAGACTCCACGAACGAAATTATGGCAAACATCATAGCTACATTCTTCGATGATTAACAGGATTTTCTTGTAGAGAAATAGCTCCTTGATTATCACTATATCACTGTGTAGAATCAATAATTAAAAAAAAACTAATTAAAAAAAATTAAGTCTTGAATTTTTTCAACCCTGGTCACCGACCGAGATCAGTCGTGATTCTTTGTGAAATTTGTGATCTGTCACTTTTAATCTCACCGTGTTTGAGTGTAAAAAGTACAAAAAAATGTTTATAGTGAAAGTGTCTAAAACTTTACTTCATTGAGAAATGTTAAAAATAATAGTCTCAATGAATATACATTAAAAAAAGAAAAATGATAATAAATAAATAAAATAGAAAAATAAATAAAAATAATAATATTAATAACAACTGTAAATAATAAAAATTAACAACATTTTGTATTATGTATATTTTGTGGTGGTTGGTAGGTACACTGGCAGGTACCTAGATCATTTTAACGACTGTTGAATTAATTTTTATTTTTAAATTATTATTTTTTTATTTAGGTGTTTATTTAATTATAATTAAATTATTTACATAAATTATTATTATCAAATCATTTTAACTTTTGCTCTTTTTTTTTGCTTTTGCAACTTAGAACTTTTGCTCTTATGTCGCTTTTTGCTGCAAAATCAAACATCAGGGGCGAAATAATTCACCACAAACTGACGTTACTAACGTAAATTGTGGATCGCTTCTTTGTTTGACTCGACCAAGAGCAGTCAACAAATCCTTGGCACTTGTTCAAAACTCCCCACCCCGATATTTTGAGGTATTAAGTGTTCGTTTTTTATGATGAATAAATAATGAAACTAAGCTCATTTATAAATTACATGTTAAAAAATGTATAAGGGGAACAAAAGGTAAAGTAGAACAAGCGGTGAAGTAGTAGGTATAGGAAACAGATTTGTAACGGGCAAATATCTCAAAATAATGTATTTTTTATGTTTACATGAGAATCGTGAGAGTTGTTGGAGATTTTGACCAACAGCCTGAAACCTCATTTTGGGACATAGGTAAATAATTATTTTCCCTCCCAACGACTTAACTCATATAGAATAAAATAAATGGGGAACAGAATGGGTTGAAACGGCATTAAAACCACGATAACCACTAGAATCGTATAAACCATTGCGGTAACACCAGCATCTAACGGTGAATGGACGGCCGATGGTGGAAAAAGATAGTCTACGATTTTATCAAACATACCATCGATATCTTCGTTATTTTCAGTGGTTGAGATTAGTGAGTTGGATGTCTTTTGCGGATCATTCGCTGCGCACGTCACCAGGATCATCGACGAGAAAGAGACGGCTGTCCATGTCCGAATCATGATTGCGACTGAAAGTACACATATCTGCCAAGTCCGTCTCCAATCTTTATGACTCTATGTTTTTCATTTTCGTCGTTTCTGTGTGTCTATAAACGTTGAGGGAATAAGGTTTCTTGGTAGAAACTATTGCTTTTATTATAAATACGTTTGAAACGCAATATGCGAGGAAATAACGACTGTTCAAATCTGAAAACCGTTGGAATCCAATTTATAAGGGGATTGAACCATGTCGACAACAAACACTTCAACTAAAGAATCATCTTCGAACTCCGTAAGCGCGGACCAGGAGAGGAAATCTCCATAATCTGGTCAAACGAAATTACACATGAGAATTAGTGTTGTTAAAAATTGTACTTGAAATTACGTGAAGTAAATAAAATTTAAAATGCCTCCTGCCGGGACTAGCAGTGGGTTCTTTCAAGGGTAAATATATATATATATATATATATATATATATATATATATATATTGTTAGAAACGTACGAAAAACAGGTAGGAATACAAATTATATTTCCGAACTCGAAATCTCACACGGTAACCGACAGTAAAGTAATTTTTATGAAACAAAAAGCGTCTCTGTTTCCACGAAACTTCTTGGTCTCCAGGTGTCTCCATGTTTCCTACTTAGCAGTTCCCAACACCACATCCTCTTCCTCCTCGCAGCGTTGGAGCCGGTCGGCATGGACAACGCGACACCGGCCATGGGGTAGGCGGACCCTGAAAACGACGTCCGTTATCTCTTTCTGGACTACACCCCCTCCAAGGCCACTGGAGCTTGGGTGTCAGTCCCTTCTTCCTCGTGGGGTCGTACAGCCACACGCGATCCCCGGCCACAAACAGCGGCTGCTCGGCACGCACATCGTACCTCCTCTTGGCTTCTTCCCCGACTTTTCCGAGTGTCTCCTGTGCCACCCGGTGTGCCTCGTCCAACCTGCGGCGCAAATTGGCAGCATAGGCTGGAGCTTCCTCAGGGGTGGGCGCAGCTCCCGTTAATTGGTCTGCCGGGAGGGTGGGGGTCCTCCCACAAGTCAGCATGGCTGGCGAGAACCCAGTTGAACGATGAATGGAGGCTCTGTACGCCAGTAACGCCCAGGCTATGTGGTTATCCCAGTCCTTCTGGTGCGTGGTGACAACCTTCCGCAGCATTTCCAGCAGTGTTCGGTTAAAGCGCTCTACCGACCCGTTGCTTTGGGGCCTGAGGGGCGTTGTGCGCGTTTTGTTCACCCCCAGGATCCTCAGCGCGTCCGCAAATATTTCAGCTTCGAAATTTCGACCCTGATCCGTATGGATCTCTCTAGGAATTCCAAACCTTGACATTAGATTTTCCACCAATCCCGTGGCTACTGTCTCTGCTTGCTGGTCTGGCGTGGGAAAGGCTTCCGGCCACTTGGTGAACTGGTCTACAGCCACCACCAGGTACCGGTTCCCCCGGCTGGACTGCGGGAATGGCCCCATGACGTCTACGGCCACCCTTTCGAAGGGGGCTCCCACCCGATATTCTTGCAGCGGCGCTCGCTTTCCTCCCTGTCGACCCGCCTCCCTACAGGCCTGGCACGCTCTGCCGAACTCCCGCGCGTCCCGCTGTAGACCCTCCCAGCAGAAATTACGGCGCAACTCTGTGATGGTCTTCCGGGTCCCAAAGTGACCGACCTCGTGCACTGTGCGGAGTACTTCATGCTGGCACTGCCTAGGAACGATGATCTGCTTCTCGCTTCCGGCACCTGTCTCAGTTTCCCACAACCTCTTCAATATTCCCTCTTCCACGATCAGCCTCTCCCACATGGCCCACAGGGCTTTTGTAGTAGTCCCGTATGCGGCTACCGACTGCCAATCCGGCCGCCTTCCCTCCTGCACCCACCCTCGTACCTGTGCTACCTCCTCGTCCTTACTCTGCTCTTCCTGCCATGCAATCCCCCCTTGCACCTGCACCCGCCGCACTTCTTCTTCCTGGGCATCCTTTTCTTCCTGTCGGCTGCAGTACTTACACTCCTGACAGGGTCGTCTTGACAAACCATCGGCATTTCCATGAGAGGCACCCTTCCTGTACTGTACTGTTAGGTTAAATGGCGCCAATGCCTCTAACCACCTTGCCATCTGTCCATCTGGTTGCTTAAAATTTCGGAGCCACTGCAAAGATGCGTGGTCAGTGCGGACTGTCAATGGTATCCCTCCATCCAACCCATAGTGCCGAAAATGTTCTAATGCGAGTTTCAGGGCTAATAACTCCTTCCGAGTAACGCAGTAGTTACGTTCGGCCCGGCTTAAGCAGCGGCTGTAGTAAGCTAGGACAACTTCGGCTTCCCCTTGGCGTTGTGACAACACACCTCCCACTGCCGTGCTACTTGCATCTACATCCAGGATATATGGGACGTCTGGCTGGGCGTGGCCTAGTATTGGGGCAGTTGTGAGCGCTGCTTTGAGATCTTGAAACGCCTGCTCGCACTCGGCCATCCAAACAAAGGCGTCCTTCTTGTTGACAACTTCGTACAAGGGGGCCGCGCGTCGTGCGAAGTCAGCTACGAAAGGTCGATAGTACGAGCAGAACTGAACGAAACCATGTACTTCTTTGGCTGATGTTGGCGTGGGCCATGTGGCTACCCGTTCCACCTTTGCTGGGTCCGTGTGTACACCTTCGCTTGAGATGACATACCCTAAGTAGGGGATACTGCGTCTGAACAGGTCACATTTTTTTGCATTCAGTTTCAAGCCATTGGCACGGCACAGAAGGAATACCTCTCGTAACCAGTTCATCATTTCTGAGAACGTCGCCGCATCCACCCTCACGTCGTCCAGGTACACCCGAACGCGTCCTTTCCTCACAAGAGCGTGCAACACCCGGTTCATGGCCCGCTGGAAAGTCGCCGGCGCGTTGGTTAAGCCAAACGGCATAACTTTGAATTGCCATAGCCCACGGGGCGTACAGAATGCTGTTTTCGGCTTGTCCTCCTTTTTCACGGGTACTTGCCAGTACCCACTCTTCAAGTCCAGTGAGGACTTCCTCTTGTCGCCACCAGGAGATCATCAACGTGGGGTAGGGGGTGTGCATCTTTCCGGGTCACTTCATTCAGCTTCCTGTAGTCAATGCAAAATCGTGTTGAGCCATCTTTCTTACCAACCAGGACGACTGGGCTAGCCCAAGGGCTGCTTGAAGGTTCTATGACTCCATCACGCTCCATCTCCTGAATAAGCACATCTACCTCCTCTAGCCGGTGGACCGGGATCCTGCATGGAGCCTGCCGAATCGGCACGTCCGGTTCTACCACAATTTCGTGTTGTACACCCTCTATCCGTCCTAACTTATCACCTTGTGCCGAAAAAACGTCTGCAAACTCCTCGATCAGTTTGGCCACCAAATCCTGTTCTGGCTCGGTTAACCCTTCCTTCGCTCGTTGGATCAGCCCTTGCACATGCGTCGACCCTCTGCTGGTTTCTTCCCTTTTCCCCAAATCTGCCATCCCTTCCTCCTCCCCGCTGGTCTCCTGATCTTCCTCCTCTTCCTCGCCTGCTTCCTGCTCTTCTTCCTCTTCCTTGCCTGCTTCCAGCTCTTCTTCCTCTTCCTCGCCTGCTTCCTGCTCTTCTTCCTCTTCCTTCCCCTGTAGTTCCCGTACCAGGTTTCCTTCCTCCTCTCCCTCCGTCGTGACCTGGGCTGCCGCTGCGTCAATTTTGCACCTCACTTTAGCCAAAAAATCCATGCCAAGAATGCAGTCGTCTTTAATGTTGGCAACCCAGACTGTGTGCTCCCAAGCCTTTCCTCTTCCCAACCCCACCTGGGCCACCACACGCCCTTCCACTGGGAACTCCTGGCCTGTCACCGTGCGCAGTACCATATCCCTGCCACCTTGTGCTTCCCTTGGCCCTACTGCCAGCAACCCCCGCCGTACAACTGTGACCATGGCGCCGGTATCCACTACCATTGTACAGGCCTGGCCGTTTATGTCCCCTGGCACGAGGATTGACGCTGCCGAACTGAGCCTATAGACCACAGGTGAACTTTCATTTGTGCGGGGTTGTCTCCTTTTTCTTCTGGTCATAGGTCCCTCTCCCCCTACAACCGTTGCCCGTTTCCCGCCTGCTGCTGTCCCTGCGGTCCCCTGGGGCAATCTGGAGAAATGTGTCCCATCGCCTGGCAGCGGAAACACCTCACTGTGGGGCAAAATCGAGCAACGTGGCCCATTGCACTGCAACGCCAGCACTGAATGCTGTTGGTGCGTGGCCTCTGGCTAGCTCCTACTGCCCGTACCTCCCCTTGGTCACTGTCCCCTTCCTCCATTGCCCGAATTGTAGCCACGCCAAGCCCACCACTGGCCCGGAGCAGGTTGGCTTCTGCTTGGACTGCATACTCTACTGCCCCACTGAGCGTGGTTGTGGGGTATGCCAGCACGAGTTTGCGTAGCTCTAAGTCTCTTAGGCCATCGTAAAACTGTTGTAAAGCCATGGCCTCGGCGGCAGCTGGCGTTGCCCCTGGTAGAGCCTTACGAGCTAGGCTCTCTACCTCTGTCACGAATGCCATGAGCTCCTCCTTCGGTCCCTGTGCACGCCCTCTGAGCTGGGCCATGTACAAGTGCTCTCGCCCGGTGGTACCATAACGTCGTTCTAGGGCGGCTACCATCAGCTGGAACGAGGGGTCGGGGCCCGAATTGGAAACGACATCCATTGCAGCATCATGCAAATTGGTCAGTAGGTGCACGGCCTTATCTTCCCCTCCCCAGCCATTACTGCGACTCACCCTCTCAAACTTGGCCAAATAATTTCCCCAGTTGGAGCTGCCATCATACCGGCCGGGTTTAATTAAAATTCGAGCGTTAGGGCATGAATTTCGAACATTAAAGTCTGAATTTTGAGCGCTATCTGAATTTTGAACGTTAGAGTCCGAGTTTTGAATGTTAGGGCCTACCTGACACCGAGGTGGGTCTCTGCTGGCTCCCTGGCTGCCTGTTTCTAGCCTCCCGTGCTCACGCCACGCGCGCATTTCTCTCATCATGTTCTCATAGAAACCACGTAGTTG
Source organism: Adelphocoris suturalis (assembly GCA_030762985.1). Classification (NCBI taxonomy): domain Eukaryota; kingdom Metazoa; phylum Arthropoda; class Insecta; order Hemiptera; family Miridae; genus Adelphocoris; species Adelphocoris suturalis. The sequence continues at coordinate 36,042,400 of CM061043.1, read as the reverse complement.
TCCATCCACTGCCTGCAATACCCTCCGTTGTACCTCCGCTGCTAGCCCTTCTGCAGCACCGTCGTCTTCCTGGGGTGTGAGGATCTCTCTGTCGCTAAAGTTCGGGACTGGTAACGTAACCACTCGGCCACTTCGTAATCGCTGCCCCTCCAACGTCGGTTCTTGCACGTCCTCTTGTTCGCTCATTCTCAATTATCCCACTTCCAGACACCACTGTTAGAAACGTACGAAAAACAGGTAGGAATACAAATTATATTTCCGAACTCGAAATCTCACACGGTAACCGACAGTAAAGGAATTTTTATGAAACAAAAAGCGTCTCTGTTTCCACGAAACTTCTTGGTCTCCAGGTGTCTCCATGTTTCCTACTTAGCAGTTCCCAACAATACATATATATATATATATATATATATATATATATACCTATATATATATATATATATATATATATATATATAGGTATATATATATATATATATATAATAAAAAATAAGCTATTGCAATGGCTCCAAAAAGTTAAGAAATGAAACTTTCCAAAATTTTCTTTTAGAAAATTAGTTTTGGTGCATTCTAAAATGATTCCTGGAGTTTGATACTTTTATAAAATTTTCACAGAAAATGAAGGTATTGCAGGGGCTCGAAAAGTTATAAAAATAAAATTTTCCTAATTTTCTTTTATTATTTGTGGTGTGGGTATGTGCGTGTGTGTGTGCGTGCGTGCTTGCGTGTGTGTGTGTGTGTGTGTCTTAAGCGCCTATATCCATGCACCAGTCAAGGTCGGTGGACTCAATATTGTCTCTCTTTCTGGCAGCTTCCGGTCTCAACGCCACCAGCTCCTGCTTGCCCTCAGGGGCTCGAGCTGGGAAGTCGCCTGTACTGCTGCTGAGTCGAGTTTTTCAGACAGCAGTTGTTGTGGTGCGACTTAGCAAAACCTACTGCTCCAAATCCGAGCTCTTCTGCCGAGGTTGCTGCTGCGCTGCATGATTTGTTGGATGGTAAAGGACTTTGACGGTGCTCTGAATTCGATATTTTCTCCCTGTGGGTGGAATGGGCTTCAGAGGGCATTGAGTCCTGAGGAATATCGACATTTGCATGCCATCTGGGTGGCTGTTGGCCACCTCGGTGAGGTGTTCTAGAGATAGTCGTGGAATTGTAGATACCCTTTGCCGTACCTGTCAGGATGAAAAATAAGAACCTGTATCTTGTAGTGCAACAATGTCCACAGACTCATGTTGGCCGCATTCCACATAATGATGCGGTTGTCAAGCAGATATCAGGTGCTCTGTCATCCAGCCACTGGGATGTGGAGAGGGAGAGGCTACATTATAAGGCTGGCATCGAGTGACAGGAGCAAGCTGGATATTGTTGCCACTAAGGTCGATGGATCTGCTATAATCCTGGATGTCCAGGTCGTCAGTGACATTGGACATGGAGCGGACGCGGCAAGCTTAAATTAATAATTATAAGTAGGATAGAAATTATCTGAGTTAAGCAATATCTGAGCTAAAGGGGGTGGCAAATAACATCAAGGTCATGGCTGCGACCGTGTCATGGCGGGGGTTGTAGTGTGGGAATAGTGCTACGAAGTTAACTATGTTTTTTACCGACAAAAGTTTTACTTTAGCATTTACACTCTTTTTTATCGCCCTAATTGTAGAGAACCGATACAAAAAAGTTTTACAGGCGTGGAAAACAGGTGGTGTTCCAAAGTAGCTCCAGCACATATTTCGATATGACTTTTTAATAGTTCAGTTTTTTACGAAAAAAAATTTTACTTTTACATGAACTGTTTTTTATCACCCAAAATGCATGAAAACGAGACAAGCGAGTTCCGCAGGTGGTGTTCCAATTTAGAAAATAAATATTAAACTTCCTCGAATCGTTCCAGAATGTCTCAAGATGGATTACCACAAGAAAATTTTTGGAAATTTTCATTTTTGAAATTTTTGGAGCAATTGTAAAATTTCATTTTCCAATTGCCTTTGCACTACTTCGTTATCCTCATAAAATGCACAATGCGAGTCCCCGCAGGCGACATTTTAGCCATTTCTCTACTTAACATGGGTACTTTCAAGTACAATTTTCATTAACATTAATTCTCAAGTGGAATATTTCTTTTGACTAGATTGTAAAGATTTCCGTTCCTGGCCCGCGCATAGGGAATTTGAAGATTCTTTATCTGTACACATGTTTGATCTGGACATGATTCAGTTCCTCGTAGGTGGGTTTCAATGATAGACAAGTGATTTTCACCAGTTCCTTCTACGTATATCACGTTTCTCACATATAATAACAGCAATATTTCCTGCCAAATAAAGATATCGATTTCGTCAAAGTTTATGGACACTCACGAACGACCAATTTGAAAAAATTATAATTGGAGTCATAAAGATGAGCGACGGACCTAGTATGCTCAGTCGTAATCATGATTTGGACAGTGAAAGCCGTCTTTTTCGCGTCGCTTATTCTTGTGGTGTGCGCTTCGATTAACCCGCATATGACATTCACCTCGGCATCCTCAACCACTGAAAATATTGCAGTCCTTCATCGGGAAAAGCGCGGTATGATCGATGTTATTGAACACACAATATTGTACTACTGGATAGCCCTTTTCGTGATTTTAATGCCGTTTCAACCTCTTATCATCCCGATAGCCTTCAATCTAATTGAAGCCGCAACTGCTCTTGACAACTTGGAATATTTCTTGGAATCGAATGGTTTCTTGAAATGAAGTTTTAAATGCCTCTTATGTATAAAACCTCGAATAACGCAGCGTCATATTTTAATAACGAAAATTCTGCGGTGATTTATGTTGTACTCTAGGTATTAACACACAAATAAATGCATATTGGAAGATATCTACGTACCTATCATGAAACCGTTGGTTACCTTCCTTCAACTCGTCTACATGTACCAGCTTTATCTCAAAAACAGCTTCAAGTTTTTGAGCTGGGGAGCCATTCTGAAATTTGTGAAATGAAACGGGAAGTATAACGCAATACAGATAAACTGCAGGTACTACTTAGTAATTACTATACTTGGACTTAGCAAGAGTGCATATATTAGGTATGTAGTTTTGAACTTTAATAATTAACATTATTAGCAATATTTATATTATTAGCATTATTAGCTCAGCTACCTATTATGCTTTCGGGATTTCGTAACTAGTACTTTCGAGTCTACCTAAGGTTAGCGGAAGCTTTGTTTTCCCTTTCGGAAGGTGAACATTTTTTCTCTCTCGGCAATATCAAAATTTCCACTTGCATTCAACGCTTTAAACCTTTCTAAAACGCTTTCGTCTGTGTTTGTGAGTGTGCAAGTCGTGAAAAAGTTGTGAGTGTGATCTTGTCAGTGTGTCCGCGAAAGATTTTTTTTCTCGGGAAAAACTACGTTTTTTGACATAAAAACTTACATTTTCCCCCCTTAAAATAAATATTTCCCTACTTTTGACTACATTAGAACAGATGGGTTTTATATTAATTAAACATCATTCAGACTCATTTATTAAAAATTCGAGGCCTTTTCTACCCGTAAATTTGAGGCAAATTTTCAAGCATTTTAATTTCTCCCTTGATGGGAAAAACAAAAGATCATGGATATGTCTAGTACCTACATACTAAACTGCTTACCAGTAGGTACCTAATACTCAATTGTATACCAACCATGTAGTGCCTTCTTTTCACAAGATTATTTCATTATGGTTACAGAACAATGTTAGTTTATATCTTAGAGTAATAAATCAGCATTCCTTGACACTGCAATGGCTTAGAGGTCATGAGATGTTGTGATATAATAAGAGCATTCCAAAAAGTGGCGAACGATTTTCCTACTATGAAAACTATGGGAGTTACTCTTCCCTAGTAACTCATTGGTTGTACGTGAAAAATCAATAGAAATTCTACCTAGCCTTCACTTTTCGAGTTAATAATAACCTAAAGTGCCGGAGCGTTGCATTTTGTGTGGAGAAAAAAAAGTGTAGCGAAAAATTCCTTCTCCCCCAGCCAAAAGACATATCCATGTCAAAGTAAACGATTTCCACTATCTGCTTTACTAGCAGATACCTACCATGTTACATGGATATGTCTTTGATTGGGGATTTCATAACGGTTGTCCTCGAGAGTTGTAAACAAATCCTTTAACTTTAAACAAATCCCTGGGCCGCATCCCGACTAATTCCAACAAAACAACGGTTTACTTATAGAAATGTTGAAAATAACTGTGGAGAGAAGCCACTACAATGAGTTGTTGTTAACAGTCGACTGTTGTCAAGAGGATGAAAATGCTTCCTATGGAGTGGAGTAAATGATGCTATTGCTTTACGTTAAGAATATTGTAACCGGCTTATTAAAATTGTTTATAGTCCAATCAACTTAGTTTAGGAATGTAGCCAGGTACGTAAGGAGGGGGAAATTGGTAGCTTGAGATGTGAACATTCATCACATAAATCAAGCGCTTTCCAACGAGTGGCGAACGATTTCTGTGCGATGAAAACTGCGGAAGTTCCATTCCCCTAGCAACGGCTGGGTTGTACGTGAAAAACACTGAAATTGTGACACAAATTGTGCGTGACGGAGAGTTTTGGTTGACCCCCCAGAGCAAAGAATATCCATGCCAAATACTCGTAGAAGTTGATTCTTTTGGGTATTGGAAATTTTTGAAAAAAATATTTAAAAATTAGCCACACGCCCCCAAAATTAATCCTAGTAGCATGCCTCCAAACCAATGGTGCGGAATTTCATACATTTCAGCTCAAATCTGAACGGAATTTCCGGGTCGTCATACGTGGATTACATCCGAAATGTGATGTGAACACACTAATGACAGAAATTAAAGAACTAGGCTATGATCCGGTGCAGATATTGCCAGTACACCACCCTGTCACTAAAATCCCTCTCCCTTTATTTTTTGTTGATCTGAAGCCGAATCCCAAGAATCAGGAAATATATTCTCTTGATTCTTTGTATTATTGCAGAATAAAAGTAGAACCTCCAAAACCCGCAACACCGTGATTCAATGCCTCAAATGTCAGGAGTTTGGGCACTCAAAAAATTATTGTCACAAACAACCACGCTGCGTAAAATGCGACGCTTCTCATGCTTCGAATGAGTGCACAAAATCATCAAACGAACACCCACAATGTGTCAACTGCAAAGGTATACACACTGCCAATTACAGAGGTTGTCCTGCGTACAAAGCATTACAAATGCCTTGGACTGCAAGGAATGCAACAAAGGGTACAATATCGCATAAGACCCTTGAAAACCGAAATCAAGACGACAGTAGACAAAACAACCTGACATGACACCTGAATTCCAACCTTCTTATGCATCTGTAGTTCGACATCAACACTACTCCGTAAACAATCAGCTTCTTGAGAAGATTGATCAACTCTTAACCGTTATCACACCGCTAATTCAGATGATGACCCAAATAATTCCCACTCTACTGAACACGAAATGAATAACAAATCAACGAAAATATTCCGGGTGAGCACATGGAACTGTAGAGGCATAGGTAATAAATACCATGAACTTGTTTTATTCTTACGATCTTATGAAATTGATGTTTTGCTGTTAACAGAAACTAAATTAGCACCGTACAAGAATCTATATATTGATGGCTATAAGGTTTACAGATCTGATCATCCCAGTGGTAGCAGTAAAGGTGGATCAGCCGTGATCGTCAAGAACTCCATTCCTCACGACGAACATCCTCCTATCTGTGAACCCAATTTTCAAGTAGCTCAAATCAACCTGAGACATCCGCAGTTGTCCGCATTCAGAATAGGTTCGTTCTACTCAGCACCAGAAAATCGTGTTGTTATGAGTGATTTCCTGGGGATTATACACGAACTGCAAACACGATTCTTGCTCGGTGGTGACTTTAATTGCAAACATCCCTGTTGGGGCTCGAATACCAGTAATCCTAGGGGTGTGATTCTGCGGGAAGCCATAATTAGATACTCTCTGGAAATCATTGCGCCGTCTGAACCCACATTCTATTCTTCTGATAGACATATGCCAGATATTTTAGACTTTTTTCTAGGAAAGCAGTCGTCAAACTTCATTAAAAGCTCATGGGTCGCACACGAGATGAGTTCCGATCACTTACCTTTCATACTCGACATGGAAATGGACTCATCAAACTTTTGTCGCAAACCCGGACTAATCAATCATCCATTCGATTGGAAAACTTACCAAGATGTGGCCAATGAGATGATTAGTTTAAGTATGCCACTTAAAACCCCCAAGGATATTGATATTGCTATATCCCAAATCACCAATGTGATTCACATTGCTGCAGGGAAAGCATCCATGCAACCTCGAGCCAAGAACCCAAGACATGTAATAACAGCCTCTCCAGTGGTTTTAAACCTTCTAGATGCGAAAAATGCGGCGAGGAGGCGGTGGCAAATCACCCAATATCCTCCTGACAAAACAAGATTCAACGAACTGACCCAAGAACTGAAGGCAACCTTGAAGGAAGAACAGGACAGAGCAGAACAAACAAAACTACTAACCCTCAATACTTAAGACTGCTCGCTTTGGAGAAAAACTAAAATCATGATTAGCGACCGAACAAGCATTCCACCTCTGAAAAGAATGGGGCAATGGTACACGACAGAACAGAACAAAGCGGATATCTTCGGACAACTTCTCGTAGAACAGTTCACTCCATTCCGTCAGATCCTGTATTTGACAAAGAGATTGATACTAAGCTTGAAGAACCTCTCCAGCTCCAACCACATCGCCTTTTCTTTACACCTGGGCAAGTTCGTAATGCTATAAACCGTTCTCCCAACAAAAAAGCTTCAGGTCACGATTTAATAACTGAGCAGCTTCTCAAATGCCTCCCACACAAAGGAATTGTCATGTTGACTCAAATCTATAACGCAGTACTTAGAACGACATACTTTCCTTATAAATGGAAGCATGCCCACGTAGTAATGGTCAAGAAGCCAAATAAACGTGCTGATGACCCGTTGAGCTACCGGCCCATCAGTCTACTGCCACTCTTCTCAAAAATATTTGAAAGACTTTTGCTTCCCCATCTTCTCTCGGCGCTCTCTTCATTACTTCCAGATACGCAGTTTGGCTTCCGCTCCTCCCACTCCTGTTCCCACCAATTACATCGAGTTATCGACAGTATTCTTGAGACGTATGAGAGCAAAAAAGTGTGTCTAGGAGTGTTCTTGGACACAGAAAAAGCATTTGACAAGGTTCTACATAAAGGTCTCTTGGTTAAAGTGAAGCCGCACCTATCTGACACTTTATACCGCATCTTATTTTCATACCTAGACGGACGGACTTTCTCTGTAAAATGCGGAGGAGCACTTTCTACCTCTAAATCAATGAAATCAGGAGTGCCCTAAGGAAGTGTTCTTGGTCCCTTCCTATTCCTTCTGTACACTCATGACATTCCTAGTCCACCAGACGTAATGACAGCTCAGTTTGCAGATGACACAGCTACGTTGACAAAAGCCGACAGTTTTCGCGAAGCTGGAGAGGTACTCCAACGTCACCTTAGTGAAATTGAGGATTGGTCAAGGAAATGGAGACTCAACATCAACAGCTCCAAATCAGCTGCAGTACCTTTCACCTATTTGAGACAGAACTTCACAGACCAACTTACGATGAACAACGAAACAATACCCATTGTGACACATGTGCGATACCTTGGTCTTCACTTAGATGAGCGAATGACATGACTGTAAAATGTTATAGAAAATGCTTCATTTTTCCTACTTTTTCCATCAGTATAGTCAATGTTACTTTTATGTTACTAAAAAGTAACAATGTTGATAAAAGTGCCTTTTTCAACGAAATCGTTGGTGTTATCATGAAAAAACAACCCTCTAGGAGCCTACGAGCTTGGGGTCGGTTTCTACGAGTATATATATCTTTTCAGGCTGAATCAAATAGTAACACTAACTTGCAGATCTCTCCAATTCCGTTGTAACCGAGTTTAACCCTTTAACTCACAAATTTTTATTCTATTTGGTATACTCAATTGTATGTGTTTCTATGGGTAAAACTAGTTATTTAAATGTAAAACTAGTTTATAACGGAGTACTCGTAGGTTCCTAGAGGTCATGAAAAAAAAAAAAAAAAAAAAAAAAAAAAAAAAAAAAAAACATATATATTGATGGAAAAAATTACGATTTCCAACATTAAAACATTTTTCTTCCCCCATCTAGAAAATATAAAGTGAAATTGACTATACTCGTAATACCGCTGGAGAGTATTAAATGAGGCGGTTTTTGTGAAATTTGTCAGTCCCTAAGAATAACTTTGAGTGAGTGCAAATTTTTGAACATTTTTCAAATTTCCCAATTTCCAAAAGGATTGTTTTTCTTTAAATTTAATAAATGAGTCTAAATGGTGTTAGATAAGTAGGAAAATCATCTGTTCTTAAGGACCATGTGGTCAAAAATGTTCCAAAAATGTAGTCAAAAGTTGGAAGATTAAATTGGTTAATTACAATAAATATAGTGGAAAAATCACTAAAACTGGTGAAAACGATAAAAAAAATGACGTTCTTTGAAAGTACGAGTAGAATGTTAATCAAATGAAGTGTATCAACTCTGAACTAGAGCCTCCAAAAAGTTATACGAAAAATTATATACTTGATATATATTATCTTATATATATATATATATATATATATATATATATATATATATATATATATATATATATATATATATATATATATATATATATATATATATATATATATATATTACATACTTGATTTTCATTAATACCTATGTGCCAAAAACTGCAAAAATAAAAAGTAAAAATAAATGAAATCACATTTTGAATAGAAGATTATTATTTAGACTATGATTTTTGTCATAAAATTAATAGTTGGCAATTTCTTTGCGGCCCTAGTGCTCTAATAGAGAGTTTTTGTACTTCACGTATTCATTTTCTCGTATACGAGAATCGCCTTTCCGAAACGAGAAGAGGTTTTCGTAACGTGAAAACGCTTTTCGGAACGGGAAGAGTCAGCTTTACTCGTGCTCAGCTTTTTCGGAATCGTAATTACGAGACGAAAACTTGACCTTCCTCTAGGATAACAATCTAGAATAACTTAGCAACTATCATGCAGTTGGCATGGATACACATACACACCCGACAAAATCGCGTGAATTTTCCCCGTGCAGTCTTTTGTTGTTGGTTTAACCTTTGTATTAGTGTTTCTTTCGTGTTTTTTTCCCCGCACCTCAACCAAAAACCAAAAAGGTCATTAGGTATCGGCATTTTGTTCTTGCTTTCGAAGTTTTATCGAAGATTTCAGCTTTTTCAATTTCAAGATTTCGTTTCAAGGTTCATTTTACACGTTTTAAAGATTGGTGTTCTTCACGGCAGAATCAATTTCATATGATGTAGAGGTAAGTGGTCGTTGTTTCTTAATTCATGTTATATTTTGGAAATTGTCTACTGTGACAATTGAGTTTTGAGCAGTGATTCTCTACAAGAGTCACGTTAACGTCTCTGTAAGAGTTCTCTTCCTCTCGGGCTTACGAAAACGCTACGAGAAATCAATGCGAAAAGGTTAGCATTCATCATGCTCGCTCTAACAGCTTGTTTTCGTGTTTACGAGAAATACCAATACGAGAAATACAAAAACTCTCTAATTTCATAGCAAGTTAACAATTTGTACGAAAAAACGAAAGTACGGAAATTATGACGAATTTGGTCATGTGATTATGCTGCACGATTGGTATTTTTTTTTTAATGTGTCGAACTTCTGGAAATCTGTCTGTTACCGAATTGATTGATAATTATGTTGTGACGTTAATAAAATAAATAGAAGGTTTGGAACCCCAATATACCACCGAAATCAAATTACTATTGAAGAAGATTATAATATATACCTATGCATGTAGCCGGAATTTAATTCACATACTTCTGATAATTTTCGAAGTCAATAAGTTATACTTCAATTCAAAAACTTTGATCCAACTTGAAGACTGGGCAATAAGTTACGGGGCAAGCTCTTCCAGACCACATACATCAGGTTTTTGTTTTTTAAGCGAATTGTCGTAAAACATGAAGCTATTGCAATGGCTCAAAAAATTTTAAAATCAAATTCTAGAAAAAGTTCTTCACTAAAGTTTCATAGGAAGATAACATATGGGAAAATGCATTTGCCAATGCAAACCTAGTGATCAACTTGGTAGGAAAATGTTTCTATGAAAATTATCCAACTTTGAACACAAAAAGTCAGAATTGATTGTTTAGGGAGGACACAAAACATATGTTGATGAGAAAGATTTATGCATCACATCACATACTTACGTACATGCGAACCAAATATCATCTGTTCATGTGGCGCAATAGAGCGCGTTGCCATGCATAAGTATCATGGTATAGTCTTGGGCGAAGAGCTAAATTGGAAACCCCATATTGACTATACTCAGGATAAGATTAAGAAATTCGTGTACATTTTTTACAACATTAGACACTCAATTCCGTGAGATACGATAAAACTTATTTATTACAGTACGCTATAGTCTGTGCTTCAATATGGAGTGATATCATGTTGGGAGGGGGGAACATATAATAAATTCCTCATATATAAATAAATCACACGTACGCCCGAAAATCATTATGAAAATAATGTTGTCATTACCGCCTAGGACGCCATCTATAAAATTTATTTTTGCAATTCCATAAGTATCCACAAATAATAAATTCACAGCGTAATTGTTATAGTCTAGTAGTTATAATAACACTTGTTCAGCGAGTTGCTTTGTACCTCAACTAATTACCATTCTCTAATTTCTAATTTAATTCATTCCGTTTTTGTATGTAGGAGTTTTTTGCTGATGAAAGCCTATTATTTTCAACGGCTTTCATTAGGGTAAAAGCACCAATTGTTGACACTATTAGGGGACATCTCTCTTAGATTTTGTGTTTTACCCACGGGTTCAAGAAAATGGAACTTCCAAGTAGGTTTTATAAATTGTGAGTTCGTTGAGAATAGTTTGCATGTTTTCAATTTCTCCAAATAACTTTGTTGATTATCACAAAGCACTTTTTTGAAATGCAGCTTTTTTAACCAAATGTTGACACATATGCCTTCAGAAATTCCAAATGTTGACATTTTTAGTTCCTAATGTTGACACATGTTAAATTTTAATGCTTCCTTTACCTGAAGTTGGCATTGTGGTAAAATGGACAAAAATACTTGTGAACCCGTAGAAAATCTTAAGATTTTCTCAAAGATGGTCTCAAAGAATATCTTAAAATGGATTAGGCTTAAGCTACGTTTCCATTCCTACAAGTCGCGGGGACTTGTGCCGGGCACATGTCCCCGGCACATGTAGCACGGTTTTGTTTTACTGTTTCCATTTCCTTGAGACATGTCCCTGAGATGTTGGGTAAAAATAAAAATACTCAGTCCCTGTTCGACACTGTGCTGAGCAGGTGCGTTTATTGTGTTGGTACAAACATGGAAAAAGTCGTAGCTGCCTCCGCCTTTGTGGTTATTGCTATTGGTTATTTGTGAATAAATAAGTTCAAAGTTCGTTAATTTAAGGGATGTTTTTTAATGCATCACATATGTAAGTTTCATAGGTTACAAACTTGAGTATCAAAACTTCATTCCTTAAGTTATCAGTGTCCAAATGCGTAAAAAAGCTAATCATTGGACTTTATAATAAACCATGGATTTTATACTATTATTTTATACCTCCACGGTTAATAGCGGTTACTTTGTTTACATTGATAAGAGGGTCGGCCATGTACGTCCTGGAGTTCAGTTGAAATTGGCTTCAAGAAAATCAACTATCGCTCCCTCCACTCCCTTCCTAGCTCCATGGTCAGAAGGATGTAAACAGTGGTCTGCGCATTCGCAAGTCCCGGGCACAAGTCGGAGGCCGTTTCCATTCTCCGGGCACAAGTCGCGGGCACATGTTTTGTCGCGCAGTCGGCTGCAACATTTTTGTCAAGGGCACTTGTGACGCGACGTGTGCCAGACCGTTTCCATTCTGCAACTTGTGCCGGGCACATGTGCCCGGCACAAGTTGCAGAGAGTTTTGTTGTAATGGAAACGGGGCTTTAGTAGGCCACTATTAGAAAATGGAGCGATACAATAAAGTACGGGTAACGTTGGGTTGCTTAGAAACATTATTTCTCTATATCTATATTTGCTCAGAAATATTACCTCTCTATATTCGCCTTGTTGATTTAAATCCAAATATCAACTTTACAATGAAGTTAAAAGGTCCTCCTGATATTGACACAGGTGTCAACATTAGGACATAAACACGTTTCATGGAACCTAATGTTGACACCGAACAATACTATATTTTTGTGTTGAAATTTTAGGGTTTTCATGGTAATGCCTTCTTTTTCATATTATTAATAAATCATCTGAATTTAAATCGTAATTTTTACTCATATACTTGACCAGAAACATCCAAATTTGTTGACTTACCTCACTAAGCTACAGAGCTGTGACAATGCCGCTGGAGTGACAGGTTACTGTTGTCATCAATATCACATCACTCAGACGATTGACTACTTTCTTCATAACTAGCGGAATCGGTCAACCTTAATAATTACTTTCTTATCTTTCGAATGACGTCGATTTTGATAATCTACAGTGTTTCATTTTCTTATTTCTTGGATTTGAAATTGAAGTGTCAACATTTGGATAAGTGTCAACAATTGGTGCTTTTACCCTATTTCAATTTAATCAGTGAAAAATAAAAGGAATACAAAATTTTGCCTGCACCATGAATAAATACCTACGTCCGGAACGCCTATTCATTGACCCCAGTTCAACTACGGCTGATTATACTCACCGGAAGCAAACTTTCACAAATCTCACTATGGCCCTTGAGAAGAATGAAGAAACAAAACTCGCAGATGCTGATAAAGTAAGCGTTTTAACTCATTTCCTCTCACCGGCCATATATAGACTTGTAAAAGACAAGCAAGATTACGCGTCTGCCTTTCAGGTACTCGATAAAATTTATATAAAACCTAAGAACGAAATTTACGCTCGTTATTGCCTTGCAACCCGCCGACAAAATCCTGGTGAGACCGTTGACCAGTACCTACAGGCATTAGTCATTTTAGGGAAGGAATGCTCCTTCAAGGCTGTTACTGCTGTGCAGAACATGGACGATTATGTACGAGACTCTTTTATCACAGGTTTGTCTTCGAGCGAGATCCGTCAGCGTCTTCTAGAGAACGTTACACTCACGTTGTCCCAAGCTACAGAGCAAGCGAGAGCCTTAGAATTAGCACAAGTTAACGCCCAAAAGTACTCTCGATCTTTTTCAGCTGCTGCTGAGGCTGAGACGGAAAAATATGAAGAACAGAAAATGGCTGCTATTCCTTCGAAGTGGCTCTGCTTTTTCTGTGGTGGAAAGAAGCGACATCCTCGCTGCCAATGTCCTGCAAGCGGGGAGGAGTGTGGAAAGTGCGGTAAACTCGGTCATCTAAGCACAGTTTGTAATTCCAAAACTAAACCAAATTCCAAGAAAATTGCTTCAACTAGCTCTCTAGGAGCCATATCAGCTGCCTCAGCGACTCTACACAAGGCTATCGTTCCAGTCAGGATAAACAATTTCCGCTGTTCTGCGCTAGTAGACACAGGCAGTACTACTTAGCTTCATGGACTACGCCATAGTAAACAAGTGTAACACTCGTACTTCTCCATCAAAAGAGCGAATCACTATGGCGAGTTCGGCCCTATCTTCAACAGTTGAGGGTAGTTGTAAAGTAGAAGTAGAAATTCAGGGGCATATTTACAAAGATGCTACATTATTGATAATGGAAAATCTCTGTGCTGACGTAATTATAGGCCACGATTCGTTAGCAGCTCATGACTCTCTCGAGATGAAATTGGGTGGTTCCAAAGCTCCACTTCAAATATGCGTCCTGGAAGCAGCTATCTTCCCTCCTGTCTCACTCTTCACAAATTTGACCAAGGATTTGGCCCATTGCCATCAAGTCCCGATCCTACTCAACAGAAGACACCGAGTTCATCAGATCAGAAATTCGAAAGCTGATTGAGGATGGGGTGATCGAGGAGAACACATCACCTTGGAGAGCTCAGGTACTTGTCGTGAAGAGTGAGGGACGTAAGAAACGGATGTGTATTGATTATTCACAAACTATCAATAGGCACACTCTGCTAGATGCTTACCCAATTCCAAAAAATGAGACTATAATCGAACGAGTTTCTCAAAATAACTATTTTAGCATCATAGATTTAAAATCAGCTTATCATTTAGTCCCAATCCTCGAGTCAGAGAAGAGTTACACTGCTTTTGAGGCTGATGGAGCCCTGTACCAGATCAAAAGGATCCCATTTGGCGTAACAAATGGAGTCCCAGCTTTTCAAAAATTCATAAATTCCATCATCAAACAAGAAAATTTAAAACAAAGATACGCGTACCTTGACGACGTCACCGTGTGTGGTAAAACGAAAGAAGAACATGATGTCAACCTCAAACCTCAATGCTTTCTTGGCAGCCGCAAAGAAATACAACCTCACGCTTTAAAGAGCAAAAATCAAAATTTTCTCAGACCAACATAAATATTTTAGGCTACAATATCGTAGATAATCAGATTAAATAAGACGAAGATAGACTTAGACCTCTGAAGGAAATGCCACATCCAGAAAATCAGAAAGATCTGAAACGAGTCTTGAGAATGTTCTCACATTTTGCTAAATGGATCCCCGAATTCTCTGACAAGATCCGGCCTCTTGCGCTCGCTAAAACGTTTCCATTACCTTCAAAGCAGAAACAGACAATAGAAACTATAAAAACTGATATTTCCAAAGCTGTACTGATGTCTATTGACGAAAAACTGCCTTTTACTGTAGAAACAAACGCTTCTGAACACGCTATCGCTGCTACTTTGTCTCAAGCTGGCCGTCCTGTGGCATTTTTCTCAAGAACACTCACAGGCTCTGAACTCGGACACCCACCAGTGGAGAAGGAAGCTGCAGCTATAGTTGAATCACTACGCAAGTGGCGTCACTATCTCATTGGTAGACCATTCCAGGTAGTAACTGATCAAGAAGCAGTTTCATTCATGTTCGATTCAAGAAGGCGGAGCAAAATTAAAAACGAGAAAATCATGAGATGGCGTCTTGAGCTGGCGTGTTTCAAATACGAAATCAGCTACCGAGCAGGATCGGAAAATATCGTCGCAGACACATTAACTATCGCGTGTGAGTGCATCCGCCTCAATTAGCGATCTCTTGGAGTTGCACAAAATTATTTGCCACCCAGGTGTTACCCGGATGGTCCATTTCGTCAGATGTAAAAATCTACCATTTTCAGTCGAAGACGTGAAGAGGGTGACTTTCAATTGTAGAGATTGCGCCTCCCACCGCTTCCTCTTGATGAAGAAACCGTGGATTCCCAATCTGAAGAAACAGTTCAAACTTCTCCAGTTCAAGATTTGAGGAGATCTCAGAGGAACAGACGACCTCCCAACTATATGAAAGACTATGTTAGAAAAATCTAGATGGGGAAAACGTTATAGTCTAGTAGTTATAATAACACTTGTTCAGCGAGTTGCTTAGTACCACAACTAATTACCATCCTCTAATTTCTAATTTAATTCATTCCTTTTTTGTATGTAGGAGTT
Source organism: Adelphocoris suturalis (assembly GCA_030762985.1). Lineage (NCBI taxonomy): Eukaryota > Metazoa > Arthropoda > Insecta > Hemiptera > Miridae > Adelphocoris > Adelphocoris suturalis. The sequence goes on along the minus strand of CM061043.1, from coordinate 36,026,771 downwards.
TTTAGCTGATTAAAGCCTATTATTTCCAACGGCTTTCATGATTTCAGCAATCCAACATATACCACAAGATATGTAGTCGCAGGGAATGTAATTGCACCCAAGACCAAGATTAACGCTGTCAACGCACAGTCCAAAATTTATTATGGTCATCATTCACAGAGCGCTAGATAGTCTCATGAAAAGACCTCAAAATTATACTAGACCGAACTACAAAAAGCAAATTTTGACGTGATTTGTGAAAAATGGGGCAGTGGATTGCGAAACTACGCTAAACAGCATTTATGTATATAATATTATAAAACAATATTTTACTATAGAAAGTTTTTCTACTTATAGAAGATAGATATATCAAATAACATTGTAGTTATAATACTTAAGCTATGTGTAGATATGTAGACGGATAAGCGATGATATGTCAACGTGCCATGTTTGAAATTATTAGCAAATGGCCTAGACCTTAACCAATAGCCACGGGCCAAGCTACCTTTGGAAAAGTAAGCTAGGCAGTTATTTTGTACTATAATTATATGTATGTTTCTCTTGAAATAAATAAAATCTATCTATCTATTCGGAAAACCAGACAATATATAATCGAAATCAAATAACTTCGAAGGACATATGCATGTGTCATTAATTTAAAGATTTTGATTAAACACAAAGACTGGGCAATAAGCTGCATGGAAAACTTCTTTCAGATCACACACATATTTTGACATTTCTTTTTGATAGGTAGTTTAAGTGTAGTTTGTTTTTGGTACTTTTCCGTTATACCCCCCCCCACCCTCCAGTCAATTTGTCTTCAACACTCCCGCCCTATGTTTCTAGGCATTCCTTCTTACTTAGATTAAATGTTTACGTAGAATTGTTGACAATTTCAAGCTATGGGAAGAAATTATATTATTTAAAAAAATAAGGAAAAACTCGGCCCTTCGGCCCCCTGGACCCCCCCGGATGTTATTACTTTGAGCCTGACTGCTAAAATGTAAAAAACATGGAATCATGTTTTAGCTCCTCGCTCTCACTTTATTATAGAAATGATCACGACGATTGAGCTCTTGTGAGATGATGATCTCCTAATAGAAACTCGCGAGTTAACATTCACTTTATTATAGAAATGATCACGACGATTGAGCTCTTGTGAGATGATGATCTCCTAATAGAAACTCGCGAGTAAACATTCACTTTATTATAGAAAGAGGCTACATACGAAATTACAGCTTCCTACAGTGTAAAGTATAGAAATTACCTATTAAAATGATTTAACCACCGCTACACAAATCAAACCATTCTCGCAATATTCGGATCACCTGCTACGAATCACATCATCGAAACAGCAGCTCAATGAAATCATCAGAAATTAACAAGCGGTTGCAATCATGTTCACAATATCAATAAGTGAGAATGATCACCTGTGTGTAAACAATTATTCATATAACCATGCTCATAACTCAGCTTGTTGGCCACGCACTTCGCAGTAGTTAATATAGTATGGTTGGATAAATCAAGAGCTTTCGAACGAATGGTCAACGAATTTTGTGGTATGAAAAACGACGAAGTATCATATCCCTAGCAACGACTCGGTTGTAAGCGGAAATCATCACAATTATTGGCGCTACTTTCATCTCACTTTTCGGCGGGGGATCCATCGCTAAAACACGATTCCATGTTAAAAAAAGAATTACCGTATTAACATGTATCATGTTTTAGCCCTGGGGTCCTAGCAATTTTTGCGCGTCAATTTTGCGAGTCCATTTTTTTCCGCGCACGAAACATATAGTGTTACAGTGATTTCCGCCTACAACCGAGTCGTTGCTAGGGAAATGGTACTTCGTCGTTTTTCATCCCACAAAATTCGTTGACCATTCGTTCGAAAGCTCTCGATTTATCCAACAATATTATGTTAACTACGGCGAAGTGCGTGTCCAACAAACTGAGTTATGAGCATGGTTATATAAATAATTGTTTACACACAGGTGATCATTCTCAATAATTGATATTGTGAACATGATTGCAACCGCTTGTTAATTTCTGATGTTTTCATAGAATTTCGAATCAATATCGAGGAGAAAACATGATACATGGTTGAAATTTTTGGTTCTAGAACAGAAATAAGTTTTTTTCAAAAGTTGCCGAGTTGCCGATGTCGGTGAGGATTTTTTGAAACAAAATGGCGTGGTTGTGGTTTGATTGCCTCCACATGAAATCGCACAAGTAGAATGCACATGAATTCGCAAAAATAGATCAGAATGTTGTGTATAGGTTGGTGGTTTGGATGCTCGCAAGCTCGCATCTCAAAATTACATAACATCAAGTAGTCAATCCCTTAGTAAAAACACAGATTAGTTGGACATCTAGGTCAGAATGATGTGTATACTTTGGCGGTCTGGATGCTCGCATCTCAAAAATACATAACATAACATAATCTAAGTAAGAAGTAATGCCTAGAAACATCGGGCGGGCGTGTTGAAGACAAATTGGGGGGGGGGGGGGGGGTTGGTATAACGGAAAAGTACCCTGTTTCTTACCAACAAAAGTTTTAATTTAGCATTTCACTGTTTTTTATCACCCTAAATGCAAGGAAACGACACGAACGAGTTTCGCAGGTGTGGAATTCAGGTGGTATTTCAAAGTAGAAAATAAGTAGGTATTGAATTGTGAATGTGTCAAAATGGATTACCATAAACAAAATTTCGAAAATCTTTATTTTTGAAATTTTTGGGGCAATCTCCAATTGCCATTGCAATACTTAATTATCCTTGTAAAATGCAGAATACGGGTCCCGGTAGGCGACATTTTAGCCGTTTCTATACTTACCTAATATACTTTTAAGTACAATCGTTAACAACATTATTTCTCAAGTGTAATTTCTTTTGACTAGATTGTAAAAGTTTCTGTTCCCACCGAGGATAGGGAATTTGAATTTTTTTTATTAGTACACATTTGTACTTGGCATGATTTAATTACTCGTAAGTTGATTGGTTTTAAACTTCAATTTTGACCAGTAACTTCTACGCATACCTATCACGTTCCACACATATAGTAACAGCAATATTTTTTGCCATTTCGTCAACGTTTATGGACACACGAAAACGACCCAATCGAAAAATTTATAATTGGAGTCATAAAGATGAGCGACGGACCTAGTATCTTCAGTCGTAATCATGATTTGGACAGTGAAAACCGTCTATTTCGCGTCGCTTATTCTGGTGGTGTGCGCCGCGATTGACCAGCATATGACTTTAAGCTCGGCAACCTCAACCACTGAAAACATCGCAGCCCTTCATCGGGAAAAGCGTTTTTTCTCTCCATTTGAAATTGGGGTTTATTGGATTTTTTATTTTCTTTTCACGATGCCGTTTCAACCCATTTTCATCCTGGTTGCGCAGGCCTTTATGATATATGAGAAATTTAAGGCTTAAGAAATGAAGAGGTTTCTTGAAATGAAGTTTTGATTGTCACTGATGTTTATCAAAATCTCGAATAACGCGGCATCATATTTTAATAAAGAGAGTACTGTGATGATTGATGTTATACTCTAGGTACTAACACACAAATAAATGCATTATTGGAAGATATCTACATGCCTATCACGAAACTGTTAGGTCCTTCAACTCGTTTACCTGTACCTTATCTCAATGTTTTCGGGCTGGAGAGCCATTTTGAAACTTGTGAAATGAAACGGGAAGCGTAACGCAATACGAATAAACCAGGTACTACTTTGTAATTACTACTAGGACTTAGCAAGTGCGCATATGTAGTTTTGCACTTTATTCATTAAAATTATTAGCATTATTGACTTTTTATGTCTTTACTTTGGCACATAAACGAAAAAAGCGTTAAAAACAAGCGTTACGGTTGGTTTTCTGTTGATTTCCGCTTACAACCAAGTGGTTGCTAGGGAAATGGTACTTCGTCGTTTTTCATCCCACGAAATTCGTTGACCATCCGTTCGAAAGCTCTCGATTTATCCAACCATATTATGTTAACTACTGCGAAGTGCGTGGCCAACAAGCTGAGTTATGAGCATGGTTATATGAATAATTGTTTACACACACGTGATCATTTTCAATAATTGATATTGTGAACATGATTGCAACCGCTTGTTAATTTCTGATGATTTCATTGAGCTACTGTTTCGATGATTTGATTCATAGTAGGTGATACGAATATTGCGAGAACGGTTTCATTTGTGAAGAGGTGGTTAAATAATTTTAATAGGTAATTTCTATACTTTACACTCTAGGAAGCTGTAATTTCGTATGGAGCCTCTTTAAGACATTTACTTGACGATGCCCAGGATCCGGATCAGCTGAGTGGTTCTTGGATCTTGGATACGAGTCGCACATACGAGTCTGCAACTAAAGACATAAAATGTCCCAATGTGTTGCGGACTCGTATGAAAGCGTTTCCGATGATTATCGTTTACATAATTTCGAAAGTTGCACTCCTAAATTCGAAATGAAACTTCCTGATATAAACCCGTTAGGGTAACTTCCTAAAGAAATGGTAAGAAGAAGCACACTAACCCCGTTCGTTCTTCTAAAATTCGTAAAAAAAAAAAAAAAAAAAAATGCGCTAAAATTTATATCAAGCATTGAATTTTATTTCAGTCACCCATTATGCTTTTGGGATTTGGTAACTTTTATTTCCGAGTCTACCTATAGTCAGCGGAAGCATTGTTTTCACTTTCGGAAGATGAACCTTTTTTCGCCAATATCCAGATTTCCACTTGCTTTCTCATTTTAGACCTTTCTAAAATGCTTTTGTTTCAAGGCTGTCTTTGTTAGTGAGTGTGCAAGTTGTAAAAAAAGTGAGAGTGTGAAGTTGTTGGTGTGTCCGCAAACCCTTGCATCGAGTATAACCAACAGTTTTCAGCCGATTTTTATGGAAGTTTTAGGGAATGTGCAGGTTTGGCTGAAGTAGATCCCCTATCACAAGCATTACTCACAAATCAATACTTCTTATCTGCCCACACACAAACGCAAATCACATCAAGCAACATTTTCTTATGGCCTAATCGTCCAATCTCGCTGCACATTATGAGCCAGGATGTGCTTCTCTAGTATGGTATTCCTTCAAAAATCACCATCTAAAAGTCTTCATTAACTAGTTCGTCGTTTTTCTGAAGAAAAGACTGTTTTGAGTAAAGACATACCAGAAGTGAAATCATTGATGTGCTCGATAGTTGATGTAATGTAATGGCCGAGAAATGTAGTGATATTATTGTTGAGGTGGTAAAAGGATAGTGGTAGATGGCCTAGAGAAGTGAAATTAACGGCATGGTTTCCTGTAATGCTACGTAAAGATTGATTCAATTTAGGCAAAACTTTCTAAATAACAGGTAAGGAAGGTGTGTGTTGTTTGTTGGTTGTCACCTGAAAACAAAGACATGAAATCTTAGCTTTACCATGGTGTACCTACCTGGAAAGTGTGTACCTAGGAGAGGATCGGAGCAATGCAAATTGCATCTAAAACAATTCAGCTCTCAGGCAAGGCGAAACAGGAAGATTGTTGCAGCAACGGGCACTCGAACTGGGCACCAGCCAAAAAGGGTTCACTAATCCTTACCTAATCTGGACACTGGCCCGCGCTCCCTACTCGCTGAGGTAGAACCTAAGGTTAATTTATTATGCACGGTTGATCCCACCTTTTAGAATGATATGAACAGTTGGGTGGTCAGGATGCTGGCAAGCTCGCATCTCAAAAATACATTAAATCAAGTATTCAATCTCTTAGTAATAATTCAGAAGAGTTAGGCATATGGGTCAGCATGTAATACCATGGGACCAGTTTGACAGTGACCTGGAGCAGACACTGCCTACCAGTGCCCAGTTCAGGTGGTTTAGTTGCTGTTGATGCCCAGTTCAGCTGAGCTCACAATAGCTGGCACACTCGAACTGGGCACTTGCCAAAAAGGGTTCAATAATCCTTACCTGATCTGGGCACTGGCCCACGCTCTACTCGCCTAGGTAGACCCTAAGGTCAATTATGCACGGTTGAATGATGTGTTTGTTTGGGTATGTGAATGAATGATGTGTATAGGTTGGTGGTCTGGGTGTTCGCAAGCTCGCATCTCAAAAATAATTAACATCAAGCAGTCAATCCTTCAGTAAAAGTTCAGATTAGTTGGACATAGAGGTCACAATGATGTGTATAGTTTAGTGGTCAGGATGCTCGCAAGCTCACATCTCAAAAATACGTAACATCAAGTAGTCAATCCTTCAAAAGTTCAGATGGCCAAGAGTTCAGATAAAAGTAAAAGTTCAGATTAGTTGGACGTAGAGGTCACAATGATGTGTATAGTTTATTGGGTGACTACGCGAAGCTCCCCGTCCGAAGTGAAAGTCATTTGCGCTGTACTCGGTGCTCCCCGGCAAGTTCTAGCAGACATACGCGAAGCGTCCCGTGCCGAGGGAATGGGTGTACGTGATTCTCCCCGTCGAACTTTCTTCCCCTTTCGAGGCGTTTCAAGTGTTATCAGTGATTTGAACGGACTGGCTCTCAGTGATCATCGAACAACATGAACGTATCCACGTTTGTAGCATCCGGTACTCGTCGCGGTCGCGATGTGCTATTGGTGGACAGTTTTAAATTTTATTTCCAAAAACCGTTGGCAAACGAAATGAGTAGGTGAGTGTGTAGTGTGAGGAAGTGTGAGTACGCAGTAAAGGCAATGTTAAGGCAGATTGTGGATGTGGTTGGCAGTCATGACCACGACCATCCCCCAGCTGTAAAAAGCGACGTTGCGAATAGGGTGCTCCAAAATAATGTGTAAGCTTCTATAAAAAAATCAATGAAAAATAGGAACGAAATAGTGAAATTGTTTGACGACTGACCATTTCGATGTTTATTTTTACGTAATTTCCCTTATTGACGACGCTCACGATATTATTCTGTGACATTATTAAATTAATTTTGTTTTAATATATTATAATTATTCATGCATGATGTTTTGTTCACCCCTTATGATCTACCCTGATCTACCATGCAGTTTATTTAAGATGAAATTGAAGATAATTTTATTGATTACTGAACTTTATAGTGTAGAATCTTTTTTTAGCACCGGTGGCGGCGGTCAATGGCTGTTGTGTCGATGGTATTTGCCATTGTGTTTCTGGCATGGGGAGCCGCCATGGCGGGTGGGGGTGGCTCCCCGCCTCCACCTGCTTTCTCTTTTATTTTTTTCTCTCTTTTTACGTGAGGAGGTGTGGTGGATATGGATAATTCTCCCTCTCCTTCTTCTTTTCTTCTCCTAGATAATGCCTGAATCAAAGTTTATCAAGTAAGCATTTTGACTTTTGTTAATGCCTAAAATCTAGGTTACTGCGTTAGGTGACTTTCGTATATTGGTGACGGGGATCTTCGCGTACATGACGAGAAAGGAGGCGGGGAGCTTCGCATACACGAAGAGAAAGTAAGCGGGGAGCTTCAATAAAAACTCGTCGATGGGGAGCTTCGCGTAAGCGCCCAGTTTATTGGTCTGCATGCTCGCACGCTCGTATCTCAAAAATACACAACATCAAGTAGTTAATCTCTTGTTCAGAATGTAATAACCATCGGATCAGTTCGACAGTGACCTGGAGCAGACCCTGCCTATCTAAGATTTGTTAAGTGTCCAGTTCAGGTGGTTTAGTTGCCGCTGTTACCCAGTTCAGTTGTGTCCGCAGCACTCCTATTGTGTGTGTTCGAGTAAAACAATAGTAAATCCGTAATAACTAGTAGGAATTATGCAAGACATCGTATAATTTCAGTGAAAGGATATGAAAACTAATGCAGTGCAATGGTATGACAACTACTTCAGTGCAACGGTGATTGAACCTCGGGTATGTTGAGAGAAACACATTGAGTAACAGTAAGTATATTTCTATAAGATAGCATTCACAAACAATGATAAGGGTGCCACGAATGTGAGGTATAACAGCTGATGAGAATTGGTAGAAAACCCCTATTTATATAAAACCTATCAAAACCAACCAGTAGGCTATGACGTAAAACTGTGGTATGAGGCGCCAGGGAACGAAGTGGAGACCGTGCTCGACGTTGTTGTGAGATATGAACAAAGTTCGATGCGAAAATCGTTGTACGAGCCAAGCTGGCCTTAGAAAAAAAGACTCTTAAGCAATGGAAAGCATTTTTTCTGTGTGTTGGGTGAATGCGCTACTTAAGTTTACATGCGGCAACTTGAAAATTTCTTTGAATGTTTTATTTTATTTCATTTTATTTTCATTTTTCATTTAATACACGAAGTAACGATTTTGAATTTGATAATATAAAGTAACGGTTTTCTTGTTCCAACTTGCCTCATCTTCAAAGAAGACCATATGCTCAATAGCTAGCATATTTCAATTGTTTGAGTTAAAGTAACGAAATGAGAAACGAAGTAACAATTTCTAGTTTGACCATAATGAGTAAAATTTTCTACAGTTTGAATTGCACAGTTGTCTAAGCAGAATAAATAGATATCATATGTTGTGTTTCCATTTTTAATTTGAGAAGTAACGAAGTAACATAAATACCAAAGTAACAATTTGTTAGATCTCCGTATTGCACTGTGAATTGAAGATTACAGAATTACATGTATTAACCAATATCTAACTTTCCTTCAGTGTACTACCCTGCCTTCCCTTGACAAGTAATAGTAACGATTTGGTAATAGCGAGATATTCTGATGTAAAGAATATTACTGGTTCAATTTCAACATCAACAATTTTTATAATGACCTTCTGTGATTTTAGTTAGGAACAATAAGAGTCCTCAACTCGCGGCTCACTCTGAGTAACGTTTTTGACAATCAACCTTTTCAGCAAAGTAATGACGATCTGTAGTGTCTACCCGACGAGATAGCCCTCCAGACGATAATATAAGTGCTACCGTTACTTTTGTTGATACGCACTGTGTGTCCGTATATTGTCCCTTGTCATCATTAGCCTTAAATTCCCACCAAAGAACCCCAGCTCGACCAAAGTAACTAAAGTAACGATTTTTCCCTTTAGTATCAGTTCTTGCATAAACCTTCCCATTTGCTAACATTTCTAGTTGTCGGAGATATCGTTTGACTCCTTGTATATTCAGTTAACCCTCCCTGACGACACAGCGGTAACATTGGTGTGAGAAGCCCTGTCTCCCCAGTAACTCATTCCAGTTACACCCCTTACTGCATATACATCCCACATGATCCCTTTGATAGTGTTTCTTCGTGATCAGCCCCTCAAGCAATCAATCTCATGGCCAGAGGTTCCTACCTTCAGTGGTTACTCCTTTCTACAGTATTGAGATCGAGAAGTAACAATAAAACCCCCTATCAGAGTAGGCTTACACTAGGCAACCCCAATCTTTTGGAAGTGGTGGGTGTTTGTATTTTGATTCCTTGATCGATCTAGAATTTAGAATGATGTTATTTAAGTTATTCAACTATTTATGAATGGAAGAAGATTCCATCCTAAGCAGTTTGGCATCAACCATACTCTCCTATAATGAGTAGTGTTCATTCTATGAATTTTCAAAGTTTCGCGCAATGGTGACTTCAATGCAACCTTCCTGCCTGGGCGTTACCCTGTAGCCTTGCTGTGTGATGTCACCTGTGCAAACTTTGAAACATCATGGCAAGAAAAATACTCAATGTAGGAGAGTGCAGATGGTATAAAATTTGAAATAGATGTATAGATAAACGTTTATTGACATAGTGGAAATAATAAAAAGACATTGATACACTTCATATATATATAATATAAGCATATAATAATTTGATCATAGTATTGTATTGTAGTCAACTTATTGGCGGCTAAAGGCAAGCCAATGCTGCCGACAAGAGTCGAAACTCAGCTCAAAATACAAAACAGAGGAACGGCATCCACGAACTGTTATCTTACCTATCTATAAAATATCACTTCCTTTGTGAGTAAAAATAATATCTTATATGATTAAATCATTTTTCTGTGAAAAACAGAAACGAGAACTTAAGAAAAGAAGAAAATATTTGTATTAGAAACAAAAGAGAGAAGAAGGGGGGTGATGGTTGTCGCCTCCGCGCGGTGCCCCCCGGACTGGAGGAGGGTGGGCGTAAAAGCCCCTAGCCCTTCTCTTGACCAAACGACAACCCCCAATCCAAGGTGGAACGTAGCGTACGCCGAGGGATGCGTGGCCAGAGGGAAGTCTGGTCGTTAGTATGCAGGCTCTGGGTACCAGGCGACCCCCAGTAGTAGTAGCCTTCCCCCCGTAACCCGGCTCTGCGGGGGGTGACTGTTTTTCCGGCGTTTATCAAACCTCAATGGATGATAAAGAAATACTACAAATTAAATTCCCCAGCCTGGAGTCCGAGGATGAGCTGTTGCGGAGCTCACCCCTCTCTCACCAGGAAGAGTCGCAAGACTCGCAAACCGGTGCCGAGGCCGCAGGGGCCTCCCCATTGAGCATCACTGACGACTTTAGAGCCGTCAGTATGAACATAGAGGATATGGAGGTGGAGGCAGGTGCTGCATGCCAAGAGCCTTCCGACATGTCCGCCCAGCCGTCTGCCCCTGCACTAGTCTCGCATGAGATGCAGGGGCAGAAAGAGGCAGGGGTGGGAGTGTTGTCGGAGGCGGGCTCAGCTAGTGCCTCACACAAGGAGCAGGTGCCATCTGCTGGTGCTGTTCGTCCTGCGGGCTGGGTGGCCCTGAACAGCAGGCAGAAGAAGCACCTTAAAAAACTTCTATCCCAAGGAATTGGGATAGAGGAGGCCCGACGAATAGTGCAGCAAGTGCCCTCTGAGTCGGTGCCTGACGGAGGCAATAGGCCTCTGGGGGAGGGGATGGGCGTAAGCCAAGAAACCCCTTCTCAGGATCAATCCTCTGGGCTTGAGGGTAGAATTAGGTTCACCACAGGCCAGAGGAAACGATTCAACCGCTTGGTTGCAGGGGGGATGGCACCAGCGGCTGCCAGGCTTGCAGTGGCAAATTCTGAGCCGCGCGAGCCTGACAATAACAAGCGCCCTCGTTCCTCTGGGGGCACGACTCCGGAGGACGTGAAGAGGCGTAAGGTGGACCAGCCCCCGGGGAATTCGTCCTCGACGGGTGGTCCAGCAGTCAGGCAGGGGGCAGGGAAATCCTTTTCCCAAGCCCTGACCGGTAGGAGGGTGGGATTCTCCATCGTGAATTCCCCAGCTTCCTACTGACGAGCGAGCAGATGAACCTGATCCAGGACTCCATTATCCAAGGGATCAGGGGACTGCCGCTCGACGGGCCAAAACCCGCCTTTCTCTCAGCCAGCTACCGAAGGGGTTGGTTGAGTTTGATTTGTGCGGACGATGACACGGTGGCCTGGCTGAGAGAACTCGTTGTCTCTTGCGCGCCGTGGGAGGGTGCGAGGCTTTATGTGGCAGAGGGCAGGGAACTTCCCAGGCCAAGGACTGCCACGGCCTTCCTCCCGGGTTGCGCAGAAGAGACTAATGAGGGCATCTTCCAGCTGCTGGAAAGGCAGAACAGGGGCCTAAGACCAGGGAGCTGGACGATCCTCAATCGGACGGACACAGGACCTAACGTCCTGTTAAATCTGATTGTGGACGAGGAGTCCGCGAAGACTCTGGAGGAGAACCCTGGTGTCCATGTCCGCTTGGGGCATGGGACGATTAGGGTCAAGAGGGCGCCTCCGGGGTCTGCGGCACAGGCAGTGGCTTCCCAGGGAGGGCTTCCTGAGACGGAGGCAGCAGTGCCTCCGGCGGAAGCTGTGCCCCAGGGGGTGCTGGGTGGGTCTGCTCGGGACACACCAGCACAAGAGTCTGGGTCGCCCGCTAGGAGAGGAGAAGGGGAACCTGCGTCCAAGGCGGGGGCGCAGGGCCCTCCACCGGGGCAGTCGGGCCCATTTCGCCTCCTACCGGATCCGGTTGGGACGGTGCCGACGGGCGCCGGTGCAGCCGGAGGGGGAGGGGGTCCTGGCACTTCAGGAGGAGTGCGGAGGCCAGCAGGGCCTCAAAATTCCCCTGAAGGACGACGGGAGGGGGGGGGGGGGACGGGGCTCCGGCAATAAGGGGTTCCGCCCTCCACTGGCGTCGGGCCGTAGGGGGAAGGGGGAACGCCCCCCATTTACGCCCAAGAGGCAGTGGGGGAGGCAAAAGAAAAAGTAGTGCCTCCCACCACTCTTGATTAAAAAAAAAAAAAAAAAAAAAAAAAAAAAAAAAAAAAAAAAAAAAGAATAATACACATTTAAAATTTCTTCAAGTGAACTTGCACAGGGCAAGGGGCGCGTCGGCGGTCCTGAGCCACAAGTTCACATCGGAAGACCACCACATTGCCCTTATCCAGGAGCCGTGGGCCACTGAGGGCAATGTGATGGGACTATCTGCACAGAACAGAAAGGTAATTTTCCACCGTGGCAAGGATAGGCCAAGATCGGCCATTCTAGTAACTAGCCAAGTCAAGTTTCTGACCATGCCTGAGTTATGTTCCAGAGACCTCACGACTATACTGCTTGAGGACAGCAACGGAGGAAGATGTGTGGTCGCCTCAGCCTACTTTCCAGGGGATGAGGACGAGCCCCCTCCGGTGATGGTGCGGCAGCTAGTGACGCACTGCCAGAGACAACGGCTGCATCTCATCATTGGGTGTGACGCCAATGGTCATCACCTGCTGTGGGGATGCGACGACATCAACAAAAGAGGTGAGTCCATTGTCCAGTTTCTGGTGGCGGAAAATCTCGCGGTCTTGAATAGGGGCAATGAGCCTACTTTTGTTACTCGGGCAAGGAGTGAGATTTTGGATATCACTGTGGCGAGTAGTTTCTATGCAAATAGGGTCACAGGGTGGCATGTGTCGGAAGAGGCTTCATTGTCGGACCATCGAATTATTGGCTTCCGGCTGGAGCATCCGACCTGCTTCACTGAGACATATCGGAGTCCTAAGAATACTAACTGGACTCTGTTCAACACTCTTCTAGCTGATGAGCTGGAGGACCTGGACACTAACATCCAGACAACAAGAGATCTTGACCGAGTTAATGAACTCGTTTGGGCAGCCATTCAGCGAAGCTACGAGCTAAGCTGCCCAGTCAAGACTGTCAAAACGAACAGGTCTGTTCCATGGTGGAACAGGGACCTGGGTTTCCTTCGCAGAGAAGCGAGAAGGCTTTTCAACAGGGCAAAACGGGATGGGAGATGGCAGGCCTATAAAGCTATGGCCAGCTCCTACAGCTGTGCCCTTAGAAAGGCCGGGAAACTGTCCTGGAGGAACTTCTGTCAGGACATTACGGAGTTGTCCGTGCTGTCCAAAGTGCAGAGGATCCTTGCCAAGGACAGACCAGCTGAGCTGGGCACCATACAAAAGGCAGATGGGGGGTATACCGGAAGCTCGGAAGAGACCCTGGAGGAGCTCCTACGGGTGCATTTTCCTGGGTCTGCACGCATACACAGTGAAAGCTTTCCACATCAGCATACTGATGACTTCTGCCGTGAAAGGAAAGCCCTGTATGCAGCTTCTGGTAGGATATTTACACCCCATAGAGTTAAATGGGCACTTGGCACATTTAAGCCCTATAAATCTCCGGGCCCGGATGGGATCATCCCAGCCATGCTACAACATGGAGGGGGGGCTCTCGTGCCGGTGCTGGTTAAGATTTTTAGGGCCAGTTATACACTGAACCACATTCCTAGGATGTGGAGGAAGGTCAGGGTGGTCTTTATTCCGAAAGCAGGCCGACAGGGCCATGCAAAAGACTACCGCCCCATCAGTCTCATGTCCTTCCTATTGAAAACCATGGAGAAGATTGTGAACCTTGTGATCAGGGAAGAGCAATTAACCCAGATACCACTCCAGGCGGCACAACACGCGTATCAGAGGGGGAAATCCACTGAGACTGCTCTGAATGAATTAACAGTGTTGATTGACAGGAGTCTGGAGGCCAAAGAAGTAGCTCTCTGCTGCTTTATGGATATAGGTGGAGCATTTGACAATACGTCATATGACTCCATCATTAAGGCAGCAGAGGATCGAGATGTCGATCCGCAGATCACCAAATGGATACACACCATGCTGAAGGGCAGGGTTGTATCCTCGGAGCTGGGGGGAGCAATCGTCAGCCCCATTCCAAGTACGGGATGTCCGCAGGGCGGCGTGCTCTCCCCTCTATTATGGCTACTCGTGGTAGATAGCCTCCTACAAAAACTCAAAGACAAGGGCTTTGAGGTGGTAGGATATGCTGACGACATTGTGGTCATCGTCAGGGGCAAGTTCGAGGAGACAGTCCGCGAACGTATGCAGATGGCGTTGGATGTCGTACAGCAATGGTGCACGGAGGAGGGGCTATATGTGAACCCTGATAAAGTGACCCTTCTTCCGTTCACCAGAAGACGAAAGGTTGACATGCTGGTGGTCTGTCTGGGAGGCAGGCAACTTCCCTTCTGCACCAGGGCCAGATACCTGGGAGTCACCTTTGATCAGAAGTTAACCTGGACGCCTCACATTAAGAGGGCCGTGGACAGGGCCATCTTTGTTATGGCGTCGGGCCGACGCATGTTAGGGAAGACATGGGGCTTGAGCCCAAAGATGACCATGTGGTTATATACCACAGTGGTCAGACCGATGCTGACCTACGGGGCCCTTGTCTGGTGGACAAAGGTCAGCCAGGCAACGGCTGTGAGTCAGCTAGTAAGGCTGCAAAGGATGGCGTGCATTGGGGTTACAGGCTCCATGCACACGAGTCCTACAGCTGCACTGGAGGTCCTTCTGGACCTTCCTCCCCTGCACATCCATGTGAGGAGGGTTGCCTTCCTGCAGGGAGTGAGGCTGTGGAGGAATGGCTTTTTAAAGCGGGAATCTGGGCGTACTCACCATGCCATCTTGAAGGAGGTTGCAGTGGATGAGTCAGCGCTCAGTGTTTCCGATTACATGGCGGAGACACGGAACTTTGATCTCCCCTTCAAGGTCTACATTCATGATAGATCAATTTGGACAGAAGGGAGGCCCCAATTCGAACGTGGGGCTATAGTGTTCTATACAGCTGGCTCGGTCATGAATGGTGGGGCTGGATCGGGTATCTTCGGCCCACGAACGGAGATTTCAGAATCCCTAGGAACAGTCGCCACCATTTTCCAGGCAGAAATATATGCCATAAGCTCCTGCGCTGACAGACTGGTGAGTCGTCAAGTGAATGGAGCAAAAATCTACATCTTATCAGATAGTCAAGCAGCCTTGAAGGCACTAGCTTCTTTCACTATTTCGTCGAAGCTGGTGTGGGAATGCTTGACTAACCTCAAGACCCTTGCCAGGAACAATAAGGTTACCTTGCTGTGGTGCCCAGGGCACCAGGGGGTGGAGGGGAATGAACAAGCTGACGCTCTTGCTAGGAAGGGAGCGGCTTCTCTCCCTGTGGGCCCAGAACCTTTTCTGGCCACTACGGGGAGTTTTCTCCTCGGAGAGCTCACCAAATGGGAGAGTAAGAAGAGGACTGCCCACTGGCTTCAGGTCAAGGGCCTGAGGCAGGCGAAACAATTTATTCACTTTTCTAGGAAGAGAGCTAAGGAGCTGCTCAGCCTGGGGAGAAGGGAGATACGTATGGTTGTGGGGCTCTTAACTGGGCACTGCCCACTTAGATACCATCTCCATAAAATGGGCAAATCAGACTCCACTCTCTGCCGCTTCTGTGGGGCAGAGGACGAGACGGCGAGTCATGTGGTCTGCCATTGCCCTATGTTGGCAAGAAATCGCTTTTGAATTGGGGCAGAACCTCCATCGATCCCCAAGACATTAAGATGGGGGAGATTAAGACTCTCCTCGCTTTTGCCAAAACGTGGTGGGGAAGGATTGACTTCCCAGCTGTGGCTGGCATTGGCGATATGGCGCCAAGCCAGACTGGGGCTGCGACTCAGTAACTTACCGAGGGTGGAGCACTCGGGCCCAGACAGTGCCTGAGGGCTGGTAGGAGTGCCGGAACCAGGCAGATAGTGCTTGGTTTGGCAGGGCGGTTGGTATCGGGCAGACCTAGTGTCTGGGATGGGGAGGAGGTACGGCCTCCTTCTCCAGCTACAATAGGCCATTACGGCCTCAGTGGCTTAAAAAAAAAAAAAAAAAAAAAAAAAAAAAAGAGAGAGAGAGAAGGAAGAAAAAAAAAAAATATATATATATATATATATATATACATATATACATATGCATAGGAATACTACGAGGAAGTTTTTTTGTATCCATCTCGTGTACAGTTGAAGGGTGATTTTAAAACTCTGGGTAAGGACTTATGCACGACCTATATGTATTATATAACTGGATTTTTTTTGTAAACAGAGCTGTTTTCGTACGTGGGTTTATGACCTTTCAAGCGAAATCTCGTTAAATGTAGAAATGATTTCAGGATGTTTGCAATAGTGCAGTGGCAGGTTTTTAATGAACAGCTGCCTTATTGAGAAATTCTTGCTTGGATTGAAAACTTTCAACGAACTGAATGTTTTGGGCTTTTTTAAGCATACTTTCGGAATACGTTTCTGTAGTGTAGCGAGAAGCTTCAAAGTTGATGATATGTGCCACCCCATAAATGGGTCTGATGTCTTGAATTATGGATTGGTCTAGACTCTCATAAACCATCTTCAAGTTTGTGGGGGACAATACCGAACCTCAGATTATGAAATATACGTATGAATTTGAACAATTTTTCTGCTAGAAACTATACCTACGTATAAAAATAATATAATAAATATAAAATGAATACGTAGGTAACGCTCTTTGTATAGTGTCTAGGACTATTTTCCCATGTAATCGTTATTTAAACTTCTGACTGTTATGCTCTACTCTATTTATGAGTGTTATTCGTAACCTTTTCCAAACCAAATGAAACCTATTTAGAAAATGAGTGAACTGAGGTACCTAGATAGGTAGATACCCTGCAAGTTGCAGGTAGATGCAATTGTACCTATCATAGAAAGACGTTGACAAAATGAAAATTCGATGAATTTCAGGCATAGGATTACCGAAGTAGATCTCACCTTACTAGAATAGGAAACAAGTAAGTTTGAGTCATTGATAGATGCGTCAGAACTGTAACAGCAACTGACTCATCCAATTATGTGATGGACATGATGAGCCGCCACCGGTCGTGACTTACATTGACTGATTGAACCTCTAAGACTGAATTTCTGAAATTTTGTTATATATATATATTATTTATCTACGATTGTTTACTTTACAGAAATACACTATGTTTGTAAAAAGTTTCATTTGGTTTGGGAAAAGTTTCATTTGATTTGGAAAAAGTTTCATTTGGTTTGGAAAAGGTTTCATTTGGTTTGGAAAAGGTTTCATTTGATATGGAAAAGGTTTCATTTGGTTTGGAAAAGGTTTCATTTGACTTGGAAAAGGTTTCATTTGACTTGGAAAAGGTTTCATTTGACTTGGAAAAGGTTTCATTAGACTTGGAAAAGGTTTCATTTGGCTTGGAAATGCTATATTTAGGAATATTAGTTAATGTTAAGAGTTGAGGGTGAGCTTGATCAAGATCGGGTGTTTGTCCAGAGAGGATTAGTGATGTTTGTAGGTTAGAAAAGAAGTTGGGCTTCTCCAATACAGCTTAGGTGTTTAATGCACCTTTTCAATTAGTTAGGTACTCACCGAAAGGGTTACTTAGGTATCTAGAATAGAAAACGAGTGAAATTGAAAATTCAGTTTTATTGGATCACGGTGTTATTTACAAGAGAGCGCCAGCAGGACAACATATCCAAATGTGATAAAAGATAAAGTTTGTAAATCAATACTTTGGTATCATAATTTGGAAAGCAAGTATCCCCGCGCACACGACACTCACTGGGAAAATTATAGGATAGAACGGCAAGGCAGCTAAGAAACCCACAAGCAAGAACCACCAAATGAGCAACTTAACAATAGTACTACTGTTGGACGATATAGTCGAGCGGAAAAACTTCAATACTTTAACAATTTTTCCGGACGCGTCATTTTGAACGCTCTCTTCACGTTTTTTCAAATGGTGAGCTGCTTCATAAACAATTGGTGCAACCGTATCATCAGGCGTGTCCATGAACTGGCTTTCCACGGTGCATTGCGTCAGAATCAACCCCGTGAGAGAAACGGCAACACATATCCACATCTTGGTGACTACTGGACCTAGCGTGCCGGTCGCCAATATTGATTGTGCAGATGTTAATTATTCAATTTTTTTTTTTTTTTCTTGTTCCTTGCGTTTCAATGGGACCGTAAAAGACGTCGCCAAAGAAGATTTTGGTTATCGGTTATTGTTCCGGTGAATATAAAAATAACTGCCAATAGATGTTATACTTCGCACACAACAATATGTTCTTCCCAATAAAACGAGTAATATAATGAAATTCACTTAACCTAGGTTTAATTCACATAGTTTAGAATCCTATCCGTTCTCTGCAGAAACGTTCTATTTCAGAAAAAATGTTCTATTTCATTTTTATATTTTACCATTAATTTTCTTTCTATTAGTTACCTTTGCCTTGATAGCTGAATCACGATCTAGATGATTCATAGTTATTATTGGCAAAAATTGAGTTAAATGACTATGGCTCCGAATATAGAAATTAAGTTTTCGAAATTTATCAACATATACCTACCTACCTGCTTTAGTTATGGAAATATCGGAAGAGCTATCTGGATATTAACTGGTCTGTATTTAATAATTATGGCCAGCATGGAACACTGTGCAAGGAGTGTCCAATCTTAAAAAAAGAAGTTGCCATCCAATCCAATATGAAAACTGAAAATGTGCCTTATCCTGTGGCTCGTACCATGTGCAATGATTCTGTTCCCAAGAAAGAATCATATGCCTTGAAGGTAGAACAATCCGTTGAGTGGACACCGATCCAAGTCCAGTAACTCAATTCTTCCCCAGGCATCAGTACAACTAGTACTACCCCCACTCAACCATCTATTTCACTCCTCCATACCCCACCATACCCAAGCCATCCACCATACCCCCCCCCCCCCCCCCACGTCAACAAAGGGGGTTGCCTCTAGGAAAACTGTGAAGGGCTATCCTAAGGTCCTCAGAAAATATGCCGTGATCAGGGTTTGCATCACCACTCCCCAGGCTCCGACTAAGAAAAAGAAGGACTAGCCAAAGGGGAAGCCCAGAAAGCAGCATCAACTGTGTAGGCAGCCACCAGGAGAATCGAAGCTGCATCCATGCCAGTTCCATAGATCAGCTAACTCCCGCTCATTCTATGGGGTCCTGCCTTCACAAAACCCCACGCAACCAACAACACTAACCGTCATCCTTCCTATTACCACCTGGGAGAGGAGTGGGGGAGCTGCCACCTCAGATCTCCGGATCAGCTCCTCCATACAGTTTGTAACCAGCTTCCTACAATGGTCTAAAAAGGTGAGGGGAGGAGACAACAATCTTGTACCAAAAAATTAAGCTTTCCCAATGAGGAAAGGTGCCCGGATGTCAATAATGTCAATATTAGAGCGTGAAGTTTGAGGTAACATTCGTATAGCAACAGGGAAGTTAATGTTAGCAATAAAGTAAACGTATATCTTGTTTTGTTGGATGTTTATGACGAAACTTGAACAAACAAAACTGAACGTAATGAACTTGAAAGAATAAAAGAAGAACAGAAGGTTGATAAACTTGATCCAAGATTCAAGGTTGAAGATCCTGAGCGTAGTAGGAGACGAAGTGAAGAGGCCTTGACAAAAGAAGACATAAAAATCACCTGATCTTCCAGATGTTGCAGATGTGGAGATGCGTTGCAGTATCCGACTCTGAAGGTAGATCAACTAATCTGCGGAATATATAAATATTATTAATTGACATAATAAAATATATTATTATGCCTATGAAGCATTTCCGAGTTATTTACCGGAAATGCAATCAACCATTATCGAAGGCAAAGCCGAATGGATTACTAACTCCAGCTGGAGACTAGGCCATATGTTGAAACCATGACTTGGAGAAAGTAATATTTCAACAAAAGGTGAGTTCATTAGCCAGCAGTTTTTGAGAATATTAAATTGGTCAAATTAGGAAAAAACGTGCTGTATGACTGGAACATTTTGGATTTTAAGCGTCTTGAAAAGTAAACCTACAAATTTTGAGACTTGATTTTCTTCTACTTGTTCCTTTTGGTGAGACAGAAGAGGGTATCACACAGGATTATGGCAAGATTATTGGGCTTGATTGACTTGGGGGATAAAATTTGGATTTCGGCCTACATTTTGCTTCCGAGCCTACCTATAGGTAGGTAGCGGAAGCATTGTTATATCTTTTGTGAGGTAAAAAATCGCCTAAATCGAACTTACCACTGACATAAATTTATGTTTTAGACCATTTTGAACAATCATGTCTATCGGTCTGACTGTCTGTGTGAGTGGGTTTATCTGTGCTTCCCCAATCCTTGTAACAAGCTTAATTTCAGATTTTGATA
This sequence comes from Adelphocoris suturalis, assembly GCA_030762985.1. Lineage (NCBI taxonomy): Eukaryota > Metazoa > Arthropoda > Insecta > Hemiptera > Miridae > Adelphocoris > Adelphocoris suturalis. Next base: position 36,006,409 of record CM061043.1, on the reverse strand, counting down.
AATTTTTTAGGCAACGTAAAACAATTTCGGAACCACTGCAATCGCTTAATTTTTAGTGAAAATTCTCTGAAACAGAAACCAACGCCAATTGCAGGATTTCGAGACTAGGGACCTCGACGGTGGACTGCCGAATATAGCGCTGAAAGCTTGAATTTATGGAATAGTTTAAGCAAATTATAATCTATGGAATTAATATTACTTGTTCATTTTATTTCAATGAGAGTAGTGCTTCGAAAAATTCTGAATTCTTGGAACTCTATCTGGATGACGAGGGATTAAAGAATTTACGATATCGGTGACTTTCAATATAACATTGATACTCTTTCCATGACACACCATGATTTCTTTCATTATATCGGTGACTTTCAATTCAAAACTAATATCCTTTCTACGATAAAATTCCTACTCCTACGGGGGCAATAAAGTAATAAAAGCAATCCATCCAATCCAATCCAAGGGGACACACGTTTATGGATGCACTAAAAGGCAAAACCAATATGAAAAAACTGTAACTGGAATTGTTTGAATTATAGAAGTTGCCCACCGAGAATTCGAACCCAGTATAGATCATGATGTGGACTTTTGCTGTCTTATGTCTGGCATCGTTGATTCTGACAGATTGCGGAGTGCAGGGCCAGCAGAAGGAAATACGTGATACGTCCCACTCAAGAAAGCAAGGCTCTTCGTTTTATGATACCCATAATGCAATATTACCGACGGTCCTCAAATCTATGGGAGTAAGTTTCGTGTATCTTACCGTTTTCATCATTATGCTGCCACTCTATCCTATACAGGTCCCCTTTGTATATGGATACCTTTTTTACTATTTATTCTTCGAGGCATAGAATGCTCTAGATGAAGAATAAAATATCATCATGTTCAAGATACCAAATAAAACTGCTTTACGATTTCGCGTTACAATTCTTCAACAACCCGTATTGTTTCCAATTCATTATAAAACGTTGGAAATTACTACATTATTGCATTTTAATATACATTATCATTTTGCTGTGTTAATTTTCTTGGCTCATTATTTTTATAAAGGAGTTTTAAACTAGGTACTGCATTGGGCTTATACATTTTAAAATTGGATATTTCCAAAATTTTCTTCATGGAAATTCGACGTTCAGAAACGATTCCGGAAGTTAACACGGTATGTATACTATTTGTATACGGAACATCCCAGATAATTTCATTTGATTTTGCTCCTCACTATCGAAGGTAATTTGATAATTTGGTATATGTTTCAGAAAAATGCCCTATAAATTATATTGCAATCGGAAGAGGAATAACCATTGCGCATGCGCGAAACTAATATCGATTGACACAGGTGTAACTCCGAGTCTAATGGAACAATTTTGATGAAATTTTCGGAGATTGTGCGGGATAGCTTGTAGACGGTCCCCAGTAACTTTCATTGCCGTCGTAAAAATAGTACATAGTACGGGCGCATGCGCAAACGTTAATTTATTATAACGTCGATTTCTTGTCATCTATTGGTCCGATTTAGTTTAAATTCAGGTAGTAGAGGCGTATAATCTTAAAAAATAATCCTAAAGCCTCAATTGTCTTCGAGTCCATTCAGTTCTTCAATAATGAACAACATGACCATCTCCTGAATGCTCAAGGGAATGTAATTGATCTCCTTTTTTCTGATATTGTGGGATTGCAGGTTGAGCCATGCGATCCGCTTGTGAGAGCTCATCCTCCGTTCCAATTTATTGTTCCTATGCCTATGTCTTCAAACCTTACGCATTCTTTGATGCGCTTCGTATTCAACTTCAGACACCGGAATTACGAATCCATGGACGAGTTCTTACTCACTTACGTTCGGAGTGAATGCCTTTCGCTTCCTTTAGATGCAGCTGTCGGCAAATTTTACGTTTTCCTTAGAAATGCTATAGACAGATTTGTTCCTGGGACAGTCGTGGTCAATCATTCATACCCGAAGTGGTTTACTAAGGAACATCATGCTGGTACATAGGAAAAACCATGTTCACTCCCGCTACAAATCAACAGGTAATGAATGACAGCGATTACAACGCATTCTCAGAGTTGAGGGCCCACTGTATGGAACTGTCCAGATTTCTTTATTGTGAATACATCAAGAGCGTTCAGGAGTCACTCTATCAGAATATAAAGGTATTCTCGAATTATATTAACTGCCGTGACGGATCCAGCAGCTTGCCTTAGTCCATGCATATTTTGGACCAATCAGCGAATGATCCCCAGGCAATCGCAGATTTATTTGCTCTCTACTTTTCTTCGGTCTTTGAATCCGACACTGCCGAGTACAACAGACCACATGTTGACGTTGTGTCGTTGGGATGTCTGAGTGTTTCTGAGACTGATGCCGTTCGTGTACTGTCTGAGCTCGATGTTTCGAAGGGGATGGGGCCTGAAGGTTTGCCTCCGATCATGTCGATGTATTGCCATCTCTGGCCACTCCCCTGGCCGTTATTTTTAACAAGTCCCTCGCGTTGGGAGTGTTTCCTTCTCAGTGGAAGTTATCCTTCGTCACGGTGATTCATAAAGGAGGAGATAAAATCGATATTAGACAGTTTCGTTCAGTATGCTCCATATCTACAATACCTAAGCTGTTTGAGAGGTTGGTTGATGTTCAAAGTTCTCCTCTTTTCTCGTCCTATATACTACCTGAACAGCATGGTTTTTTTTTCGGGGAAGGTCAACTGTCTCAAACCTTGCCGAGTTTCAGGAGTACACTTTGTAAGCATTCCAATCGGGCCTACAGGTTGACCTGATTTCGACAAACTCCCCCACTGGCTTATACTGTCCGTGTTTGAATCTCTGGGTGTTTTTGGAAGTTTTTTGTGGTGGATTACGAGTTATCTGGAGGGCAAGTCAATGATGATTCGATTGAGAGTCGTCCAGTCGAGGCCATTTTCAGCCAGTTCTGGGGTTCCCCAGGGTTCCCACATCGGCCCACTATTGTTCTTGCTTGTTTTAAACAGCGTTGGCAACGTACTGGAGGGAGCTAGGTACTTACTGTTCGCAGACGACTTAGAAATCTATCTTGCAGTAAGATCGTCCTCTGATTGCCAGGTATTGCAGGCAAGCATTGACTCCCTTCTGATTTTGAAATCTTCAAATGATCTAGCTCTCAACCCAACAAAATGCTCAGTCATGACTCACCACCGATCTTCATCTCCATTCTATCATTCCTACTTGATTGGCGACACCTCATTAGCAAGAGTTTACACTGTTCGGAATCTTGGAGTGCTTTTAAATTGCCAGCTTACCTTCTCAGATCATATTTCAGCTATATCAATCAGGGCAAATGAGAATGCTGGGCTACATAAAGCGGAATTCAGGGGAGTTCGACTGTATACAGGCAATTGTCACCCTTAGTTCCACAAAACCTTACAAAGCTTTAGTTCTTCCAATTCTGGAGTACACCAGAAATGAATGAATGAATTTGTGGTGAATTCTTTCCAATTGGTTAATTTGGCACCTGTAGTGCGGTGTATATATATATATATATATGTCGGGCTTAGCCTATCACCTAGCAATACATTGAAAATATGAAGATGCAGGCATATTGTTATGTTTAAGAGGTAGCCAATTTCATTTGTATCGTAATTTGTGTATATATTATAAAATGTTTCAATGAACCAAATAAAAAAAATAAAAAAAATGTATTTATGTATGTGTGTATTTCCAGACAATAACTCCCGTAAAATACGGCGTAAAACATTCATTCCAACGCAGAAAAATCCGTATTGGCAAAAGACAGGTCAAGTTTGTTGGCGAGCCTGATCGCCCAAGAATTTCAGGTTCAAATTTACAATTTAGTGGCCCAAAAATGATTTTAAAAAATCGGTTTTTGATAAGAAGGTATGATGGATGAAACAGACGTTTTTTTTTAATTTTTATTTTTTTTTAATTTTTTATATATATATATTTTTTTTTATAGCGCCGAGTCGATTGCGACCACTCCCAGGTCTCTAAGATTCATCAAAAAGCGAGAAAAATCTATTTTTAGGTGAAAAATACCTATAATTGACCAAATTTTTGATGTCGGCTGCGTGTTCTAAAATTTTCTTTGCGATCTCGTCTAACGGCTGTCCCCCAAGTTTTATTCAGGACATGGTTGGCCTCGATGATAAGAATTTAAATGCCTAATTTAATGTTATCCAAAACTTTTCTTTGAAAATTCACTCTTTTAGTCATGCTGCATGACTGAGTATATTATTATTATTATTATCATTATTTTGGTCATGGATATGTCTAAGTCCAAAGACCCCTGTGCAACACAAAATGAATGCTACGTTTCTATTTCGGTAGATTTTCACGTACAACCTACCCGTTGGTAGGGAAATGTAACTTAAGCAATTTACATCGCACAGAAATCGTTCGCCAGTCATTGGAAAGCTCTAGATTTGTGTGAATAATGTACACATCTCAAGCTACCAATTTCTCCCTCCTTACGCACCTGGCTACATTCCTAAACTAATTTGATTGGACTATAACTAAAATTTTCGTTTGGCAGAAATATGAATGCATAGGTTTCTATAAACGATTTTCAACAAGACCGAATGACGCTGTTAGCACTAGGAAATACGTGACACTAGCCTGTGCTCCTTGTTTCGCGAGACATAGCGCTCTTATAACATTTGATTCTTATAATTTATTACGCTAATTAAATTTATTAGTTATAAACTAAAATTAATGAACTAATAATGTGAAAATGAAGCATTAGGTACATGGTAGGTATACTATTGAGTAGTAGGTACTTGTAGGCAGTAGGTACTAGACGATGCGTATACCTCTGATCAGCTGATGGGCTCCTAAAGCTGATGATTTCTATTAGAGATGAGTCGATACCAAAATTTATCGATTCCCGATACCGATACCGATACCTAAACAATCGATTCCCGATTCTCGATACCGATACCATCGGCGCAAAATACCTAACTTACATGTAGGTGAAAAACAAAAATTCTTCTTGATCTAGTACCTAATACATTCAAATTTTTTTGTACAACATATAACTTATACTTACAAAAAATTGATCAAAATATATTTGCAAATGAGGTAATTTTTAAATAAAAACAAAACATGGATAATAAAACCTTTATTCTCCATCTGTTCTACTTAAGGTTTTTGTATAAAAAGACCAACATTTTAATTCTGTCTGGGTCCTTTAATTTAGCCTGTTAATGCTAAACGCGGTTTCGCGAAGCAGTTCTGGGGTGACGTATGCAAAAGAACTACTGCTTATTAGAGGTGTGCGAAGTTGTTACGTTTCGGTCGCGGCTAGAACGGCTACACGACGAGCGTGGGACGGTTACACAAAGTTGTTACATTCCGCAAGTTGTTACTGCACATCTATCGATAGCCTCTCGCAATGAATACTGGCACCAATCGCTTACCGTTCCGTCGTAGATGAAGCTATTGACATTTTATGTCTTTACTATGGCACATAAATGAAAAAGCGTCACGCAGGGGAGCGTCACGCGGGGGAGCGTCACGCGGAGAGCGTTTCGCGGAGATTCCCTAATGATCCCACGATTCTGAGATTTGGTATACGTAGCCCCTTGAGGGACTTCTGAACACAACTGACCGATCCCAGATCAGCTGAGTGGCTCTAGAATCCAGTTTTTACCCTAATGATCCCACGATTCTGAGATTTGGTATGTGGGCCCTTGAGGGACTTCTGAACACAACTGACCGATCCCAGATCAGCTGAGTGGATCTAGAATCCAGTTTTTTCCCTAATGATCCCACGATTCTGAGATTTGGTATGTGGGCCCTTGAGGGACTTCTGAACACAACTACCGATCCCAGATCAGCTGAGTGGCTCTAGAATACAATACGGGGTTTTATAGGAAGGGGAAAGGGGGCGCAAAGACATAAAATGTCTCTCGTGGTTGCGTACTTGTACGAAAGCTGTATCCACCGTATGAGTTTCAAGAGGTTCTAATACCAAGTTCAGAGTACATACGTGTTTTGGGTAGCATAGTGCACTTTATGTGCTTGGTATCTTCATCATCAATGAAACATTCGATGATTTCCACTGGAGATAAATTTGCGTAAGTATTCCAAGCATTCATGGGTTGGAAAAGTCCTCGAAGTCAAATCTTGGAAGTGTTTTTAGTCTAATTAGCTAATATATTTTCCATCTCTATTTATTGTCATTAGGAGTTCTTCTTCCAATGAAGCTTTAATGCTTTAGTTACTTATTAAAATTAAATAAATTTTAAAGATTAATTCTTATTACAAATTCTAAATTTTGGATTTATATTTTCATTCAAGGCTTTAGTTAATTTGATTTGTGCGAATACAAAATTTGATATTTTTTTGTTATCTATCAAGTATCAATTAATAGGCAACTTTTATTGCCTAGGATTGATTTCTTTCTGAATAAAACAAGTTAAGCAGACTGACTTGGTTTTTTAGTTTTTCGTCGGTAACTCTAAGGTATTTCTAAATAGGACTGGCTCTAGGCTTTTATACTTGGAAAACATAGCTTTGTCTAATGCTTCTGTTGTCACAAACAAAATAACACAAGCCTACTTGTAAACAAAGTTATTGTAAGTTGTGTTTTGGACAATTCATGTTTCGCAACTGCTAACTTCACACAACGGTTGCACGGTACAACCATCTTCGTTGTTAGATGGTTGCAATAGTACCGTAGTGTAATAAAACGCCCATCACGGGGCGGTATCGGTATCGGCTTTAGGCGATCGATTCTCGATACCGATACCAATGCCTAAGAATCGGTGGTATCGAGAATCGGTATCGGGAATCGACTCATCCCTAATTTCTATTATTTAATCTATTATTATTTAGTATTTAATCTCTGAAGCTGAAATTAAGGGACGATTGAAATGATTGGCTCATTCCTACTCAGCTGAGTGAGCTAAATTGTCCCCTGTTCATCCTACAAAGTTAAGATTTCGTAGGGAGATTGCCTAAAATCTCTCCTGTTACCCCTAGGAATTTGAGATTTGATAAGGAGACTCTCTGGGACACTAAGAGACGATTGAATTGATTGGGTCTTTCCTAATCAGCCGATTGAGCTAAAATCTCTCCTGTTACCCCTAGGAATTTGAGATTTGATAAGGAGACTCTCTGGCACACTAAGAGACGATTGAATTGATTGGGTCTTTCCTAATCAGCCGATTGAGCTAAAATCTCTCCTGTTACCCCTAGGAATTTGAGATTTGATAAGGAGACTCTTTGGCACACTAAGAGACTATTGAATTGATTGGGTCTTTCCTAGTCTACCGATTGAGCTAAAATCTCTCCTGTTACCCCTAGGAATTTGAGATTTGATAAGGAGACTCTCTGGGAGACTAAGAGACGATTGAATTGATTGGGTCTTTCCTAATCAGCCGATTAAGCTGAAATCTCTCCTGTTACCCCAAGGAATTTGAGATTTGATTAGGAGACTCTCTGGGACACTAAGAGACGATTGAAATTATTGGCTCATTCCTAATCAGCTGAGTGAGCTAAATTCTCTCCTGCTCATCCTAGGAAGTTGAAATTAGATATAGAGACCTCCTGGGACACTAAGAGACGATTGAATTGATTGGGTCTTTCCTAATCAGATGACTAAGCTAATTTAATTCAGGCATTTGTATCTTGAGACACAAAACACACATTTCACAAGGGGAAAATAAGATGTATCCATGTACCGATGTATCAGCATGTAGTATAGATACTCAACATCAATTTAGTTTTTTTATATAGTAGCCAACATTCTTCTATTGAAGACTCGGAATCTAAATGAAATGTATTAAAAAAATGACTCATCACCCGAATTTATGGCTGAGCAATAACGGCCACTTATTTCACGCTGAATTTCATTCTTTGTTTTTCTCAATAGCAACCTGGTACAACCCCGAAATTTTACTACGTTTTGCGCTGTGCGGAAATGTGTGGGGAAATATGAAATTCAAGCCATTTTTGGTGTTTACTCAAGAAACGGAGTAATGGATCTTCTTTTGTGTTTGTTTAGTTAAATTTTTCGAGAGCTATCTATAGGAAAAATAGTAATTTCCCCCTTAATTAAAAAAAGAAAATAAACTGCGAGAAATCATAAAATTGTTCTGTATAGCCGAATATTATTTTGACAAAAAAAATTGTTTTGCCATAAATGTGATAGTTACCATATTCTGTACACAAAAAGTGCTCAATTGTTTTTAATGACAAAAATATACTGCTTAAAACTACTAATTTCGCTCATATGGACATGCTGCATGACTGGAACTTTGTTTTTCGATATTACAGTGTATCGAACGGTACCACTCGAATCGCTGCACTTTATTCGTAAAGACATTGTCAGGAAAAAAGAACGCCAACATGGGTGTGAATAGAAACAGATGAGAACTTAGTACATATTACCACATAAATTCTATACCCATGTATAGAAAGACCGGTGAAACGTAGTGAGAGGTTTTATTTTATTTGGATGATAAGTTTTATTTTGGTGGATGCTTAAGTCCATGTTTGTAACTACCTACGTAGATAATGTCCAATGGGTTCAATAATTATATCTATAGACCAGCGATCAGCGAAGACGGGCATTATAATACGGAAATAATAAACCTTTTTGTAATAATTTGCAGCGTTTTTGTTATAGTCTACCATCATATAAACCATCCAATCTACCTACTACCTACCTAAAATAATAAGGGTGAGCTAAATCGAAAATTGCGAACTTTTCGACCTCCCTAATTACAGGGCGACGCACGCGTTTACGAAGACTTTCTAAAATGACCGTCTCGCTGAAGTGCAGTAGATGGTTAACGTTGTATAAAGTGTTATAAAATGTTCATCCTCCTAAAACTGTAGCAGTTCCGAATAATTTCTCAAAACCTTCCTCCAAAGGTGCTTCTAATTTCCATAATTTTATCTCATAACACATTATCATCTACTAAGATGAAGGAGCGACACAGGTAAAAAGACGACAGGTCGTATATGATATTAACCGGCCTTACATCCGTTTCTTCACGTTTTTTTCTGGATTCAATGACATTGTGATTGATACTTATACACATCATAAAAATATGCACCTATCTACCAAGTTGCGATTATAATGAAATTCGTACGTCACGAAATAAGAATTGCAGAACTTGAGACAATTTTTGATCCATTAATAATGGAAATCATAGAGATATTTCGTCCAAACAATGAAGGCTCCTGACATATTGATCTGGAAAACTTGTGGTTAATATTTTAAAGGAAAATAAGGTTTTAGTAGAGAATTTTGACACCATTTGCATAATTTTTGAATGTTCGATCAATTGTTGATCGATTGCTGTTGAACGAATTATTGATTTGATCAATTGCTGAAGTTGGTTCATGACATAAGCAACCAATGATTTTTATTCTAAGAAGTTGTTTTCATAATTGTTTTCTTTTGGTTGATAAGTAGTGATTTGTTTTTTATGTAACCATGAGGGATAGCTGCGACTCCCCAGAGGGACACGAATTCTTTAAATAAGCCTCTGTGGTCACACGTTATACTGTATTGGTTAAGTTTTTTACTTTTATAAATTTATTCATTTATTGATGAGTTGGTAGGTATCTATATTTCCTTTTGTTTATTTTCTTGATGTGCCAAATGAAGAATCTTGAATCATTTCTAGCCACTTACAAACATTCTTCTATTAATACTCCTAGGGACCTACTTTAATTGTATGTATTGTCAACCCACTCCGTGTACCTGACATACCGTAAAGACTAACAAGAATGAATTGAGTGTCTCGAAATTCGGCCCTTTGAAGCACCTATCCATCCCTACAGTTTACCCACTTATTTGAAATGGACTTACAAGGAAGATTGAAAAAAAAAAAAAATTATCATCTTTCATCATTAATTATATTTACGAACCTCAAAAAAAAAATTATCATTATTATATCCAAAAAAATATCACATTTTTAATGTCTTATTAGGTACATAAACAACAATCTAAATATGGCCTCGAAATTGGTCATAATATTTCTTAATTTTAAACTTAAAAATAAACGAGAATATACTCTGGATATTGTTACCTATCATCAAGAAAAAATATACCCATTTTCAAAGGGTCTAACTTAAATACTCGAGTCAACAACGACATCCCTCTAATTTTCACTACCTTTTGCCAAAAAAATAGTTAACAATAAATTTTTCTTTTTTTTTTTACTTTTTTGAGATCAACAAAAATATATTTTGTAAAATAGTGGTAGCTTTCGAGGAATATTAATAAATTCTCAATTATATTTACAATAACTTTTAAAAGTTTATATACATATTATGCGAGCAAAAGCATTGCTTTAAAAATCTTGAAAGAAATAAAGAAAATAAAAGTATTTATCTATCTATCTATAAAAGTATCTATATTTAAAATCAATTTTCATCGATGCAAGTCGTGCGTATTTACAGAAATGTGCAGATTTTGAAAAAAAGAAAAGAAATTCGAGGAAACACTGAGCTCATTCCGGAAGCAAATTTCGAAATAATAAAAAAATATTGATAGGTAGTACAGTTTTATGGGTTATTGAGCATTTTAGCACCACTTACAGGATGGAAAACTTACAAGAACATAATTTGGCACTAGGAATTCACAAATGTACACAGGCAAGAATATTTTTGTTAAAATAATTTTAAAGTTTTAAAGTAAGTAGGTAAATAAAAACTGAATCAAATAAAATGAAAATAAGAAAGCGGAAAGTTTAAAGGTTAGTTAAGATTGTTATCAACATTTTTGTAAATTTTATTGTGAAGTTAGTCGAACCGAAGCGATAGGTAGCGATCGAACGAAAAATACTGCCACCATTTCCATAGATAGAAATATTCGTAAAAAGAGTGAATTCTACAGTAATATACACTATTTACAGTTTATAGTTTTGAAAGTATTTTACAAGTTTTTCTTTGCAACATTGGCCCGTGAATAAACAATATCTAATTATCATTCAAAGTATTTATATACAAATATAATTATTTATTGCACATAACTCAAGAAATATGTACATTATGTTTTGCATATTTGTTAGAAATGCATTTGGACAAATACACATGATATATATAAGTCCGATTATTAACAATTCGTCATTTTTTTCGCGGATTTGATTCGTTTCTTGACTCAAATTTTTACCTATATACATTATTATTATCATCAGATTATGGATTAGATAGGTAAGTATGTACTTTTATTTACATTAGTTTTTGATTAACATTTACCTGTGATACAGGTAGGTACCTAACCAAAAGAATAGCTTGCGAAGACTGATGTGCAATTTTCCTGAAAGTTGGGTGAAACACACGGAACAGGACGAATATGTTTTTGAAGACCTTCTGTTCAGTCTATTTCTCATGAGACTAGTTTTAATTTACTTTTAATTCTTAACTTGGACTAGTGTCTGGGGAAGGCCGAAAGAACAACTGAGTTGCGCCCAAGTGATATTTTTTTGTGATACCTATTTATGCAACAAATTTGTTCCACCGTTAAAGATCCACCGTTCCAAGGGCAGTCTGCTAGCCTACATAAAGAAATAATTGGTTTAGACGGTACGATTTCGATAAAATTGTAACTTCGGAGCGGGGTAGTTGATATACGATGATTGTCAAGAATCGAGAATGGGTTGACTTCGAGTTTCTGTTGGCTTCTTTATTCGCAGAGTTATATGGAGGGAGTAGCTCACCATTTAGCTGAGGTTGTTAGGGATATGGGTCAGGACTACTAAATCCATCCTTCCCAATGACCTCTCCATTTCTCTGGATACGTAGGATGTGACTGCATACAACAAAGATGGATGGGATTGAGTGTCTTCACAAAATTATGCTGCACTATAACGTCATATTGCCTGTGATACAAATAGCACAATTTTTTCAGTGCCTACATGTGTACACATTGAGCTAATGTGATTTATGATGCTATCTAAAGCATGTCTTTCGGCACGTCAAATGGGTTAACATGAACTTGCTGAGTCTTTTAAAATTCTCTTGTTGTAGCCAGTATAATTTCATGAGCCAGGCCATAATAAATTATCAACTTTTGGGCAATCGTCAGTTTAGTGTTTGGTGAGTACGAGTACTGCTGAGGTAGGTACTGTTTACAGAGTGCGGTTTACCTTTACTCTACTGTTAAGGTAATGTTCAGTTGAGTAATGTAGGTAAATTTCCCTCGAAGTTGTTTCACGAAGATTTGGATCAAAACGCATTCATTCAAGGGTCAATATTACCCTTCTGAAGGGTTGAACAAGCTTGGCGATGGTCAGACCTAGGTATGAGTCCCTAAACCTCCGGGTGTAGGTATAGTTTGGTGGTCTCAAAAATAAAAAATATCCTAAATCTATCCTTTTAGTAGAATACAGATTAGTTGGACAAATAGATCAGAATGATGTGTATAGTTTGGTGGTCTGGGAGCTCGCAAGCTCTCATCTCAAAAATACATAACATCAAGTAGTCAATCCACTACTAAAAATTCAGATTAGTTGGACATATATAGGTAAGAATGATCTGACAAAACTCAGGGGATGTCGCCGGGTTTAAACTAAATAATCCCCTGACCCTTTTCTGACCGTAGCCGTTCGCTGGAAAAACATGACTGCGTAGCCGAGTTTGATCTCTCCAGAAAATGTATACGTATACCCAAGCTTCGAAAGTAGGTACAGCCCTTTCATAACTACTTCCCATTCCATATTGGTCACTCCATCCCATTCATCTCCATGTATATACAAGATATAACTAAATAGAACAAATCAGCCATAAGTAACGATGCGGAATATGTTCAAGGGGTGTATAGAAATATTTTTTACAAACACTGACATCCTACAAGTCACCTCCTAAAGCAAATAAATCAGTCTTCGCAAGCTCATCTAATTATCGAGAAATACAATTTCCAGCAAGAATGTATGGTAGGTATAACATCCCTCTCAAAATCCTTAAACATCAAACAATATTATTGTCTTGACAAAGAATCGTGTATCGCAAGAGAACATGATCTTATCGAACTATTGTGGTCTCCAGTATACGTGGTATCGAGATAATGGAAGTTACCCGATCAGGAGTTTAAATTGAATATCCTGTTTATCGTATCATTCAGCCTGAAAGGGTCGGCATCAAAATATGGAGGGGTAACAGAAACTCAGCAGAGAATACAAAAGGCTGCCCTATCCTTTCAAATTTGATTACAACAAGTTCTTAGATAGGTACCTATTGAGTTAAAGCCAAGCAAAACAAAATCATCAAGTAGGTATGGCAGTTACTGTTGTGTGAACACTCATAATTATTTCAAGTTCCTTATAATAGAGCAGACCATCTACAAACGTTGAATAAACAGTGAAACTCCACAAACTTTCAAATTAATAACAATAATAATAAACTGCAGGGTCGAACCAAAATGTTAATTTTAAATATTAATAACATGGGGAAAAATTGCTATGGAAAAATATGGGGAATCACTCTGACAAAGGAGCTGGTGGCATGGTACGAATATTTAGCGCAAAAAATAAATGAATAAAATAAGATAAATGAAAAATAATTTAAAAAATAATAATGTTTAAATAAATATTCGATCAAGAGATAATTTCTCGCTAATTTCGGCCAATAAAAGATTCTAGGTGCATGTTATGGTAGATTGAACGTTTTCGATCATTTCATATTGTATCGGAGAGAAAAGTCGAATACTCCAGAAAAAAACAAGTGAACAATTATGATGCAGAATCTATAAAGTGTAAATTAAATAGTGGAAGCTTAGTTTGAGAATGATTTTTGAAGAAATTAGAATTCGAAAAAATGAAGCAGCTACCCGAACTTGAAGGTGGAAGGCACCTTTTTTTAAAATTAAAAGCAAGTGGCTGAAGATGAATTCACTTATGACACTCAATGCAACTGAAAAACCATTAAGGTTATTCTTAAAATCTGATTAATCACGCATAATAGGGCAGCAGTTGATTTGATTGCATTAAATAGGTATGCACGAAGACATGTTTATGCGAATGAAATACATTTCTTCTGGCTGGAAGAAGATCTCACTCTGATGAAGATAATCTTCGGACGAAGAAAATCTTCAACGTCGAGTTCGCATTTCCGATGGTTCTCCATTGTGGCAGGAATGCTGCCCCGAGTCACACTTCACCCAGTAATCTTTTCGAGTTGGTTTCTTTTCAAAACGAATCCCTTCAAAAGATCATTAGGGCCCGGGGGTGATGAGAATCGAAGTGGGGGGCTAGCTCGTGAGGACACAATGGGCCGAGTCCTTGGCTTGGGCTTCCTTGATGACGTCACGCCACTCCTGAAGACGGGGTGCGCAGCGGAGCACCAGCTGACCGAGCTTTCTTCGGGCCATGAGGATCATCTCTCCGGCTCCGTGCTGAGCTCCGCAGTGACGACCTACTTGGATGACTTCCTTGTCGGGCTCCTCATCCTCGACGTCGTTGAGCCCCCAGGACGTCCAGCGTCTGAGGGTTTTGGTGACTTTGACGACAATATCGGAGACATCCGTGTCTTCGATAGGTTCAACCCTTTGAATGATGCCTCTGGTCACTGTGAACAGAAAAACCAAATAAAATATATTTGAGAAAAAAGAAAGTATTGGAGGCTAAGGACTAAAATGATAAAACATATATAGGTAGATGTGGTTAACGTGAGTTTTCACGCTGCATAGTTGAATGAAGTAGTGTAGGTGTTTTTCTTTTTAGGAATGACGGTAGAAAGCCAGTTTTATGGTTGGTTTATTGCAACGTTTCTGCCTCCAACACTGGTGAGGCCCTAGTCATGCTTAAATTGTAGAGAGTTGTACAGAGAGGAACTAACTTAATCTTAAGTCTTAATTTAGATTTAGATTTAGTTTTAATCTAGATTAAGTTAGTTCCTATCTGTACAACTCTCTACAATTTAAGCATGACTAGGGCCTCACCAATGTTGGAGGCAGAAACGTTGCAATAAACCAATCATAAAACTGGCTGTCTACCGTCATCCCTAAAAAGAAAAATACCTACACTACTTCATATATAGGTACTTCAACCTCAAAGATAGCTACTTAGTTTTAGCTGATCAGAATTATCCCATACTTCAAATCTGACCACTAGTCAAAAGGATCCCACATTCAAAAATTTAGGATTTCAGGTTACGAAGGTAAGGTAGTTAGACAACATGACTTTGAAATACTTTTGTCAAAATAAATGACTTATCAGCAGTTGACGTGTGAACAGATGCAGCTATTTTGTCTTGTAATTCTAATAGCAAAATTAACAAGTCCTACAAAATGAACCTATCAAAATTAGGTTTGATTTAGATACCTACGGCATTCCAAGAAAACCAAGTCTTCTATCTATCTACCTTTTTCTCTATCTTTAGTTTACCAAATTAATGGCAACAGTCCAAAACGTTTCCTGTAATTTTCTTCATTGCATTCCCCAATTCCCACCCTACTTTCATACATAAGCGAGCGAAGTTAAAACCAGTGGGAATGACTACTGGTAACCCTAAGTTTCACAACACAATTACGGGTCAAATAAGAAAGTTTTCAAGCCGGTAGAGTACATTTGTACTTAAGCTTGTTGAGTTTGACAGATATTTCAAAGAAACAGAATTTAAGTTTTAACCGTGAATTTATGAGTATATTTTTGGCAGTGTTTGGGTCTTGGGTGAAAAACCCAGCTCCGAAACATGACTATTTTCGCACACATACACACCCACTACTTCAATTCGTGTGGCAATTTATTTCTCAGCTTAAGTTTAGACCGATATTTTGTTGGAGTTCCAAAAAGAGGTATTCGTAGGCTTACAACATTAATATGTTAGGTAAACAAAACAGCTATTTAAGATATAAGGGTGAAGTGTAAGATATTTGGGGTTTCTTCGAGTCGGTATATTACGATTAAATACAAGAAGTACGCAGAGGCCGAAAAGTGAGAGGGAGCGTAGCGACAGACTAATCTGCCCAGTGTCGGCATGTATTGTGGACGCAGTGCTGCCACTAGTGTCAATGGTGGTAACCATTTACGAATCTTAAACCAATGGGATGAATTCCCTTCAAAGGGTAACTTCCCAATTATTTGAAAAATACAAATAACGAAATCATTACCAATGAATTGAAGTAAATTATTCAACTTGTGTGGGTCGAAATTGTTTAACTCATGTTTTACGAACCTCTCTCCGAAATGGATAGGTATAGGAATGCACCAAAGAACTTACAATATTTGTAAAATAAAATGGAGTGTTATGGCAATACAAATTTTCGTCCATCACCTCCATCATAACGCAGTTTTGTTCAATCGAAGCTAGAGTTTCTGTAAATAGTACTTTGTCATTCCAATTGTGGAGGCCGAGTCATTCGGTATGAAAGCCCATTCGACGAGACTTTTCCAGTTTATCCTTACAAGGGATGATTTGATTTTATTGTCTACCCCGGTTGACTGTAGGTACATAAAAATGTTTGAACGTACCTAGTTCGCTAGAGCAGTAGGCGTGCACCATCTCCTCCTTCGTGCAGGGGCGGCATTCTGTAACACAAGAAACAGAAAAAAACGTTACTGTAAAAGGAATAGAAATAACGTCCTAAATAAGGGGAAAAGGGCAGCGGAGAAGGTAAAAAAAAGAGAGAAAATTAAACAAGAAAACAATCAAAGACGGACTCCGCAATTAGTTTTAACTGATTAGTAGTCAGCTGAAAGACGTGGTCTGAGAAAATCAGTAGGTACCGTCCTAATTAGTTCCGAGGGCATTCCTTAGGTCGCGGTAGTGGGAGATGAGACGAAAGAGGAGAGTAGGTAAGCTCGGTAAAAGGTGGAAGTCGTAGGACCATAGTTGGGAAGGTGGTCTTTTCTCAAAGGTGACTTTTTTATCTCGTCTCGAAAAAGATAGCGAACTTGAGTATAGAAGAGGGACCTTACTCCGAGACCGGTTTCCCTGACTCGAAAACACTCGCGAGAAAGACGAGAGAGAGATAAAGAAGCTCCGAAACTGGTCGAAAAATTGAAATTCTGGACGGTCGAAACACTTCGGGGAAGGAAAAAGGTTCCTTATACGATGAGGGACGTGTTTATCATAAAACACGCTGAAATCTCTCGACGGTTTTTTTTTAGGTTCTTTGAAAGGGAAGAAGAAAGGATGTTCGCCATATGGTTGGCTTTGAAACTGTTTGGGGACAAACGCGCGTCGAACCATAAGTCGTTTGGAAACACATGCTGGCCCGTTGTGTTTGGAAAGCGTGCTTGGTTGAATAAGGGACCGAGAGGGTAATTTTTTGATGGGCTCGAAGTATTGACGCAGGTTCACGGTTTAAAAGTGAAATCCGCCGATTTGACCATCACGGAAATTAACTGGAAATTAATTGGTGATTAAATTGGGCTTCAATACAAATGGAAAGAATCTATGGTGAGCAATAAGGTGACAAATGATTACAGTTGTAATTAATATATCTTACATGTATACCCACCAATTATGAGAATCGGTCTAATGAATCGATTTTAACACCGTACTAGAAGACTTTTAGAATTCAGAACTGAATTATAGTTTTAAAAAATTCAGATGGACGAGAAATTGATACTTGTAAGAGGTAGGTCAAATGTTCCTAGTTCAGTAGATAAATGTACCGCCGAAGTGAGTACAAGGTCAGATGTCTCATGTAGGAATTTATAGTGGCAGACTTTACATACATATCCTCTCAATGATTTCCTCCTTTTCTTGCCAAAAATTTTCCTTATTCCCATTTCCTTAGTATTAGGCCTGAATGGCTTTAGGAAAAATACTGTTTCTATAAAATTGTCGCATAGATTTTTAAATATTTCAAGATGGATCCAAAAATCGCAGTTACCGTACACTAAGAGTCAATATTCATAACAATTTTAGAAAAAATTGGTTTCAGGTTTTTTTATGTTGAGGTTCCTAACACCCTTTCCATTTTAAATTTCAACTTAATTTACTATCACTAACCACTTACACCCCTTACGGCTCAACCATTAGTAAATTTAATCAAGTCATTTCGACTTGTGTCTGACAATCAAGCTCGTATTGAACCAAAAACGACAACGTTTGTAGAAACATAATATTCCAGGGGGGGGGGGGGGGGGGGGGGGGGGGGGGGGGGGGGGGGGTTCAATCTTCAATGGAAAAGGTTTCATCTGGGTTGGAATAGGTTCAATTAAATCATACAAATTTTCAATTGAAACAGATCAGGTTCCTTTTCAATTTGATTTGAAGTGCTATCTAAATCACAAAGTCACCTAATCGCAGTGGCCCTTGAAAGTACCGATGACTTTTGGTCTTTATTTACCTTCGAGGGGGTCGTAGATGGAGCCCTTGGCGATGGGCTCGAGGTCGTAGGAGATGTCGACTAGGTTCCGATGGATGGGGTGCTCCCCTGAGCCCTCCACATACAGTGCCACTTGACCACCGCGGCTTTGCACGCATCTGCAACCAGAACAACCAATTAGGTTAAAAAGAAGGAAATTTATTAAAAATAAAAAATAAATAAAAGTAATAATAATGAAAATACACTGCCAAGGAAATGGCACATGAGCTTCCTCGTGACCTTCATAGTACGTCACCATTAAATTCCAGAAAACTAGAAACGACAGGTTCTGGCATCAGGGAATTAATAAGGTGGGAAATTATCAATAAGGTGGTAGTACCGTACGATTCGTATGACACCTCAAGGGGCTCTACCGGGATCATCTCCGAAAATTTGAACAAAATCCGATAAAATTAACTAAGCTGTGACCGTAACAAAAACATCACTTTCGCGCATGAGCCAAGGGTACCATTGCTGATGATCGCGAAGAATGTGATACGGGACCTCAAGAAACCTTGCCCGCATCATCCCTGAAAATCTGACCGAAATCCGTTCACAATTGTCTGAGTTATGACCGAAACAAGAAAATTTTGTTTGCGCCTGCGCAGAGGCTACCGTTGATTCGATTATGACGGAACTGATAGGGGACCATGTAGAGCTATACTCGCACGATCCCTAAAAATTTGAAGAAAATCGCATTAAAATTGTGGAAATTACGGCTGTTGCAAGGACCGTAACAAGAATATTTCGTTCACGCATGCGCAGAGCGTACCGCTAATGAAATTATGATGATTGTCTTATGAGACCTCAAGGAACCTTACCCACATCATCCCTGAAAATCTGACCGAAATCCGTTCAACATTGACCGAGTTATGACCGTCACAAGGAATTCACGTTAGCGCCTGCGCAGAAGCTACCGTTGATTCGATCATGATGAAGTAGATAGGGGACCATCTAGAGCTTAACTCGCACGATCCCTGAAAATTTGGTTAAAATCGGATCAAAATTGTGGAAGTTATGGCTGTTACAAGGAAATGTGGACGGACAGACAGACAGACAGACAGACAGAGACGGAACCAAATTTGTTCAGGAGGCTCAGAAACGCAAAATGCGAGTAGAAATTTTGATTTTGGAGCAAAAATTTTTTTTTTCCATTTCGAAAGTGAAAACAAAGCTTCCGCTGCCTTGCAGTCTCTGAAGCAAAATAATAATATAGAAAAAGAAGCAATTTCAAGAATATATAATTAGACCATGAATGATATTGGTCACACAAGGCGATCCCGTGTAGTTAACAAGAACTTCCGTCCAGCTTAACTCCAAAAATTGCTTATTTGTAAATGAGAAAAGTAAACAAACACGTGAATCACTTCTGGACACAAACTATCTCAATCTCTGTTATATTATAAGATTGAAACTCTGTCTGTCTGTGTCGCTTTCACGGCCAAACGGACGAAGGGATCCGACGGGAAAATCTCCCGGTCAGACTATAGGCTATGTTTTATTCGTTTTCCTCCACTCTTTCGACCTTGAAAATTCGGTTATTTACCTAAATTTTGACGTTCTTTTCGACTTTCCCGCTTCCCCTACCAAGTAAATGTGACGCCTATACCTTTTTTTTGCAATTTTCTGACAAAATAATGTTTTTTCAGCCACACTACGTGACACAGGGAGAAATGTCCTTTGGGATTAGTGCTTTTGGAGCTCGAGACAACGTAAAATAGAGCTAATATCAGGAAATTTCGACTCAAAACCTACTGACGCATTTTCCCAAAATTAGGGTTTGGTCAGATACGGGATCTATTCTTAGTACGGCAGTATTGGCGTGGCTTTTGACATGTTATATCTTTACTTTGGCACATAAACGAAAAAAGCGTTAACAAAAAGCGTTAACAAAGCTGGTTTTCTGATGATTTCCGCTTACAAGCGAGTCGTTGCTAGAAATATGGTACTTCGTCGTTTTTCATCCCACAAAATTCGTTGACCATTCGTTCGAAAGCTCTCGATTTATCCAACAATATTATGTTAACTACTGCGAAGTGCGTGGCCAACAAGCTGAGTTATAAGCATGGTTATTTTAATAATTGTGTACACTCAAGTGATCATTCTCATTAATTGATATTGTGAACATGATTGCAACCGCTTGTTAATTTCTGATGATTTCATTGAGCTGGTGTTTCGGTGATTTGATTCATAGCAGGTGATCCAAATATTGCGAGAACGGTTTGATTTGTGAAGCGGTGGTTAAATAATTTTAATTGCTAATTTCTATACGTTACATACACTCAAGGAAGCTGTAATTTCGTATGTAGCCTCTTTAGGACATTTACTTGACGATGCCCAGGGTCCGGATCAGCTGAGTGGCTCTTTGAGCTTGCATACGAGTCTGCAACACATACGAGTCTGCAACTAAAGACATAAAATGTCCCAATGTGTTGCAGACTCGTATGCAAGCGTTTCTGATGATTATCGTCAGAAACATATCGTTGCTACGGAACTGTATCTTAGGCATTTATCATCTACAAAAATCGTTCGCCAGTCATTCAAAAGCTCTCGCCTTGAGTGGTTTCCTTTTATTCTCACTTCCAAGTCGTTGCTGGGGAATTTAGCATCATTTTAATTAGATTATTGGCAGATAATAGTAGGTACATCATTGGGTGGTGTTATGTAGTTACACTCTGGTAACAAGATTCAATCTTCAAGTGTAATTTTTACCTGACATGGGGGCGTGAGGAGGTCTCTCCGGGGGCGTAGAGCTTGTTGAGGGAGCGGGGGCCCTCTAGGTAGACGGAAGCGGTGAGCGGACGGTCGGGGGCGGGGCGGAGGCAGGCGCGGAACTCCCGCCCCGAGCTGCCCAGGCGCAGGAGGACCCGGAGCGCTCCCTCGGGGTAGCTCCACTTGAGCCGCCCCTCGCTGCACCGCAGGTAGACTGGCCGCACTCCCCGCTTCTCTTCTCCGCTCAGACCGCTGTAAACAAAACAAAACACGTCATTAACATATTTCAATAGATAAACTTAACCATTTTAATTAACCATTATTAGGTTAATTAATTAATTACTAATCCATTATGCCAGGGCATCCCAAATTCTTAGCTGGTGGACCCCTTTTCAAGTGATAATCCACGGAGGACCCCTAACAGTGAAGCACATAGTATATACTCTAGGTCTTCTACCTAACTATTGCAATTCAGGTCGAAGCCCATGGGAATTGAAAACTTCTCAATTCAGTTGCGATTTTTCCATTAACATCACGACGAATCTAAGCTTCGTTCTCGGTGTGCGTTCTGCGAGTTCGGAACGGTTCTGGGCAAACGCAGTCGAGTTTTGAATGAATGAATTACGCCTTTATTCATGAAAAATACACATTCTTGTATGTTGTTTGGATACATTTGTTCATCAATTTATAATTCAGAATTACTCTAAACAAAAGGCAACACAAGCCATGGCCGTAAGGGCCGTCAGCCTATTTGACCCTAATTAAGGAAATCTTATGATACGATGTCCATATTAAATTATAAATTGGAGTATCGTCTGTGATTTTATCTTACTGGTTGGAGTGCAAATCACCCTATGCCACCCTCCCCCTTATTAAAGTACCTACGTTATTATATTAAGTATAACATATGTAGTACAAAACGGAACAATATAATGACATTATTAATAATTCAATTTTAATTTAAATTTACTACATAATTAATATTAAATTGTATGCAGTAATCAATCTAGCACAGCAATTACTCTCGTTTTTGATAAATAATAAACAACAGAAGAACATTTTGGGTAGATAATAGTGATTATATAACAATACATTTAATAACAAAACTCATTGAATTTGAAATCCATAAACATAACGCAACATAGTTCATATTTTTTATTTATTTATTTTTTTTATTATTAGTTAGTTTTTAATCAATAAATAAGAAATCCATAAAATAACTCTTTTCTTTTAACATACAAGTACAGTTTATTGTTCAAATTCTATTTATAACAGCTACAACACCAAATTACAAAATCAAAACTTCGATCTAGATTGGCAACACCATTTAGTTGTAGTTAAACTCGGCTACAAGCAATCTCCTGTATCTCCAGGCATCTGAGCAGTATCCCGCCAATCCTGGCCAATGTTTCGGTTCGTTCAGCATCTCGATAAGGTGGGCTTCCGAAAACTCCTTCATACCAAACCATTTACGGCGGAACTCTCCCAACACAGGGCACTGGGCGACAAAGTGTGTAATATCTTCTGTAGCTCTGCTGTTGCACATTGAGCACTGTTCCACACGGTCTCCGATAGAAAGTTGATAGTTTAGATTCAGTGTTTTGGATCTCAGCTTCATTATCCACCTGATTTGACCCACTCCGGACTCCTGGCTCATATATGCATATTTCACCTCATGGTTCAGTTGACGGTAAACGAGATAGTGCCTGGTATTTGTTGCCTTGTTGATCCAGTTCCGCTTCTATTCAGCCACAATACTATCCAAGAGAGCTCCAATCGTGTTGGTGTCGAGGGAATTTTGTTGAAATGTAAAGATAATTCCATGTTTAGCTGCTAGATCTCTGATATCAGAAAAACCTGCAGACTCCTCCCTTGCTGCTACAATCACTACAAGTCGAGTTTTGTTGTTCGCAGTGCCAGAACGCCCAGAGTTCCGGAACGCCAAGAACGCCGAGTTCGGCGTTCGCAGTGTTTTGCGAACTCTGTTCCTAACGGTTCTGACAGTCCCCGTTTTTTTTCTCGGAACTGTCAGAACTCGAACGCAAGGACGTAGTTAACGCTTGCGCATTTCACCATTTTTCGGATCTCGTGGAGTAAATAACTCTCTTCTTCTTCATCGAAATCATACTTAATCATAATTTATTCTCTATACGTTAGTGTAAGTACCTATTCTATGATCGAAATGTCAACTAGCTCGTCAAGTTCGGAAAGCGATAGTTTCGACGATGGTGTTTTTTTGTAAATGATGTGGATAGATTGAAGTTATAGTTGGATCTCTTCTACATCCACGAAACTCAAATTTTTTCGAGTATACTCCTCAGTCATCGTGGAATTTTTATTTTTATTTTTTTATTGCCGTAATAGTTAAGTATTATTCAGGGACATAATAAGTAATGTATTCACGGGAACTAAAAATATTCTGAAAAGGAGCACCAAAAGGTAACACGAGTTGAGTTAGGTTACAAACAAGTTATTCCAGGTTATTCCACTTCCAAGTTCTGAAATCGTTCGCAGTGCAGAACGCGGTTCCACAAGTTCCGTAACGCCCCAGGATTTCCCTCCTAGTTCTGATGAGTTCGAGAACTGCCAGAACGCGCACTGAGAACGAAGCTTGAAAATCGATTTCATCTCAAGTTATACTTCATGTAAGGAATAGAATCCTAATAATTAATTTTGTTTCGTTTATCCATTGAATCAACCTCTCTTTTATAAAGACATATTTATAAAAGACAGCGCCTGCTAGGTGGTAATCAATGGCTGGAATTGAAAATATCCAGGGACAAAGAAATCTTAATCTATATCTATATATACTTAATCTTAATCTATATACTCAATCTATTTTCACATTAGCTGCTTTCAAAATTATATTGTTCCAGCCTCATATTTTTCTCTTAATAATTGCTATGGCCTTCATCTTCAAGGGTTACAACGACTTATTAAACTCGCAGACTCCGATTTCTCGGCTCGATCGTAAAATCCCTGTTGATTGAACCTTCGAAAATAACAGTGATACCCGGTGCGATATTATGCGACGCATTTGAATTTAAATGGCTTTAATAATCAATTCAGATTTTTTTGGAAACTGCATCCACCGTTGGTTTCGTCCGCCTTTCAATCTGAGTCCTATTTTGAGAAAAACGATTCTAGAAATTGCCAATTTTCTCGACGGACTGATGCACTGTGAGGTTCTGCAAAAAAAATTCAACTAAGGAAGGATGGGTTTTTAATGGAATAAAAACTTTCTCTTCAGTTCATAATAAAATTCCGTAATGGCTATTAAAAAATTCCCCTAACCACCTCCAACCGTTCGTGAGCCAACTTTCTTTTTCCGAGTTGTGGATGTTGTTCACTAGAAAATAAAAATTAATTGTCTTTGCATCGCCTTTTTTCCAAGCTCCTGAAATTTCAGTCTTTTTCAATACACCCTCTTCCCAATTGTTTGGTTCAAATCGCGGAAAAAAAAAAAAAAAAATAAATAAATAAATTCCACAGTTTTCAAAACATCTTCACACCAACGAACCCGAAGTATACAATATTTAACTGTAATATCTCTGGGAACTCAGAGCAGATTAATCATAGCTCACTCATTTAAGCGGTTTTACTGTCATATTTTCAAGGTTGTTTGGAAAGTGACGTTTACCACATTTAAGTGTAACGAAACTAACATTATTACCATCTTAAAATTCTAACGAAAGAACTGCTACTGTAGTTTTGATCGTTTGGATGTAAAAGCTACCTACTTACCTAATATATTGACTGCAAATCAACCGTTAATGTTCATTTATCCTATTATCATGTATTTAAAAAATATATTAGAGGTGGATGCAACATAAACCCGTAAATCAAGCTGTGAATATCGCTGAATATGGAGCCTGGGAATTCGTCCACAGCAGTCCTGACACCTATTTCCTCACCGGATGCATCTCGAGGTCCGTTTCCTTTTCGAAAACAGTCTTCAATGTTTTTCCCGTTGATCCGAACGGTGCGACGTTTGCAAAACTGCTCACTCAGCTGCTCTCATTCCGCTCCTCAGTTTACAATCAAACAAGAAGCTCAACAATGGGACTCGCGCAGAAAAGAAAATGCTTGGGAGTACAAATCCCACAAATACTTTTGGCGTTGTACCGATTTGGTGAACGTTATTTGAGGTCTCGTGGGAAACCTCAGTGCCGTCGTTATGACGGCTTTGGGCTTGGAAATTTCGTACCCGAGTAGCCGCTCGTAGTAGCTGTTAGTCGGAGCCACTTAAAATTTTTAAAAGTAGCCTCTTCGCACGCTCAAATGTAACTTTTTGTAACAAGTAAGTTCAACAGTTTTCATCCATATTCTCTGGCCGAACCAATGGAACTAATAGACCAATCGAGATGCACCAGTGGATATTGTTGTGTAGTGGTGAAATCACTCATTGTTCCTGGATTAAAGAATATCAATAAACAAAACGCATTTGCGCGTGCGTAAATGTTGAATTTTGTAATAATCATTACATCTAAACACTTTTCACCCTGTTTCGATGACATTTTCATGGGGTTCATAAGCATAAATCTTCTTACCTTTGTTACACAATAGTAATTATTAGTTTACATTGTTACCCACATGTTGGTTGTGTTGTTTGGTTGCGAAAAACTATGAAATATATTCATTCCTATTTTGTCGTCATCTAGTTCATATTATTCACAAATATTAGCATTAAATTGAAGATGCCACATTGGCGACGAGGGTGGGATAAAAAAAAAATGCTTAGAAGAAGACGATCACAAATCGATGAGCTACCTCGAAAGGAAGTTAGAAACTTACCTAAAGTCAACATCAGACTATTTGATCCGGAGGAGGAATCCTGGGAGTACTACTTGCCTTATTTCGAATTAGAGCTGAAAATAGCTCGAATTCATGCGGATGAAGACAAAAGGGATCTACTGTTGACTAAAGTAGGGGCACAAACATTTCGAATGCTGATTGACCATTTTCGTCCAGATAGTGTCGGAAACCAGGATTATTATGTAAAACTAATGTAAACTAATAATTGGGTAACAATGTAAACTAATAATTACTATTGTGTAACAACCTTATTGTGGTGGAAAGGTATTGGAGCGTATAAGGGAAATTTTGAGCCAATCATGCATTGAATTTGGGAAACATCCACGCAATTCTAAATGTAAAGACCGTCTAAGAGGTAGATGTGGGCTTAAGTTAAGGTATGGATGTCGTTCCTCAGAGCTACGAGTGTAAACTTCTCATGAATCAAACGCTGGCCGTGTTTGAGTGGCAACTTAGTTCCGTCCCTTTAAGAAATACGAGTTTCTCCCCTTACAAAAGCTGGATCGAAAAACGAGGGACTCCCAAGCTTGAAAACAGCCCCGATGAATAATTCAACCATCTCGGTCTAGGAAACCTCGGTGAAGACCGGCCTAGGAAATGATCCCATTTGAATAAGGTGCTTCGGATGTTGAAGGAAATGACGGGGTAGCGGGCGTTTGAGTCGCCCGGGAGTCCGAAGATGGGTCCCTTCTGGGTTTCCATTAGGAGCAATTACCTTTGGAAGGCATCGGCCAAGCCACTCCATTGTGACTCACAATGGACCCCTGTGTCCGCAGTACTCGTAAAAGCTGGGCAGAAAATGACCATAAAGAAAAGAGGGTTGGAAGGAGAGATGATGGAGAAAAAATCGCGACCAACGCTGGATTTCGCAGAGCATTCTTCCAACGGAGGCCGGAAAATCTCTTCACGTCAGAAGCTGATTGTTCCACACCTTTCTGTCCGGTCGTGGACGACACTCGGAACGTGCCTTCCAACGGTTAGTGTGTCACACAGCAGAACTCGACCAAACATAGTTTCACATTACAAACGGATTTTAAAAGATCCACAAAATATCAAGAATACTGTCTTAGAAAAACGTCTGCCAAGTTGGGAGGGCAGTATTGCTTCCTCACTTACTGTAACCCAAAGAACAAGGACGAATCAAAATGACATATTCCAAAATATAACAGTGATACAAGTATAGACACTAGACATGCTAATATACGAAATAGGGCTATAATTCGTAAGCGCATACGCATACCGTACTATCAATTCATTCGAAATCTACGGAGTATCAGGAAAAGGAATTGACAGGAGATTGTCTCGAGGTTAATCCGCACAAAATTTGAAAACTTCATCAAAATCGGCCCATTAGCCTACGGGTTTTGCCAATTTCAGTTTTGTTACTTGCGCGATAGTTATTAGTAAAACATTTGAGACAAAATCCATAAAATTATATACCTACCCACTCTCCGAGATTGGACTAAATGAGTCCGAAAGATAACAAGAAATCGACGTGCCAAGAAATTCAATTTTGTGCATGCGCACAGACTACGATTAATCCAAGGGCAAGGCAATTTGTACGATATCGTTTCGTAGGCGACCCGCACATACCCTGAAAATGTCATGAAAATCGGTGCATTAATCTCGGATTTTCGTGTGTGTCAACCAATCTTAGTTTTGCGCGTGGGCGATAGTTATTACCAAACAAACCGCGCTAAATTAAAAAGGTAGGTAATTATCCTGGACACATAGCAACCGAGTTTGAATGAAATTGGACAGATAGATCATGAAAAATCGACGTTAAAAGAAATACACGTTTGCGCATGCGTACATGCTAGTATTTAATTGATGGCTACAAACCATGGTAAACTACATAGGTACGGAATCATCCTGGACACAAATCGGAAATCGGACAGATAGGTCATGACAAAGCCACATTGAAAGAAATACAAGTTTGCGTATGCGCACATGCTACTATTTAAACGATGGCGATGCAATTTACAGGTGATTATCTTGAAATTTCCTTTAAAATCGATCCATTAGTCTCGGATTTTTGTTTGTTTCAATCAATTTACGACTTGTGCCTGCGCTGTAGTTATTACTCATCCAATGGCGATATAATTCGTAGCGTGCGTTCCTTAAACACATACCTACCTACCTAAGTGCACTCTTGAGTTAGAACTTAATCAAACGAATAGGAGATGAGAAATCAACGTTATAAGAAATTCATGTTTGCACATGCGCACAGGCTTCCTAATATCAATTCCAACGGTAACGAAATTAATGTGGGAACATCTAGGAGCCAACCCGCACAACCCCTGAAAATTTCAATAAAATATGAGCAACACTTGGTGTAGTTTTGGGTGTGGCAAGGATTTACCACAGTCACACACAGTTCTAGGCAGACATCAGACAGACAGGGAGCCAAAATTGATCAGCAAGCTCTGAAATGCAAAAAGCAAGTAGAAAATTTGATTTTTGAAAACTAGCATTTTTTCGACTTCTCGCACGAACACTACGTTCGCTACTGAAAAAGCAAAGAAGCTGCTGATTATCAGGTACGCAAAAATCTTCGACATAGATCAGTGGTTTTCCCCGTTGAATACTTTCGTGACTAACATAATTTTCCTGAGGTAGGTAGGTATTTCTCTAATTGAAAATGGTATAAATGCATTCACAAGCATTTCTATTTTATTCCAAGCTAAAATAGTAAGTGCACCCTACTAATTTTAAAGGGAGAAAATTTCTCATCAGCTATAGTTTAAAACATATTAACTCACATTTTGGTGACGATCTTTTGGCAGTTTGACACATAAACCCTTGTGGGTGCCAACGGTTGAACGCACACTATGAAGTAACCAAATCAAAAGAAAAAAATCCCCTTCAATTTCAAAAGTTGTAAAGATTGATTTTTGAAATTGAAATTCTTAAAATTGTAACCATGAAAGTATAATTATGAGGTTTCACATACATCCTTTTATATTTTCAGACGCCGAAGAGCTAAAAAGTGACGTTCTGTAATGCTTCTTTGACGTCATGGGACTAAAGCTTCATATGGGAAGATTACAAGTAGAGAGGATCTACTCGATGACTGCAAGCAAGGTTTTTTCACATTCTTGAGAACATTAACTATCAAGAGAAGATTATAACCTTCAAAGCACTATAATAATGCGACACTAGGAGTATGAGTGTTTGGTTCAAACCTATGATGAACATTTGATTACGGAAATTAAATTTATATGAAATCTTTAGGCTTGAGTATTGTATGGCTACCTTGTGTTTTAGTTCGCCTTCAATCTTGATAGCACCATCTTACTTGTTCGTTTCTGCGCCACCCATTTTTTTTTTTCTCCCTGATATTTTGCCTTGACAAGGTTAAAACAACGTTTCTCGTCCCCCTCCAACCTCTAGTCTAAAAGGGAGTAATGATGTGGCAATATCTCGGGACTGATTCAGATCGGGAAGGCAGCTGATTGACAAGGGGGTGGTTAAGTGGACCGGAGTGGGAAACTTTACCTTTATCGGGTTGGGAGCGCCCCGAATCCTCGTAATCTCGGACATTAATCAGACAGGGGAGAGACCAGCTCTAGGAAGGCCACTTTGGAAGTTTTCGGGGATTTTGGGCGCTGGCTGCAAAACTTCTGGGTGACATCGGTTCTATTTATGTCATCCTCTACCCGATATTACCTTATTAACTCCAATTTTACTCTGTGGTCAGCCCTGAGAGGTCACAAAAAATATCACGTGGTTTAAAATTACACAAATAATGGTCTGAAATAAATTTTGATGGTTATGAGTTTTGGAAATTTCATTGTAGGTACGCCCTTTTCGAGGTATTACAAAAGCTAAAAGTAGGTAACACGATTGTGAAACGTCATTAGTATAGTACAGACGATAAATTTTTATCAAAGGTATACCAGATTCCTCTCAAAAGTGTTAGGAGCAAGTATGCCTACTATTTCTAAAGAACTTCTAGTAGAACTACTAGTAGCCCCCCCCCCCCCCCTTCCCCACGAAGTAGTAGTAGAACCTAACAACTGCCAGTAGCAGTTCACAGTGGTAAGTTCTAGCGGAGATCTTCAGATAGGTATCTGTTTTTGTGTGAGCTAAGTTTCCATATTAGTTAAGTTCACCACGTGCAACTAAATATTTTTTTAGTTGGAAATTACTTCAAAATAGATCCAGGGATTATTAAATTCCAAAAGTTGCTCAATCTAGAGGTACAAACATTAAATACCTAGCTACCCTTTATGTTTGGAAAATACGTCAATACCATTATTGGAGGAAATCCCCTTTGCAAGATTTTCGGGGTGAGCTAGACCAATAGGTTTATTTGTTTAAATTTAGCTGGTTTACCCTCGCGTTGCATCGGCTATCCAAACTATCCAAGAAGGAAGACATTTACTCCTACTATACCGATAATCAAATTGCTGTTTTGGGTTAACATTCATTGCTGCTGCATCAGTTGAATATTTTTGCTTCCTCATGACGGTACCTACCTACCTAAAATATAACCGCAACATCGCAAAAGTAAGGAAAACTATGTGAAGTTTCGCACCAGATGGGTTATCTACAAATTTGAAGGTTGTTATTTTTATTTATATGTTAAATTCGGGAATTACAAGAATATAAGTTGTCACAAGACAGGGTACAAAATAATATTTCACCCATTACAATATTAGGAAAAGGAGATAAAACTGGCACGAATTTTGTGATTACGAAAATGAATAAATACTGAATGAATCAAATGGAAAATTAAACTAAAAACACTAAAAGTCTTGTAGTGAAGTCGTGGATGAAATCGCTGTCCGTAGCATCCACAAACTTATTCACCTCGCTTGGCATCCAAACCATAGAACGGTGCATCAGGTAATTGTAACTAGCAAATGGAACATCAAACATAACATTTTGAAGAGTTCGGTAAGCCGGCACATTCAGTCGGCACAAAGGGAGAAGAGCTGGATACTGAAGGGAGTCATTTACCAGCTTATGGTAAAATAGCAAATCGGCTACAACACGGCGGTGTTCCCGTTTTGGGAAACCAAAGGAGGCTGCAAGAACAGCGAATGCAATACAGTCAGATGGTACGTGTAATTTGTAGGCTAGATACCTCAAAAACATCCTCTGAATCCCTTCCAAACGGGCCTTTTACTCTGCATATTTAGGGAGATCACACTAGACCAGCATACTCCAAAACTGGAGTACCTGTTACCTATAGTTTCTGGTTGTACCATTAATCTTGATACAAAAATAAAAACCACTTGATTACCTATTTGTAATGAGATATTTTCAGTTTCCATTATCCCAATATTTAGTGTCATCAACCAAACTGCCGCTTACATGATCAACAAAATGATTTAAAAATACCCCGTGCAACGCACGGGTAAACCAGCCAATATTAAAACAAATGTACGTATCTGCCAAGTTCATCCCTAGCCCGCCAAGTTACCCAGAGAAAATCTGTGTTAAAAATAAAGTTTTTAAAGCAAAAACACCTAAGCTCCTTCTTCACAGCTGTTTGCATTTGGTCTTTTCATGATTGCACCCTTTTTCTTTTATGCTTTTTTTTTCTCTTCCCGTCGTCATTTTGAAGTTTTGTCAGTTTTTCTCCCTCTTTCTTTAATGAAACGCTCATTCGACCCCTCTTGTTTTTACTGCAGTTAATTGCACGAATCCTTCCTCGTCGTTGTTCTTTTGCCCTGATTTCGGGACACACCTGTCCCCACCGACCCCACAATTACCCCCTTTGCTTGCAGAACTTGTCTAAAAACGACCTTAATAATAATGACCAAAAATCTGCGACTCCCGACCGCATTTTCCCTCCCGGCGTTGCATCACTCGGGTTGTTATTTGGGTTATGTTCCGACAGAAATTATTTTGTAAACGCTCAGGCCTCTGTGATTTCGTAATAGGTTTAGGTAAGTGACTTCCACTGATAACTCAATTTGTTGAAGCTTTGGTTTTTTGTTTTATATTTTTGCGTATTCACTTTTTCATTTTGCAATAATGTACTTTGTCAACACTAGCAAATGTACTTCGCTTCAAAGTTTCCTACTTCAAGGTTCCGATTTTCTAATTCTTCGATTGTTCTATTTCAGACGAGGCAGGACCCACATCACGAAATCAGACATTCACAAAGAAGTAGGTAAAAGAATGTGGCAATCCCATTAAAACCGTAATAGTGCAAAATGTGCAGCTACCAGCAGTTTCCTCCCTTGGTTATTCAAGGTTCAGATTTCCCTAATTACTGCATCAGGTGCAAGAATAAACGTTCAACTTTGCGATAGGTTGCGAGGTAATCGTATTTCCCGTACATTCTTTCGTCTCTTATCACGACAATGTCAAATAATAATCGTTATAATAAAATTTTTAATAATCGTTTTAGGAGCTGACCGATTGCCATGTTCCTCTAATATTATATTAGGCGAAGGTCAAGAAAATTAGGTCTACCTTCTTGATTTTGAACTCGCCGAATTATTTCTGAACTAAAACTAATGATGCAAGAGAGCAAGTGCGAGCAAATGATTTGTCACAAATTATCTACTATTCTTTTTCCCAACATTTACGGCCGGTACTTGACTACTGTATACACGAAATATGAACTCTGAAAAATGGGGTGACTTTATTGTAAAATTACGAATTTCAAACAGTTTGAGTACGTCTGAAAAGGTGATCGTCAAGGAAATTCTGTCTTCTTAGATTTGGACTCTGAAATATTTCGAAATTAATAATAACTAGCCGCTCCGGCTCGCTACGCTCGCCTCCACGTCCAGCCGGGGGGCAAGCCCCCCAGACCCCCCATTCAATTGCTCGCTTCGCTCGCAAAGTGTGGCATGTAGGGAATATTGCTCGCTTCGCTCGCAAAGTGTGGCATGTAGGGAATGTTGCTCGCTTCGCTCGCAAACGATAGATCCCTAAGGGTAGGTTTAACTTCTGTAAGGGATGCTGCTCGCTTCGCTCGCTTGAGGAAGTTATACTGCCCACCCAACTTGGCAGACGTTTTTTTCTGTTGGAAATTCTTACAAACAAATTAAATCTTATGAAACTACGTGGAACCACAAAAAGTTTATTCGGGGATGTTGCTCGCTTCGCTCGCAAGGTATTGCTGTATATTTGTAGGAAAAAATCCGAATTTATTCTGTTGACATGGCTCTCGCTTCGTTCGCAAGGTATACCTGTATACCCTTCAAGACGTAAGTGCGTGTACCTGCTCGCAACCCGTTTTCGTCAGGTGCAAGCCCCGCCTCATCGAACCCCTGACTTCGTAGAGCCTTCTCGCGAACACGGCAAAATTAATTTCTGATGTTAAACGCTTCTTCTCGCTTCCGCTCGCGATTTGACCGACTGCCCGTCACTTTTTTCGATATCCGATTTCGGATTCAGATTCGGCGGACCCAAAGCTGTATTTCGCCCGCGAAAACCGTTCCGAAAAACGTACCTTTATGGGGTATATTTTAATCGGAAAAAACCAAGTTTTTCGGCGGACTTTTCGAGAAAACGGGTCCGTACTCTCGCATTTTTTTAACGCATTTCCCGATACTTTTTTCGCGATCCGATCGCGCCGTCGTCTTCCTCGTTCAAAAACCTACGAAACCCGTATTTTTCCGGAATTGTCAACGGCCGTTTAGAGGGGTAGGGGAAGCGGGGAAGTCCAAAAAGCGCACATTAACCGGAACTTCGACCCCCCTCCCGCCCTACGGCCCATGGTTCGGCTGGGATTAGACAATTTTAAATTCGCTCGTTCCACCTTTCGGAAAATCTCAAGAAGATCCCCCCACTCGTACACTCCCCCCACTCAGCCGTTTGGCCGTGCATAGACACGACAGACAGACAGACAAACAGACAAACAGACGGAGTTTCATTCTTATAAATAGTATAGATATAGATATAGATATAAATTTGAATCACGTGTGAGCAAATGATTCGACTTGTGTCCAATTGTGACACTTTCAATGGCGTTTGCCAACATTTTCGTCACGTCCAAAATGTCTGCCATTACTTTCCCCATCATTAACAGCCTGAATCTGATTAGTATGAAAAGTACATATGAACTCAGAGCAATTTGCTCGTGGACCGAACCGGTTGGCAGGCTAGTATTTTCGGGAAGATTACTCAAATTGAAAAAATTCAAGTTTTCCAATGTCTTCTAACGTGCTGTCTAAACGTAACTGTTGGATACTGTTTCAGTATTTCTTGTTGCCGACCTGAATTTTGGAGCCCAAACAGCATCTGATCTCTCAACCTTTCACCCAAAGAATTTCAAAACCGGCCTGTGAATGTAAACGTAACGAGAACTCGACCAACGACTTCCT
This sequence comes from Adelphocoris suturalis, assembly GCA_030762985.1. Classification (NCBI taxonomy): domain Eukaryota; kingdom Metazoa; phylum Arthropoda; class Insecta; order Hemiptera; family Miridae; genus Adelphocoris; species Adelphocoris suturalis. The sequence continues at coordinate 35,972,338 of CM061043.1, read as the reverse complement.
CTCTTCCAAGCCTAGCAAATTTCGATCTCTTATAGAGCCCCCACCATAATATTTCTCTAAAACTGCTACCAAATCATCAAACGGTACCTCCTCGAAATCTTTCAGAGAGGATAAATTCACTAAAACTCTGAACGTCTACGTACCTATTTTTGCAAATAAGTTTTGTTCGCTCTTGACAATCTTACTAGCCTTTACTGCAATTTTAAATAGTTTAATCCAATACTCCCATTCGACACTCCTATTCGGCAGTATGTCCAACTAATCTGAATTTTTACTAAGGGATTGACTACTTGATGTTATGTAATTTTGAGATACGAGCTTGCGAATTTAACTAAACTTAACACATCAGCTAACTACGAGTATATTGAACCAAACCGGCCTCCTACAGCCAGGTTCGCTGCGATCGCGATTCGAATCCGGCCTGCCCCCGTTGTCTTGTCACGAGTACCAGACAAGAAGTAAATATTTATTATCGTTTACAATGAATCTAGAACCTACTAGGATACACTATAATAATAAATTCAGTTTACTAACGTTAGCAAATGACTAGACTATTTTTGTCGTTGGCACTTGGTCTAGGAGAAAATATTGTCGCGAAATACTGAAAACATTAGACAGGATGTGGGATTGTCGACATGAGTTGACGACGAACCCTGCACCTCCGTTACCGACCCTGTTACATCGGGAAGAAATCTGTCTCAGGGTCGCCGGCATTGAGAGTCCACAGGTGTGCAGGTCATTACCGCACCTGACTCCACAGTCCAGAGGGGCCCCCCAGGTGTTCTAATTGATAGCTCACGTAGAAACCCGATCAGAAACATCGTCTATTTCACTCAACAGAAAGATCGAGGTCGAAATTCCCTTTCTTCCGTGACGTTTAGTAGTTTCGTTTTCCCCCTTTTTTTCCCTTCGGCAATAATTACGACATCTCTCATAATATAATCGGAAGTCGTTATTAAGCGTTTTCCCCCCCGAGTTATGAACGACTGAATAGGAAAACGTAATATAATGACGGGGCCTCGAAGCGTCTGTGATAAAATTGGAATCATCGCGGTCTTTTCAAAGTTGTGGAAAGAACAATTAAGTGTCAGAAGGTGCTATTGTAAACGAAGCACACACGTAAAAGACTCATTCTCACGTGAGAAAGCGGTATAATATGATTTAATTTTCTATGCTGCTATATCTAATGCATCTAAGTTTGTTTATTTTCCCACCTTCTGGTAACGAACCAAGTGAACAGGAAGAAATTCGAAACTTTTTTGTAGTGTGGGTGCCACACGCTGTTTTATTACGAAGTGCATACATAACAAAGATAACTGTCGTTGACTGGGCAATTAAAAACTTATTATCTCATTATAATTATCATATTTATTATAATTCTCTCATGAAAATTAATAATCAGAATAATTAGTAGGTGATTGCGTTCAAATAAAATTATAAAACAAAAGAAGGATAGACGGGAGAGAGGGAGAAAGAATACATTGGTTCTGAATTTCAATCCCGAAATAGTATATATTTATATAGTTGAACGCTGTAGGTGGACTAGAGGCGGAGTGACAGACATTCGCATACCTACACTTTTTGTTAGAAAACTCCCACCAAAGGATAAATAAAACGAAAAAACTAACTTGAAAAAGTGGGGAGGACGCCCAGGTTATCCCTAGCTCCAGGCCCTTGAAATTAAGGAAGTCGAAGGAGGTGGGGAGAGGGAAATTTTTAATTTCTCCATTGATGGGAAAAACAATAGATCATGGATATGTCTAGTACCTACTGCTTACAAGTACCTATTACTCAATAGTATACCTACCATGTAGTGCCTTCTTTTCACTTAATTAGTTCATTATGGTTATACTTAGCAATATTAGTTTATAACTTAGCGTACCTAATAAATCAGCTTTCCTTGACACTGAAATGGCTTAGGGACCATGAGATGTGGTCATAAAATGAGAGCATTCCAAAAAGTGGCGAACGATTTTCCTGCGTACGTGGTTGTACGTCAAAATCAATAGAAAATAAAACTTCCTGTACACTTTTCGGGCTAAAACAAGTTACTCAAATTTTTCAAATACCCTAGCTAAAAGACATATCCATGTCAAAAAAGAAGTGCCCCAATAAAATTTCGACAATGATGAGAGCTTCTGTGGACGCGGGTGGTGATACCACGGAGCAATCCCGCCGACATACCCAACTCGAGTAACTTTGTGGCACTTTTCCCGCACCACACCATATCATGGTCACAGCCAAGACTTGATGTTGTTCCTAGCCACCCTTTGTAGCTCAGCTCTGGTTGCCACAAGTCACTTCTGTCGTACTTACTTTAGCCCGTCAGGTCTACTCCACTGTAGATAAACTGATGGACATTTCGTCCCCCCCCCCCCCCCCCCAAAGCAAGTTGAAATATATAAAATCTCCGTTCTAAGGAATATTCAAGGCGGTAATTAGAAGATTTCCAAGATCTTTGGTTTTATCGAACTGATCGTGGTTTTGACATTACACGCAACAAACCACCAAACTTTAACCACTTGCAGGACCACAGCTCCTCAAATTTGTTAAAAAAAATACTTACTAGCTAAACAAGAAACATAATTATATAGACAAGCTGAGAAATTCCTCAACCAGGCTTCTTTAATAAAGGAATGCAACAAACAAGTTTCATAGAGATTAAAAAGGGGGGAAAAAAAGCCGTACGTAATTACCCGACACAAAGTAGGTGAGGATAAGATCACGTCTTCATATTATCATACTTGCCCCCTTATCCTATGGCCTTATCCGTTGGCTTTCTTATACGCTCCTATAAATAACCTCATACAAAGATCGTCTTTTATATAGCCCTTTGAGGCCACTCTTTCAGCTGTGTCAGTGAATAAATAATTATTTGAGATTGACGCTTGACCACCAAGAGGGTTGCGTCCAAGCCGCACGCGCTGTTCTTTTCAAGAGTCTTGGGGCTCGTAGTCACGAAATTACCTACAGTTTCTTTTCTTATGGATTTTCATTTTTGCGTCTGACGATCAAAAGACAATTCCGTTGTTATTTAGGTAGGTACCCATTGAGTTCTCCGACACTAACCTTTTTCGACCAACAATTTCTGAAAGTATTAAACTGCACAATACTAATGCAAGGGTATAAATAGAAAAAAAGAGCTCAAATGGATGCACGGTAAAGAAAGGAACTCCAAAAGAAGTTGCAAAAGTAGTATAGCAAAGTTGATATTTCAAAACATTCTTACTTTTAATTTTATCCGATTGTGGTGATTTTGTTTCGCTGAAGAATCTTGCATGGGGAAGGAATCCGTTAAGAAAAAAAAGCTTGTGATTTCTTGTCCCTCCCATGGATGAGTTTATCATAAACTATCAAGCTATTCCAGTTTTTAATTTTTTTCGGGTATTGACAAGCGAAACTCGTCTCCGAAGATGTAACCAAACACCCTCCCGTGCACCATATGCCGCCCTCAGCCCCCGTTGCCTCCCTGAAACCCCGAGCGGAAGGACATTGTTAAGAGATACTCCAGCCAGAAAAAGCAGGTGGGTTCATCGAGATCCGATTCCTTCTCTATGGAATGAGACAGGGGTTTCTCGAGGTTTTCAAATGCGGATCATCCACAGACAAAAAAATCCTTTCATCCCATAAGCAGAAGAATGCGAAAACTTGGATACCAGTCTAGAGTGATTGAAATTCACAACCCCGTGATTTTGTCATCCCGGTTTCGCAGCTTCCAGCGGGTTTAGGACCACTTACACTAAAATTATAGAAGCGTTGAGAGAAAGGATAGCAACGGTACTTCACTGCGGCCTATTCTTGTCTGCTTGATAAAATCATGAGATAGGCTACAAGACAGAGCTGCTCAAAAGGTATCGTATATCCATCGAGTCATATGTAAATTTCATAGTAATTCTATCCACATCACAACCATATCATGAATGCATGATGCATGAAGATCTGCGAGATTATCGTAATCTTATCCAATAACCTGAGAGATAGAATAGGTAATTACCCACTTTGTATGCAATATTATATTTTGCAGTACCGTTTGTCACTCAAAGAATTCTAAGTACTGTCCCAATTCTGATTTGCTTTTTCGATGAAATCTTTCGTTTTAGTTCTTTTTTTTATTAGGTCTTGGGGAACTGACGTGTTAGTTATACAATTGTATACTTTTAAAGTTGGTCTTACAGATAGATTTGAAGGTAAGAAGGTATGTCATAGAAAACGCTATATATTACCTGTTTCATAATATCGCTCACCGTTTATCGGAAATGATAAGCGAATAGAAGCTAAGAAAGAGCGTTCAACTCAGAATAGGGTAAACCTCCTCAAAAAACCTTATCCGCTAAAACCTTGAAAAAGACCCACAAAAATATTCGTGTTTGGGAACTGAAAATTGGACGATAAGGTTTAATTATTATTATTTACAACTAGCTGACCTCTAGGCAATATTATGAAATAATACCAAGTTGGCAAAAGTCGTAAAAGAAATGGATAACACCTATGGCAAAATATTTACATCATCTCTGTGATTTCTTCACGTAACCAGTTGTTAAATGTATGAAATTCAGTAGTTTAGTAAACTGGTTCCCTGGGTATGCTACCCGTTATAAATTTTAAAGGTTGATAAGTGAGGTACCAATATATCCACTGCCGAAGATTCATAAGGAACTCCCTTTATTTGAATAAAATTTCGAATCAGACTCGTCGAGATAAAGCGAAAGAACTGGAAAGACGCGGCTTCTTGTTTTCTCCCCAAAGGATCGCTCAAGTTCCCCGAGGAACAGGCAGAAATCCAATCTCCTGCCGTCCTCTTGCACTTTATCAAAAAAGGTCTCCAGGCACCGCTGGTCGCACGGCTATTTCCATAATAGGATCCCTTCTACCTTTCCCTAAGTCGAGAGAGACAAATCCCGAAGAAGGTCCTCAATAACCGTCAAGACGTCCTCCTACGAATTTCCGAAGGGGTCTAAATGGATTCCGGATAAACCACGGAAGCCTTTTCCCTCCAGATTATAGAGCTCCAACCGGGATATACTGTTGACTGAGGGCAAACGTTTGAATAAAACTCTTTATTCGATCCGTAGCCTCATAAAACGTTCAAGGGACTCGGCTTTGCCTGACACCCAAGTCCTTTGGAAAATATAACTTGGCAATTACTTTAGGGGCTTAAAACACCATCCCTGGGACTCAACTTAGACGAGGTTGAATGACCTTATGGAATTGGTACTTAACTTTGGCATAGTACAGAAGTCACAATGGTCGGCCAGATACAAGAAAAACATTCCACTCAAAATTCAAATTGATTTCTCACACTAGGATATCTCATAACTAGATTATTTGAATGAAAAATACATTCACATACCACCCGCTCAGCTCATATTCACTATATTTAACAACTTTTAGATGTGAGCTTCAAATTAAATAAAATGCTTTTTACAGGGATTATGTGGCTGGCATACAAAGGTAAGAGGGGCGCTGGCATGTTTCATTGGAGCACCATCCACTACAATTCTACAAATTTACAACTCTATAATTCTACAACTACTGGTACCTATCTATTTTATGAAACAAACCGAAGATGTTCTGAAAACTTTCTGGAATCATGCATGCAAAACGGTTTAGAACAATCCTTATAAATTATATTCATATTGATTTAAGGTTCTTAATTTAATCTCTTTCTCTCTGCACGTGCACAAACGTGTCATTCGTACATAAAAATTACACTAAATGCGGCAGGTCGTTTGACTCGGTGCGGTCGAATTGCGCAAGGTCGTTCTCAGAATTCAAGAACTTAGCTAACTAATAAATTGGGCGAAGTGCACAGGTGGTTTAGTCAACGGTAGTGTCGAACTGCGTAACCTACAAATCACTCCAGACCAGAAACTATACACATCATTCTGACCTACATGTCCAACTAATCTGAATTTTTACTAAGGGATCGACTGCTTTATGCTACGTATTTTTGAGATGCGAGCTTGCGAGCATCCAGACCACCAAACAATACACATCATTTTAACCTATATGTTCAACTAATCTGAATTTTTACTAAGGGATTGACTACTTGATGTTCTGTATTTTTGAGATGCAAGCTTGCGACACATCATTTTAAAAAGTGCGATCAACCGTGCATATTTGACCGTAAGGTTTACCTGCTCAGCTCGACCATTATAGCTCCGGGGGCCCAGGAAACTTACTAATTTCTTAACCACTTGCCCAGTTCGACCCCTCGCCCATTTGACTGAGGAATGTTTCGGTCGCCCCTTGGCTCTTAGACGTTGACGCACTATTCCCTACTATACCTAAAGTGCAATTACATATATAGGCTATTTGTGAAGCTGAAATTTACTTGCTGAACAAATCCCCATTGAAGCAAATTTATGAACATAAGCTGGAATATTGCGTTCCTCTGGACTGGATGATCTGCACCGAGCTGCAATATGTGCACAGCTAGATACTTCAAGAAATTAGAATATCAGGTACTGATCACAACTTTTTCCAGTAGCCTGAAAACCTTCCTCTCATTGTTAAAATAATTGCTTAGCTGAAAATCGCAATGGGGAATCCAACAATACAGGAACATTTCGCAGTCTCCCGAAGGGCTGGGGTTGCCTCACTGATTCCGTTCACTCGCGTTTCGTAACAACTGCACCGGGGACAGAAGCGAGGGCGGGCGAAAAAGGAGGAAAACACGAAGAGACCTAAGTGATCTGATTTATTAACCTGATGTAACCCACAATGAGGTTGACACACTTGCATACGCTTAAGTCGGGCGACTAATCTCAAAGTGAAAGCCGTTCCGATCCACCGAGCCCCTCTTACGAAAATCAATCAGCCCAGAGAAATGATTTTCTTCGGGATCGGAGAGTTGGGTCGAAATGTAATCAGTCGATTAGGCGGTAAAATACGTCGTTCAGAACAGATGTTGGTCACATTAGACGCATTAAGTTTTCGGTAGGCCGCATCAATCAGCGGAAATGTGCCAATTTCGATTGGTCGGTACGAATGGAGTGAAAACACTGTGTTTACGGGCGACGAAACGAGTCTGATTTGCCAACGTTACCGCTGAGAAAGTGCTCCAACCTGTCGAATTAGCTTCCTTAGCACTTTATTAGCAGATATAATCGTAGAGTTGACGACCACCCGAGGTTGAAATGTTATCCATTAAAAGAAATAGCGTCCAATCACAGGTTCCATCGATTTGCTTCTAGATTTCAAGGCGAAGAAGCAGTTTTGAGCGTCTATTTGAATATTCAGTTTGATGCGGTTGAACAAGGAAGGTGATGCAACCGGGATCAAATTACAACGGCTTTCGGTATCCTCAATATCAAGCGCAGTTCAGCTCCAAGGAAGCGTCCGCTGCAACGACCTGAATTCGGAATCGGCTTCACTTTCGCAAACGAAATTACTCGCACTTAAACAGCAATTTGCGTTTTGCAAGAGTTTTCCCTTTCTCTACGTTTGAACGGTTTTGATGGCAGTGAGGTATGTTCAGAATTTACGGGGTTTAAGATCGTAGATTTCACGGGAATGCACGGTTCTTTTATAGGTTTCAAGAATTTTTGCCGGTAGAGTAATAGAAAGTAAAAGTTTTCAAGACAGCTCATAAGAGGTTTCAGGTCACGAATCTCTATCTCACCAGATAGACATGGGCAGTTTCGCAAAGGTATAGCAGCCTAAGCATCAATCAAGTAGATTTATTACTCTCAGGATTTACTCAGCGTTTTTCCCCTTTCTTCTGGACACGTGTTGAGATTTCGACAAAAAGGGTATTCAGTAGGTCGGAAAACGGTATAGGTACCGACCACTTATACTGATAAAAATCACCAATACTACTCAAAATCCAATCATTTCCTTTCAGACTGGCTGTTTAAGAGAAAACAATATTCTTCATTGGACTTCTTTATATTTATATACAATTTCTTTATATACTGATTGAACGGATTTATATGTGCTCCTATACCAGTTTGTCTTGAACCGTTGTAGGTATACGGACTATATCATAGCAAGTTATAATGAGTCATTATTTTTCAGATGGAAACCAAACTCAAAAGAGAGTAACGAAATTGGATGGGACTTTCTAAGTCAACTTGTGATTAACGTGGACTACTGGGAATAATACAAACAAGTCCTGAAGTTTCGTACACTTCTTGATCTACCGTCAGGTACCTATGAGCATCGATGATACAGGAAAGCACATTTCTTAGGCAAACCAACATAAAGAAAACACTGACACAAACGCACACACACACACACTTATGAAACTGAAAAGAATAATATATTACAATAATAGACTGATGTAACAAGAATATTTATTGGTGACTTAATATTTGTAAAAAACCATGAAAATCACAACAACAAAATATCCTAATAAATTAAGGACAGTGCAGTTGGGATCTACCTACGTTTTCGGGATGGGGTATCAAGTTAAATAATTCAAAAATTTAAATATTATGTTCAATACATCCAATTAAAAATTTAAAAACCCCACCGTTATTTGTTGTATTCAGAAGACAACATGTTACAATTTCTTGACGGCACCTGTGAGCACCTACCGAAGGAGGGAATGATATTATCAAGTACATTGAATATTAATGCATGTGATCATTAACGAGTTACAGGAAGAATTCTCTTAGAATCACAAGGCTAGTTAGCACGTACATTTATTAAGTGTTGGGGGAGGATGTGGTCGTTTTCACATGGCGGTGGACACGGTAAGTGGAATTGTAATTATTAGGTAGAGTTTCACGTGCAAGAGTTTTATAAATTAGGTACGTGAGGGCATCTAAGAGAGACAATTTAGTCCGTGTACTTGCGTAGTCAGGTGGATGCATATGTAAAACCAGTTATTACCGTTGAATTACACCGTATTGTTATTACTGTATTAAAGCGGCTAGATAGTAGGTATTCTTCTCTAATCAGTTTAGGTTCGCAAAACATTAGTACGAATACGCCTACGTACGATTTATAACTTATTTATACCGCATGTTAGGGAAAACATGTTGTAAACCTTTGGAACAGTGAAATGCAATTAAATGTAAGGGAATATCTGTTAATAAGCGACCTCAAATTTCCTTACTTATAGCGAACTTTCTTAGGAAACCAAGGCATTAAAATGGTATCGAAATGTAAGAAAATTTGATACATACCCGAAAATGATTGACGTATTATGGATTATCGTTACAAAACAATTAGTTAAAATCAAATTCTGCTCCTCTATTTCAGGCTATTCTTCGTAAAAATCGCCTTTACGGTATTTTTTTGAGGACAGGGATATTGGATAACGTTTGTACCTTTAAGAGGAGTAACTCCTAGGAGAATTTCGTCAAAATTATTCGATGCATAAGGGGGAATAAATCAAAACAAATAAATAAAAACAACACAAATGGAAAGAACGACGTTTACGATTATATGTTACGATTAATTTCAACTGCTTGTCTTCCTCACGCGTGCCTAACTTTACAACCAAAATCGTATTTCATTTTTATTTTGTACACGAGTTACACCCCTAAACATGTCTACATCTAATATATAAAATTCTCGTGTCACAGTTTTCGTTGCCATACTCCTCCGAAACGGCTTGACCGATTTTGATGAAATTTTTTGTGCTTATCCGGTATCTATGAGAATCGGTCAACATCTATTTTTCATCCCCCTAAATGTTAGGGGTAGTCCACCCCTAAATTTTTTTTTGTTTTTGTGGTTCCACGTAGTTTTATAAGATTTAATTTGTTTGTAAGAATTTCCAACAGAAAAAAACGTCTGCCAAGTTGGGTGGGCAGTATAACTTCCTCAAGCGAGCAATGCGAGCAGCATCCCTTACAGAAGTTAAACCTACCCTTAGGGATCTATCGTTTGCGAGCGAAGCGAGCAACATCCCCTACATTTTTCAATTGTAATACATCGCATCTGCGCAGCCACACCTTGCGAGCGAAGCGAGCAACATTTCCTACATGCCACACTTTGCGAGCGAAGCGAGCAATATTCCCTACACGTCACACTTTGCGAGCGAAGCAAGCAATTGAATGGGTGGTCCGGGGGGCTTGCCCCCCGGCTGGACGTGGAGGCGAGCGTAGCGAGCCGGAGCGGCTAGTCTTATGATATTATTATATACCTATACTTTTGTATGAAACGATATGAGTTCAGATGATGTCTAGATCGATACCCTGACAAAGTTCCATGAATCTCTTTTAGCCCGAGACCACAATACCCACTTCTCATTGACTCTTACAGAAAATTTAAAGAAAATACCAACATTGTTATGTTATATGTGTACATTGTTATATGTATATTTTTTCATTTAGAAAGGAAAAATTAATTCATTATTCTTTTCTTTTCATATAATACGAAGGACCAATGTGACTGGCTCACAGATACAAGCCTCAATTTAGAACTGATACAGTTGATTTCATAATCATGGAACCACTTAACGTTCAACTACTTAAGCGAAAGCTGAACAACTATGACGCTAGCTATGAACAGGAATCAAAACAAAAGGGAGATGGATTCATAGGAATGTTTGCAGAACAAATCTATTTCTTACCCGTCACTAATGAGAAGTAGATTACAAGGGGGGCCTGAAAGGTAATTTTTGGGAATATTTGCTCAACGTAAACGCATGTGTCTGAATAATTCCTCAGCCACAATCAATGTAACTTATTCACTACCACAGTTGCAGGTTAACAGGAGCATCTGCAATCAAGAGCGAAATGAGTCGTGCACTAGTCCAAAAGGCAACTAGTCAAAAAATTGAGTTGGACATCGATTTTAGTAAAATCAAGGTAGAAAACGACATTGAAGTCAGTTTCTTCCCAAAGAAACACCCCCCCCCCCCCCTTCCCCCACTAGTTTCTTCCTAAGTCGCAATGTAATAAACATTTAAATGGTGGCCTTGTTTTCTGAATACTCCAAGCCCAGTTGTTCATGTATTTCGTTCCAAGTGAACACAACAGTTCTTTGCGATTTTCTCGAAGTTACGCTTACCTGACCTAGTGGCATTTGGAAGTGCGCGACTCTAACCCGTAACGCCTTTTGCTAAATTGATCGTTCTTTTATTCGTTCTACATTTCAGCCATTTGAGGTAAGAAGCACCCAATCAAAATCTCCTCCAATATCGTATGAGCAGTCCTAACAGCTCAGATTGGCCACAGCTAATTCTATAGTCTAGACAGCTCGTTGCTTGGTATCCATCGTCCTTGAAAGGCGCCCAGCCGTGAATAATTCGCTCTCGGGATATTGACCGTACGGTGACGAGGGGGGTTTTAAAATAAGGAGAGGTGACCAAAGGGGTGTTGATTCACAGCGGGGACAATCCGGAAAACAAGTTGATCAGAAGAGGGCATCAGTAGGTAGGCAGGAACCATAAAACATACAAAGTTTAAAATCTTAGGAGAACTTAAATTTTTATAACTAGTCACATAGGTATCATGCAACACAATGTTGCTACAGTTCTCCGAACATTCAAATCGTCTCCAAAACTGCTCCGCATTATTCACGAGAAACTTCTGGTGAAAAGTGCAATTCGTACAACCAATCCTGATCAGATGAATGAAGCTCAACAAGTGAAATGACAGAAATTAGGTGGTAGGTAAACAATACCTATAATTTGTGACATCCAACAAAATCATGAAATCATGGGAGTCTCTAAAAGGAGGATTCCAAAAAGCGAATGTAGGCGTGATCACACTTTTGACTTGTGTCACCCCTCACAAGAATCAGTTCTTCGAAATCGCTGTAAGGCACTCCCAAAAGCACTCCATTCTAACAAATTGATTTTGGTCATTTTCATACGGGAGTGACTTCAGGACTATTCTTCGATTCACGTGGAGGGCATATTTTCATCTACCTTCTGCATGTGACATAGGTTGATGACGGTACGTTTTACCTATAGTACGAACTACGAAGTAGGTGTTGCACAGTTCGTTATTATCCATTTTTGTGACATTTTCAGCATGTCCATTATTTTCGTCTTCGACTGTACTCATATGAACCGTTATAACTCGTCTTGGCTTGTACGATTGGTTACCTTGGATAACGGAATGTGGCTTTTGATCCACAATACTATGTTTAATACAATATTAATGTTTACACAACAGTATTATATACCACTCACACCTATATCGGTAGTGAATGCTCAAGTGTACTGAACACTTCATAACGAAAAAAACGACTGCCAAGTTGGGTGTGGCACATAGTTTCCTCGTAACCGTAACATGACTGTATAGATCATTGAAATTTGTTAAATGATATTAACAAATTCCAAAGCGGAAAATAGTAAATCAAAATGTTGGTAGCGTAAACGTCAAAATCGGTCAATTACGAAACGAGAAAATGATGCTTGAAGTAATTTACGTTTGGGTATGAGCAGAAAGAAATAATGAATTCAGAACAATGAAATTGGTAAGGGACCACCTACAGCCTAATCCGCACTTTCATTGAAAATGTCATCTAAACCAGATGAAAACTATTAAATTAAGCTCGTTACAAGGATCAAACATTCGTACATGCACAGCAGCTACTAATGATACAATTATATCGAAATTGATATGAGCTGATCAAATCGTCTTCTCCCAACTATCCTCCGAATTTGGATGAGATCGGACGACTAGGGCGTGGGAAAAAGAAAAATTATGCTGGTTGGAATTTACGTTTGCGCAAGCGCGAGTGAAATATTGAATTGGCAACTAGATTGGAAGCTAGACACTGGAGCTTTTACAAGAATTTCATTTGCGCAAGCGCATGGGGCTATTAATGTTATGATCATTTTGAGATTGATATGGGATGCTCAAATCGTCTTCTCCCAACTGTTCTCCAAATTCGAGCGAGATCGGACGAATAGAGCGTGAGGAAACGATGCTTGATGGAATTTACGTTTGCGCATGCGCGGCGGGGAGTATTGATCTGGGAACAATGAAACTGATATCCTAAACTATACCCTAACCTGCACGATCTCTGAATCAATCAAGACCCCTCGATCAAAATCGTTTGAAAATTGTAGAAATGAAGCTTTTTCCAAAGTTTTGCGGACACACATGACAGACAGACACGGAACGAAAGTTGTTCAGAATGGTCTAAATGTAAAATTCATTTCCCCAAAGTGAAAACAATGTTACTGATCCCTATTGTTATAGGTAGACTGATACTAATTACGAATATCAAACCTCCAGGTGGCTTTGGAAGTTGGCGTCAGAATGGCTTTTCATTGAATAGAAAGCATTTAATGGGTGAGCAGTAGGCGGTTGAAATCCGACACTCGATCCTGTGACCTTAATATCAATTTACAGCGAGTAAAGGTTGAGTGTGTGATTGGGCGAAAATGGCTAAGAGGCAGAAGGCAGGCTTGCACCCTACTTTCTCTTTAGATGTACGAGGACCTCGGTTCTAGACACTTTCACGGCTTGGAACACTAGAGGTGCCACAAAGACAATGATGAACGTTATTCTTCGATCTCTGCACTGAGCCATAAGGGAGAAGTTTTAGCTTTGAAAAAGACATTAAGCGGTAACTTTTCCGTTGAACACTCATTTGATGCTGCCACAATAAATTAATATTAGACTACACCCAGACCGGGAATACAACACACAACAGGATGAAGGGAGGACAATATTTTGCTACTGTTATGTCCATCAGCGTTGTTAAGAGTTCATGTAGTTCCCTCTCCAATTTCGTTAAAAATTATACTGGTTACCAAAATAATTCTATACATTGCACCCGTCCTCGGGTGTTCCACTAAGTGGTCCTCAAGGGCCCGCAAATACTATTTTATGCCGCAAAATCCCTAAAATTGGCTTTTACGTACTTCCATGTCCCGGTGTCACTAGCAATCAAACATTCGAGAATGTTTCTGCATGAAATTTATGCAGAATATATACATAGGAAACATATACATATAGGGAAAATAATACAGGCTTTTTTTTCTTTTGCGTAACATCTTTGGAAGGCTACAATAAAATTTGAACAATGAACAGTAACAATAAGCACTTCAAAAGCCTAATTTTATAGAATTTTCCAGAAATGAAGTATTACAGTGGGTCCCTACACACATTTTAGAACAGAGGATTTGAAATTTGGTCTTTAGAGAATTAATTGCTTGAATTGGCAGACCGCGGAAAAAATATTGATTCTCAAGTTTCCGAAGCAATTTGCTTTTCTCACGCCCTAGTCGCCTGCTATCGCTTAAGTTCTGAGGATAGTTGACCGAAGAGGATTTGATCATTACGCATAAATTTGTATCATGATCTATGATTGTATCATTAGTAGCTGCTGCGCATGCGCGAATGTGTAATCCTTGTACCGAACTCAATTTCCACGTGGCAACGATTCTGATGTGAACTCAACAACATTTGTCTCTTCCTTGAAGACCGCTTTATGTTTTTTCCAAAATGTCGTAATAATAAAGAAATATCGGTTTATCTGGTTAATATCTTTTTATTTTTTGCATTTAAAATTTTGCCTAATATCTACTAAACTTACGTTTCATACTCCATCTCGATATACCATTTCCCTCAACCGTATGAACCAGCAATGGAATCATAAGATAACTTAAAACTTTTAATGATCTATACAGTCATGTCACAGATATGAGGAAACTATGTGCCACACCCAACTTGGCACACGTTTTTTATCCCTTAAACCTGCTTATATCTGAAACTTCTTTCCACCAAAACCTACAATCCGCATTCTCATGAAAACAAATCCCTTTAAATAATCTGGAGATCTATGAGTCAACCCACAAACTCAATCAATATTACCTTGTCCGTTAGCTTTTTGAACCTGAGATCCTTTTTTTCGAACAGGAAGATGAGAAGGACAACGGAGTTACTGGCTTTGCCATCCGATACTCGATTTATACACAGTCCATTTACTTTGCCGGGCGAGTGAACCTGTTCGAATTATCCGAAGCGACTTCGGGGCCCCTGGCAAAGAGGAAAAAATGCCGGCTCCTCCAAAGCAACAGAAAAATCCGAGCTTCCTCCGGCACGAGAGTACTGTCTGACCGGTCCTTTGTTGACCCAACATTTCTCATAATAACCGCTCAACAATAAGGGCTTCCGATTTCCAATATTTTGTTCACTAATGCGTTCATTTTCTTCCTCCTTTTTCCACTTTGAGGTTGCGGTATAATGTGGAGCCGTGACGCAGGACTCCGCTGTTGAAAGCTGGGAGGCGCCGTTTCCCCTTGACCACAGGTCAATAATTGGGTAACTCACTCGAGAGGGATTGTATTCGAAATGGAAACAAGTTTGCAGCCCATTTTGCAGTAAACAGGCAGGTATATGATGAAATATAATGGAGGAGGACTGGTACAATAGAACACATGATTATATTATAAGAATGAAACTCCATTTGTTTATTTGTTTGTCGGTCGTCTCTATGCACGTCCAAACGGCTATGTGGGGGGAGTCTACGAGTAGAGAGATCTACTTGGATTTCTCGGGAATAGTTTATGGGCGATTTTGAAATTTTCTACTCCCACCCGAATCATGGACTGGGGGTGGGAGGGGGTGGGAGCCCCTTTTAATTCGCTTTTTTTCCCGAGTGCACCATCTTCTATCCGTTGCCACATTAAAATTTGATCGAGAGCACTTCGTAATGTCAGCGACAAAGTTACGTTTCTGGACCCCTAGAACACGATAGTGCCGTCAAAATTGGCGAAAGATGCAGTCTTCCCGGAGAAATCACCGAGAATATGTGGGAAATAAGATAATTACAATGTTCTTAAAACTAAACTCTTCGTGCTTCCAAATACTCTTTATTGGGCAGCCCTTCTACACAGCTAAATGGGCTATCTTTATTTCGTTTTGCCCCTTCTATAAGATTTATTATTATTATTTTTTCCCTAATTCCCTTGGGATTGTCTATAGATACAGATTGTAAGAAATTTTCAAATTTTCCACCCCCACCCGAACCATGAGCAGTAGGTCTCGATGGTATGGGGACCCCTAGCGAACGAAGTGAGCAACATCCCTTACACACGTCGGATTTCGGCGGGGTTTTCCCTACGAACTCGGGATGGACTATTCCCATCGCATCTGTAGATCTCACTCAGAGGGAGGGAAGCGAACAACATCTCCTACACATTTCAAATCACCCTTAGTGATCCACCGTTTCCAATCATTTTACAAGTCCCACTCAACAGTAAAGACCATCGGATCTATACAGCCATACCGAGCGAGCGAGAAAACTAGGCTTTTACCAAATAATTGACCAAAACTTGAATAGGAAATACTCTCAAATAGGCACCTAACCAAACTAAAGTAACTCTATGACAAAGCGCTTGAAAGTTCCCAGGATGGTACACTTTCCGATGGAAACATTCAATATAGCTCGTAATCACTAACGAAAATATGCTACGAAAGTACATAACTACCTGTATTTACAGTTATTTCAACATGCTTTCCTTCCTGCATGATTCAAAATTATTTCATTCATACACATTTCAAGTTGAACTGTTTCGGAAGTATTATTTCTCTGTTAATAAACATTAATTAAGCAGTCAGCGGTATGTTTATGCAGCAGGAAACCTGATTTAAAAATATGCACTCTTTCGCTACACTAAAAACCAGCAAGTTGTAGTGCATAGTTTATTTCAGAATGAAAATCTTAAATTATCAGTATCATACAAATATTAAACTACGTGAAGCTATTGAACATTATAGAGTAACTCTATTCCAAATAATAAACATGAAAAACCTCACAAACTTCTTATTCTTCAAATTCCTTATTCGCTGAACGCTTCTCCTTACCTGCAACAAAATATAACTCTTTAGATACGATAGCATAGCATTTTTAAAAATTGATAACGGTAATCAATGGACACAAATCAAACAAAAATTGCAATGTTTAAAACTACAAAAGAACTGAATATCTGAGGTGCGCTTTTTCCCCCCCACAGAAACTCACGCTTTTATTTTTGTTGGTGGGGGAGGGGAGAGAAATTTCGTAAAGATGTAAATAGACGTTGGAGGTATTTATTCAAATTTCATTGGCATCATTCCAACATTCAAGTTTATCTTGCCTAATTACTTCTGTTATAACAGTCAACGATAGCTTCCTAATGAACAAATATTTCTGTTTTAGCACGAGCAAAATCTTTAGGCAATCAATATTTATTAGCAGACATGATAACAAAAAAGGTTAGTACACAAGGTTAGAGTGCTCAAAAAATTCACCAACCGGAACAAGTAACGTTATGATTTTTATTTTTACTTATAAACTATATTTTTATCACAGCAGGTAACGATCAGTTTTATTCCAGCAACATAATTTCTGGAGCATTACCGGAAAGAAAGGTATTCTATGAAAATGCGGGGGACCGCCTACGTTGTCCTGGACGACGGGCGCCGATTTTACGATCGGAATTGCTATTTACCATAAAAATATCGTAATAGTCGCTCCCCCGTAAAGTTGAGATACGACAATGAAAAAAGGAGGTTTGGAAAAAAAAAAAAAAAATTTACATTTGAAACTTCGCAGTGGTTTTTCAATGACGAAACTCAAGAGAGAAAGAGAAGGTGGGATGAAGAAAGAATTCAGATTCATAATACCTACAAGAGATTGTACACTGAATATCGATTTCCATGCAGTCCGCGAAGGGCGTGGGTGGCTTCTCTCGAGACGCACCCATAAATCTGAATATTTAGACCGCGGGACTATTTTGTGAGGGTAATAAATATTTTATTGTGGTGCCCTCGAGGAGGCGGTATCTGGTGGTGAGATCAGGATCTGGTGTCGTTGAACTTATGCCCTTCTATATGTAATAACTAACTCGTATTATTTTAAATAGCCGCCCCGGGGAGAGGGCGAGATTTTAATCCTTCCTATGCCAAGCCGGAGTTTGTATATCAGCAAGTGGTGCTATAGATCTTAATGTGGGCCGTTACTAGGGAGGGTTATCATGTGGGGAGGGGGACAACTGGATAGGGCTTGTTTCTTCGGGAACATTAATCGGGCTATCTGATAGATGGGGTTGTTATCGGTTTCAACGCGACTACACTTTCACATTTACGGAATGTCATTATGGTTAACAAAATATAGTTAATGCGTGGTAATAACGGGGAATAATACGTACTAATGAACTGAGTGTTACTGTTCAATGGGGCTACGAACTTACAAGGCCCAACTCTAGGGGGCAGTGCCCTAAAGAAAATAGACGCTGACATGATTTTCCCCTTGTCGGTACCTTGCGTCACCCCTTTTCGGTCTACGATTCTTTCCCCGCACCACCAACCTCATCAATAATTTTCAAAAATGAAAATTATATTATTAATAAATAAATCGGTATAATAAAGAATCATACCAACAAACAAAAAACCGACAAAACAACAAAAACAGCTTGTGTCCGTCACGACTGCCCTTTTATAGGCAACAAAAGAGTAGCAAATCGGTAAGGGCATTGTTAACGTGCTGCGATCTATCTCAAGCTTCTCATGTTCGGAGCCCCATTATGACTTCAACCAAAGAAATCATATATCAACTAAGGAAGCGATGTTTGTGCCCAATCATAATATGGTAGGGAATCAGGTCTTGCCTCTGGGCTACTACTCTACATCAAGCCCCATGACTGTGATTTCAACAGACAATATTGCAGCTGTTGATAAAATTTACCTATGGGCAAGTGATAAGATGAATGCCCCTTGAGTGTCTCCCAAGACTGTTTTGATATGAAGAACTAGATCATTGTCTTGAACTTTTATCTTTGAATATAGCAGATTGCTCTTCCATCTACTTGGGAGACGCTATGCACCCGAATTGGTGCAAGCCACCTCGAAACGCGGAGCACGAAACAACAATATAGCGGATATGGTGGGTCGGTTCTCACTTGCAATTCCAAAAAGTAAGATGGTCCAAATTTGGCAAAATAAGATTACTAACATTGATCACCATGTTTACTGTAATATATCCATTTCAATAGGTCAAGAGTGTTGAACGTTATTGTTCCCATTATCAAAACAGTATGGGGTAATAGGTAACCTACTTAGGAGCTGAAATTTCATTTCCCTCTAACAGTTTTGTTAGTAGCTTAATGGTTTTGATGGCTTCTTTCTTTCCAAATATATAAATGGCTGAGAAGAAACAGTTATTCTTGCTGGTAGACCTCCTGTAGGCAATCTTGTATTTCTTCTTGGTGAATAACCTCAACGAAACCAGTAAAGATAAAATTGAATGCTAATCAGTTATTTATGGGTACCTTGTGAATTGAAAAACAAAAACCCGTCTCGCGTGGCCACCCTTATTAATCTATTTTCGGAACTTTTATGGCTTAATCATTTATAAACGGATTCTAAGAAGAAACTTTTATGGCTCGATATTTTATAAACGGATCCTAAGAACATGAAAACCGCCATCGATGGATGGAAATGAAGACATAATAAAGAGCATCTTCGGGGGATAGAAATTCCTAATTAATCGGAATTGACCAACGGAAAGCGTATTAGGAGGTAAAGGCCGATTATGAGTCCTAAAATCTGCGCAAAACCGGTAGCTAACGAAGTTGTTAGGGGAGTTTAAACATCATCAAAAATTCCTTCGAAGAAAAACAGGGCTCAGATGCGGGCATCGTGATATGTGGAGGAATATAATTCATTTCGGTGGGTTAATTCTTATTCAAGAAAGCGCACATTTCCTAACGAAAGTCACACTTGTCATTAAAAGAAATCGGAACTGGTTTTTTTTTCTGGCAATGTTTTACAGTTGATGTCATCCAGGATGAGGGGAGACAACGGAATTCGATTGAGACCTCAAAAACTCAAACGGATTCATATATGAAAGATAAGACATCTGGGTCTAATTTACATGAGGACGTCAAACTCGGCGATCTGGCTCACCCCACCTTAATGTCTTCATTATGGTTGTTTCTCTCTCGAAACGGTAGGCAGGTGTTCGAAACTTTATCTAATGGTTCATAAAATATCTTGGTTTTCATTCCAGTAAAATTCTAAAATGACAAGAATTGTGAGGAGACAGTAGGTATTGATTTAGAAAACTTGTTCACAAGAAGAATCAGATCTGTTCAAATTATTTTCCTACAACGCTGTAACCATTGATATATATATGTTTCCAAATGAATATACAGTTGTCATTTTATATCGCACGTTGGAATTGTCCCAAGAATCTGCAGTTTTCACGGTGCGCAAAACTGAGTTCAAAGGCACGAATTTATGTCCCTGTGCTTATGGGTATACCTAGGTAAAACATTATTCTCTAAAACTGACTCATGTTTTTCAATTAACTGGGGATTTTCAACTACTTTCCAATTCGGAATTCAAACGTCTATTCAACAACGGTCCAATTCGAAACTAATAGTTGGGAAGAAAGAGATGATGAAAGTGAGGGAACTTTCATTGTGTGAAACTTAGGTACTTTCTGAAAATTCTTCTTTTAACTGTCATTTTGCAAGCTAGAACAAATTTGCATTTCGATAGTAGACCTATAACTTTGATTTACCTCAATACTGGTGTAGTTGAAAGCTTTTATTTTTCATTTATTTGATTGTCGTGAAGGCATATCGTTTGTTGATTTCTTCGACGACCAGAGGTTCCAGTGAAAGATAATTTTTGACAACAGCTCCAACTCGTTATCTTTCAACCTGTTTTTCTCGTGGGACAAACCTCACACTTTTATCTCTCCCTTCCCGTGTCCTTGCCCCCAAGTCCGATATCAGAGCACTAAATCCGTCCATAGGACCATTATCAGGATGTGGGCAGTTGTATGCGTTTCACTTTTCAAGCGTCGTTGATTTACGAGGAGACGGGAGTCAAATGGCACGACGAAGAGGCGATGAAGTGAATACTTAATGAGAAGTTGTTTGCCATTCGGAACGAAAAGCTGATTGTCGCTCTCGGATAGGTAGATGGCTTCTAGTTTGTTGCTAACCACAATGCATTAAGGTCGCTGCACAATAAGAAATTTTCTTGTTGGCCTGTTTAAACTCTTTTTCCCCTACACTACGAGCTGGTTTTAGTAATACTTATAGGACTCTTCCTGGCTTTATACGAGGTTTAGGGCAGTGGTGCCCTCCTATATATCAATACTCATACCCCTCCCAACCAGATACAGATGCCTACCTACTCAAGACATTACAAATTAAATAGGACACACATGTTGTCCAATTAAATATGTTGTTCAAATATACAAATTCATCAATATATTAATTTTCAACAACCTCATCGCTCCAGTAATCCCATCATATCAGGAATCGACCATATTCAAGAATATTTAGGACTAGCATAAGTTAAGTAGGCATGCTTTGAGGCCGATAAACCGTTTTTCATAAATCATCAAGAAGTTTTCAAGTTCCAAAATTAGTCACTTCGTTAGTGTATCAGTCATCGCTGACAAGGTAAATTCAAGTCTATCGATAAGGTATTTCCTAAATTGGATTGATGAAGCTATAGGCTAGATGTATCTTATTACGGGAGATGAATCGCTAATTGAAATTGTTATAGAACTTTCTTAAACTAATGTAAAATTCATGACAGGCAGCAACGGCTTCACAAATTTCACGATTCAAAACCAACGGAGCATGCGTGTCTCATGATGAACCCGTTTCATTAGCCTAACTGTTAACGTCTCTGCTACGGTCTGGGTTCAACACATCCAACGATCACCTCTATCAGTAGAAAGCCACTAAATCATTAATTTGATTACCCTCTGTAAACAGATCAGATCGTATATAGAAGGCATTGTTTATTAGCGAGCTCTAAGAAAGCAACAAAAAAGCACTGTGAGGAACTACATACCTACTTATAAACTCGTAAACGAGTTCCACTATCTGCTTTACAAGCAGATACCATGTTACATGGATATGTCTTTGATTGGGGATTTCATAACGGTTGTCCTCGAGAGTTGTAAAAAAAATCGTTTAACTTTGGACTGTAGGCGACGAAATGTAGGATAAAGAATTTATTATATTATTCTTGGAGACACAATAAGCATACTATACATACTATTAAAGTTATTTCTCCAATACAGGCGCTATCATTTTTATGTTCATGATAGCCTGATTTTTCATTAATAAATGAAATTATATCATTTATCATTTCGTTCTCTTACTGGTGACATCTTCAGATCTTGCTTTCTTGACATTGAGTTGACTTGGTGAACCACTGTTTTATTTGACAAATCCGTTGTATTCGGATGTTTATAAATTTTTTCCCGGACACACCAAGATCCGAAGATGTCCTCAGTAAGAGGACGAAACGTTATCAAATAAAACAATAAATGAAATAATTTCATTTATTTTCCTTGGGCCGCATCCCGACTAATTCCAACAAAACAACGGTTTACTTATAGAAATGTTGAAAATAACTGTGGAGAGAAGCCACTACAATGAGTTGTTGTTTACAGTCGACTGTTGTCAAGAGGATGATAATGTTTCCTATGGAGTGGAGTAAATGATGCTATTGCTTTACGTTAAGAATATTGTAATCGGCTTATTAAAATTGTTTATAGTCCAATCAACTTAGTTTAGGAATGTAGCCAGGTACGTAAGGAGGGGGAAATTGGTAGCTTGAGATGTGAACATTTATCACATAAATCAAGCGCTTTCCAACGAGTGGCGAACGATTTCTGTGCGATGAAAACTACGGAAGTTCCATTCCCGTAGCAACGGATTGGTTGTACGTGAACATCATTAGAAATTGTGACATATTTTTTGCGTCACGACAATTTTTGGTTGACCCCCCCAGAGCAAAGACATATCCATGTCAAAAGGTAGTTTATAATCTGCTTTATTTTGAAAGGTATTACCGTGAAAAGGTAATGGCTTCTTCTGCTGTTCTAGATATTCCACTTAAGTGATATTGTTGTTCACTGTCCTCAAGTGAGTAACACCATTCGTCATATTTCACAACGTCAAAACTTCTTCTGTGCGCACACGAAACGAGATCGGGAGGCGATTACAGGACTTGTGCCGATACCTTTCCAATACCGGCGATAAAGATCAGGAACCCGGAGGTTGAGGTCTTGTTTTCGACCCTTAAGAGTCGACCCTGAGGGAGGCAGCTTCGAATGGAGAGCACGGCACGGCATAATTAGAGCTCGGTAAGAACAATTGCACTCGGGAAGGGAAGGAGGGTTAGAAGGTGGAAAAAGGCCGAGGCCTCGTGGGCGAAGGGGTTTTAGTTGGTGAATAAAACATTGATATAGATCGGGCATTGTGCTGTGCTCCGGTGCAATGGTTACTGGCCCGGGGGCATATCCCTAACCTCCGGCCGTCCCAGTAAATCCTGGTGCCCACTAAACCGGTCCGCTCGCCCGACCGTGCATATCGTATAACTGCAGCTCTGAGCACTATCCCTTCTCCACCCTAGCCAACATTTCTTCGTCTGCATTCAACCACTGAGAAGTTGAATTATGAAAACATCTGGTCACAAGTTTCCGAACCATTGTCCAAGTGACGGAGATACTCAATGGTATATTATGTCAACAACCACGAACATTACTATTCTCGTATAAAATCTAGAAAGGTTATTTCCACTAGTTGTAATAGTAAAATTATCATTTACGGACAAATCCCTGGCAAGATACGAGTACTGTTTCGATGGTCTGATGATGATGGCATTGCATAGAAAGCACTCGCCCCCGGTACTCGACTGGCTAGTGACGACGGATTTCCCCGAAAGGTACGTAAATGGTAATATTACTATTCACTACCACAAATGGCTCAAAATTGTTTACCATAGAAAACTTTTTTGCCACACGAGAAAAACTGTTGTCGGTTTCCTTTAAGTTATGTAGCAGAATGAAAATACAATACTTGTGTACCTATACGTACGGTACGTGGGCGACTGCTGTCATGTCGAGACAAGTTAAAATGCCAGTCAAATTCCTGCTTTTTTATGTTTCATTAACAAATCACACGAATAAATTTTGACGTTATTAACCAACTGTGATGACGACTCTTTCACAGGTGAAGCGGAGGTCGCTTAATGAACCGATAGCCCCGATATCGATGTCTCAGAAATCCTAAGCGGTAAATCCCATTTGTTCAAAATACTCATAACAATCTCCAAGGTATTTAGCTTTAATAAAAAGTTCAAATTACATTTTTGAACTTGCAATTTAACTTTTTTTCAAGATGTAGCTCATTGGCTAAAGAAATTCCAGTTCTTCTAAAGATTTTGATGCACGGTGAAGCGATTTATTGTTTCTTTAGTTTTTTCATTTTGTTTGAACCTAGTTTGAACTCTAACTCGAAGTGAATATGGGGATTTCCAAGAGATCTGTCTAAACAAGAAACACGAAGTATTCGAGTGAAATTGTGAGCTAGGATTCACTCACACTAATCGGTTTTGTCGAGTTCCAGCAAAAATAATAGATTTCCCAATGTATATCTACGATATTTCTTCAAACAAATTTATTCACGAATAAAATTCTCTTTAATGAGTGATTTCTCATTCTTAACATTTCATCAGAATCTCAATCCGAATTATAATCTCTTGATTTTTCAGATAAGCGGTCTGCATCACTGTAAATGCCATCCATTTGTTGATCATGGACATTTCTTCTCTACCACAATAATTGATCTGGTGGGTTTCCAAGATCCAGTCTTCAATCAGAGCGTGAAACGAAGTAGGTACCTATATTTCACGTTTTAAAAAGATAATGATTAAAATATTGGATATGGTAGAAAAAGACTGGTGGATATGCACATTTACACATGATCCCAGAATGAAAATCGCTTAGGCGGTGGGAGGTCCCTTCAAAGGCAGGATGAATTGGAAGAGGCTCTCTGGAACTGAACAGAGAAAAAGTCTTGTTCGTCTAGAAAGGAATGTTATATCAGTAGCTCCTCCCTTTTTGCGAATGAAAAAAAAAATCCAACAATTTTTATGGAGACTCCCGAGAAATAATCGGAAAAAGCACGTAACGACTAGTTACCTCACCTAAATGACTCGACCGGCACCATAAAAATGTCCCGTTCCTTGGAACCCTTTATTATTCCGGACCAGGACAAAAACATCGCCACCAAAGGAAGCAAGTTGGTTTAGATTATTTACGGGGCTTTGCCCCTATAAAACAAAATCCACTCGAGTTGCGGGAGTTGAAAGTTTAGGGTTACTTTCGACATAAAACCCCCTCCGATACCGAACAGAAATGAGAAATCGCCCAGGCCGAGAAGGCAAAAACGGTCAGTTTTTACACGGCAAAAGGGTCCGAACCCTCCTGGGCCTTCATCCTTTTCGGACCTTCTAGAAGGTCATTTGTGGTGACGTTCTCGAGATATATGGGAGCCACAGCCTCTTATTAGCAGGATTGGACTCAGCGGGGATGAAAGAACTTTTTGTCTGAGGAATCTCTAAAGCGTCTGAATTTTTCTCTTCAGGTCGTTCATGAGTTTGAACTGAGAATATCGAATTGTAGGCACCTAATTAGTTTAACGCATATTCCTTTCAATAAAGAAAAGTCCCTTTTATCGCTGAATGATTCAGGATAGCACCAGACAGCACGCATTGCATGTCTCCCAGATTGGAGAGACATCGTACCTCGTATCCATTTCATGATTTACACATTCTAGGTCTTTTACTAATATGTTTATTATACTTATACGGTGCGTAATGAATAGCACAATGAAATATCTGAGTATTTGAATAAAATCCGATTCACTTAATCGGGAAGTACTAAATTTGTAGCCATCAAACAACTAGAAAGTAGGTACTTCTTATTGAAATTCGGGCTAAATGTAATCACAAAACACGAAGAAAATGGTAGCTGAAATATTCATGATCTTTGATGCACAATTGAGGACCACTGATTAGAGTCCTATACCAAAAATATTGGGTCAGAGTTGACGGTCATCAAGCAGTTTTTGGATTTCAGATTATGGCAGTTCGAAAGTTGCAACATCCAATACTTCACTGAACGTGAACACAATATTAACAAGCCTACGAGGGAAGTCCTGTGAGTTTATTAGTGAATCAAGCAACTTTCGAACTGCCATCCCGTTATAAACAAACTAAATAGCATCCACAGGGTTCGTCATTAAACCTGCTGAAATCATTGGGTAACATCCGAATCATTAACATTCTAGATTTGAACAAAATCATGCAAAGCGCTCCAAAGATATCGGTATTTGAAAGTCCTAAAGGTCAGGGACTAATAAATGACTCAATAGAAATATTATTGATACTGATTCACCCTGAGATTTAACCACATAACCTTTAATAGTCTCATTAAAAAAAGTTGGGCGGTTCTGAAAAGAGCTCTTATACAAAATATGTATTGTAGGGAGATTTCTCCAATAAGGTAATCGAAGAATAATTTTAAGGGTAACCGCGTGATTAAAGAATGTGTACGAAGGGATAGTTTTCCATAAGCTCCCTAAAGTAGTTTCTAGCAGCTGTTATCTTAAGTTTGACGGACTAAAGCTCTGCACCTGTTTTACTAGAAGCCGCCTATCAGACAGGCATGCGGTGTCTGACCAGGTCTATATAATGGTGGCTGGATTATATTCAATACAACGGTCTAAAAATCACCGGAGGGCCTCCTGGAACGTAAGAAGCCTTGTGAAGAAAAATGTAATAGTGAGTTACCGGGATATGATTTGCATAAGGCGAGGTAGTTTGAGAGGGGGAAGGGTAGTTTGAGGGACCCTAAGTATAGTTTGCTCCTAGTTGAGGTTTTTGGGGGGAGAGAGAGGAGGAGATCAAATCCGATCACGTGAACACACAATCCTCTTCCAAGACGCCTTCTGCGGTTTTGAAGCGACTCCGATTAACAGGGGAACAACGAGAGGCGGAAAATGGTCTGGCGGAATGATTGATATCATTACACGGATGTGAATAGTTTTGAAGCCCCGGACGGGAGGCGGAAGGGTCCAAATTGCTTCCATTACCTCGTCTATGTTCTTATAACAGAAAACGGCATGGAGTTCTATCGGCGGCACTAGGCTAATACCTAACCTCATGAATGGAGTTCACAGAAGCCATTTCTCGTTGTGATAAAGACAAAGATTCTCGATTTCCAAGAAATTCGGCTTGCTCATAATATGAATCTGATGCCATATGGCTAATGCCGACAGAAGCAATGAAGATAATTATTTCCGGGACTTGTAACTTCTTTTAGTTCATTTTTTTATTTAATGATTTTAGCCGCACCTCAGCCAGAAGGGTTATTAGCGGCACCTTTTTGGTAAAATTGCCAGATTGCACCAATTCAGGCGCAATGTTCGTAAGCATCATTACATTCAGAACTTAATGTTCACTCGCACAGGTTGCGAGTCGAAAAATAACCATGTCGCCATGTGACAGTTAGGAATGGAAAATTGCGCCAGGATGTTCGTTGGATGGAACTCTTCAGAACAAATCAGTCAAATTATAATCACAGCTCTCATAATCCAAATTATCTTTCCAATTTGTGATATAGAAGTAGGATTCTGCATAGATAGATCCAACATGACAGCATTTTCTTATTTTTGCACATATTTCGCGCATCCGATCGATGCGGAATAATTACGTTGTGTTATCATATGTCATCCGTAAGTCAGACCAAACATTACACACTCCCTAAATACAATACTCCCAACGTTATTGTCTTCACTCCAAAGATGTTTCATTCGAATTGATTTCCACAAAAGAATATTGCAGACTACTACGCTGTAGGCACATCACTTAAATGCAACCTAAAACACAAAGAAAAACAACGAAGCCACAAATATAGCACACATTGCACGATGCACATTTTGAAGTTTGGTTTGCTTAGATTTGAACATCAATAGAGAGGTCTACCAACTGTTGTGAGCATGCGCAGAAAAGTGAATCCCATTTTGATATGAGGAAATCCTATAAGGTCTATGATGGAGTGTAACCATTACGAGTTTTAGTTTACCTATACTTGGAACGAGTTTGAAAAGAGTAAAGATTCCTTCTCGTTAGAGCTAAAAGATGTAGATCATTCCTGCACTCCAAGGCTTGTGCAAACTTCAAATTTAAAACTGGTTTGACGAAGCGAACTGGAGGAAGGCGTTGCGAGCCTTCCTCGCTTCGCGAGCCGGTTCTTAGTGAGAAATGTGGAAAGTCTGCAAGATAAGCTACTGGCGACGGATTACCGATAAATTCCATTAACGGGGGAGATATAACAAGTTCAGGGTTGAACTACTTGACACCTACAGGCAGCATTCTGGTTGTGATAACTAGAGTCTTCACTACCATCAGTCGCGTGATTAACTACCACATGCACCAGTTGGTAATAAGATCCATAACTAAAATGTATACCTATGCAGTATAGGGAGTGTTCAACATTAAAGTACTTATAACCACTTTAGGTATAGACACTGACAAATCAAAGGAATTGAAGGCAGTTTTTAGGAATAGATTAATGTCGATTATTGACATTTAGTCTCACGATCGTTCGCATATTACAACGTACACAAAATAGTGATGATACTTATAATTTAATACTTTTTTTCACTACGTTATCTTTCTAAAGAATTTCAATACGGTATCACCGGATGTCCAGGACAATGAGCAAAATTCAGAACAATCTTCGAGATATGCAATGGCGAATCCCGAGTAAAACACATCTACCAATTCTATCAATAATACCATACATCCAACCAATTTCTAATAGAATAACTGTTGTGCGAGTATAATGTCAACGCTACGTAGTATGAGACGATGGAAAAAATCATATTTTGTCCTAGACGCGGTCGTTACGACACATTAGCTGATTGCTATCAAGGTAGTTGTTTTGAAAAGGAAAAGTGGCTCCTCGCTTCTCCAGACCCGTTCTTATATTTAGCTTGAGGGCCTTTTTGGAAAAAAACCGGTTTCTCCAAACAAATTAGTTGAACTAATTGACATATTGAGGGAGGAGGAGGAGGGTCAACGAGTCGCCAAAAACCTGGAAAGTTGACTCAGGCGTGGTGTCTGACATAACGTTATTGATAAACCGGGTTTGATTAATCGATATCGATCAAGATTGAATCAGCTGGGCAATTTCAAAAAGTGTGGTCCTCGACGCTTCGCGAAACTCGTCACCAAAATGAAATTTGAATTTTTATATTTATGTAACCCGTATTTTAATGAATCAACTTTCCCTCAGTGCAGATTTTAGACGAATTTCAGCTCTTTGATGTAGTTAGATGTAGGTTGTTGAATTTTTTGCTTCTATGAAAGCTAAAAATGCTTCTGGAGTTGGGCAATGATTTAAATATGAAAAATGCATAACTAGGAAGTCAGCTTTTTTCTGGGTTATCCAATCCATCTAGAAACCGGCAGATATCTTTTGGAATAATATGATATATTTTTTTTTTTTAGAGGAAAAACATTTTTTCTCCAGATTAGGGCTTTTATTGTGTTTATCACTTTCTTACGAACCTTTTCATGGGGACAGTTTCATGAGAGCCGAAATGTAAAAGCTGTTCAAAATACCACAGCTGTTATAACCTGTTACAAAAGTTACAGCACTCGCAAAACCTAAATCGGAACGAGCATTAATAACTCTTAAAAAATGAGACTAACTGGAAATGTTCTTCTTTACACTCGTTGCAGTGCATTTTTCTTCGTTCGTCGTAAATGGATTTCTTCAACACTGCCTACCTACCAAATTCTAATACTTTTGTTTTTCTATTCCCTGAAAACCATGAAGTATAGGAACTTTTCAACGTACGTAGAACGCGGAAAAGGTGTATAAAAAGTTGCCATCCACCTAATGTTTATTATTTCTTGTATACATCAATGTCCTGTACAAATTGCCGTCGGTTTCCAATCAAGGAGAGTAACGTAGTTTGAACGATGTATTCCAGGGTAGATGATATTCACAATACTAATGACTAATGGACTATAGGCCAGCGATGTAGAACACAGAATTATAAACAATAAATGGTGATTCGTACGATTTCAAATTATAGAACGTTGTTATTGTATTTTGCTGTTGGAAGGAAGACGCTATTTAAATAAGCCAATAGTAGGCTAAAGACGTAATGAACACGTTGGGAGGAAAGGAATCCAGAAGAGTACCTATCAAACAAGATGAGTGTGGTGCCTTCACAGGGACACTCTGGATGACAATCCAAAATCCTTCATCTTTGTGCCAAGTGCACAATACATACATCAACTTACAGAAATCTATCCGTCAACAACTCTATAGGTCCGTACGTAGAATAAATTCCAAAAGTTGCACCATGATTACTATCCTACTATCCAGTTGGGTTTTGGTCATAAAAATTTCAGTCAATTAGACATATGGCGTGATATTTCACACTTTTCCTACGGTAAATTAGCTACAAATACCAATCAACCCTCACAGCCTTCGTGTGGTCTTTTTTTGATGACTTGGTAGTTTTTGTCACTTTGGAAAAAACGTTCTGACAAAAACCGATCGGCGGTTGTGTTAAGAAAGCTCCGACAACCCTTCCTGTATTGAGGGTGGGGACACGTGTTGCTTCGACGGCACCGAAAATATTTTCCAACCACCCTGTGGCTACCAGAAAGAAGGAAACGGCCCATTGAAGAAAACTATAACGGTACCGCGCGGCGAACAAAAAATTTGGAAAGATTTGGAGGAAGCGCACGTGATAAACAGGGCTCAGCCCCGGAAAAAAATAACTCAAAGAAAAAAACTGTTTTTAAAACCCAACAGACAGTCTAATGGCTTTATTTTTGTGCCGGA
This sequence comes from Adelphocoris suturalis, assembly GCA_030762985.1. NCBI lineage: Eukaryota > Metazoa > Arthropoda > Insecta > Hemiptera > Miridae > Adelphocoris > Adelphocoris suturalis. The sequence continues at coordinate 35,941,741 of CM061043.1, read as the reverse complement.
TTACTTCAAATCCCTTACTAATGCCACATCATTTCTTCTTATAGCTTTCACGTTAGTCAGATGATTTGGAGTCCATTCTCTAGTTCTCCAGATTGATATGATAAACTACGACTTATTTCAACCAGGAGAAAGATTGTGAGGAGGAATGTCCAGTGAGTTACCTGAAGTCATCCGCATTTGAATACAATGGCCTTGTCTTTTTAAGCTTTCACGTCGTGAGCCACCTCTAATGGTACATCTTCCGATGGAAATATTATACATTTTGGGGTTTTGGATTGTACGAGGAAAGCGGTGAGTGATTATTACACTCGATCATAATCGACAATGCAGTTTTGGTCTACATGTTTAACGTTCGCAGTTCTCCAAATATCTTATCAACACGGTGCTCTGATAGATTCGAAAGTGATTGTATTATATACGTCATCCAACGATGTTTTCATTTCAATGATGTTATGGAAATACATACAAGCAGGTGGATATAATTTTTCCAACACAAACTCGACTATCAACTAGGAGCCCCAATCGATGGAATTATTCACGATTCTAACAAAAAGGTTCTAACAAAAAGCAACGCAGTGGCAAACAGTACGAAAGCGTTGCTTCCATTATCATAGCTTTAAACAAATAACGTCAGATTTTACAAGAAACGTAGTGGCAACGCGTGGTAACGCGTGGCAGTTAACATTTCAAACGACTAAAAAGTGTTGAAAATTTATTTTCGTTAGAGAAAATTGATTATTACAGATGGAAAATAGATTACCAGCTGGTACCTTTGTATATTTTGTAATTTGTTATTCTTGCCGTTGGAAAAATATTACAATATAATATATTGGAATAATAAGATACCCCATTCACATAGTTCACCACATGTTCCTAAATAAAATTAATGTTTCAATCACAGGTTCCACCTACTGTGCAACAGGCATACGAGAAGACGAACACGCAAGACAAGATGCTCGTCAGCTGTGATTGCCATATGAGGGCATATACCAGAATAGAACCGAGAGACGAAGGGCCTTTCCGATAGAGCAAGTGTAAGAAGGGTAGGGGTCCCTTTTTGCCCTTGAGATGAGAAAGAAGCAGGAAGAAAACACCTGCAGCATCACCCTCCATAGTGCACCACCAAGTCACCCTACACCACCACTGCCCTAGGACCTTTCTTTGGCGCTCGTATTTGTACAGTCTCCAGTTCCATGAGTTCCAGCCCTTATCTTGTTTACGGATCTCACAGATTAAACAGTTTTGGGCGCGCTGCGAGCCCTTTTTTGTATGTGTTCTAAAAACTACGAAATCATGGTGATTTCCAGAAACATTTGAATGAAGTATGTATGTAGGTATATACGTAGTACATGAATGTTGTGGGAAAATAACAATCACAATCATTAGTCACATAACGTATCCGTCATTCAGTTACGTTATATTTCAAAGGGTCATACAGATCTTTGCGCACAGCATCAATTAAAAATTGCTCCAAACTCCACAAATGTAATCTGCGGAATTACTAAACCAAACAAAATATCCTGTTGTTTACAACAACTTGTTCAGGCTGGTTCCATATTTATTTAAATCTATTTAGTGTATTTATTTTTATATATTTATAGAAAAGATGCAGGATAGGAGGGAGTAGGTTAAGGGATGTGTCCGATAGAAATACCAACAATTCTGTAAGTCTCGAGCTATGACAGGAATACCCAAATTGCACTTCTTTGGCACCAAATATGCGGTCGAACACTAAGATCAAAGCTGCAGTCTGGATGTAGCCTCCACACCTGTAAGGCCAGATGCACCCTGTCGTAGGTATTGAGGATTGTATTTTAGTTTTTTTTTTCATTCAGGTTTCATTTTGATTAGATAGATCTAGCAGGATCGGTCAAGAGTGATGCATAGATCTTAACTACCCATCGTATTTGTAACACACTTTGTAACGTAGTAACACCGGTTCGGCTGATGAGTCAGATCTGGTTCCGATATTTTGTAGTCATGCCCACGGGGATCTTTTCAAAGACAGGGCGGTGACTCGGCAGTTCCAATCAAGCCGAACGTAATGAAATGAATTATGAAGCCGAGACAATGGAACGGGGTCGAGACTTTTGTTTTTGTAGGGGATCCAAACGCGAAGGCACCTTTAGAAGAAATGAAGAGAACAAATTCTTTCGAAAGAGGCAACGACCTGGTGGGGTGATGTTTTTCCCGATGCGAAGGTGACTGTATCATCGGGTCTATGGAAGGGTGACAGGTGACCTCGAGTGTGAACTCCACTTGAGCCACTAAAAAGCGCATATGACGAGCTCTTGAAAACCTTGAGCTTGTTCATAGCGTTACAAGAGGTTATCGTTATGGACACTTGAGCAGAGGCGCCTGTTACAGCCCAACTGAATAATCCAAGAAGTAGACAGTACGCCTAAAGTCAGGTTCCTCTTACCATGACATAATCATCAGGAGGTGTGCGGATGATGATTGAAACCTGTGAAAGGTGATGTTAAATGGCAAAGCCATCCAACTATGCCTACAACAATACTTGTCCTGTGCCGCGAACAGGCTATCAACGTCTACAAAATTTCACCTTAGCTCGTTGAAAGCAAAGCAAAAGCACATTGTATCCGCTATCAATAGGGCTGTGCCTAATTGAATTCTACAAAGGAATCATCAATAACACCATTCCTACTCCATTAAATTTAATAACATAAAAACAGGTTTTTATAGCTTCGATTGATTTATAAAATAATGAATCGAACTGATTGGGGCTACGTTCCATTTACGTACTGACTGGACTTTATAACCCTTAGAAGGATGAACCAAATATTAAATGTAATCTAACCGACCAAAGAACTTTTTCCACTTTTTTTAGTTTTTAGAGGTGTTGAATACTTAATTTGTTTGAATATTCATGTTTGATAAAACTAAATCCATACACTTAAATGCATGAGTTTATAAATCAAAATTTATAATGAAACCAATCTTTAAATAGTAGGATTCCACTTTATGGTTCCGGTTAAAGTTTACGGCACCAATCATATTTAGAGTGAGGAGAAATTTCTCGGGCGATGTGTGGCTGATGTTTCCTATACCGGTTTAGGGTGAGGTTGGACCGCCTTAAATTTATTCGAACGTCTTCTCTATCTTAATGATGTGATATTTATGGTGTTTACCGTCGTCGGCTTTACGGTTTCTTATATATTCCGTATTTCCAAACCTGGAAAAAAATAAGTTTATATATATTCGAATATGGATTCGTGAACGGGACACAGTGACAGAACCGGATTCGGTTCGTTCCTCAACTGCCCCTTACAGGCACTTCGTCCTTCACCTTTTTTCCCCTGTAGATCGGACATCCTTCGACCCCGAGAGAGGGAAGACATTTCTGTCACGGATTCCACCCTTCTCTGCCACCATGTTGCGAGAGGTCGTAACCTTTAATTAGAAAACAGCCCTGGATTGATCTGCGCACGATTCGTGATGCAACGCTTTCTGTTGATGCAATCACGCGCCGTTCTTGCAAAATTCTTCACTACAAGTACATAGGACCCGAAGAAGCCCAAAGTGCTGAAACTAGTCTTCTAGAATGTGTCACGCATTGAGAGTCGTGGAGTCAGCTCAAGAACTTTGTGTAGAACACCTGTTTAGCAATTAGGTAGGTATTTTCAATTATGAAGAACCTCTGTTTTGATCACGATTTGAAACATTGCCCCATAAGCATCTTAAAGTACAACATAATCATAGGATTCAGTTGAGATTTTGCACTGAAGCATTAATGTTTAATCGATTCAAGTTTAATACCGATAATTATAATACTTCGTAAATATAACAAAAATGTATAGGTATAAGTTGGCAATACAGATCATTTGTTAGGTTGGAGACTGTTAAATAGGAATGAAAGAGATGTGAGCATATAGCTGAAAAAGTTCTACAGCAGGGCTGTATTACGTCAACTAATAGCTCAAAAAGAAGAAATCAAATTACGGCTCCAGAGTAAATGCCGGTGCAACAGGAGGTTGCCTTCAACTTAAGGCCACAGTTGTTTTACAAGTGGTTCAACTTTGTTGCTTTTTGTAGGCATATAATACGTGCCTAGACGGCGAGTACGGGGCAGGGGCTGCCATTAAACCCGCGGTTTTACAAGCAAAGTGGAAGGGACGGAGAAGGGAAAGGCCTTGTAGAAGTGGAAGTTTTATACTACGTGATCGAGTGAGGGGGGGGGGGGGGGGCTACCCGAGTTAACGCTCTCAAATCACCTCTGACCTGTTTGTTTTGGAGGGGCCAACACCGCAGCCGGGAGCCCGTGACGGGAGATGAATCCGAAATAAGGCAGCTAAGTCGTGCTCACGAGCATGTGATGTACTTGTTGAGGAGAGTGAGAGTGGCTAAGTTATGGCTTCCAAGTAAGTTGGTGGCTGAAATATCTTTCGCAACATGCATTGCCATAAATACCAAAGCAAGAGACTGGAAATTGGAAATGTTGAGCAACACAAACAGCTGATAAGGGAGACATCTGCGTAACAGAGTTGCCTGTTTAAGAAAATTTCATGAATTTTCCCATTTCATGGGTATTGTGCAATTTTGAATTAATACTCAACTCCATCCACTAGGACGATCTCTATGATTTTCCAACAATGGGATGATCTCACTACAAGCTTTTTGGATTTTTCGAATTGCGCAAAATATAGTATAACCAGTGGGATACAATGATATGTTAGAGACGCCTCACAATCAGTCATAATCATGATAATTTAGGGTAGTAGTTGATTTGCAGAGTGGCTAGTTGATTCATTAGCAAAATCATCTACAAGACCACAAGTCTTAAGGTACACCTCTCTGAACAGATGGTGGGCGTTCCATAACCGATCTATCTCAAATGAAGCATTTACAATAAGCCAATTCAAAAAATGGTAATGTTCCCTTTTTGGGGGGGGGGGGATTGAGAAAAGTAATCGTTGTTTCACTAATGTACTCGTACTAGAAAATATTAGCCGCTATTCATCAAAAGATTGATTACCATAGTATGCCCTGACATTAATGCAATTTATCCTGATTCTTGAGCCTATTTTACAATATAAAATTAGTTGATATACGCGTTTTAAACTGTCACCCATATAATGCTAGTGCTAATATAAGCGATGGCGAGCACATTATACTAGTATGGAGGAGGTGAATTTTGGGATGATCTCAAATCTGGGGACAATGCCGGCTAAAGGGCTAGAGTAATAGGTATTTGATTATAAATTGAGACAGGACATCCACCCATTAAAAGTACAGTGAGTCCAGTAGGTTTGGAAAAATATCAATTATTATAAAGAAGAAAACCAGTCATTGCGTATTCAGCTTTTTGGGAAAGGTGTTGGGTTGACGGACGAAGATCTGTCATACACATAAAACATTCACCATCAAGACCCGTAAGGTGACAGCTTTCACAAAATTTTGCTCAGCAACAATGGACTAGCCATACGGTACGGTCAACTCTTGCAATAGTCAATATAAAAACAGAATATGATTCAAACCAATATGTAACGTGTTCACATTAAATTTGCATAATCCGTAATGTTTCTAGCTTGTAAATAATTCTATCCTCTAACATGCAACAATTGTTTGCTCATTGGCAAAACCAAGTTGTTCTGGCTGACTACCAATGATGACGGCTACTCTTCGTACGCCCTCTCTTTGTTGGAATTTAAACCGATCTCATACTTGACAAAAAAATGTACAACATCCGATTCAATTCCTTTACTATCACTACTCAATTCTACAACTACAGAAACAAATGAAACATTTATCATCAGATGAGTCTTACTAACCCATGAATTGATGGTAAGACAGGTGGTAAAATTCAGTTCTTCCGTCTGTTGTCAAGGTTCGAGACAGATTCCACAAAGGAAAAAACGGCATGATCGAAATTAATGAAAATAAATTTAAAAAACACAGTATCTTATTGATTTTGGTCAAAGTGCTTCATGACTCAGAATGCAAAGATGACGACATATAAAAGCGAAGAATTTTTTTAATGGCTTCGAGCAAGCTTTGCAAGTCGATGCCAAACTCATCGCCATATGGCCAGTAGAATTAAATTGCCGACTATAAATACAAAATATAAGATAGCCCTGAGATGAAACAAAATGAAGCCAACCCATGATGAAGTATAATTTTCACCCCACGTCAACTCGACAACGCGCATTTCAACCGGCATCCATCTGAAGAACAACGCTAACATCAGCGATGGAGAGCATATGCAGGAGGCAGTGAACCTTGGGATGATCTCCAATCAGAAGAAGAAGAAGATGGTGGGCGGGGTGGGAAATAAAAGAGCGCGGAGCCTGTTCCCAAGGGAGTGGGGCACGTGCTCAACCAGAACTGGATCATAGGGAAGGAACCGGTCTGATGACGTCACGGGCCTGAAGCTCTCCTCAAGCTCTGCAAGCCTAGGCGAGGAATATGGTTGCTCGATGATCCGCATTGCATTTACAACATTCTACTAGTTCTCTTCCTTCGAGACCGCCGTCGAAAAAACTTATCTTATTAATAACCGAGGAACGACCAGAAAGGGGGCATTTTTCTTTTAAGTTTTCGTGATTTAATAACGCCTCTCAATTTACATGCAAATCTACGCAGCGTAAACTGCAATCCAGGCTGTCGCGTCTGGATGATTTACATAGTCACTTTCCAACGAGCAATTAATTTTATCCAGCTCGACTGATTCACGGCCTATCAATCTAGTCTTATTTTTACCTCAGTCTTCTTTGGTGGTGGAAGTCTTATAGGATTATCTCACAGGGTATAAAATATTTCCTGCACTCTATGATCAGAATGTTGATTCGTATGTTATAAGATTCCTGAAAAACTGGATATGCCGGTTACCATTACCCAAGTCACACGCATACATCTCCTACTATGTGAGTTATCAGAGTCTATGTGGATTAGGTAAGCGGGTCTGTCAATAAACGATGATGTATTAATTCTTTGTAATCGTGGGTAAACGATAAAAGCGAACAATATCGATATCTTACGAACGAGTGGTCTGATTTACCCCTAAAGTTCTATACACCGGATGTAAATCAGATTGTACAATGTACATATAGAATGAATATCGACTGATAAGACCGAAATATTGTCAACAACCAGAAATAAGTGAACATGCGCAAGCCATGAACCCAATTTCATCCAGATGAGCTCAAAAGTAATGATACTACCGTTGACGAGCTATCTATTCCGAACCAAGAATTATTTGGAAATTTACGAGAAATGCTACTTTGTTCGACAGTGGAACCCTGCTAGGCAAATCAAATTTAAGACTTTTCACAATTTTTACAGGTTTTATAATTTTTGTAACATATTTTACTGGACTTTTAGTATCTACGATTTCTGAATGTTCCAGTTTTTGTTGTCCTCTTTTTCCAGTAATGTTCTGATTAAAATTCAAGTTTTCAAGCTGATTTCAAGCTGTTTTTTGGTCATTTTTAGTGGTGTTTTTTTTGTTAGCACTTTTTTTTGGAAATTTTCAGGAATTGTTTCAGAATGCCTAAAAATGGATTTCTATGAAGAAAACTTGAGAAACACTAATTGTTAACGCTTTTGGAGCCATTGCAATAGCTTCATTGTGTTCGAAATTTGCTAAAATTTTACTGTAGCTTTGATGAAACATCAAAATAGTGATTTCGTACGTAGGTGCGACGATATCTCCTATCGTTAACTGTATTTCACGCAACTATTTTATGGATATTTGAGGCCATTTTGATTGATTCCCCGACATACCTGTGGCCTCGCGTAAAATTTCGAATTAAGTGAGTCGCATGTTTAAATGAACAGTGGAATGCAAAAAGGTGGCGACAAATAATCTCAAAGTGAGTTTCCCATGCAAAAATGATCCCTTAGCATCTTCCACCATGTGGTGTGCTGTAGTCATAGACTCTAGTCATAGGTCTTTTATCACCTCAAAGTTGATTTTCCACTGCAAAAATGTCCTTATTTTACTTATTAGATTTCTCCCTCAAACACTCTCATAAAACAAATTAATTGAATTGACCATGATCCATGAATGCAGGAGAAGGTCGAGATGATGAAGAACAGAGGTATGCCGTATTTAAAGTCAAAAGGAATAGACAACTCTGCTAAAAAGCCTCCAACTCTGGTGAACATAAAAATGTCCCAGAAATGTCCCTTCTCGAATTTTCTGAAGAAGATGGGGGGGGGGGGGGGGGGGATGATGGGGGGGTAGGTATCTAGGTGTCTACTGAACATTATTTTGCATTTCTGAGGCCATGATATTGCTGTAGGTTGATAGGTCCATACTATTCTCAAACCCAAAAAGCACGTTTAAATATGCAGAAACGCCTAACAGAGTCTGATGCTGATACGGGTTTGAATTCTGTTAATGTCTTACGAAAAATTTTCGCTATTGATATTTTGAATCTGAGAAATGTACTGTATCAATTCTTGTCTCTGCCTGTGTCAAGACTATTGTGAATCAATTTGAATTTAGTTTAATAATGTTCCAAAATATGAGTTTGATGTGACAAACTTTTATGTCGAAAATTTTGAGGCGCCACTTCACACCCATAAAACTACCCCACAAGTACCTATCTTATCACACTTCCTTTTCAAATCACATTTTAACGTGGACGAGTAATACAAGTGATGAGAGCGAGGGGGTTATGATTATAAGTAGTTCAAGACAATTTTCATTCTTGACATTGCATAGTGTCAGTATTAAAACGTTTCGTTTACCCGTTTGGGTGATGGTAATGACAATGCAAAAATGTTCCACTTGTACACGAAAAATCGAACGCTATCACACCACACAGGATATAAAATGAGTTTTATAAGAATAAATATGAATAAATATATACTTTTTCTAATGAAAAATAATGAAAATCTTCTTGGAGAAGTCCAAGCTATGTTTGGAACTTAAACAAACCAATCAATGTGGGCATTATTGGCCTGATACGTTTTTTCAGTTCCTGTAAAATTTGAAAATTGTCGATTGGAACCTTTTTGCGTTCCACCCACAAATATAAGCAATTAAGACAATGTCGAGCGTCAGCCTTCCAACTTGAGTCATCTATCGGAAACCCGTCATCTCATAACGCCCAAGACGACTCCATCCCACGGAACCTATCACTGTCATCAACTAATGAATTCACTTTACATGTACAAGTCCCAGGACCGATGTTATCGCGGGTATTTACTCAGGAGAACCCATTAGGGAAGGAACCCTAATCTTTATTGAAGGGTTAATCACTGTAGGGACGCCTTTTTTTGTCCTGTTTCCCCCTTCGAATACGGGAATTGTTCTCTCAAGACTGTCTAGCCGCGGTCCCGGTATTCTGGCCTTGACGAGGCGGTCCCGTGGCCCGTAAATTAGCTTCTTGAAGCCTCAAGCTTAAAACCCTTCCAGGTCGGGGTAATGGATGGGAAGGTTTTGTGCCTCAGTCAACCAGTCACATAGCAAGACAATCGGAAGAAGTGAGGTAAATAAACCATAATCCTGCCTGCAGACACTTGTTAAAATCTGATCAAACTCAAAGCGTACATAAATAAGCCTACGAGCACTTCCTGTATTTGTCTTTAAAACAAGTTTTTTTTTTTTTTTGCTCTCTCTAGACTCTTTGGGTTCAGTTGAAAACAGATCATCAGGTGGAGTAACGAGTAAGCAATTAAGTAGAAACGGACTGAAGATCAAAACAAAACATTTTCGGGAAGAAGGTATTTTAACAGGATTGGAGCTTTATGCAGTAAGTTAACACTGGTCCGAGCAAAGTATAGATAGACTCAGATGGCATGTGATTATCAAAAACGAGAAAATCGAGATTTATGTCTGAATTTAATTTAATTGTAAAACAAAGGAGTTCCTCGTCGTAAAGAATGTTGGTACCAAATGTTATAAATCCCATGACAATAGAACGTCAGTCGTAGGATTCTAATAATTCCGCACTTTACAAGAACGTACTCTCAGTCCGAGGAGGAAGGTGTCAACCCAGGACACGTACTGAGAGACAATCCAGGAAAGATTATATGAAAAGAAAATAAAAATTGTCGTCATATAAGGCTGGCAGTCTGTTCGGGTGTCATGTTTATTCTCTTTTTGTGAACCTTGTCGTGAGGTCGAGGCTCGAAGAATAGATTTAGAAAAGAAATAAACGATATGAAAGAAGTAACAGATGCAACGGTGACGCCTCTGAAAGGAAATTGATGCGTGAATTGCTGAGAACATAAAACCTTTGGTTGCTAAGACCGCATTCCATTAGTGCGAGGGGGGAATCAAGAATATTTCACCGCCTTCTTCTCAAGTCATGGGCGAAGCAAGAGACAAAAAAAGCTAGCAAACACATTTTTGCCAGGATGGTGGAGGTAATGATAACTTGGCAATACGTTGAGGAAGAGTCTTCTCTTCACGCATACCTATTATTTTTCCCTCTTGGCGTGCTTGTAGTTAGAATTTGTGTGGGGAATTGTGGGCGAAGGCAGGAGAGAAGAAGAGCATTTGCTAGGTTATCTACGACTAAGCGATGATTGGAAATATTCTTTTTGATGAAGCATTCTAAACACAAGGGGTGCTGAACATTGGTTGCTAGTAAATGATGACTAGCAGATATATATTTACTATGGCCGCTCTTGAAATACATAATATGGAATGAAATTGTACACATCTTCGCATCGTTCTACAAAGCGATCATAGGATTTGAAAGGCCAAGTCTGATGCCTACCTACACAATGCAGGGCTCTATAATATTTAAGGGCAAGCGAGTTCTCGCACCTACGTACGAACTTAATCTTTTCTCCGAGTGGGTTTTAAGGTCATGTTTTATTCATAGCTGTAGGGCACAGAAAGAGGCTCAGACAATAAGTTCGTTTTGCGTTACACGGCCGTTCCCGTATATAACTCACCCGGAGGGCTTTGCAGGATTCACGACATGGGGTCAAGCGCGAAGGCTAACCAATGTTTGGACACCTCCATACAAAATCATACAAAATTGAGGAATTGATGTAGGGTCATACTTGTTACAAATACGGTATACAAATCACAATGGGTTTCCCCATTGAACGGGAAATATGAGATGCTAAACAAACATCAATGGACCAATAAAACAGCAGGTACTTCCTCACAAACACTTCCTTCTGAAGATCCGCAAATAGAAAACGCCAATAAATTGTTTTTAAATCAGAAAAAATCATTAAAATTTTCAGCGTTCACAGGTACTTACTAAATTCCATATGGATATGGACTTTGATATTTTCAGAACTTACCCAAATTTGTAAGATCTGGAACTTTTTAAATTATGGAAATACATACCTGTAATCGAGGCCCTGTGGAAATTTGTGAAGGTACTTGATGTTTTTAGACAGATATTTGGTTATGAAAGTATGTTCAGGGCAGATTAGAGTAAGCTTGCGGGCCCAATAATATAACTATCTTTCATACCGGACGAAAAAACCTCTAAAGCATTTTATTTTGACACTCGTAAGAGACTCTGTCGAAGATGTAACCAAAAGAGTCAGATTTTAGTAGTCATAACCATAGCGTTTCCTTAATGAAAAACTCGGAATTGAAGTATATCGGAGAAAAATTCTGGTTGTGATTAACAACTAATTTGTAAGAATGAATAAATGAATAAGACTATTTTACTTAGGTACTTTAATATGCTTTGGGTTTTATACACAAACAACATGAAATAACTAACACTCTTTCATTGTGAATGTTCTTTGTTGATATGATAGTGAGCACCGAAGTATAGTTAATGTACCCTTTTCGCTCCCATGAATTATAACGCTAATTCATTATTGTTTCAAAGTAGGCAAATTTAATTAAACTATAGATTTCCACAGATAGGTAAACTTGTCATTCACCAATAAAAGCAGGAAATGGCAGAACACCCAGCCATACTATAACAAAAACATCATATCATAAATTTCATTGTTACATTCTGCAGATTTGCTCATATTACAGATGTTGTTCATAGTTACTAAAAAACCGTAGGCAGAACTGTAATAGGTGTTCATATAGGGTCTTCAGTAGGAGTCAGGATTTATACGTCCTTTCAATTGAATTTTGGCGAGGTGACTTTTTTTTATGTTTGAGCCCAGCGAAAAGATAAGTAAGTTATCAGGTCACAGGAGGAAAAGCGCAGTAGTTGGGGAAATACAGTGTTAGGACGAGCAAACCGTGACGAGATATGGTTATCTGACTTGAGCAGCAGAGGTCCTAATCTCCTGGCGCCGAAAGAGTCAGCAGAGGGTTCCTCGAAACCTGATGCTCGAGAAGGCTTATCGGAGGAAGGAACATCCCAGGGAAAGAAGTCGTGCGCTTGGGTTGAGCCGATATCAAGTCGACGATCGAAAACGTCTGCCAAGTGGGTGAGGCATATCAACTTCCTTGAATTTTGAGCGTGAACGAAAAAATCTTTGAAGCACCGGATACAAATAAAATAGAGTACATGCAATGCAGCAGGCAGTATATGCAAGGAACCGCTACTTTCAATCCTATAAATTCATATGGAATCATCTGGGACTTTCCTCGCGAAATCCTCAAGAATCACATGAAAAGCGGGTGGCGATCCGTCCTTTACCAAAATTTGTGGACACATCAGTACATATTCTTGACTGGAGGTGACCTATGTTGCTATTATTATGCAAGAATTGAGGCTCTTGGGGTCTGGCATACGGTTGATAGTATGCAGTTTCCCTCATGGTTTTATAATAACTACAAAAGCGGTGGTATCCCACACATGAATGTAATTTAAGAAGGTAGAGTGAAGACTGTTCACCATCATCTCGTAATTTTTTAAGCTAAAGATGAAAATGGGAGTTTTTGTTTCACTTTTTTTAAATTTCAGCACTAACCCAACATTATTCCACTGCAACATATTCATAGATTATAACAACGTAAGGTGAAATCCACGAAAGTCGATGAATCAAAAGGTTCATTTGCAACCGCCGGTGTTCTAGCAGAGAGGTAAGTGCTCTCAGGTCAAATTCATACTATGAATCTTTATATTGGAGACCCCACAACTAAAAGAACTCCTTAGATGAAACTCTCCAGTTGCACCTGCTCAGTGGACAGTTGTTGCCGATTCCGATTGTGGGAAAAATATTTTAGGAGAAAAGACCCAAAGATTGCGGTAGAGATCTGGACTCGAATCACTCTATTTTAGTAGTTTCTGAGGCACAGGGCCTGGTTCTATTCAGAACCAACGTCCGACCTTGATAAGTGACCCTCCCTATCCATAGACAACAATGACTCTCGAGATCCGGGGTGTAGTTTTTATTCGGCTAGAGAAATCGCCATTGAGGATCCATAACTGGGGACGAGAACAAAAAATAGCCTCAGATTGTAGAGTTCGGAATCTGTCACCACTTGAAGGTCGGGGAACAGAAATAAGTTGACACTTTCGGGTACATACCTTGAAAATTATTGGGGTATAAACTGAATGAACTTCACGAAACAACTATATCCGTCGTCGATACTAAGTTCTTTGAAACATAAAATAAAATAAATAACTAAATACAAACTAAACAATAATAATAAGAGCCAAGTTGTTGTGGCATATTTTTCTTTTGCGCATGCGCTGAAGCTACCAACGATCTGCCAGTGTTGAAATTAATATACTATAATAAAGGACCTGTAAATCGTAATTCAGGCAGTTACGCAAGGATTTACGAACACAAAATATCGAAATAGCAGTCGAGTTTCCAAGGATATGATTTTTAGATCAGAAATCTCGAAAGGAAAAAGTTGCCAGAAATTATGAGTCGACAAATATAGATTGTTAAAAAGAATAACAACAATAAATTCATTCTATTAACTCAACTGTTTTTAGGCATTGACTCAAATTTTGGAGATCTTCTGTATAGCCTTTTGCAGAAAGAATGCTGTCAGAAAGACAGTTGTGTTTTTTACAGAGACTTTAGAGGTTCGAGGGATCGAGGAATGACGGATTCATTTTTATCCAGGTTTCACTCCCTATATAATATGTAAAGAATTATTGTAACCTTAAACATATTGTTAAGCAATGCATGCATTACAGGGACGTCCCTATGAATGGATTTAATTTATTTTGGTGAGAGTTAAAATAAGATTTAAAAAAAAAAAAATATGACTTCTCGAAATTACCCTTCCCCCCACTAAACCCCTCCACAAACAGTAAATTTCCATAATAGAAATTGCTGCATAAAATTTGAAGCTCCTGACATATTTTACAAAACGAGACCGAATCCATAATTGAACAAAAAATGAGCACGAAATTGTGTTCATAATGAACTCGAAAATCAGACGAAAATAGACATCATGGTTTATTACTATTCCCCCTTCATTCACCCCCTCCCATAATGAATTTTTAAACTCCTGACATAATTTTTTTTCAAACTAGACCGAATTTATAGGTAGTTGAACAAAAAAGACCTCGACAGTTTGACGAGATTAGTTAAAACATGTTTTATCAGTATTACCCCTTCCATAATGAAATTTGAAACTCCTATTATACAAGGAGTTGATAAAGTTAATAAATTGTTAATAGAAACTATTCCCAGCGATGATCGGGTCTGCTTGTAGCCCTTTAGATTCAAGCATAGATACTGTGATCCAGCCTCACCGAAACTAAAGAACTGATATTGTAGAGTAAATCGATTCCAATATAAACCGAATCGTGACCGGCCCTGAACCGTTTTGGGAATCTCTCGATTCATAATTGAACAGGAGGAGGAGTTCTGAAGACTCTTTAGAAGCAAAAACAACTCGAACAAAAAAACTTCTCCCTCGGAAGGGAATGATGTAGGAGCCGGTATAAATCTGACATTGGCCGCAAAAACCCTCGCCCTTCCTCAAAGACAAGAGGGCTGTTGCAAAAAACAATTCCGCTAATTGAGCCGATTCCAACGGGTTCTTTCCCCTTGTCCTTACCCGAAATCGACCATATGGTCAGTTTTGAAGGCCCCCGGTTGATGGATACGGGATTTCGGGTTTTCACTATATCACGTTTAATTAGCGCGAGTTTTTGTTTGTTTAAAAATCAGCTCTTTGTTCGACCCTTTAATCGAATTTTTCTGTATTCCGGGATGGACCATTAGTATAGTGACGTCGATTTATTGGTTTGGGCAACGTTTAAATAGAAACCGCCGACTTTGACCGATTTACGGTTTTTAGAGGAGGTTGGCGGTCAAACAAAACACACCAAGAGATACAAACACAATGAATAACATAATAAAAAAAATATTCCTTCTTCTGGGTTTAACTAAAAATTGAACTGTTCCACCATTAACTATCTGTAACAAAAAGCCGTCTTACAAAATTTTATTAAACAATGCCACCCACTACTAGTAGGAAAATCACTCAAGCTTGAGAGATGGCACTAGAACTAAATGCTGACCATCTGGACTTGAAAAGAAAAGGGCAGACACAAGAGAAGTGGAACAGGTCCTGCCGTACGCGAAGAATGCACAAAGAGTATTTTTCTCTGGGGCTAGTACCATACGGTCCTGAATTTACCCCCAGAAGCTCGCAGCGCAGCTTAATTCATCCAACGGGCCTCGAAAAGTCCCACCCCTCCACAGGTCTAACGAAACTAACAAATTTTATGTGTGGGTCAAGCTCCTTATAGAATTGTATAATATGTTTCTGACTCATCTGCCCTCCGCCTGAAGCTAGCAAACTTTTCCTCACTATATCGTTCAATGATAGTTGCCATACTAGCCAAGTTGGCGTTCATCCAATGTTTCCATTGGGTTGAGGAGGCCGAATCTCTTTCCCAGCATTCCATAACTTTCAGCTCAGAATATCCCAACTTGACCGATCTGCTTTGCAACAATCTTCGGCAAACAAAAATCCGACATACTTACTATGCGATAAATATACTTGAGATAAATGTGAAAGGTGTAAAATTATAGCGTGCACAAGATAGTTTCCAAGTAAACCAAGTAGATCGGACCACAGAGAGACGAACAGGAAAGTTTCTTTAAAAACAGCCACTGCACCGCCTTGATGCATTCATGTTTGCACCATAACTCAATATCGCTCTCACTATGGCACCTTTTTAATGAAATACCTACAAAATGTTTACATTGTTAGGCCTCAGTGATGGCTAAATGACTGAAATGAGAAGCGTGTCTAGGTGAGCACGGACACAGCTGGGGCCCGGAAGTCGGAGCGGAGCGGCGCACTTGATCCGTCAGTTCAATTAGCTCGTCGACTCCCTCGCTCTCGTAGCAGCCGATCCGTGACAATCAAGTGTTGACGGTGAACCGGCCGCCGTGAATAAACCAATGCCCTCGTCCGATTCTACACCTAACTATAAAAAAGCTATTTTCACGAAGAAAAGCCTTTTAAAGCGAATTTTCAACGAGAATGAGCTATTCTGATCCGGGAATAGTGTAACCTACCATTGAAGGTCCACCACATAGGGTAAACTGGAGTTAATACAGAGTCGGGAGTTATCTCTCAATATAGCAGTGGGGTAACTGGATTAACTTCAGATTAATTAGGGATTGCCGGTAGAATTAGGGATTGCTCGGGCGAAAGCTTTCGGACGATATGCTTCAACTATAAGAATTTCCCATTTGAGCATACGCATAGGCCATATTGATTCAGAAGAGATGGGATTCATTAGGGGCCATCCAGATGAAGCTGAAGGTAATGACTGTTCAAAGGATTTTGCGTTATACGTTACGCGGTTTACATCAGCAAAACCCTGATTGGACATTATTGATATTTGCATTAGGGAATCATCTAAGTCGCGACTTTCACAATCTCTGTTTATTTAGAAAATATGAAGAAAACTGGACTGGGGAAGGCCATAAATGGTCTGGCAGAGATTTTTATAAAAATGCCTAGGAACACCAACCACGGAAAACCAACACTTTTTATTTTTTTATTTTGACGGATTTTTGATATTTATTTTTATTTTTTAAATCTAAAATAATATCAAAGCTTTTGCAAAGTGGGTTGACTTGGAAGCAATAAATAGAATGAAGGCATGTGGGAGCGCACTCTCTCTCTCTCTCTCTCTCTCTCTCTCTCTCTCTCTCTCTCTCTCTCTCTCTCTCTCTCTCTCTTTCTCTTCCTCTCTCTCCATATCCTTTCTTACAAAGAAATATGAGGATGGAGGGGGAGGGGGATCTTGTTACAAAGACTTTATGCCTAGATCAACTAAAAAAATTGTGAACTTTATTCGGAAAATGTCGAAATTCATTGCGAAAATCTTAAAATACCTTTGGGGCATTTCAAAATCAATTTGGAAATTATTATATTGTATGAGTAATTGGAATGTTAAAAACAATTATTGAATAGGAATAGTTTCAATTCTTCAAACTATGAAGTCAGTGATCAGGCAGGATGGGACGGAGAAAGAAGAAGTGGTTATCCCTCACTGATGGATTAAACACGGGGTTTCAGCCGGAATCCGAAATATCAAAATGACTGTCGTGGAACGAGAGACCAAAACGCGAGCTTCCCTTGTAGAATCACCAGTTTGGACTCCGCTCCCCACTCATAGAGAAAACGTCGAAAAATAAAATCGTCCAATTCTCGCTCGGGTCGCGGGAGGAAACCGGCGATTGCGCTCACGAATTAGAGAGAGAGGACGAGCTCCATTATGAGCCTCGGCTGAAGGAGGGGCCAATAAAAACATCCTTTCCACTCAGGTTGGACAATTAGGACCAATCTCGGACACCACGCGCCCCGACAAATTGGCCCCCGCGGCTCCAAGGGCCTCCCCCTTTTCCACTGCTGATGCGGTACGCTAGCAATCATAGGGCCTTTTCTCAAGTACAATGCGGAGATTGCTTCCTTTTATGCTTCTGTACAATTTCTTCGTCTCGTCTTCTATCCACAGTTATAAAACCTTGGGTCAGGATTCAGTCTCATTGCATCAGGGATGAACCAAATGTTCCAAAAGTATATAAATCACTACTTATATGTCATCCAAAATCACGATTTTCACTCATGATTTGAGTTGCATATCTTACCAAACGAAATCGGTCTCAAAACTGTGTCCGCATAACCTTATAATAATTTCCTCGTTCCAACGTGATTTTCAGCATTAGTCAGGATTGATTTCCGTTCAATAATTCCCCTGCGAATTTCTTGGCATTTGGCGCCAAGACATTGGCCATTGACATTGGTCATTTGTGACGCCTCTCACTACACTTGAGCATATGCAGGACTGCACTTGCCTTTGTGGACTGCACTACTTGTGAATTGTCCATGCACACTTCTTTGCATTCGTCAAGGGTTATGTGGGATTCGTCAAGACTTGGCATTAAATTTGACGTTAGTCAATCTTGCCTAAAATTCGGATTTTGCTTCCGTTCCGAATTGTTTTTGTTCAATAATTCCCCTACCAATTTCTTGGCATTCGGCCTGGCGCCTCTCACTACACATGTGCATAACATTGTCCTTGCACACTTCTTTGCATTTGTCAAGGGTTATGTGGGATTCGTCAAGACTTGGCATTGAATTTGGCGTTAGTCAATCACACCTAAAATTCGGATTTTGCTTCCTTTCCTATTCCTGTACAATTTTTTCTCTTTGTCTCATATCCTATCCAGTTATCCAGTAGTTTGGACAGAAACTCAGCCTCGTTTCATCAAAAACAATAGACTAACCAATTTTTGCTTGAAAACGGATTCAAAAGTTTATTCCACAAAATCAAGTGTTTTCTGTCTCTGTATACCCAAATCGATGAAATATTCAGAAATAGTGCAGCCACTCATGGTCCCCAATGAATTCATATGGATACTCACCCTCTAAAGAACACCTGATACTATTAGGGTGAAATCCAATAATCGTTCTTGAAATAAGGTGGTTTGTGAATATCTCACTTTCGCGAAATTGAGAAGGGCCACCCATCTAGGTAGGTAGAACGATGGTGGCCGTTGCTTAAACAACCAATTGGTTGGTTTAATCAAGCAATAGGTTGATACAAATGTATCAGTCTCTTAATCCATTTGATACAATTTGTATCCAAATCCTACAGCTAGTCTAGTTCTTTGAAGATTTGAGTATAGACATACGGATACAGTCCGGATATTGAACCAAACTAGCTCAAAAAGGTTTGTAATGCAAAACGAGAGTGGAAATTTTGATATACTAGCAATCGTTATTGTCAATTCTTTCACGAATAGAAACGAAATGTTACCTATTGTATTGCTAGAGCTTAGAAAATAACCCACCAACCCAAGTCTTCAAACCCATCTTCTTCTTCTTTTCGGAATCATTTGTGAATTTGTATAAATATGTATTTTTTTAATACCTTACACCTTCCGCAATGGAACTTCAAGAGTATCGACGACACACCACCGACACACCACCGAAATGTCAGATTTTGTCGGTCGTTGGAATTCGGCTGGTTTCTGGCGGCAATGGGGAAAGAACAGGGCTAATGGACATTCCCCGACCGGTATAAATGTCGCTTTCACTAAACTATTTCCAGTGTGAAACGTTCAGCATCATTCAATACCTACAACAACTAAACCCCGATATGTGTCAAACTTGTTTGAATATTATTCATGGCGTGAACGAATTGAAAAATAGGCGAATTCTAACTTTCAAGAGTTAGAATTTCACAGTTTTGATCTCAGATTCGGACTCAGCGCACAACTTGCTAACTCTCTTAGTAGCAATTTTTAGCTCAAAACTCAAAAGACGGTTTAGTTTGGACAATAAACGGGTGGGACGATCACGAGTGATGTAGTAGCGTAGGGGAGATCAGGGTTCCCCTAGGCGAGTGGGGGCCGTGACGTCATCGCGGTAATAATTTTCATGAGCCGTTCTGTTGGTCAGATACCCATCACGTGACACCTCCTTAAAAAGCTCTCTTTAAAAAATCATAATAATAACCGTGAAAATTGGGTTTCAACAAAATATTTGAATTGAAGTTTCGATAAATTATATCGTTGCTTAGACATTAAAACCTGTATCGTTGGCTCATTGGCTCACCAGATCTCCCCGTTGGGGCCACTCCTTTGATTTCAAAGCACGAGTAATAAACATTAAATACCTTCACCCCAGCCACAGTAACAAACCTCGTATAACCGAAAATCGGTTGGACCTCCCGAAAAATCTTTCGAACGACACAAAAACGATCCTAATGAGCGATCGTACATCTCGAAACGCCCGACCCATTTTAAAAATGTGAAGAAGGCGAATGAAGAAAACCTTTGATGAAGGTCGCGGCAGTAATAGCGTCACACATGTCCATATGTCTCACCCCTCTGTGAATCCAGTCGCTCTTCGATTCTCATACTGAAGGTGCGTTTCTTCATATACCAAACCCCCTTCCTCGAAGTATGTTTTTCTGTTCATACCATCACATTTCAAAAATATGATTCTTTAGACCTGTTTCGTACGATGGCTAAATTAAGAATGCCGTACCCATATTATTGTTCTAATTTGGCTCACAAGATACTTTTTATTGCGATTTTAGCATTTTATCTGAAACAGAATTAAAACTCTGATAATTTGATGAGCCTCACAGTGAACTCTACTCATCACAACAATCTGTGCTCCACTTTCAGCCCACCTATAGGAGGAAAACAAAGTACACGTGAAATTAAACGTTAGGTTCATGCGACTAAAGCTGTTACAAATATCATGGATCCCAAGGTTCCATGTCCCATGCTCTTTCCCCAAACTAGGCCTTCGAGTTTTCCTGTTGGAAAGTTGGCAATATTGTTTCTGTCTTCAAGGGATCCTTTTCTGTGAGGAATTATTCTCCCCATTCTCTTCTTTGAAGCCATCTGATTATCTTTTGTGCATAATAAGCCAGTCCTCCATTTTTTACCATCTTTGATTTTCTTTCAGCCTTCTGCCATTTTTTTCCCCCGCAGTTTGTGGAAATGATTATTTTTCCTGTTTGCCACCTGAGTTTTGCAGTTTTGTCAACAACCAGGTTTGAGCTAATTAATTTTATTTTTCAGCATTTTGCCTTTTCTATTCTATTTTGGTTAATTTCCATTTTTCCTCAGAAGTTCTGATTTTTCCTTTTTTCCCCCCTTATTTATCTGTTTTTACTGTCCCACCTTATTATTTTCCTTGTTTTTAAGGTTATTAGATAATTATTCTGGAATTTGTTCTGTGGTATCAGAACGCTCCTAAGGACAGTCAATGGGTACTGAAATATCCTATTGTTATACACCCATTTTCACCCATTCACACCCGTTCACCTATTTTTATAAACCTATCAACTACAGCTCTTCAAGATGACCCAAAAAATGTACCTACCTAAGCAAAACACGAGCAAAATTCAAATGTGCGAACTTGTGACACTTCTTCCAATATTGGCTTCATCTAATCAGCTTTTTAAGCCAATACACTCAATATTTCAGTACCAATAATTTGAGCCTGCTTTTATTCAATTTGACAAACTTTATTCAAACCTTTTAACTTTATCTTAAAGCTTTTATTCAAACTTTATTTGATCAAATTTTATTCAGATTTGAAGGAAATTGTGAATAATAAGATAACTAGGTCAAGAGTTCTTTCCTGATTCTCCAGAGATTTCCAGATTCTGCCTATGATTAGAAAATTGAAGATATACGTCAACAGAATTTCGTTATCAAAGTATAACAGGAACAATGAAGCAGGGAGCATGGAGAAGAGATGTTTTGATACTTCCATACCCTTGAGCGAGAGGTATTTTCAGGTTACACCCAGCTATCATCTCAACCGAAGTAATTGCTCACGAATACGGAATCATTAGTCGTTTTTACTTATATCCACCCAACCCTTGCCACCCTCGATTTTTTCCGTGTTCTTCCTAGACAGGTAGTGGAGGGTCGGTTATCATAATTTAACAGCGTTCTTCAGTTCGATCATCTAGCGTGCCGTCGTAACCCCCGTACTGGGCGGGATGTTTTATTTTCTTTTCGTAGTTTTTTCTTGGGCTAGTCAGTCAATCGACCAACGATTGCCACCACACGCAGGTAGGGCGGCTGACAGGCTTTGAAACAGGAACTTCGCTGTAAGCTATACCTCTACTCCTTCCTGCTAACTCAACTAGCTAGTTCAACTGGCAGGAGAAAATCTGGAAGGTTATGTTCCAAAAAACGAGATAGCCATGGACCAATTTCTAGTTCCTTCCAAACTTAGTTCAAACTATTAAGAAGCGTAATGTAACCATCATTCTTAAATTTGGTCAATCCCTATCAAAACGAAAAAACATGAAACATAACCTATCGTTAGAACAGTAGGTAAAGTACTGTGAAAATTTCGTGCTGCACTGAAGTACCTAACCATTTCTGGAAGTTAGAAAGTAAAAAATGAGCATGTGTTCCAAATGGGAGGAAAGAACGGGTAGGATTTTGAGCAATGGGCGTTTTACGTTATTCAAATGAGAACCGATTTGTTAAGGAAAAGGAGCGGAACAGAAAAAGAAGTGCCTTGAGGAACAGAACCGTGCGCCATGGAGCCAACGCCTGAAATGGATTCTTTCTTTCGAACCTCTCGAAAACAGATTCTTCCTTCTTCCAGAAGCGGTTTAGATAATGAAGGGTGTAGATCGGTTTCCAGATGACAAAATAATCCAAGTACTAAGTCCGTACATTACCTACCTTTAAATCAAAACATCTATGGAGTATGCATTTAAGTACATACACATTGGTAGGTACACATTTGTGACATTCGGGTTACTTTAGCAATCTCAAATTTGATAAGCAAGGTATGTATTCAAATCTTTTAGATAATTCTTGACGTATATATCACGAAACCCGTACAAGAGCATAGTTACCTTTATTTATTCGCATGTATTTACCTGTAGGTAATGACGGGGTGACAACTGAAGGGGTCCTTGATTTCATGCAGGTGACATACCTATAGGTGAACTATCATGTCAGTATTTACCAACATACTGAAATCTAAAAGCGACAACTGTTGTAGGGAGAAATGTCTGTGGCTATTGATTTCTATGGAGAATCTTAACGAACTGAGACGAATTTCGCATGAAATCGTGTGAATGAAACAATCTACTCGTAAATGCTCGTGTTCAAGACCTGGCGACGTTTTCAACAGTCGAAACCAAAGCGAAAAAAAGTCACAGACTTTTCAAGAACGTAGTAAACCTGTCGTTTGAGAAGACCACATAGGATGTAGAACAAGACGAACGGACAGAGTGAAAACGAACAAAAGCGTCCTGAAATGTCCGACTCGACCATGTTCCACCTATACCTGTACGATCACTATTGGGGTTCCCATCCCGAAAAACTTCCCGATAAATAACCATTTCGAACGCCCGAAAAACCTCAGGCCATTTCCCAGGTAAACAGGTAAACTGGGCATAAATCAGGTTTGAAGGCAATTAGAGGAAGAACCCCCTGAAGAACTTTCACTGGCAAAAGCGCGGGTCGAGTCGTGACTCCCAACTTCGTCCTTTTCCTACCAGACTTGCTCAAGACGGGACAGTTATGTCGGGGTAAACACGGGGGTCCTCGCTTGCCGCCTACAATGCAATCATTACAACTAACCAGATGCTGTTCCTTGGATCGTGTTTTTCTCTTAGAGGAGCTTCCGATCTTTATCCATATCTTGAATGAACCCAACTCAGAGTAATTCTGTTATTACTCCTATCATATACTGTTTTCATACGCCTACTTTATTAGACGTTACTTTGTCACGACACAGGGGGTGTCCCAAAACACTATTGACACTTTGAAATAGGGAGTCCCCTGGGTGTATATTTCTCAGGATATCACATCAATCTCCAGGAAAATCTCGCAGACATTTCAGTAAAGATCCATCTGTCTTAAAAATCAGTGATTTCATCAGAAAGATACTTAACTACTGCTAATCACTGAGCCTATTGTACCTACTTAGAGGACGGGCAGCTGATCTCGTCCATGATCTTAATCTTGGAAATTCCTCTCTTCCCCCAAAGAGGATGCTGGATGGATGGCTGAGAGGATACACAATTTGGCTTAGGTTGGGGAAAGGTCATGCAGTAAGCCAATATTGATTAGGGATTCATTTCCTAACCATAGATAATTTTTTACCTGAAACATTTTTCAGTTTTCATTCTTATAAACACCTCTGAATTGAATAAAGGATAGAATACATAACTTCAAACATTGCACGTACTCACGTATGTATGATTTAAGTATGATATTAATGGTATTCCGGTAAGGTAGGGTACCAACTAGTGTCAAGTGGTGCAATTATTATCAGCTATTCCTGTTAATTGTGTTTGTACCGATTGTTATTTTTGACGACTCGCCCAACATGTGACATACTTAATTTATTTTACTACGTGATATGTCGAATTAATAGATAATATTATTATTATTAAAGTACCAACCCTAAATTGGAAATCACGTCACGTGTTGTTTCAAAAGGTTGCGATTTATTTGCCGTTAATAAAATCTGAAACGCGTTATAAGGATTAATGTATATATATGAGACATGAGTTGACTTGATTTCTTGAGTTGTGAACAAAGATGAAAAAGCCATGAATAATGGAGCAGGGTGGAGCCTGAATTACAGCCGTTCACCTTCGCATACCTTGAAGTGAGTGATGATAGTTCCCGCGTTATTCGCTGAGGTGACGCTCAGCTGGGCGATATTACAGATTTATTCTGAATCCGATAGCTTATAGGTGTGTACTGTGAGTCTTGGACAGTTATAATTTATAGTGTTTGTGCAGAGGTGAACGTGTGCAGAAGGTGGCTTGATTCAATGCATCGGGGATTTCTGCAACTTATTACTCTACATAAATGTAACAATAGTAAGAGAGGTACATTTACAATCCATTTCAGTACGGAAGTTAGTGAAAAAACGTTGTCTATTTCCACGAAACATAAAGAGTTACAATGTTGAATCGATTTCGACGGTTAGGCCACCATCTGTAAAAAACAATAATTGAAGACACATTAGAAAGGAGACAGCTTTTATAGTAACAGGTGAAGGGAGATAGAATCCCATTGGTCAAGAGATATGAAAGGGGGCTTACGACCAACGGGGAGGTACGACCAATTAGATGCAAGCAAAGTGAAGGGGGATTATAGCTAATCAAATGAAGTGAAAGGAGGGGAAGAATTACTGGTTTCAACAGTTCAAAGGGATAATTCCAAGCTTTACAGAAATGAACTCATCAGTGGTGAAATAAATTGAAGGATATCCTCATTTAAACATTTACCAGATCTGTCACTTTTGATAATTTCCAATTTTTCAAGTACATTCAACATACCTCCCTTTGGAGAAAAATTAAGAAATTCTACAAACTGTCTATCGATCAAATCAAAATTGTAACTATGATTGGATTCCTTAAGATGAAAGAGAAAAATCCATTATCAAAAACATAGCGGCTAGTAACGGATATGAAGGAGATCTCGTTGATACCATATGGGATAAGGTTTCAGGAAAAAGAGTAAGGAAAAAGTTTCCAATCTGGCCAGGGAAGATGTAAATTTAGGAAAAAAGCAATGAATAAGTTAGTATACCTTATTAGTGGAAAATTTCTGATCAAATCGGCAAAATTCTATCATGGAGAGGTTACAAAGTAGGTTTTAAAACTAAAAATAGCCCTAAAGCATTACTGGGATCCGTTAAGAACAAAATCACTGTTCAGGATAAAGTGGGGTTTATAAACTAAAATGTTCTTGTGGCTACGAATATTGCGGTTAAACTGGTAGGAAATTCAGGGAAAGAATAGACGAACATCAGGAGGATTTCAAGGAAAATAAGGGTGTCTAGATTTTTGAAACAGCTTAAGGAATCCAATCATAGTTACAATTTTGATTTGATAGATAGACAGTTTGTAGAATTTCTTCATTTTTATCCAAAGAGAGGTATGTTGAATGTACTTAAAAAATTAGAAATTATCAAAAGTGACAGAAATGGGAAAAGTTTAAATGAGGATATATCCGTCAACATATATCACCACTGATAAGTCCATTTCTGTAAAGCTTGGAATTATCGCTTCAAACTGTGGAAACCAGTAATTCTTCCCCCCCTTTCAATTCTCCTGATAATCCCTTAACTTTGCTTGCATTTAATTGGTTGTACCTCCTGCCCCCTTTCCTGTCTCTGACCAATGGGATTCGATCTCCAAGACCTGTAACTATGAAAGCTGTGTCCTTTCTAATGTGTCTTCAGTTTTTGTTTGTTACTGATGATTTTGTTTGATACCGTCAAAATCGATTTAACATTGTAACTCTTTATTTTTCGTGGAAATAGACAACGTTTTTTCACTAACTTCCGGTTTGAAATGGGTTTCCACAACTTCGTCGCGAGTGATTTAGTTCGTACCATTTCAGTAGATACTTATAATAATAATAATACCACTTCGTAATCAGGGAGATTCTAGCAGGTATGGATGGAATTTTACAAAATCACTGAAAACAAATTGTGCCTAAATATAATTAGCAACTATAGCAAAATACCAAGAAATTATGTCTTTGCATCTGTGTCCAACCAGGATGCGGAAATTATTGCATTGTGGAAGGTCCCCTATGAATTATGACGCCCCCTCTATCCATGCGCAAACGTAGGTACCTGAGATCGTTGTAAAAATCATCGGATAACCTTTACAATTATCATTGAATTTCCACACCAACCTTGAAATTACTCTTACTCGTAACGCTAATATCAAATATAATTCTAAGAATAATTGCCCCTATTGAACTATAATATTAAGGACATACTAATGTTTGTTTTTTCCCAATGAAAATCCCAAAACCATTTTCTAAACGTTCGTTCGAACCTAATCGAACGTCAGTTGAATAGTAGTGAGGCAAATATAATATACATTATTGTCCTCATGCTGAGCACTAGGACAAGCACGAACCAGGTGTGATTTAAAAGCACGTTAGGTACCAATATAACTATCAGTTTTTTACCTATATAACCCTGTTTTCATTGTTTTATCTCAAATACTGAGAACGGAATGAGATATCGCAATTCTGACTTCACCATATTGTCAAGCACTAAAAAATTTTTGAAATGAAGCGTCACTCGGCGAAAAATTGAAAAAATTGTTATCCGAGTATCCACTAACTAACCTGAGTATCCTCCTTGGGTAGTCCAAAAATTTGTTGGAATTTTTTCTGATTTTTATTTGTTTAAAACTTAGTATCAGGCACCACATAAACGCTGTCCAAGTTTCACTTCGATATCTCAAAAATTGGGGGGGAAAATTATGGTGGTTGGGGTTTACTTCTTTTGAAGAAAATGTTCAGATTTCATTCTGTTTTGGCTCCAGTCTGAGCTTGATATCGCTGGTTTTTCTCAGTGTTTGAGATAAAACTAAAAGATTAGGGTGCATCCCATCTCCATTAGGTACCTAATCATGAGATATAATGTGAACTTTGTCCGATTGATTTGGGGTCTTTGACGTCTACAAGGAAAAGTGATCCTTAAATTCTTTTGAGGTGTGTCATATAGGTTCTAGACTCAAAATTATGATTTCTGTGAATACTTAAATACCTAGGTACTAATGTCAGGTATCTCAATTAACGATAAACTCGTTCTTTTACACAAATATCAAGGGTGAGCCCCTGAAACAACCCATTAAACCAGGGTAGGTACCTGCCTACCGATCAAATCTTCGCCGCGCCCGCCCAATCAACGAATTTCATTCAACCCCCAAATGCCGTTCCAAGATCGCAGCAATCTGATACGTAACTTCGAAAATTTAAACAACCTTTCTAAGAACCTTTTTTTTTATATAGAGGGTTCGCTAATAAGATGGAATTTCCGTCACACCTTCGTTTCTCGTTGGAATCCGTTTTTTTGGCCAGTCGATTGGGTTACCTCACCGACCATTCCTAAGACTGCGGATCTTAAGGTTACTCAACTTGTATATATTTACACAAACTAACTGATCTCGGAATGAAAAAAGAATCACAATAATACATCGATCGCACAATAATTAATCGATAGAATACACATATATTAACTAGGCAAATTTGGGAAACGCCTTTGAAATTAATTAGTGAAGAATTTGTCGAGCGTTTTAAGGAGCAATGTCAAAAAGGAATGAAATGGAAAAGCACCAGACTGAAATTAAGTTGCAGATGTGTGTGTTGTTAGGTATTGGTTGCTAATTTCCATGCGTTATTCTAATGAAATGTTCATAAATAGCGTCAATAGGTCGTGCGTACTGCGTATCTATATTCAATTTAGGCAGTTGTGAAAAGTAAGGAATTTTAGTTTATTTTACTATACTAATTTAGTTGTTATAATAAATAATAATATAGGTACTAATTTCTAAGTTTAATTTTACTATTTTAATATTTAATTTATTTTACTACCCTCGGAGTACAATATTAATATAAATAAATATGTTATTCAATCTAGCGAATCTCATAAAGTCAATAACAGTTTACCATATTTCTCACTTCACGAAACAACTATTAATGCGTTAAATATGCATTAATAAAGTCCTATAAAAGTGTTTTCCCCTTAATATGTCCCTTGACTGGTGGGACAGAGTTCTGCAGGTTTCTGTCCTCATATCAATAAGATAGTCTGCAACATTGAATAACGCTATACCTATTACTGCACTGTGGATGCCTATCTCCTTTTGTCCAATGGTCGAAACACCTTGCAACTGTTGATGAAATATGAGCTTATTCTGTAGTACCGTACCCTGTACCTAATTTAGCAAGTAATTATTCGGAAGATTAGGTGATTACATAGAGGAGGCAGGGAACCACTGGTGGGACAGAGTTCTGCAGGTTTCTGTCGTCATATCAATAAGATAGTCTGCAACATTGAATAACGCTAGGTATACCTATTACTGCACTGTAGATGCCTACCTCCTTTTGTCCAATGGTCGAAACACCTTGCAACGGGGGTGAAAAAGGAACCCCCGAGAGACCCTCATTGTTCTCCTCTCTCCCTTTTGTGTTTTTTATTCTCTTCTGAACCCCTTTTCAACGTCATCTGTTCGCTTATCCCACGCACGGCCACAGATTTGAAGCCCATCTTCACGCGCTCTGCCCTTCCGTTGTGTCCGACCTCATTCCGTCGTTGGGGAATCAACTCGTTTTTATTCTTATTGAAAACACTGAGGCAAGTGAAGTTTTCGATCGCTTTATTGCCGCTGTCAGTTTGGCAGGACTAGGGGGGAAACATTAGGTAGGGAAGGAATATAGGACAGTAAATAGGGATTTTACTAACAGATGGAGAGGAATGGTAGCTGGATTGAAGAATACTGTCACATTGAGCGTGGGGGATTCAACAATTTAATCTCATTATTCTCGGCATTGTTATCTTGACATTCGTGATTATACAAGAAATCTCTATTGAAATCCCTAGAGACGAAGTTATTGGTTAAGAATTTGAAAATTTTAGACAATTCACGGAGAGCAGTACTTGAGGGTAGATTATTTACGTGTTCGACACAAGCCTTTTAAATAAATTAACATAATAAAGTCGAATTGTACCGAAACCATGAAACTATCACACGAAATAATTGTGCTAGTCGATGATAAAAAAATAATTATATATATATATATATATATATATATATATATATATATATATATACATATACAAATACATATATATATATATATATATATATATATATATATATATATATATATACATATACATAAATACATATAGGTATAATATAATTCATCTAGGAGGTTTTCATGGTGTTTCCGTTACGAAATAAGCGCAACAGAGCTAATAGTTGCATACGTGATTACTATTTTACGAGTGTTTACTTTTTCACTGTGGATATAATTATCATGCCCATTAAAATATAATTATCATGCAGTTGGTTCGTCGTAGGCACAGCATCAGGGAAAAATAATCAATCAAAATCCATATACCCTGTGTTTCCCTGTTGAATCAAAACTCTAATTATCATCTATATATTCATTATGTATTCCTTACAATATAGCTGAAACCAATTATAGTACCACAAGACATAAATTGAACCTTGAAACGGAAGGAGCAGCCTAAGTGGTTTATCAGTCACTAAACTGTATACACCTAATCGATAAAAATCCATCTGTTAAATCCTGTACAATGTGAACGTACGAGCAAATTCCAAACAGATTTTGTACCTTTAACAAAAACCTATCAAATAATACTCTAATTATGAAATGATCAGTTCATAATAATGTACCTACACCTTTATGGACCCGTCAATTTTTTGAGGCACAAATTTCAATAACAAATTATTTGAAGTTTAAGCCTAAACTATTCTTCAAATTAGAGCATAATAAGACGATTATATTGTGATAAGGTAACGTTTTAAAGACTACACGTTTGCATTTGCTACGCAGAAGCTGTTAATGATTAGACCACGATAAAATTCATAGAGGACTAGGGTTATATCCCGTACAATACCTGACATATTAATTACCTGATCATATTATGAAAATTGCGTAGGCTATTCGTATGGTAAAGACATGCGACTCGTAATAACATACAGACAGACAGACACGGAACCAAGATTGGCCAGGGAGCTCTAAAACGTGACAAATGTTTTCTTGTAAAATGAACACAATGCTTTGCTACTTTGTCAAGAAGCGAAATTAAAGCTTCTATACTGGTAAACCAGAGATCCCTTATTTATAAACTAAAATATATTAGAAAAAAATTATAGTAAAGCAATGATATTATATTAATTTAGTCCTTTCAGCTTTATATATAGTTAGGCTGTTCTATTCAGTGCGCCAGTAGAAGTGGAAACAGTAAGAATTTAGAATGTTTGAAAATGATTCTCGATGTCTGGTAATGGGGGAACAAGATTGCAATTTAGTGGGAAACTTGTATTTTCGAGAATATTGTACACAATTCGTTTTTAATATGAATATTGACTGAATTTTAACTAGTTGATTTCAGAAATGTGTTACGAAGTTGTATGTTCGCATTTATGGCAATAGATGAAAATAGATAACATTTATTTACCTTCCTGTCCAGTCGCATTGTTGTCCTATGATGTGCCCTTGGACCAGAAAGAGGTTGACGAGAGAGAAAAGAAGATATAGAAGGGCCCTCATCACCGTCATATCCCTGCATTTCCGTCTATCGTCATCTCACATGTCACTGAACGTCCGCGAGAAAATTTTAATGGTCGACGACAAAAATGTTGAAAAACTGTTCCAACGGGTGACGGGAGCACTGATTTGAACTGTCGACGTTCTACGACGCGAACGAATCAGATGGGGGTCAAAAGCGTCACTGGAGAAGCTGAAGAGAGAAGGCGCGCTGGAGAGCTATCGGACAGCGGTGGGAGAGTCGGACGAGGGAGTGTAGGAGATCGTGGATACTATAGAGCAGTATGTTTAGTGTCCACCCAGGAAGGTTTCTCGAAGGAGCCCACACAGATGAGATGGTCAGGATACAGGAGCGACAAAGAATCCTGGCAAGACGGTAGGTAGTGCTTAGCAGGGTACCATCTGTTACCAAAACTGTCTTGGAAATCAGGGTATCAGTGACTTTAATTATAAACCTACCACTGGGGCCATTTATCAATTGCAAAAATATATTATGTAGCGCGAGAATTCATACTATTTGTTTTTAAATAATTAATATGGTTGGCGAGGTAAAATTGATCTTTTTTTGTTAGGTACCATACAAAAATTAACATTTTGAGGTCTTCTTAACGTTCCTGAAGTGCTTAATATGATAGACATTTTTTATCTCTAAACACCAAAATGTGTGATATTTAGCAAGCCTCATGATTTTGTTTAATCACCATAAGTTAAAAGATCGGAAAAACTACTCGTATTTTCCACGAATAAAATAATATTAAACGCTTAAATTGATAAATGGAGGGTGTGTGGTACAACTTTTATAAATTGTGCGCTCGGTTTGTTCCCATTCCTAAGGATATGCATCCACATCCTTATTGTCAATGATCACGAAAGAACGTTTGGGGATGATGGTTTTATGAAATTTGGAAAACGTAAACTTGAATTTTAGAACTGACATTTTAGGTCAAATACATAAGATGTCACGTGCTGATGCATATTGAGCTCATGATAATGATGATCCTTGCTCATCAAAATATCTGATAACATCATAAGCCAAAGTTTTATCCACAATATAACAAAGTTTTATCCAAATAAAAAACCAAGATTTGTTGTTCATTAGTCAAGGCGTTTTTCTAAGTCATTTCTTATTGCCATAGTTTATTGCTAGCTTTAACACTAGTAGAAAATCTGTGAAATGTGTATTCCTCTATCGCTCAACCGTACTGTTAAAAAGGTGGTGGTGGATTCACACATCTCACACTCATATTCCTGATGTTGAATAATGCTGTATTTCATTTATATGGGGAAGTGAACCTGTCCAAAAATTCTACGAACAAAAGGGATTTGCAACTTTGCCTAATCAATGAAATAAGAATTTAACGAGATTACCGAATGAGCTATATTATTCATACACAAATTCTACAAAAAAACGCATTGGTTGTACGTAAAAATCAATAGAAATCTTCCAAAAAAACTCGTAAACGAGTTCCACTATCTACTTTACAAGCAGATACCATGTTACATGGATATGTCTTTGATTGGGGATTTCATAACGGTTGTCCTCGAGAGTTGTAAACAAATCCTTTAACTTTAAACAAATCTCTGGGCCGCATCCCGACTAATTCCAACAAAACAACGGTTTACTTATAGAAATGTTGAAAATAACTGTGGAGAGAAGCCACTACAATGAGTTGTTGTTAACAGTCGACTGTTGTCAAGAGGATGAAAATGTTTCCTATGGAGTGGAGTAAAAGATGCTGTTGCTTTACGTTAAGAATACGTTGTTACCGGCTTATTAAAATTGTTTATAGTCCAATAAACTTAGTTTAGGAATGTAGCCAGGTACGTAAGGAGGGGGAAATTGGTAGCTTGAGATGTGAACATTTATCACATAAATCAAGCGCTTTCCAACGAGTGGCGAACGATTTCTGTGTGAGGACAACTGCGGAAGTTCCATTCCCCTAGCAACGGCTGGGTTTTACGTGAAAAACACTGAAATTGTGACACAAATTTTGCGTCACGGAAATTTTTGGTTGGCCCCCCAGAGCAAAGACATATCCATGTCAAAACAATTGACAATGAATACAACAACATAAATTTCTGTTCTAGAACCAAAAATTTCAACCATGTATCATGTTTTCTCCTCGATTCCAAGCGGTTGCAATCATGTTCACAATATCAATATTGAGAATGATCACCTGTGTGTAAACAATTATTTATATAACCATGCTCATAACACAGTTTGTTGGACACGTACTTCGCAGTAGTTAACATAATATTGTTGGATAAATCGAGAGCTTTCGAACGAATGGTCAACGAATTTTGTGGGATGAAAAACGACGAAGTACCATTTCCCTAGCAACGACTCGGTTGTAGGCGGAAATCACTGTAATTTTTTCCGTGCGCGGAAAAAAATTGACTCGCAAAATTTGCTAGGACCCCAGGGCTAAAACATGATACATGTTAAAACATCGGATTGATCACTAGAATCTAGAACTGAAGTCTCAAGCACTTTTACAAATATCAAATGTCACGAAAAACAAGTTCCGAAAGAGAATCAGGTTCGGAGCACAGATGGTCGAAATCAATAATCAACTGTAGGTTCTAGGTTGCATACCGCCACCGGATAACTGCGTCTTCTTTGATTCAATTTTACCTACGAATTACTCGACAGAACCCTTACTGTGGATTAGTACAGCTCTTTACAGTCCACTTTAGCTCTGCGTTTGTAAGAAGTATACGTAAAGCAAATTTCATTGTGTGATGTAATTTCAAGAGAACGGCATTCACAATGGAATGGAAATAGTTTCACAAAATGGTATTAGAAAGGTATGAAACAGTGTTATATACCGTATTGGTCTCGTGTTAGAAGTTGTACAGCTCTGCATTAATAGGCAATACAGAAGTCATGGGTTCTGGTCCGTATATTCAAATGAAACGAAAATCAGAGAAGTCCTGCTGAATGAGATATTCCCCTCCACATTTGGAAAACAGCAATGGTGTTTATAGTGTAATTGGTGTAATCGGCCAAGCTGTTGAAGAATCGTCTCACTCCCAAACGCAGTAAAAAAGAATGGGAGAATACTATTGGCTAGGCCCACATAGGATGATATCATGCATTTTGTGGCAAGGCATCTTTTGCACGCGGAGCGTTTTTTTGGGGGGGACATCACACATTTTTGGTGGCCTTGGAGGAAAAGGTTGGAAGTACGGGCAGCTCAGAATGGAGTAAGTTATTTCATTCGAATTTCGTTGTCCGAGAGAAGCTCCCCGTCTAATTTAAAATTTCTTGGGCGAACAGAAGAAAATTTAGCTATCATAGCTGATCAGGCTATCACAGCTGACCCGTGTTTTGGTTCATCCCTTAATGCCCTAGAGTAGGTCTCTATCAAATTTCACATTCTTAGGGTGAATAGGAGACAATTTAGCTAACTCAGCTGATCAGACTAAAGTCCATAAATTCATTCGTCTCATAATGTCCCAGATAATCTCTCCAGCAATTCCATCTTCTAAGATTAAACTGGAAAGTATTTAGCTCACTGAGCTGATCAGGAAAGAGCGTCCGGGTTTTTTTGTATCTTGATGTCCCAGAGAGTCTCGCTATCGAATTTCAACTTCTTAGGGTGAACGGGTAAGAATTTTATTCACTCAGGCATGGCTGTAGTGACTCCAAATCCCCAAAAGGCACTTCGTCAGGTCAAATGTGGCCCATGTTTCAAGTTTCATCAAAATTGGCTGAGGAAAACTGGTAAAAGTGGGCGGGCACAAAAACAAGGTGAGACGTGAAAAAAATAAGGAAGCTTGAAAGCATGCATTTTGACACTTCGCTTAACTTATTACATAGAACCGATCTACAGTTACATATTTGGCATCAGGCAATTCAGGGGGCATGCCCCTATGCATAGGATATATGCAAAGGAAATTAAGTTTGAGCCTACAGGGTGAGGTGGGGAGGATGCCAATATTGGGCAGAAGTTCTACTTTGTTACTTATCTTGGCGCGTCTCGTTGCAATGATTTTATTGAAAGCTTGGCAATGTGATTGCAATGGTTTATTGAACGCTTGGCAATGTGATTGCAATGGTTTATTGAACGCTTGGCACTGCGAAACTAGCGTTTCGCTGGATTAATATATCCGTAAATTTGTATTGATGATTGTACATTAGGTACAGCTCGCAATATAACCAAACCCGCTTTATTTGTGTCGAGCGACAAGAATTACAAAACAAGAGCCAGCTAAACCCCATAACCATCCATATCAAAATATATTCGATGACTGTCACTATCTCGTTTGATATGACCGCCGATCGGGTTTGTCTCCTGACCTCGAGAATCTTTCCACTGAGTTGAGATTCCCTAGAACTGGTTAATTTCGTCATATGCGTTCAATTCGTAAGGGAAATATATGTACCCCCCGAGTAGTGGAGAATATTTGGGCTCTGCGCGTCAGGGACAGATGATGTTGTCTGGGCTCCACGCTTCAGGATGTTTACCACTTTACTGTCTGCAGCTAAACACAGAAAACAAACAAAAGGAAGGCGTTGTCTTTCTCAAACTATTGACTTATACTCACTTTAAGGTTTCTACATATTCACGCCCATCCTCCATGAAGTATATAGTTGGCATCTACTGAGTTGCTTTGTCATTACAAGCTGACGTGTGATGAATTAAACCTCCCTAATTTGTACACCGTTTCGAAAGGATATGGAAGAAGAGAGGAACAAAGAACAAATAAATTATTAATTCAAATACCTACTTCCTATATTCACGAAACTAATAGGTTGCAACATATAATATTTGTTTACTTTTAAAAAAGGTTGCTACAAATACAAACTCATATACCGTCCGTTCGGCCGTGAAAGCGACACAGAATCACAGACAGACAGACAGTTTCATTTTCATAATATAATAGAGATAGAGATTTCTGTCAAAGTACGATGATGGGAAAAGTCATTTTCCTCGAACGTGGAAGAGGTAATTTACGAAATGTACTCGAGGGAACAACGGGATGATCGGGACATCTTGAAGATGATAGCACTCCAGTTGTGTTTACACTTTCGCTGACCCCACAACCGGCTCTAGGAAATCGAACGAGGGTGGTTACGTAAAACATCGAGAGAGATTAAACCCCGATCGAACTTTGAACTTTCGAGAGACCACGATCATTGCGGAATCCTAGGAAATCATTGTTTTGACTCTGGGTGCTAGAAGGGAGTGCTGCTGGGTCGTGCCAACTTATCTACCGATAAGTGACGATATACACCTTTATTAACAACTATTTGTAAGTGTATATATATATTCGTAGTGGTAGTGACATGGGGTGGGTAAAACTCGCATTACCTACGCTTGATGAACCCATCGAGGGTGCTATGCTTGCTGCAAGGGTTTAAAGGTTCAGCATGTACAGAGGCTACTATTGGTCCAAATACGAGAACTATCAAATTCAAAGGGGGCTGTGAACCATAAAATTCATAAATGGTGTTGCTAAAAATAGTTCTCACAACATTTTGATAAACATGCGAAATTAAATTTTTCAAAGAAATGAATTTCATGAAATGAATCACCAATTTTACCCACAACTAGACAAGCGCATGCGTTCATATATTGATTGACCCGACGTTGTAATATGAAGTGCACAACAGCTATGAAGTTAGTCAGGCGTGGATTAAGTGATTTCGACATCGTGTGTAAATACAATACAGCAACTTAGTACCTAATGTAATAAGATAATTGTAATACCAATAAAATAACATAAATAATAATCATTTCTACCCCGATTTGTAGCATTCATAATGAACAGCAATCAGCTGATATGAAATGAAGCAAAACACACTTCTAAAGCACTTTGAATTAGGTATGTTTTTAGTGGTATAATTTGAATTGACTTTCAAACACAAATGGAGATTCGGGGCTATGCCATCGAAATAGCTGCCAGCGTGGATAATTTGTAGCGATCGTACAGAATTGGTAATACCTAGCGAACTTTGCAGCGCTTATTGTTTGTAAGTTGCAAGTGATTTGAGATATTTAACCTGTCGAAATGACAAGCACTATGTTGAAACTTTGAAACATGTGCGAATCATTCCATTGAGCAGCAACCTATGCATTCCGCGTAGGTAGATACGAGTTGGGCAGGTAAGTACAACCTACTCGTCCATCCGGAAACACAGCTCGGTAAATTCTTCTGGAGGTATCCCGAGGCCTTATTACTTGTAGGAATGCTCAGACCGCGCATGAGCCCAGAATTCCTAACGTCGCATCCAATAAAGGACTGGGCAGTCGCGGTAGACTCACCTGTAGCGACGACATAGGTAGAATTAATCGTAGGCCAAGACACCGTGGAGTGATCTCCTTTTTGGATGGAAGGTGGCTCATTCCCACAGTCCCACATTTGGGCAAAATCTGCCTTGACGGATTGACTGCCATTACAGCCAGAAGGACATATAAAATATCAGAAGCATATCTGTAGGTTTTTTAAAATGGGGTCGGTAAAATGCTTTACTATTTTCACTTTACTGACATCGAGGTTGGGCTTTCTCGTTCTTCGTGTCGAGCTCACCACATAGTGCCACATCGAATGCATGAAATTCGAAAACTCAAAGCAGGAAGTGGGAATACCCAAACCCTTTTGTTTTCTCGTAATTTTCAGATGAATATTGGGATATTTATTCAAGCTTCGAGGATTTAACGTTTCTATGAGCGAAAAATCACTGCGTAAACCTACTCATAAAAGAAGAAAGTGTTATCACTATCACGCATAACACATACGTTTTTGCGTGGTAAATATCGTAGCAAAATTTTAGGGCGTTTGAAATTATATGATTTGTGTATCCACAAAATTTGTAATTGATTCAAACAAAGAGGTGGGTTTAACGGATTGGTGGGAAGAAAAAGTTGGTAGGGTTCACTTCCTGACGCACCGGCTAATATTCAAAACATAACCTTTAGGCCGCTGACCCGTTTTCAAATCCTACAGAGAGGCAAATTATAGCAAGGATTTTTGTAAGGCCTCCCACGGAACAGGGATGATTTACTGATTCGATTCAAAAAGCGTTCGCTCTGTCTCTCTATTTTTCACTCTGCCAATCATTTATACAAATTATGATCCTTTGTGGTGGGTCACCGATAGCGATTCCAGGGGTCACGAAAATGACATAGTTAAAATCAGCCTTGTCTGTGTTTCCCTTTGTTAGACATTTTTAATCAGTCATGTAGCATGACTAATAGAGCGAATTTTCAAAGAAAGGTTTTGGATTAACATTAAATTAGGCACTTAAATTCTGATCATTGAGGCCAACCATGCCTTGAATAAAACTTAGGGGACACCCGTTTTTGACAAGATCGCAAAGAAAATTTTAGGATGCAGCCGGACTAAAAAATTGGGTCAATTAAGTGCATTTTCCACCTAAAATTCGATTTTTCTCACCTAATATGAATCTTAGAGACCTGGGAATGGTTGCAATCGACTCAGCGCTGATAAATATTTCCGACTGTAACGACAGCTCACATGCCCTTTTGCTCAAAAACGGATTTTTTGTATAATTTTTTGGGCCTTTAAATTGTAAATTTGAGCCTGACATTCTAAGGCGAACGAGCTGGCCAACGAAATTGACCTGTCTTTTGCCAAGACAAATTTTTCTGCGTTGGAACGATTTTTTACGTCGTTTTTTACGGAAGTTATCGTCTGAAAATGCTAAAATTTCAAAAATGTACTAAAAAAAATTGTCGAAAATAGTTTATAACGGTTTAAAATGGTTAAAAATTGCTAACAACGGTTTAAAATTTATATTTTTTAGCAAAACATTACACACAAATGGTTGATCATCAATAAACTAGAACATTAAAATATTTGCGCACAAAATTATGCTGAAGAAAGTTCATGAATTTCATCAATATTTGCTATCTTTTTTGAACCGCAGAATATTATTTAGAAGGAGTTTTGTTATAATATTGGTAGGTAGTTAACAATTTATTTGTAATCAAAGTGCTCAAATTTCAAAACAATGTAACATAATGTAATACGACAATTCACGAAATTTCGCTCATACGATCTTGCTCCATGTCTGGAACTTTTTTCTTCTTTTTTCTCACTATCAATTTGTACTTTTTAAATAAATACTTAGGATAAGCTGTAATTAACATTAGTGATGATATAACAATCTACTACATAAAGTATAGCATAACATTAATATTAAATCAATAAATACGTCAATTAAATCATATTGTATAGGTATATGTTACCGGCGAAGTTTAAAATCAGGCATTGTGTACAATGCCTAGTGGTTGTATATAATACCTGTATTGAGCAGGCAATGTGTAAAATGAATCTCATTTTATACTTTACCTAGGCATTGTATAGAATGCCTGATCGTGCACTCGGCAAAGTGTCCTTCTGATCAATTCGTACCTAGTCTGGGCAGCTTTGTTGGAGATATAGGTCAGAATGATGTGTATAGTTTGGTGGAATGGATTCTCGCAAGCTCGCATCTCAAAAATACATAACATCAAGTAGTCAATCCCTTAGTAAAAATTCAGATCTGTTGGACATATAGGTCAGAATGATGAGATTTATACTTTGCCTAAATCAATGGTAGCCATTAGACTGCCTAGGCATTGTGTACATTGCCTAGCCATTTTGTCTAAAGAGAGTTAAAAATGGAGGAATTTCATACTTTGCCTAAAAATTGCAGGCATTGTATAGAACGACTAGTCATTGTATACAATGCCTGGATTTCATACTTTGCCGGTAACATATAAAAGCATACGCATGCTCAGCCGACTCATTCCCTTACCGCTGGCAAATTGATCTTATTGGGAATAATATTTACGAACTCTTGTTAAAAATAAGTTACTGGATATGTTCTTAGTTATTTATTTTTCTTTTATGGAAAATCTATTTTATTTCATATAATGAAAATTTAAAACTTGAATAGGTATACAGTTATTGGTCTGACTTTTAAAGTTTATAATGTTGGATCTCTTGAGGGCAATGACTTCACCTTTTCTTAACGATTGACAGCAGCAGCCCGTCATTTACCTGCGTCCCGAGATCATCAAAGATGTCCACAGCGAGCGAAGGTGAAGATTCAGCGATAAAAAGGTCCGCCGGGTCTTATCGAGACAATAAAAAGACCCAACCCATCATTCGTGGGTGACGCCACGCCTTAGATGGTGCCTTATGTTAATCTCTGCTGACGATCTTCACGTGAGGAGAGCTTCGCACCTCCACAGACGGAATAATAAAGTCATTGGCCTCCTTGGTTTGCTCAAGTACTTAAGAAAAGCCGCTAAGGAGGTATTACACGTAGATTTTTACATTCCCGAAGGCTATAAGGAAATAAATTGATGTTAAGGTATTCACCAATACACCCTCTAACGATATCTCATAGTTGAAAATATTCAATACTCATAAGCAATGCTAAGCAGTACTACCAAATCGACCCATAAATAATTTCGATGTTAATTACCCAAGATCCTTATACGTTTTTGGTTTATTATTTTCAATAATAAAACTTTGTAATCGACCAAGAAGAACGCTGTACCCTCCTCATGGTGCCGCGGTGTATTATATGGGTATAACACGTAAAATTAATAAATATCCATTCTCCTACACCTCTCTGCTACGCCCCTGGTCACTCCAGCCACCACAAGGTGCCGCGGCGCCTCCTCTCACTCCACCCCCCGCTCACCCACCTCACCATCCACCGTGAACCCCTGCCAGGCGTGCGTCTAACACGTCTAACACTCAAACTCTCGAAAAAGACACTTTTTCGCCCGTTTTTGGCCCATAACTACTATGCGAGTAACGCGATCGGGATGGTTAAACGTTAGGACTAACTAGACCCCAAATGGAGTCTATGTGCGAAAGAACGGGTTTTTTAAGTAAATTCTTAGGCCTTTTATGGCCCGGACGGC
Source organism: Adelphocoris suturalis (assembly GCA_030762985.1). Classification (NCBI taxonomy): domain Eukaryota; kingdom Metazoa; phylum Arthropoda; class Insecta; order Hemiptera; family Miridae; genus Adelphocoris; species Adelphocoris suturalis. The sequence continues at coordinate 35,900,927 of CM061043.1, read as the reverse complement.
GAACGGCGGACGGACATTTCAAATTTGGATTCTACGCACCTTGAAACGTAAAGTGACAAAGTTTGAGGGGGGGGTTATAAAAAATTTTTGCTACACGATCACATAGGCTTGCTTATTATTGGAAATAATAAACCAAAATGGTACGTAATCTATATAATATCGAAGGGATCTTAGTACCTACTTGATGATCCAAGAATAACTGATAGAGTCACAAAATGACAGGAACTGTAAGGATAACTTCACTGTTTCAAAAACCGGGGAGTTATGGTACAAAATTTCTTTGCCGTACTTAACACAAAGAGACCCCAAACTTTGCGTTAAAACTATTCACTCTGTTCTTTACTACCAATCTATGCTAGCAACGATTTTCAACTGTTCTCGCGCACGGAGCTCGTAAACCTACGAATGACAGTTGCAACAAATGTTACCTCCATAACGATCAATTAGTCAAAAACATGCAAGCGTAATCATCACATTAAAAAGTTGTCGTAGAAAATTTCAAATATACTCTCCACAAGTAACAAATAACTCCCTACCTAACCTACAATATGAATAATTACGTTTATTCAAATCAAGTAGTAGGCGAAAACGTTAGGTCCTTATTAGAGGTCCGCCAATTCAAAAAGGTTAAGAAACCCTGCTTTACAGAATTTATTTTAGCAATTAGGTATCCATGACAATTGATTTTTACGCAATGAATAGAGGCTCTAATTTGTTGACGATTTTCATCAACAACTGTTAGGATTATCTTCCTAATGTGTACTCTATGCATCAGTCATTCTCAGTAACTCACGCGTTGGCCAGTTAGTCATAACATTAAACAATTGCTTCATTAATCAAAGATCGGTACATATATTTTTTTTTGTTATCGATCATGATACATGTGATTCATTCTACGACAATGTCCTACTAATGCTTAACTTTCTTGGGGTCCTCGTTTCTCATCTTTCGGTTGGTAGAGTGTACCTAGCCTGAACTAGCGAATTTGAAATTACTGTGTGATTCATTCATGGTATTGTGGTGCACTAAATCATTCAATATTTTGAATTTAGAAATGTAGGTCTGGAGAAGGCTTGAAGGCGTCTTGAAGTTGTTTGATAGGTCGGGCGTACTCGCCGAATTTTTCCTGTTTCGGCGGAGTTTGAGAAAACAAGGGAGGTTTTTTAATGCCTTCCAACTCGACGATTTCGTCCGGCGAATCCTGTCAAATTCAATAGGTTATTGATGGTTCACTAAATAAATAACACTTACAATTATTCACGATTAGTAGGTAATTTATGAATCAAAGGGGTTGGAAAAGCAACTGCCGAGATCTGGAAGATATCGAATGCAAAGCATTTTACACTACCTGCGTGATCTGATTTGAGGAGAAACACTGCGTAAGAATAAAGTCTACCTTTTATTCTACCCTTCTAGTCCATTCTACCATTATAGTCTACCCTTAGGATATTTACTGAAAAACAAAAGACTGCATTTTTTGTTGAAATCCGCAAAAAACAAAAAAAATCGGAGTAATTAATGAGTGTGACATAACTTGTTACGACAGAAAAATAATACCTAGTTAAGAATAAGATTCTTTTCTATTCTGAGTAAAAAGTAACTCATAGCTACGAGAAAAAAATAAACATATTTACATGAATATGGGTGCTAAACTTAAACGCTTGCATGTAAGCTACAGTTGGCACTTTTCTTTCACGATTCATTATGAACAGGAAAGAGTTTAAAGAAACTTCATGTTAGACACCTACACAATATTTAACTTCAAAGTGAATAGTTACTCTAAATTTTTTGATAAATTACGATGAACCTAATTTTAATCTAATAACATCTATTGTTGTTGGAGGATGTGGAGTATGGAGGTAGCCAACCAACAGTTTATTAAATTTTGGCGGAAAAAAATTGTTAACTAATCTCAGCTACTCCAGTGAGAGGCGCCTCTGTCAAATTTTTGCAAATCTATATTTCTGGATTTGAGAAAAGTGAAATGTTCAAATGAAGTGTGAAATTGTTTATTGAATGGATGAGCGATTTTCGATTCCTGAACATACGTCCAAAATATTCCCAGATCCGGTATCTATATCTATTGAATCACTTTTTCATTGAGAGTTCAGGAAGAAAGGATTCAGTTTGAATACTATAGGTTATGGAGTGTTGCTTTGTTCTTAGTAGGTTGGGTTGGTTGAGGGTAGAGAATTTACAGGCATCTCTGATAATGTGGTTCAATGAGGTTTGCTGAGCGCTTTCGCCAAATAGACCTCTTCAGATTGTATTATTTGATTGATGAGCTGTATAATGTTAAAGTAAAAGTTAGGAGGCCTCCTTGAACATCTTGGTCATGACCAGTTGTGGTTGGTGATGTTACTAGGGTCAATTTAAGCACAAAATTGACCCTAGTAACATCACCAACCACAACTGGTCATGACCAAGATGTTCAAGGAGGCCTCCCAACTTTTACTTAAACATCATACAGCTCATCAATCAAATAATACGTTCTGAAGAGGCCCTATATTTGGCGAAAGCGCTCAAAAAACCTCATTAAACCACATTATCAGAGAAGCCTGTAAATTCTCTACCTTCAACCAGTTTGAATACTATGTTCATGAAAAATATTATAGATTTAGATTTGATGGGCTTGTTCAAGAGTGACACTGTTGAGTATAAAAACGTTAAGAGTGTCATATACCACATAGTTTACTCACAAGTAGGTGTACATGGAAACCATCTGAGCATAAATGCATAGATACCTTCTTAAAGTACAACGGATCAAAAATAAAATGCTTGAGATACTTGAATAGTTAATATTTTGAACTGGGAGTTTTTCCATTATTATGGTGCAAGGAGTAATGTAATCTGATTCGCGTGTTTTTGATATATGCTTTAATTACGTGTTTACAAGGTGACAAATTAATGTGTGTTTAGCCTCTAGGCACCTATATTATTTCCATTTAAGAATGGTCACAGTTTTCAATTATTAAACGTTGATATCGCGATTGTCACGTAACTTACCTCTGCCTCTTCAGCCTCTCGTTTTCCTTTGAGTAAGGATTTCATGTACTGTTTCATGTCTTCCTTCAACGTGAGCTTCTGCTGTTTTTCTACCGGAGTTGTGTCTTCAGCCATCTGCACGAAACAAGAAGATGAAGACTTCCGAAATAACATTTATAATTTTTCATACATGTTGTTATTGTCAGTTTCTGAACGTCTACGATGAAGAGCTCTATCCACTTTTCTAATCAATATGAAACAGTCTAAAAGTGTCTTAATTGTTTCAGGAAAATTAATAAGAACAGTAAAATTAATAGTTTCTAGTCCTATATCCTCCTACCCTCCTAGTTTTGGAACGCTACGTATTATACGGATGTCCTACGTTAGCGATGATGAATTTAAACAGGCTCCAACAACATTGAGTGGGTACTTGATTTGAAGATTACATGAAATAATTAGGCCGTTTGACCTAATAATAATTATAAATAAAATACAAAGTAGTAATATAAGTACACAGTAACTAATAAAAAATACACTGCCAAGGAAATGGCACATGAGGCTTCCGCGTGTCCTTCACAGTACGTCACCATTAAATTCCAGAAAACTAGAACGCACGATCCCTAAAAATTTGAAGAAAATCGCATCAAAATTGTGGAAATTACGGCTGTTGCAAGGACCGTAACAAGAATATTTCGTTCACGCATGCGCAGAGCGTACCGCTAATGCAATTATGATGATTGTCTTATGGGACCTCAAGGGACCTTACCCACATAATCCCTGAAAATCTGACCGAAATCCGTTCAACATTGACCGAGTTATGACCGTCACAAGGAATTCACGTTAGCGCCTGCGCAGAAGCTACCGTTGATTCGATCATGATGAAGTTGATAGAGGACCATCTAAAGCTTAACCCGCACGATCCCTGAAAATTTGATTAAAATCGGATCAAAATTGTGGAAGTTATGGCTGTTACAAGGAAATGTGGACGGACAGACAGACAGACAGACAGACACGGAACCAAATTTGTTCAGGAGGCTCTGAAACGCAAAATGCGAGTGGAAATTTTGATTTTGGAGCAACAATTTTTTTTTCATTTCGAAAGTGAAAACAAAGCTTCCGCTGCCTTGCAGTCTCGGAAGCAAAATAAAATAACAATCTGCCAAATCCAGTAGCTGCTAGATCCAGTAGCTCGTGATGTTGTGTGTAGGAGATATGGAGGTGATTTGTCTTTACGCCACTTTTTGGAGGATTGCCCAGCCCTCATGGACCTCAGAGTCCAGCATTCACCCTCTCAGTGGGTGGATGTTATGTCAGGACCAGACAAGGTCCAGTCCCTGATGGTGTACCTGAAAGCCATTGAGCTTTCAGCTTCCTGATGCCAACGAACTGTGATATATTTATATATTTATGTACATCTAGTCATACCTTTATTTAACTACGATGTATAGTATTTATCATTATACAGGGTGTCCCATCTAAACGGGCCCATCGGGAAATTACAGCCTTACGGTGCGAGCTATCGAACCTTCGTAATTGAACTGGACATTTTTTATAGTATTTCAACTCAGCTTCAAGATGCGGAAGTCCGATTTTTATTTTTCCATGTTTTAGGGTCTCAAATCATTGATTGAAACTTACGGTTTCCTCTTGACCCCCCTTTTTTATTGCTTTTCCCGATTCTAGGTTGAATTTGGAACAGAAAAGGCCTCCTTGAAATTTTCTTTTAGGGGCTTCGTTTCTGAGTTATTCCACTTTTTGCGAAATACAGAAAATCGCCGATTTCTTTTAGACATTACCAACACTTTCTTACTATTTTTATCTTCAATTTTTGACATGTTCACCACACTTTTAAAATCAGCATTAAACTATCTATCATCAGACACCAGCGTCCATGATCAACAATCACCATCAGGGGGATGACATCACACTTGAACCGCTTACGATTTAAAAAAAGTTTTCCAAATCGTCTTAAAAAAAAAAAAAAAAAAAAAAAAAAACCCCTCAAACCGTTCAGTACACACAGAATCACTGTTCAGAATACAGTTTAAAAAATGTACCACAAGGAGACTTCCAGTAGTTGTGTTGTGATAAATCGAAAATGCCACCTGCTCCTTCTGCAGCCTCTGCTCCTTCTCCTGCAAACTGTATTCAAGGGTCAAGAAAACAACAGCTTCTTGATACTTGATGTTCAGTCTACACTATGATGTTTATTATTTAAAGAACCTTACATTAGTCCAGAATAAGGCGTCTCATACGTTCTTCTAATAAATGAGTAATAGTACTGAACAGTTTAAGGGGTTTTTTTGGAAAACGATTTGGAAAACTTTTTTTAAATCCTAAGCGGTCCAAGTGTAATGTCATCCCCCTGATGGTGATTGGTGATTATGGACGCTGTGGTCTGATGATAGATAGTTTAATGCTGATTTTAAAAGTGTGGTGAACATCTCAAAAATTGAAGATAAAAATAGTAAGAAAGTGTTGGTAATGTCTAAAAAAAATCGGCGATTTTCTGTATTTCGCAAAAAGTGGAATAAATCAGAAACGAAGCCCCAAAAAGAAAATTTCAAGGAGGCCTTTTCTGTTCCAAATTCAACCTAGAATCGGAAAGAGCAATAAAAAATGGGGGGTCAAGAGGAAACCGTAAGTTTCAATCAATGATTTGAGACATGGAACAATAAAAATCGGACTTCCGTAAAACGTGGAATAACTCAGAAACGAAGCCCCAAAAAGAAAATTTCAAGGAGGCATTTTCTGTTCCAAATTCAACCTAAAATCGAAAAAAGCAATAAAAAAGGGGGGTAAAGAGGAAACCGTCAGTTTCAATCAATGATTTGAGACCCTAAAACATGGAAAAATAAAAATCGGACTTCCGTATCGTGAAATTGAGTTGAAATAGGTCCAATTCAATTTTTCGATAGCTCGCACCGTAAGGCTGTAATTTCCCGATGGGCCCGTTTAGATGGGACACCCTGTATATATTTATCGATAATATTTATGTATTTGTAAGGATCATCTAGCCGTAGTTCAGTTTTTATTAAGGGGTATTTTTATCTGCTGTAGGGGTTACAAAGCTGTCATCGCTGTATCTCTTGAGACAGAGCGGCGATGCCTCGTTTTGCGGGTTATTATTATTATTTCTCCCCCTCCGATCAGCCAGTGGAGTCCGTGATGGCAATCCGTTTAGTGGCGGACCGTCAGCATGGCTCCCCTTAGAATCATGCCCGTTGCAGTGTCCTTTTGACACCTCTTTTTGATTGCCGCTAATGACCCTTCCGGTTGAGACGCGGCTTAAATTCTAAAAACAATCTGCCAAATTGGATAGGCAGTATCTTCATTTATTGTAACATGGATAAAATGCGACGAAATAATTAAAAGTAATGTAGCTACTAGTATCTTATGATAATGACATTTATAATGGACTTTATAGGGGCCAATCCTCTCAGTTCCTGATGCCAACGAAATTGGCAAACGATTTGGCGCTTCATCTAATTTTATACAGTCTTCATTTTATGTAGGTTGTATGAACATAGGTTGCCTTGTATTGCAGTCTTACTTAGGACTATCTGCTATTGATAAATAATTGGTGTAGGGCCCCTGGTGCCTTTTCGATACATTTTGTTCGAAAATTTTACTTTGATCAAAGTACTTTTATGAGTAATAGATGGTTAACTAATCATAATAATCATCTTTGTTTTTGATTGAGTTTCGCTCAAGGTGTAAAAACAGTATCGGAATGTGAGTGTGTAGTAGTTATAAGTCTAACGCGCGTTGTCCCTTGTTACCTATTAGTTTAGGCCTCGAGGGCACTCCGCATTACCTACCACCAGAAGGAATGTTGACTTCCCATTTCCAAAACCTTCAGCCACCCATCCACCCTCATAGTAATGGTCAAACCGAAACCCTATGCCTTCTAAATGAGGTTCTCACAATATTTTCTTACCTGAGCAGGTCAGAAACATATAGGCCTACCACTGTGCTTGCCTATAAGGATGATTATCTTGTCGTTTTCTTAATTAGCAATTTGGAGTTAGTTCACGTAAGCACACTCAGTTATAACAAGGTTGACTCAGTCAGAGGGTAAATCTTTTTGAGGTGTTACTAATGGGAGGGTTGGAAAAAAAGTTTGTTTAAATTTCTAACACTATCACGAATTAGGTAGGTGGGTATACCTATACTCTGAACCATTAGTTGAGTGTATGCATGTTTTACGAATTCGCAAGTCTTAGTGTGATTGCGTTATGCCCCTAGTCTCATTCAGCGATTACTTATAGATTATTAAGCTTTTATTTAATGAAAAAAGTCTATGGATAAAATAGAGATATGAAAACAGAGATGCGCTTTGTAATCGGGATTCCACCTTTATAGATTGCCGTTATTTCGCCCTTTTGGCTAAAATGATAAAACATGCGCTTCTCTGCCTGATCTCTATGTATTAGTTTATGGATTTTTAATGTATCCTCTCGGTTATTCAATTTGTGCGTTTCCCTCAAAAGAGCTGGCCTAGGTGTATAGGGTTTGGCGGCCCTGCCCTAGAAGCCACTTGCAATCCACTTGCACGACACTTGGCTGTTCCCAGTAATCATTTGGGTCCTTCCAACCAATTTCAGATTACTAACAAGTCTCCAGAAACCTCTGGAGGATTTTTCGGCTGGCTTCAAGTAAATTTCTAGTATTTTTACGTCATACATATTCACTTGGTGAATGATAAATTAGGTACCAGTAAGTAAATTTAAAAAGACTTGCAGACCGACTAAAAAAAAAAAAAAAACCAAAACAAAAAACAAATACAAATAAATAAATAAAAATAAAAAACGGAGAGAGAGAGAGAGAGAGAGAAAGGACTGAGCGATCGAACCTATTGAGACGCGATTATACAGCATGAAGTTGATTCTTTGTAGTTATTGATAATGGTATGTTGAAACCCTGTACAAAAGCTTTTTTAACATGGAACATGTTTTCGATCTCACAACCCAGCCAAAAATGAGATAAAATTTCCGTTACGAGTCGAAATTATAGTTACAAAACGAAATTAAAGTTACGAGATTGTATTAACATGGAACATGTTTTTGCCATCATATCCCGGCCAAAGATGAGACAAAATTACCTTTACGAGACAAAATTATAGTTACAAGACGATATTATCGTTACGAAGTTACAGCCGCTACTTATCACATATATGGTTCAACGCAGGAAGCTGAAATTTGAGAGGGAGGGTCAAGGGAGAATGCTGAAGGCACCTGAGTGATCACTGATGAGCTGAGTGAGCTACAGCGCCATTTTCTCTTCTATTCAACGCAGGAAGCTGAAATTTGAGAGAATGCTGACAATGGAGAATGCTGACGGCACCTGTTTATCTAGCGGAGTGAACTCATTTTATTTGTCCAGCGTAAGTAATAATTATGTTGGTATTCATTGCCCCAATAATCATGGACTTGCTGTCTTCTATGGGAGTATGATAAATAAGGATCTTATCTGTACCGGCAGTGACGGAAGTTATCAGGCGAAACATAAGAAAATAACTCACGTATTGTGGTAACTTTAGTTCAATGTGGCAACTTCACTGTTGTTTATCGAGTATCCAGGCAACGAGATGGAAAATGGTTTATTCTCAATTATGACGTGTATTACCGTATTGGACTTTCTAATGAAATAGAAATGTATTTGTGAATTGTGAATATTCAGTGATTATAAGTTGTTATACGTATCTGTAGAGCCGCGTATTAGTAACGCTCTTGCTATTGGAGAAAGAAAAGAAAGAAAAAAATTGAAGCTTTCTAGCTGATCAGTGATCACTCGGGTGCCTTCAGCATTCACCATTGACCCTCCCTCTCAAATTTCAGCTTCCTGCTAGCGGCTGTAATTTTGTTGTGATAATACTGTCTCGTGACGGTAATTTTGTCACATTTTTGGCCGAGTTATGGTGGAAAAAACATGTTCCATGCTAGAACAAATTTAGTCCTAAGCACTAAATCTTGACAGAATATGTAACATGTTTAGCGTCCATTAAAACTGTTAACTGCAAAGATTTAATTGGTTTTTATTTTATTCCACAGAATTAATTGACAATAATGGTTTATATTAACTAAAGTAATTTATATTATCACTCTGGTGCCTTCAGCATTTTCCCTCAACTCTCCCTCTCAAATGTCAGCTTCCTGCGTTGAATAGGAGAGAAAATGACGTTGGAGCTCACTCAGCTGATTAGTGATCACTCAGGCGCCTTCAGCATTCTCCATTGACCCTCCCTCTCAAATTTCAGCCTCCTGCGTTGAACCATAAGTGATAGCGGCTGTAATTTCGTTACAAGAATATCGCCTCGCAACGGTAATTTTGTCTCATTTTTGGCCGGGTTATGATGAAAAAAAAAACAAAAAAAAAAAAACATGTTCCATGTTAATAAAAGATCCGCCTACTTTAATGGATTTTACCTACCACGTAATTTACCTACTTGATGGATTTTAGCGGTATATCCAGAAACATATGATTTTAAAGTACCTACAGAAAGTAAATCAAGACGTAGGTAATGGAAACTTTGGAGATTGGCTTCTTGTTATTGTTGATACCTATTTATACTTAAGCAAGCCGTGTAGGACAGGAGCGGACATTTCCAATTCACCAAGCGCCTTTAAATCCGTTGAAGTTACAGTAAATGACCGCGGCTTTCAACACTCACGACGCCGAAGGAACAAATTGAAAACTCCACACGACAAACTTAAAACAAGTGGGTATAAGTTCGGGAAAAATCTCTTAATGGTAGTAAGCGAATGTGTTGAGGATTGGTCATATCAGGAAGAAAAGTGAAATTGATTTGAGAGATGAAACGACCAAAAGCAGGTGTTTCTGGGGAGGCGAATGTATCCACGTCGCCACCGTCCAAAAGGGTCAGGATGTCTCAACAGTTGATGGAAGTCCATAATAGCCGTGCAGCAGAACCTGAGGTAATTATGCAGAATTTTCAAGGCACTCGAACTCCTAACTCGAAAGTTTCACCTAAATTACACTTGCTGGTGACCGGGAAAAACTTCCTCAGAACCTCAACTTTCCAACGGCACAGACAATTTTACTTTTATTTTGCCAATTAGGGGAGCAAATAATGATTTAATGTTAACAAACGGGGGTTTTTTCAAAGAAGTGTAGGATTTCTTGAATAGAAATTGCGTATTTTCTTGAAAATGTCCCTCTATGAGTTTGAAGTCAGTTTCTACGTAATTATAAATCTAAATCAAATGTTAACACTTTTGACATTCTCTCCAACAGCGTTAGAACAATTTTACCATTGTTTAACAGTTTATAGCGAATTTTCGTAGAAAATGAAGCTGTTGCAATGGCTCCAAAATTTGTGCTATACAAATTTCCCTAAATTTTCTCCATGGAAATCCGTTTTGAGGCATTTTGAAACGATTCCTGTATACTATTACCATTTTAAACACATTGGTTCATAGCGTTCTTTTTAGGACGTCCCTATGAAGCTATATCGTATAGGCAAGGCTTCTTAAATGGGAGGGACGCCTATTAGAATTGATCCTGGGGTTTGGGACAACCCAAGCATGGGAAAAAGAAGTAGGTATACCACCCACTTTTTGGTGGGTGCATTCCAGAGATTTCATGAAAAATTAACCTTCAGAACTAATGAGTTTGGGGTCAATTTCCTGACGTATACCAAAAAAAGTCTACAACGTGAAAATACTCCAAAACAGCGTTGAAAAAATCTCCAAGAGCCCCGAAAAGGTTATGTAATGGTTCTTAGGCGTTAGGCAATGTCCGCGAATTAACTGATTCATTTTGTCATTTAACACAAAGTTTTTGATCTTGAAGCGCTTAAATGATATCCATTTTATTCGGAACAATACGAAACGAGAGCTAGAACTGTTCGAAGCGGCTATCAAGGAAACTTTTGAGTGAAGAGCGGGAGGTCTGAGGAGGCGCCGCAGGGGTACCACTACAACCTCACTGAAATCCCTGCATCGCAGCAATCCTGCGTTCAATCTCTTATCATCTTACGTACGATAACAGAACTGAGTTTTGTTGCCTGTAACCTCGCGTTACCGTTACATTCCAGCTGTTTTACACATTTTATTCTTTCATTCCTCTCAATTTTCAAACAGTTAAATAACGAATTCGTCAGTGTTTTAAAGAATTGTGACATGGATAACGTTTCACGGGGGTCAGAGCTGTTCTGGTAAGTGACCTACACACGCCCTCGTCTTTGATTCACTCTAATTGTTCATCTTCGAACAGGTGGTTGTTTATATTCTAAAATGCCTTGTCCTACTAACTGGAGAAGTTACTCACGAGAAATGAGGCTAATATTGCTGATTTATTCTGGGATGTTATATTGTTCATTGGAAATCGTTTAGTTAGATGTTTTTGTCTTGAGTGAGTACCAGAGTTCTCTAGGCTGTACTTACTTACACATCGCAATGTTTTGTTCAAACAGAACATGAGTTTTATGTTAACCTAAACGATCTCATAAAAAAATCTGCAAACACTACATTACGATGTAAGGAAGTTGGAATAAGGTAATCTCCAAACGTTCGCATTCATGGAATTATTTTTGTTCTCTAGTCTTTTTACCTTTCTCCATCCTCTGATACGAGTATTTATTTCCCTACGTACTAAATTGTTTTATAATTATAATTCCTGTTTAATCACAACTGTATATTCAATATTGATTGCTTTAAATATGGACAATCACTACATTAATTTTCTATCCCCCCCCCCCTCTCATCACTGTTTTCTGCAGTATATAATCGGGTTGACTACCTAGACAGCAATTTTAATTCCTAATAATCAAATTTTTTTGAACATATCAAGGGTATTTTTTCTCGGCTTAACTATAGTGAGCTGCTGAAAACGCGATAGCCACGATTGCGCATGTGCAGTGGCCATTACTGATCAAATTCATGTGAAAACATTTTGAGACCGTCCTTCAACTGTTACTCAATTTTGAGCGAATCCGTGGCAACAGGTCGTGAGAAATGTTGCGTTTCAGGAACTTGGCGCATGCCAACATGCTGACACGTAGGCTGTTCGGCAGATTGTTTAGGCCAGTTCAGGCACAGGTGCCAGTACATTTTGCTGAATACTGAGAAAAATATTGTTTCCATGAAAAATATTACACGTTTAGTATTTCATATGAATACAGTTTTTACCTATATATGCCGCATTCTATTAACAATGGAGGGAATCCAATTTTCAAGATGGCACGAAATTTTTACCTTATTTCAGGTAGACATAGGGATTTATTTAGCACGTAACATAGGTAGTATGTACCTGCCGACCAAGTTTACTTCAACATTTTACTAATGGTCACATTTCGAGCACCTTCCTGTGAATCTACTAGATATGTAGGTATATTAGACATTGCCGAAAATAAATAAATAATAATATTCCTGGTGTAAAAATTATTTAAATCACAAATGAATATTTGATTAAAAAAATGTGTCTATTTTTAGTCATTCCTCTTTTTGATATAAACAGTAGGGTGCCCGCTATTTTGAGAAAGGTGGAATTTTGATGACCTCCACCCAAAATTTGGTTTAAAATGTCAAAAAAATGACCCCAGAATTTTTTCAGATTTCTTGCATAACAAAAACCTACGCCGGTAGCTCGATTTTGGTTTTTGAAATACTTTTTTTTTGTTGCCAATATCAGACTTTTGAATATAACTTTTACTAACTTCTTTGTAAAATTGTGAAACTTCGTATACTTACGTTTTTGTGGTCGCTGAACTCGAATATGCAGTCAAAACAAGTCGACAGCAACAACTTTTGACATTCTGGAATCTCAAAATCGTCAAAATCATGTCAAAAAATGACAATTTTTCAAAATTCATTGTAAAATTATGAAAATTCGTATTCTTATGTTTTTGTTGAATTTAATGATTATTCTAACAGAAATACGTAAAAATACGAATTTTCATAAGTTTACAATGAAATTGGGAAAAATGTCATTTTTTGACACGATTTTGAGATTCCAAACTGTCAAAAGTTGTTGCTGTCGACTTGTTTTGACTGTATATTCGAGTTCAGCGACCCCAAAAACGTAGGTATACGAAGTTTCACAATTTTACAAAGAAGTTTGTAAAAGTTATACCTATTTAAAAATCTGATATTGGCAAAACAAGCGTATTTGACATACCAAAATCTAGCTACCGCTGTAGGTATTTGTTATGCAAAAAATGTTAAAAAACCCTGCAAATTATTTCACAAAGGTTTATTATTTTTTCAATTGAGTTCGATCGTTGTTTTAGTTGGCTTGCGTACGTCATAAGGCCCGTCCAGACCCCTTGGCGTGTCCTATTTTGAGTTGCCACAACCTATACTTCTATAATTATATAAGCATGTTTATATTTCTCGATTTGAGCTCCTATCTATTCAAATAGTTATTGCCTTAATAATATCATTATCTAAGTACGTACGAAAAGTCGAGAGGATATGTTATTAAATATGCGTAGGAAAAGCATTGGTATTAACACACAAATATGACATAGAAAAAAAACATATATTCATGCCTCGAAGGAACGCTGTACCCACCTCATGGTGCCGCGGTGTATTATATGGGTATAACACGTAAAAGTAATTAATATCCACTCTCCTACACCCCTCTGCTACGCCCCTGGTCACTCCAGCCACCACAAGGGGCCGTGGCGCCTCCTCTCACTCCACCCCCCGCTCACCCCCCTCACCACCCACCGTAACCCCGTGCCAGGCGTGCGTCTAACACGTCTAACACTCAAACCTCGAAAAAGACACTTTTTCGCCCGTTTTTGGCCCATAGCATCTATGCGAGTAAAGCGATCGGGATGGTTAAACGTTAGCACCAACTAGACCCGAAATGGAGTCTATGTGCAAAAGAACGGGTTTTTAAAGTAAATTCTTAGGCATTTTATGGCCCGGACGGCGAACGGAGAACGGCGGACGGACATTTCAAATTTGGTTTCTACGCACCTTGAAACGTAAAGTGACAAAGTTTGAGGGGGGGTTATAAAAATTTTTTGCTACACGATCACATAGGCTTATTATTGGAAATAATAAACCAAAATTCAGGGGTCTTTTTTGGACCTTTTAAACCAAATTTCGGGTGGAGGTAATCAAAATTCCACCTTTCTCAAAATGGAGGGCACCCTAATAAACAGCCTTTTTATTGTTTATTTTCTTCGCTAGGGACCGTATACTATACAAGTAGGTATGTTCATATTTATTTATAATAATTATTTAAACAAACTATAATAATTTGTTTACACAAGAGGGTAATCAAAATCGAATTGAAACTAAGGTTTAATTAAACGTGTTGCAACGATTTTACATTCGCGCATGTGCATCAGCTACTAAAGGTACGATTTTGATAAAGAGATGATAAATTTAATGTTTTTCTATCTACCCTCCGAATCGGGTCAGATAGAACGACCATAACGTGAGAAAATTATGCTTGATGCAATTTACGTTTGCTCATACGCAGAGTGATGTATTGATTTGAGCGTGATGAAGCTGATATGGTTCCCTGTCAGTATTCCCTAGCAGATTCCCTAAACATTTTATCGAAATCGGATGAAAATTGTGTAGATCTTATGCGCGCTGTAAGGATTTTACAATCTCGCGCATGCGCATCAGCTAATAATACGACCGTGATGATAATGATATGATACGATTACGTCGCAAAGAGCTTATAATAGGATAGAGAGGGCATGTGTCTGTTAAACTGTGGGAGCTCATGAAGCCAGTTTTCTCCAAGGGGCGGGACCTACAATCATATACAATCGTATGGTCGGGAATAACCTCCAACGCTGTTATAAAACCTCATTTCATCGTTATAGTATTTCATTTGCTACCTGGTTACTGCCCCTAACATGGCTGAGTCTCAAGTGGCTTCAAATACGTCACGACCTGTCCTCTCTATCCTATTATAAGCTCTTTGTTACGTCGGCTTTCCCTAACCACACTCCGAATTTGACGTGAGAAAACAATGCTTGATGGAATTCGCATTCGCACAAGTGAAGTATTGTTTTGTAAGTGATGAAACTAATTGGGGACCTCTACAGACTAACCCGCAGATTCCCTGAGAATTTCATCAGATTCGGATGAAAACTGTAGAATTATTATGGGGATTGCAAGGATTTGCGGACACACACACCGACCACATGCACGAATTTAATAATTTTTCGTAAAATATTTATCAATAACCATGGAAATTGTAGATTTGCCATCGAGGAGGGGGTAGAGACGGTTATAGCTGATCCTTTTAGGCGCTGCCCAACCGCTGATGATTATTATTTTTCTTCAATTAGGAATTCGGTTCAATCATACAACAACCTTGGGAGTATCAAATTTATTACTTTACAAAAAAGGCCTTTTTTTAAATTTGAACTGTCCAAATGAAGAAACATTTCAAATTTATTTATTATCGTTATTTTTCTATTCTACTTGAGGTATTTGGTCTCTCGCTGATTCCATTCTCAGTAAATTGAAATTTCATAATTATTTCAGTAGAGGGGGGGGGGGGGGTTGGTACCAATTTTTGTGACGTTTGAGGGGGTTAAAATTTGTTTTCTTCTTGGTTTCTTGGTTCTTACAATAGTTCATTATTGACAATAATTATCCAAAAGCTTTACAAACCAGGAATCGTTTTTGAATGCCACAAAATGGATTTAAATGAAGAATAAGTTGGACAATTTTTATTTGAAAATCTTTGGAGCCGTTGCTATAGTTTAATTTTCTACAAAAATCTGCGAAAAATATAAAATGAAGGAAAACCGTAGTTCTATTAAATTTTTTCTCAGACTGTGAAATGGGCCACTTATGTAAAAAGACACACCTAAGGAGATTTTCGAAAGAAACTTTATTCTTTAAATTCAAAACTCTGGTTTCAGGCTATTTCATAAATAATAAATTTTACATTATGTGGATTCAAAAATAGATTATTTGTCATACCGTATATTAATGTTTTGAAGGAATACACGGTAAAAATACTGTATTTATCGTAGGTACGCCTGGCAATAGTTCTATTATATAGTAGCACTTGCTATAATTTATGCAGTCCTCATTGCCTTCACATTGTTAACATTAGTGCCGGTGATAAGGCTACTCAAATCATCCAATGTTTGTTACACACAACACATGTTTACCGATCCCAGGGTTTAACTTCAACCGTTCAACTTCAAACGTTTTCGTTTTCGATTCCAAAGTTATTCCTGTTTGATGACTCAGGATACCGAGAGACTTCTGCACTTGAAAATCATCTGAAAGTCGACAAATATGTTCGGATCGATGACGAAGACTGTTAATCGACGATACGTCTCAAGACTGGTAAATATAACACAATCACTCTGTAGGCGAGAAAGGGTTACACCTTGCACGTTGATTTAAATGCAGGGCATCGTCTAAATTTCGTAGGTACACACGTGTGCACATTTTCTTCGTCTAAAACAGACTTCATCAAAACTACGTTTTGTCAAAACTGAAGTTTGTCCAACTGACTTGTCAAACAATCACGTTTACTCAACTTTGTCCTTGGCTGACGCTGGAGCGAAAGCTCAAGTTTACACACGCCTAGCTGAAGATATTCGAAAGATCGAAACGAAGTTTAAATTGGGTTCACAAACGTAACTTTGGTTATGCAAAACCTTGTGTTGTTTCCGTACGTTGGTGGGACTTTGGTGTAGATCGTTTTCGTCTTACGGTGACTCATCAGCAGTGCGAAATTTTCTTCAAGCTGGGGATCGGATCAAGTTTCGATTTTCACCGAGCGCATTTTGATTTCAATAACTAAAGAGATTACTATATCTAATGATAAGATTTTGGTTTAATCAATTTCTACAGGGTGTTAACCTTTGGTACCTGCCACAGGCCAGGGATCGATTGTACAACTAATTTGCAACAAAAAGTGCCTCCTAGACTTTTTGGTTTATTATTTCCAATAATAAGCCTATGTGATCGTGTTGCAAAACATTTTTATAACCCCCCCTCAAACTTTGTCACTTTACGTTTCAAGGTGCGTAGAATCCAAATTTGAAATGTCCGTCCGCCGTCCGGGCCATAAAAGGCCTAAGAATTTACTTTAAAAACCCGTTCTTTCGCACATAGACTCCATTTGGGGTCTAGTTGGTCTTAACGTTTAACCATCCTGATCGCTTTACTCGCATAGATGCTATGGGCCAAAAACGGGCGAGAAAGTGTCTTTTTCGATGGTTGAGTGTGTAACAGAGTTACCTCCTGAGAGGTCCATCAAGCTCCCGTCAGAGCCCCAGAGATAGCGTTGTCGGCATCCCGTTGAGGAATCAATGGGAAAGACGCGCTGTTCTCGCTCATTCTAGACAGCTGGTTTGGCGTCGGATGATTTTCTGGTGACAGGAATATCAACCTTCCCCGAACATGGCTTATTAAAAGCTCATTAGTAGGGGTGGTATCTCTCTGACGGGATGCCTCTGTTACCTCCTCTACCTTTTTATGAGGATTTAGGCCCCCATTGCACCTCTGGGGGGGGCACCTAAATTCCTTATATGGTAGCAGAGCGTGGTTTGGATTATGCACGGCTGACGCCTAGTAGTCCAATCCACTATTTTTGGGGCGTTAATGTTTCAGAAGAAACATGGCCCGGGGTTCCAGAAGGAATTCCCATTATCACCCTTTGGTATATAAATAATTTCATTGGTCTTTGAATTATAATTTCTCTCTTATTCCCTTTTTATATTTTATATACCATTTCATATTTTCTTTCTATGATATTTTCTTTCGATGATATTTTCTTTCAATGATATATTATTTCAATTTTATGCCACCTGAGTGCACAATTTAAGTCCCCTAAGTTGGGCAAATTCATTTTATACTATTTTCTTTCAATTATTTCGCCACCTGAGTATTGCTATATGTCAATTACCAGGTTAGTGCGCCATTTAAGTCCCCATAGTTGGGCAATTTAATTTCTAAGTCCCCAATGTTGGGCAAATTAATTTCTATATATATTTTGATTTCCTAAGGTATAAGTCTCCATAGTTGAGCATCCGTTTTGTCCCGATTGTTCAATGAAGATACTTCTTATGAAGCTTCATTGACAATCCAGTTTTAATTTCTATTCCCCCATCCAAAACGCCAATGCAGCTATTTATGATTGAATGAGCATTAGTTCTCAGCTATTCACTATTCCACCCAACTACCATACTTGATCTTCAATCAAGTATGTCTTTAAGGGGAGGAGTGTAACAGAGTTACCTCCTGAGAGGTCCATCAAGCTCCCGTCAGAGCCCCAGAGATAGCGTTGTCGGCATCCCGTTGAGGAATCAATGGGAAAGACGCGCTGTTCTCGCTCATTCTAGACAGCTGGTTTGGCGTCGGATGATTTTCTGGTGACAGGAATATCAACCTTCCCCGAACATGGCTTATTAAAAGCTCATTAGTAGGGGTGGTATCTCTCTGACGGGATGCCTCTGTTACCTCCTCTACCTTTTTATGAGGATTTAGGCCCCCATTGCACCTCTGGGGGGGGGGGGGCACCTAAATTCCTTATAAGTGTTAGACGTGTTAGAAGCACGCCTGGCACGCTCGGCAGGGGGTCACGGTGGGTGGTGAGAGGAGGCGCCGCGGCACCTTGTGGTGGCTGGAGTGACCAGGGGCGTAGCAGAGGGGTGTAGGAGAATGGATATTAATTACTTTTACGTGTTATACCCATATAATACACCGCGGCACCATGAGGTGGGTACAGCGTTCCTTCGAGGCATGAATATATGTTTTTTTCTAGGTCATATTTGTGTGTTAATACCAATGCTTTTCCTACGCATATTTAATAACATATCCTCTCGACTTTTCGTACGTACTTAGATAATGATATTATTAAGGCAATAACTATTTGAATAGATAGGAGCTCAAATCGAGAAATATAAACATGCGTTGTATAATTATAGAAGTATAGGTTGTGGCAACTCGAAATAGGACACGCCGAGGAGTCTGGACGGGCCTTATGACGTACGCAAGCCAACTAAAACTACGATCAAACTCAATTGAAAAAATAATAAACCTTTGTGAAACAATTTGCAGCGTTTTCTTTAGATGCTTCGTTTCCGAGTAATTTCACTTTTAAGATTTTTTCCGTGATTTCGACCTTAACCCACTAAAACAGCCATAACTCCCTTAATTGTCTGAGAAAAATCAAATTTGATTATACCGTTGGAAAAAATGTTAAATTTCCCATCTCCCTAACGTACAATAAAAGTTTTTCAAGATGGTTCTATTGTTAAAAAAACAATCTGAAAAGTGAATTTTGTCAAATCTTCAGAATGACGACTTTTATCAGACGCGTAGGTCTAATTACATTCTACATTTTAAATTTGACCTGTAGTCCTAAAATATGCGCCAAGATCTCACCTTTCCAACGGTGTAGTCAATTTTACTTTTTCTTTGCTAGTTAGAGGAGAAAACTATGATTTAATGTTGAAAAACATAGTTGACATGGATATGTCTTTTGGCTGGGGGTCAAGGAATTTTTCGCGACACTTTTTTTCCCGACCGACCATCATTCACACTTTTTTTCCCGACCGGCACATTTTCTATTGATTTTCACGTACAACCAAGGCGTTACTAGGGAAGAGTAACTCCCATAGTTTTCATAGTAGGAAAATCGTTCGCCACTTTTTGGAATGCTCTCAATTTACCATGACATTTCATGACCTCTAAGCCATTGTAGTGTCAAGGAATGCTGATTTATTACTCTAAGTTAAAAACTAATATTGTTTTGTAACCATAATGGAATAATCTTGTGAAATGAAGGCACTACATGGTTGATATACAATTGAGTAGTAGGTACCAACTGGTAAGCAGTAGGTACTAGACATATCCATGATCTTTTGTTTTTCCCATCAAGGGAGAAATTTGACATGGATATGTTTTCACTCGCGCGTTCCTAAACATATTTTCTACAGATGTATATGTAACGCTTTATTTTTCGTTTATTGAATGGTGTATGGATTTCTTTTACGAGTATTTTCTACAGATGTATATGTAACGCTTTATTTTTCATTTATTCAATGGTGTATGGATTTCTTTTACGAGTATTTTCTACAGATGTATATGTAACGCTTTATTTTTTTTTTAAAACGAAATCGAGCATTTTCTTGAAAAATTACCTTCTATGGGGGATTTTTGTCAAATTTATAATTTGGGCACAATTCTAAACAGATTACATATTGTCGTTTTTAACGGTTCTTCATCACATTTTAATGGCATTTAAGTTATTTTTTTCCGCACGATTTTGAGCAAAAGTTTCTCTACCGAAGTACAACTGAGTATCTGTTAAAGAAACTTTGTGCATCGCAGTGCCTACCACTGGTTTAATATTTTCAATAATAAACCTTTGTGATCGACCAAGGGAAAAAAACCCCACTCAGAATTTGTCGGTTTACGTTTCAAGATGCATTGTATGCCGTACGCCGTCCAGAGCTTTTCTCCAAAACTACTGGACGAGAGTTTATGAAATTTGGCTGAAAAATCATACATCGGCCGGGGATGTGCCAGTAAAAACGGCGTCATTGATCAACCCTAATGGGTTGATGGCTAAAATACTATTAAGGGCTAAAATATTGAAAAATCGAGATCTCAAAAACTTTCAAGGTAACAGTAATGTTTTTTTGGTTGTCATTTACATATATTTTTCCAAAAAATCATACAAACCGTACGATTTTTCATTCACTCAAGCTACAATACTAGCTATAATGGAGCATCGACCCTATGGTTTTCCGGGGGGACTGATTTTCATCAATGACAGCTAGATAGTGTTAGGCTTGCAGTAAAGCTATCAGGATTACGGCATACGCGTCGCTGCCGTGGGTTTGCCTATTCACGGCACTGCATCACTAACTCGTGTATGGAAAGTTTAGGTGTGTTATTTAATTTTATTAATTTTTCTCCAATACCTACCCAATTATTCGTTTAATAATATAGTTAGGTGTTCTGCGTAGAAGAGCTATACAATACAGAAATGATAAACGCCTGTGTTGTAATTTGAAGAGTTTTGCTTCCTTACTACCGAACATACGTAGCAAAGATTTGTGTTCGTGCAAGAAGTCGAAAAAAAACGCCACTTTCCATTTGCTTTTTGCGTTTCAGAGATTGCTAATCAAAAACGAATAATTGTGTTGGTTACCTACCTTGTTACATGTCATGGACTTTCAGGTCATACAGACTGGGTCCCACATCAGATTTGATTGTTCGTTTAAAATCTTACACTAATTGAATCAGGCAAGTACTTCACATGCGAATCGTCCTTCCTTTCGTTTTGCAGACCGTCCCTCAATCGTCTGAAACAAGTGATGGGAAGCCCTCCAATTCCAAAGAGACCTCAGTTCCTCAACAAAGCTGGATGGCGGCCTCGAGGCGCCTTCAGAAAGAGCTGGCCGACCTCCAGAACTCAGGCCTGAAAACCGTCCGAGAGATCCAGGTCGACGAAGGGAACCTCCTGGTGTGGAACGCTCTCATCGTCCCTACTCAGCCACCTTTCAGCAACGGAGCATTCAGGTAATTACATAGTGTCTTCCACTCTACAGATCATGGGATTTGGTTTTTAACTATGTTTTCATCATGGATTTAATGGAAAGTCTTCTGAAGGAAACTACACCTCTACCGATGCGAATGAAACTGATGAGTACAACAATAAATTGGAGGTATAAATTGGATTGTTGGACCCGGCCGTAATAAGTTTCTGCCGTATTGGTTGTAGATGGGGAACACGAACCACCTACCTCCCTACCTTGTGATAATAGAGAGTTTTTGGTGACCCTACCGTAACCAAGATTGCGTGACCTTGAGGGGACGTTAGCAACGTCGTACGTTAGAATGGCTCATTTAACGTCACCCGTTTGGGGACCTAAAGGCACACGACACCAGCCTAACCTTCCTGTAAATGTAACAGTACTGGGCACCTCAAAATTACTCGAATACTGGTGAAATAAATAATAGTAGTTTTTCTTTTCAAATGCTTCATTACCAACTAATTTTGTTGATGTAGCGGGTAGGTTTTTGAACACCCCTCAAACTTGGTTATTTTTCGTTTCAAGTCGCGTAGATAGAAACCGAATGTGCCATCTGAAGTCCACCTCCGCCGTCACGCTTTACTAGCCTTCAACTCGATCGAAAAAAATCCGTTCTTTTGCGCACAGGCTCTATTTGGTCGATTAGAGCTTTGTTTTTATTATAATTTCACATATTTTAAATGAGGAATCTGAGTTTTAAGACACTACTTCTTCGCAGCATTGTTCTTAGTTAGCCTGATCTCAGCTGTTTTCTCGTGAACATTGCGTGAAGTGCTGCCTCCACTGATGATTATCAGGGAAAATCCTGGTTCTTTGTCATAGAGATGAATACTTTTTCATACTTCTTGATATATTACCCAACCGAAAACCCAAAAACTTGAAGTTCGTAACGACTAAAGACCTAAAGGTGCAACTAAATCGCGGTGTTTCCCACTTGAGGCTTACTATTTTTGCGTTGTCAAATCCATGCTTTGTTTACGAATTGAAAACTAAAAATGAGAAACTATCCCGTATTTGTACTGAGGCTAACATGAAATTCGAATTTAGGATTGAAAATCGGCATTTCACATCGAAATAAAGAAGTCGATTAGACAACCAGTAGACAAGATAGCTGGGAAAAATATCGCGTTGCCCAACCACCGTTAACGTGACATCAAAATTAAGGCAACCGTTCTCTCGGCTCCTTTTGGGTTAGCATCTTCGTTTGCTCCCTCAAGACTACGGTAACGGGTGACGTTGAGTTGAAGTCGCCAAAAACTCTCTAATATCATGTAACATGTGTGATACAGTTGGACATCTCTCTTGTACTCATGAATTTCCGATCCGATACATCTTGTTCCGTTAATTATTTAATATGTTTGGATGTGCAGAAAAAGACTCCATTCATTTGGAGAGAGTTCTAAACAAGTCCTAGTAACGAATATAGAATTATTTATTTTTTAGCAATAATGTGACAACCTTCTTATTTCTTGTTTTCACAGAGTTGAACTGACTTTCCCCGTCGAGTACCCTTTCAAACCGCCTCGTCTGAACCTAAAAACCAAAATCTACCACCCCAACTTTGACGAAAAGGGCCAAATTTGCTTGTCCATCATTAGCCCGGAGAATTGGAAGCCGGCCACGCGCGTCAATCAGGTAATGCAGACGTCTTTCTATGTTTACGCATCTTATTGAGTGATCCGCTTATTAGGATGAAAAACTTTATTACGTGGAAATTATTCAATATTTAGTCCAAGCATGTTCTATTCCCTACGGCCTAACACGATTAAGTTAAATCTAAGGGAAGAATCGACACCTTTGTTTACAAATCGGTGAGATCTTTATGAATGAAAATGTATCCTTTCTATATCAATTTGGAAAGGATGAGTTCAAAGTAACTACGCCATAATTAGACGTTAGAATCCAATCCGTCACCAAAATTTTGCTCAATTTTTGATAAAAATTTTCTTTAAAAAAAAAAAAAAAATCTCCAAAAAGGTTATGCTTGATTTTCTAAACAGTTAGTATTCAGTAATAGTTCTTTTACCATAAAATTGAATTCAGGAAAAAATTGCATTCCTTGATAAAATTAATTTAATAAACAAAAATCAATACGGATTTCAAAAGCAGGAAGGGGTTGAGTTGGATTTAAAAGTTTGATCTCCACGTAAATCAAACAGCTGTTGTTTTTTTACAGTGGTAAAATTTCCACTCACATTTTACGTTTCAGACTATTCTGAACAACATTCGTTCCGTGTCTTTCTCTCTCTATCTCTGTGTATGTCCGCAAATCCTTGTAACAAGCTTAATTTCCACAATATTCAACCGGTTCTTATGAAATGTTCATGGTATGTGCGGGCTAGGGTGAAGATGGTCCCGTATGAGTTTTGTTGTTCCTAAATCAATACTTCACTCGGTGCAAACGCAAATTCCATCAACCATCATTTTCTCACGCCCCAGTTGAACGATCTTGCTCAAATTTGAAGGATAGGTGGAAGAGGGTAATTTGAGTATCCCCTATCAATTTCAACGTAATCCTATTATTAGTAGCTATTGCGTATGCGCGAATATGTATTCCTTTTTAAACCAGCCTAATTTCAACAGTTTTCATCTGATGTTGGTGAAAATTTCAGGGAATGTGCGATTTAGGCTGTAAATGGCCCACCATTAATTCCATACTTCTCAAATCATTACTCAGTTTTGCGCATGCAGATACGTAAATTCCTTCAAGCATAATTTTTAGCGAATTTTTGAAGAAAATTAAGCTATTGCTCTCACCTCAAAATTTGTAGAATGTGAATTTTTGAAAAAATTTTATGCAGAAATCCGTTTCAGGCTATTCTGAATCATATTCTGAAGTTTAACGCATTTTTTTATGTATGTATGTATGTATGTATATATGTATGTATGTGTCATTCCAGACGATAACTGTCCGTAGAATTGTGCTAGAAACTTCAAACAAATTTTAAAATGTTAAGGACACAAAACGAAAGTTCAAGTTCGTTGGCCAGCATGATCGGATTACATCTTCGGGTTGCAATTTTCAAAAATGTAGTCAAAAATTTCAAAATAACCTGTTTTTGCGATTTGTTGTGCGAAATAATTTTTTCAGCATACTAACATGTGGTATATTTGGAATCAGCGTAAAATTTCCTATAAGAATATGTATCAAGTTTTCAAAAATTTCAAAGTTGAAAAATCAGTCAAAAATTGAAATAATGCCGTTCGCTAGTTGTAAAAATCGGTAATATTTGCATGGAACATTGTCCAAATTCAGATTGAACTACTCTTATGGAAGTATCCCTGTATAACCAATCCTAGAACCATGCTGTTCGAAACGTAGGTAGTAGGTGCTTGTTAAAAAAATCATAAACTAAAATTTCTCTACACAATCAATAGCGACTGAAAAGTCGAAGATTTCTTCAAAAATTCGCTCATGGGGTCATGCTGCAAGACTGGACTTTTTTACACCCTAGTCGATCCGGCTCAAATTTGGTCCATAGTTGGGGGACAATGGACTAATTATTCCATGTCAATTTCAACCTGATTGCATCATTATTTGCTCCTGCGCATGCGCGAAAGTGTACTCCGAGAACAAGGTCTAGTTATCATCAGATTTTGATTTCATTTTCTGGAAATTTGTGGGTTAGGCTGTAGATTGTACCATACAAATTTAATTTTTCTCAAATCATTGCTCCATTCTGTATATGCGCTAACGTAAAGTACTTCAAGCATCATTTCCCCCTTTTTTTAAACATCTTCACTGTGAAGCGTAAAATTGCGGGGCCTTGGAACTGTCAAAGTCTGAACCCTTCTCGGAGACACAATGTGGCATGTTCTGATATGCATTACATACGGGGTTTACTAATATTATAGACCAATGATCTGCGTAGAACGGCTGTATATCACAGAAATAATAAACCATTGCGTACTAATTTGCAGCGTTTTTAAAAGGCTCGTCGGTCAGATGTCTAGGAATCCCGATCCCGTACTTTAGCTGATGTGTATGGCAATACGGCCCTAACTACAACAATTTTTAAAACCGATACTGACATGATGTAATGCATGCAATTTTTAATCATTATAAATTTTTTTAGATTTTCATAGGTTCCTAATTTATTTATTAAGGCTACCCTTTTAGGTACACATTTTTTCGTCAGAAACGGAATTGGAGCACTTTTTGAAGAGGTCTCAACCTGTATGAAGGTCCAGATACGTGAACAATAAATAGTGTTTCGCACTGCAGCGAAAAAAGGGTAAAACTAGACTGAAAATGGAGTAACATTTGACAGTTTCCAGCACGTTTTTTTTTTTTTTTTTTTTTTTTTTTTTTTTGAAAAGCAGTTCACGTAGTACAAGTATTTTGAAAACTTATTTATTTTTTTTTTTTTTTGTAGTTGACAGACTACGATAAGTGAAGTTAGGAGTATAAAGGTGTCACAAAAGTTGCGTCACGAATTTATTCTAGGTTCTACTGTATATTAATAATATGAGGTGCAAAATGTATAAATATGTTCCAAAAATGTTTACTATAAGCGCAATCTCGTAGTCGGAGTTAGAAGAACAAACCAGTAATGCTTCTTGAGTGATTTCTTTACGTTTCTTTATTTTCTTCTTGAAAATACAATTGGTAATTTGTTATGTTGAAGTTTCGATTTTTCTGTCGACTTTCCACATTTCTCGCGCAGAGTGCAAGGTCCTTGATTTTTTAGCATGAAACATGCTTTAGCCTTGAGCTAACTGCCCGAAAACGTTACGTGGAAGTGTCACAAAACGGACTAACTAGCGAAAAACGTTACGCGGATGTGTCACTCAATTTTTTCTTTTGATTTTCACGTACAACCAAGCCGTTGCTGGGGAAAATGAAACTTCTGTTTTCACCGGACAAAAATCGTTCTCCACTCGTTGGAAAGCTCTCGATTTATCACGCATTTCTTTCGTACTTGTTCTTCTATTCATGTCGTAGTTATGAATTTATTTATGTTATAAATGGATATAGTAAACAATGCTGCTTGTTTTGTTTCACTTGGTTGAGAAGTTAATCTTGGTTATAGTAATTGTAGACGCGCACCATAACGTATAATCACCTACCTAGGTACTCTGTTCTAATTTCGATTAGTAAAACATGTATGTCGTAGTTTTACATTTATTGACATTTACGAATTAGTGGGAAGAAAGCATGTTCCATGTTTTAGCATTTTAGCAGAAGGCTTAAAGCGGAAAGCAACTGGGGCGGTCCAGGGGGGGTCCCTTGCGAGGCCCGAAGGGCCGAGTTTCTTCAATTTTCAATGTTTGAACTGCAATTGCGGTCCTAAGGAGTTCGTTTTTGATGTTGAATGTGCACTAGACGTAAAGCAAATTAACTGCTGAATCCGAAAATGTGTTCAAAAGTTGAAAAAAGTTGTTTTAAAGTGAAGGAACGTGGGGTTTTATGGCAAAAAACCATAAAACGTGGTTTTCTAAAGAAAAAAGTCATTTTCCCGGGAACGGGTAGAGATAGAAAGGTGCGGTTGGCGGCTTTCTACTCCATTTTCAGTCTAGTTCTACCCAATTGTTTTTTGTTACACCACGTGCGAAACACCTTGTATACTCCCATTCATCTAGGTGCCTTCTACTCATCACCAGTAGTTTTAAATTTGATTTTCTCTCTCTGATAAATCTGAATTCGATTTTTTATCTCAAAGAAGAAAACAATTAGTATTTATTTTAAAAAATTTTGAATTTTATATTTTAAATTTCGTCTTCCTGAAGAAACCCCAGTTCCTGGAAATAAACGTTGGAGAATAATAAAAAAATAAAATAAATAAATAAATGAATAAAAAAAATGAAAATAAAAATAAAACGGACGGTAAACCTACGGTTCTACAGTCAGATCATTTAATAATGATTATTTTTACACATTATTAGTTCATTATAGCAACATTAGAACCTATATAACTGAGCGTAATAAATCAACTTTCCTTGACACTACAGAGGCTTAGGAATTATGAGATGCTGTGATAAAATGAGAGCATTCCAAAAAGTGGCTAACGATTTTCCTGCTATGAAAACTAAGGGAGTTACACTTCCCTAGTAACGCATTGGTTGTACGTGAAAATCAATAGAAAACCCCGTGACGAAAACAAATGGAAACGTCCTGTTAATCATTATTAAATGATAAAACCAATTCAAGGACAGAAAGGCCTTTCTTGTGAAGTCTTGTTATGATTTGAATCGTCCAAATAAAGAAACGTTACTAAACCTTTATATTCACTAGGTTATGGAAGCTTTGGTTCACCTCATCCACGAGCCGGAGCCCGAGCACCCTCTCAGAGCCGACTTGGCTGAGGAATTCGTCACCAACAGAAAGCGGTTCATCAGGAACGCGGAAGAACACACGAAGAAATTTGCAGACAAGAGACCACCTCGAAGTTAATATCAATGTTTCTGTTTTCAAATAAACATGTAAGCTATTTTAGGTCATTCCAAAATACACATTAATTTGTTCCAATTATTATTTTCGGTGTTAGGAAGGATGTTTTGGTGTTATCGTCAACCCGAAATGCCTAACGTATTTGTGGTTGCAGAGTAAATAATTATTGTCTTTCCCGTATGTTTTTGTCTTTGATTTCCTCCTGATTTCCATATTTAGTTGAATTTATTTACATACATGGTATATCTGGAGATATTAGGAGTAGAATTCAATTGAACACACTGTTCAATCGCGAAAATAAAGATATACTTTGTGAAAATTTGTACATTGTGGTGTATTAGAGTTTTCCAAACTTAGGGGTAGCAAAATCAAGTTAACATCTTCAAATCTTAAACAATCAATTTTATTTAGTAGACTAAGGGCTGGTTTCACGAACGATCCCTAACCATGGTTAAAGTAGAGCATTGTTTTACGGAACCAGAGTTTTGAACGTTGATTTAAAACAAACGAGTTTCACCAACGTAGTCAATGGTTACTCTGTTATCAGTAAACAACGATTTACAGCGTTTCCTTGAAACGTTGATTTAAAGTTTAAACGTTGATTCAGAAGATATCAAGGAGGCATTTGCCTAAAAAATGAGGGTGATAACGAGATAATAGTGAGGGAACAGCTGTTACCAACCTGAAATCTTCAATGCTTCTATGTTTTTAGATGCATTCTGATAGCATGATGTTTTACAAACTCTAGGGGTAGTTCTTTACTACCCTATCATTTCGAAACTAGTGCAGCGATGATTCCTAATATATTTATGGGGTTCTTCAAGGATTCTGGATTTGAATTTGAAGTAAAAATCGCGAAATTTTGAACCACTGGAATACTCCATTCAAACGCGATTTTGGTTCATCTCCATTGGAAATTTCGGAAGTTGGTCTCCTAAACAGCAGTGGTTGGTATTCGATGGATTTTATAACTATACCTACTGCAGAAGTCGAGTTATTTCGACTCAACAAGAGCAGAAAACAGGTTATAATTAATTGTCTCGTAATATATTATGGTCAAGTTGCATAACTACGAATTTTTATGTGTATGAATGCTACCCGTGACTTGTATATTCAATGCTATCAACAATTTGTTCAAGGACTGACAAAACATTAGTTTTGAAAGACGGTTCCCCCTCTGAAAATCGATTTCATTGAGGTTGAAATCCGCCGTACTGTCCCTAACTCAACGAGGACGGTGAATTGTCAAGTCTTCATGTCATCCTCGTCAAATTCGTCCTCCAAAACCAATGCTCTAATCAATCCTCTGTGGCTCATTTTCGTGTATGTATGAAAGCTTAGGAAATAACTTAAAAAAATGTAGTAAATTAAATGGGAAAACGTAGCAAAACAGGATTTTGGTCATGAAATAAAGATGGCGAAAAGAACTACCTACCTAGTAAATCGTTGATTTGAACGCTAACCACCCAGATTCGGCTGTTTAGTTTTGATCGTGGATTTAGCACATTATAGCATTGATTTATCTGAACCGGAGTTGGTGAAACCGAATATCGTTAACAGCTGAGATCTTCGGTTTAATGAGTGAACGTTGATTAAAAACTTTGGTGAAATATAAGTTTAGAAGGTAGGTAATAAGTAGTTATTGACACTTACTACTTTTGGTGGTGGTTCCGTCACTGAGGGTGCCAAGAGGATCAGATCCAACAGGTTTTCCACCAGGGCCATTTTTCTATTGTAGAATAAGAGTAGTTTTAGTGTACTGGTTGTCTAAACTTGATGATAAATTTGAAATTTCCAAAAAGATTGTAGGTACCCATTAGGAGCAAGATCCCTAACAGAACATCCATAAAATAGCTTTTTGCGTGGAACACCGTTGAAATAGCAACGAATACCCAAAACTATACTAAATTGCGGGACAAAAATGCATTAGGTAGGTACACGTACGGTTTTCTACATCACCCACAATTGTTACTAGAGGGTAACAAACAAGGTGCTCATTTTCTAACCCACAAAAATCTTTCACTATTCGTTGGGAAGCTGTGAATTTATATATACAACACTGCACCAGTATTCTCACGATGCCTATTTCTCTGTCCTAAAAAGTCGAGACTGGTTACGGGCTTAGTTATTATCTGAGTCGAAGCTAAAATGCATTTTTGTAATAGATGAGCTATAAATGCTGATGGAAATGAGGTACACCTGATATAAATGAGACACCTAAGGAGTTCTAATCTGATAGTAGGTATCTGTGCCACATTTTCTAATAGTTCTCACATACAACGATCATTGCTAAGTGTTATTTTTTCATTTGCTAATTTCTACGTGAATTCATCTCAGTTTAATTCTAAAGCAAGTGCTTTTTTTTTTGAAGCAAATTTTTGTAGAAAATGAAATATTGCAATGGCTCGGAAAATTTTAAAATGAAAAATGTTGAGAAATTTCTCCATTGAAATCCGTTTTGAGGCATTCTGAAACGAATCCTAGAGTTTAACGCTTTTTCATATGTAAATATATATAAGCGTGTGTGTGTGTGTCATTCCAGACCATAACGAATAATTCTCCTTAGGATTGAGATAAAAATTCCGTTCTTGCAAAAAATCAAGCTTTCCAAACGAAAGGATGAGTTCGTTGGTTAACACTTTTCGATCACATTAAATTGGTCTAATTTCAAAAAATGTACGTACTAAAAAATCACTAAAAACGGCTAAAAATCGTTGAGTTTATAATTTTTGGCAGAATATTGCCCAAATAAAGTTTATTAACTATAAAATAGAACATTCAAAAATATATGTACAAAATTATGATGAAATATGTAGTTAAAATTCATTAAAATTTCTTAAAATAGATCGGCGAAGGAGAAGTGTTGGATTTGATCTTGTGAGATGGGAAGTTTCTCTGAACTGAATAACTAGGAATTATCCTTGATATCCAACTTCCAAAAGCTTCAACACCACATTGACTGGCTTATATGTTAATGCGTCGACACTTTATAATGGTACTTATGATGAGTCATCGTTTGTGTGAGAAAGACGAAAAGTAAGTAAGAGTACCTATCTACAATTTGTGATAACCAAGTTGTAAATTCCTTGGGAACGCTACACTCTTGAAACGTGTGTGGGAAAAGAATATTATTTGCGAAGAGTTGCCAATCTTTTCGGGGTCGCGAGATAAGATTGGTCCTGTTTATCGAAAAAATGTACCTACACCAAGACCCGTAGACAAACTTCCTCCCACGATTTCTCACGATCTGCCTCTGATATGCATAAACATTTGAGACCATGATTGAGTCGGTTTTTCTAATACGCTGCTGAGGTCAGGGGTGTTTGGTGTGGGGAAGAGGTTTAGAGCGTCCAGAAATAATTTTTAATCCCTACCTATCCATCTATCGAAATAAAATCCACTTATCGAGTAACACTCCTGGACATTGCGTAGGTACGTCTCGAATGTGGTTGAGCTTAGATCTTCTCACGTGTGCTCAAATACCTCTCAAGAATTTGGAAAATGGAATGTGGAAGATGGCCTAGGGTTTGTCTGAAAGGATCGATAAGGTCTGACGCGAATGGTTTTAGTAAGGACTTAAATACAATTGGTTTATCCTGATCAAAGTCCCGCTGTCAGCGTATGGAGCAACAAATATCCTTGAAAATATTACCTGTGACGGAGTGGAATCAAATTGAGCAGATAAAGAACCTGATTCAACAGTACAATAACCACTGCTGGTGTGAGGAAATACAAGCATATGACTTTTCAGCATGTGACAGCATAAATATAGCATGTGACTTTCCTTCAGCACAAAGCCAGCATAAATACAGTATGTGACTTTTCCTTCAACACAATATAGCGACAGGTACTGGAACACCACTACCTTGGAAGCCACAGTCAACATTCAGATGGAGCGACTTCTAGTGCATATCGTCGAAGGACATATGACTCGCTTCTATAATAATATGAAAGTGGCATACAACATAGAACGTACAAAATTAAGTATGCAGTGCAATATGCGATGATCTTGTTATGTCCTCTAAACGGCTAAACGAATCATATCTGCGCCACAATCTTTTGCCATTCATAACATCAACTAGCTGATCTAGCGAACTGGAGACGGCGAGATGTAGGATGTGAGAGATAATGACGAAGAAGCTGTCGCAATTTATAATTTTATATTCCGGTCTCCATATATCTGCCCGCGATTGACTTCTTTTGTTCTCTTTCTTACTGATTAATTTATGTTAGTACAGAATGAAAATTATTAGGTTATATTGATTGAATCAGATTCCACCGGTGTATTTAATTTATTCTATATATTATTTCAATGAATTGTTGAACATGGCTACCAATAGTTGTTCCGGACATGTCGATTCAACTATCATTCGTTTACCACTCGTTGGAGGGCTTTTTTATCGAACTTGTTAAATTTGTTACACATCACACCAAACCTGATGTCAATTCCTTGTCAAATCATTCTGAAAACAATTGGTAAATTCTATCTACATACAACAATTACTAACAACTATTCTTACTTAAATTGGTTGTAGTTTTCAAGTTTTCATCATTCGTCATCAATTTCTTAAGTCGCAATTACGGTGAAATTTTCAGTTGAAATCTAAAGTACCTACCCCTGTTCTATGTTTATTTGACGATCGAAGTGAGTTTACTTTGTCTCAGCCAGCATTTGTCAGCGTGCACGTGTTCCGCGCCACAGGCTGTAATTTCGGAGCTATGTACCTATCTACTTAAAATTTGTTCAGTTTTTGGCGGCATCATAGCGCCAAGGCATCACCTCCATGTTAAAAAATTACGGGGGTTTTACGTTTCAGGATTCGAAGATTCCGAAAACCGAAAAAAACTGCCATTGCTGCTGCTATGGTTTCATTTTCGGTTACCCTACGCAGATCACCATGCTCTTTCAATCAGTTCGAATTTGTAGCATATAAAATCAAAAGAAGTCCACTATGTGATTCTTTTGAAATCAATAGGTACACAATTATAATATATTATGTACCTATGAATAAGAAGTGAAGTAGTGTATATTATACTAGGCAACCAGTTTTTTGGAACTTCGTAAGGAACCTGGTCAGCGGACCAACTAGTGTTTAATGTTTTTTATTTTCCATGTTTTTAGGCCTGGGTATTAGGTAAGAATTAGGACGCCTGTGTCTTAGCGCCCTTCAACAACACATCTGCCCGTTAGAAGCCCCTCAACCGTAACCGAATATTGAATACTTGTTTGCGGTCCCGAGACGGGTGAAGGATGAAAAGTGATCTCCAAGTTGGTGCTGAGCACGAGTTGAAACAATAGTGAAACATAAGAAGACCCCGCCGGCCGACAATGGCCCTTTGTGCCGAGGAGATGGCCGAGTGCCCCGCCAACTTGGGCTTGTGCCGCGTACGGGCATGTGGGAAAATAGATGTCAGTGGTCCGTGCGAGCTGCTGAATCATCTATACGAGCATAACATTATTATTATAACTTATTAGTTGCAAGATTAATAACTTGTGGTTACTCAGACAAGGTTATAGACGAAGGTTAAAGATGACACATTTATATTCCTATATATATGCAAGAGTGCAGACTGCCAATATGACTGGAGCAAAAGTTGAAATTTCTCCCTTTAAGGGAGAAACAAAAGGTCATGGATATGTCTTTCAGAAATCAGCTTTAGGAGCCAATCAACAGATCAGGGAGTCTATGCCTCGTGCAGTACGTACTGCTTACAAGTACCAGCAGCTCAATAGTACTACCATTAGTGCCTTCTTTTTGCATTATTAGTTCATTATGGTTACTTTGCAATATTAGTTTATAACTTTATAAGCGTAATAAATCAGCTATCTTTGACACAACAACGACTTATGGAGCATGAGATGTTGTGGTAAAATGAGAGCATTCCAAAAAGTGGTGAAGAACTATGGGAGTTACACTTTTCTAGTTACGAATTTTGGTTGTACGTGAAATCAATAGAAAATAAAGCTTCCTGTGCACTTTTTCGGGCTAAAAAACAGCATCGCATCGATAAACACTAAAGGGTGGAAACCTAATGGCTGAAATATTCGAAAATCGAAATCTGGAAATCTTTCTATGTAACAGTAATGATTTTTTGAGTTTCATTTATAGGCCTCCGCCCAAAGAATCGAACGAAACCACCCCGGTCTCTATGCGTTTATTCGTTTGCTTTTCCTAAGGGCTGAAACATCGACAAGAAAAATTTTATGTGCCAAAGTAAAGACATAAATTTGGAAAGCCTAACTAGGTAGGTACTCAGTTTGTATGGGCAGTTTACTATGTGTGTTATCATTAATTTTCTACTAGAGTCCGAATCTTGTGTTTGGCGAGATGGAGGAAGTCGTAATTGATAGAAATGAAAGAAAACGTTTGAGTTGTCGGTCTCATCTTTTCGCTTCGGCAAAGTTGCTGCTTATTTAGTGTATAAAGAAACGCTTGCAAACGAGTCTGCAACACATTGGGACATTTGGGACCGTATGCAAGCTCTAAGAGCCACTCAGCTGATCTGGACCCCGGGCATCGTCAAGTAAATGTCCTAAAGAGGCTACATACGAAATTACAGCTTCCTAGAGTGTAAAGCATAGAAATTAGCTTTAGGAGCCACTCATCTGATCCGGACCCTGGGCATGGTCAAGTAAATGTCCTGAAGAGGCTACAACGAAATTACAGCTTTCTTGAGTGTAAAGCATAGAAATTAGCTTTAGGAGCCTCTCATCTGATCCGGACCCTGGGCATGGTCAATTAAATGTCCTAAAGAGGCTGCATACGAAATTACAGCTTCCTGTAGTGTAAAGTATAGAAATTACCAATTAAAATTATTTAACCACCGATTCACAAATCAAACCGTTCTCGCAATATTCGGATCTCCTGCTATGAATCACATAATCGAAACACCAGCTCAATGAAATCATCAGAAATTAACAAGCGGTAGCAATCATGTTCACAATATCAATTATTGAAAATGATCACCTGTGTGTAAACAATTATTCATATAACCATGCTCATAACTCTGCTTGTTGGCCACGCACTTCGCAGTAGTTAACATAATATGGTTGGATAAATCGAGAGCTTTCGAACGAATGGTCAACGAATTTTGTGGGATGAAAAACGACGAAGTACCATTTCCCTAGCAACGACTCGGTTGTAAACGGAAATCATCGGAATACTTTGTAACAAATTTGGTAACGGTTTTCGAGTTAGAGTGCCAGAGCAAAGACATAAAATGTCAAAAATACATCAACACGGGAGTGAATCGTAACCAGCAAAACATATCAAAAATCGCCTTGAAAACTATGACAATAGTATCAGATGATAATATAATTTCAATGGAATTCTGACTTCTCGAAATCGTGTTTATTATAACTTCTGTATCGTATTGGGTTTGTGAAGCGTAGGTAGATAATCACCTACTTCTATTATATTAATTTATTAAATTATTGATTAGTAAATACTTAGGAATTACTCTTAATTAAATTATTATTTCTATTCCAACAACAGAAGGTTAATTACTTCCGATTCTACCAAGGTCGGAACGTTTTAGCCAATTTTCTAAGAAAATTAAGCTATTGCAATGAATCCAAAATTTCCTTCATGAAAATTCGTTTTGAAATTCCTTGAGCTTAACGCTTTTTGATATGTGTATGTAGAGTTTGATTAAAAAGTTCTGGTTCTTTTTAATTTGCGCGCAAACAGAGGGTCGTTGAAACTTCTCGGTGGTCTAAGCGTTACTCTTTCTGAGTCACCTGGTTATTTTACATTGCTGTAATATTCTCAGTTCTCGTGTTATTCTGATCAGCATCGGAAACTCCGAGGCTAATTTCTTTCCTAATCCAAATTTTTGAAAAATTTCTTCATTGACATCTGTTTTGAGCATTCTGAAACGATTTGTTGAAATTTAATGGAGCTCGTTCGGGACACCTCAAAAACAATTACGAGGTACGGAGGATCACTAAATAGCTGATGGGGCCTCTGAGGCTAATTTCTTTCCTTTTCAACCTGCCGTTTTACTAAGTTTTTTGTTTTGTTGTTTTGACATTTTTAGAAACATTTTCAACATTCACCTACTATAAACCGTAAAATTGTGGGGTCCTGAGCTGTAAAGGTGTGAACCCTTTTGGGAGGTACGATGCGCCAAGTTTTGATCATTTACTAGATATATATGGGGGGCTTAATAATAATTATAGACCAATGATCTGCGTAGACGGGCTATCTAATACAGAAATAATAAACCTTTGTGTAATAATTTGCGGCATTTTTTTCGAATACCTCAAAATAAAGGACGTATCCATGCCAAAACCGCAATCTTCAGAAATCGTTTTAGTATGCTCAAAATGGATGTCAATGAAGAAATTTTACAAAAATTTGGATTTTAAAATTTTCCGAACAATTGCAATTTAGCTTCATTTTTTACGTAAATTCGCTAAAAATAAAGTATTCATGGCTTTACTAAAAAACGTTATCAAGCTGCATTATTGTACATTCAAAATGAGAAAGTCTTACTTACGCATTGCTCAAAAATTCACGTTTAGAGACATCGCCATCTGCATTCTTTTCTGGGGTTTTATTGTAATTTCTCACCATTAGGGTTCTCATTGCTGGAACAGATATCATAATTGTTGTAATGCCGCATTAAAAATCCATGAAGTAGAAAGTACCTTTATCTCAAAAGTAATGTTAGTTTTATCTATTGGGTCCCATCCCCAAGAAAATAATTTGGACTTGTAAGTAACAAAAACTACCTACGTGTTTTTTAGGACCTCAGTATATTGAGGGAATAGGTACTATAATTGTGGTTTGATCTGGGGGAAATTAAACACTCAACGTTAGGAAGAGAAAAATAAATAAATAAAATAAAATGAAATATAGCATTTGCCGATTTAATTAAACCTTTTACCAAATGAATCAAACCTTTTGCCAAATGAGTTAAACCTTTTTCCAAAATAATTCACCCTTTTCCCAAAATAATTAAACCTTTTCCCAGTACAATTAAACTTTTTTCCAAAATAATTAAACCTTTTCCCGAAACAATTAAACCACTTGCGAGAAAGTATGACGTATGTACAGATACGAATTTCGAAAAAGTTTAATCGATTAGGAACTACAGAAAAACTTGAAACGAGGTGTGCAATCTATGGGTCAATGAATAATGCACCAAATTTTTACCCCCCCCCCCCCCCCCCACAATTTGTTGGCTAACATTTCAAGGTACGTAGATTCCAAAAATCTAATTAAGAACTATCCAACTTTCCAAGATTTTGGGAATTTAAGTACCTTGAAATGTTAGCCAACAAATTGTTGTGTGGGGTAAAAATTTGGTGCATTATTCATTGACCCATAGATTGCACACCTCGTTTCAAGTTTTTCTGTGGTTCCTAATCGATTAAACTTTTTCGAAATTCGTATCTGTACATACGTTATACTTTCTCGCAAGAGGTTTAATTGTTTCGGGAAAAGGTTTAATTATTTTGGAAAAAAGTTTAATTATTTAGGGAAAAGGGTGAATTATTTTGGGAAAAGGGTGAATTCATTTGGAAAAAGGTTTAACTCATTTGGCAAAAGGTTTGATTCATTTGGTAAAAGGTTTAATTAAATCGGCAAATGCTATAATAAACTATTTAGGTACCTGCTGTTCCAGAGTTGCCTGAAACGAAATCCGTAAAAATACCTATACAGTTTCAACGTGTGACTAGGTACCTACTTATGTGTATAAGAGGCATAAAGCTTGTTCTTGCTGCCCCAGTCTCTAATTTTCGGCTGATTTGGTTCTTTTATTTGTTCTAGATTCAAAAATCTAATCCTGCACTAAACGCTGAAATTTTGAATTTGGATGTCGAGGTTTGAGGGTTTTTAGCGAATAAATAAAAAATAAAATAATAATAATTTTTTAAATTGAAGCTTTCCAAAACCCGATTTTCAATTCCGTTTCCGAGTGTAATTGATAAAGCTGAATAGCCGAGTTTTGGTTCGATTTTCCTCCCCGTCCCCAGTTGTTGGGACCTTTTCGTTTGCGGTTGGGCGGCGCTGGGTTTTCACTTCCATAAAGGAGAAACTTGTTTACTGCTAAATGGTATGATGATGGGCCACAAAATGTAATAGATTAGCATCATACAACGCAGGACCATTCACACTTCAAATTGAGGATGATAGCTGTGTTATTGCTCTATTATAGACTGTATTATTTTCAAGAAACCATGATGCCAAACAGCTCATAGCGTCATATAAGAGCGTTAGGTTCTCTGGGCCGTCCTTGGGTGATATCAAGTTTCGGCAGATTTTTGAAATCAATGCAACGCATCCAAACAAATTTTGAATGTTTTTCTTGACTTGATTTCAAGGGTCTGTATATAAAAGCCATAGATCAAGATTGAGCACCTGGAACATTGAGTGTGGTTCATGAGACAAAATAAAAAAATCAAATTCCGAACCCCGTTCGGAACGTGTGGCACTCTGAACGCGCTTCGATGATTCAGAACGATGAGAAACCTTCATCAAACCAATAATTCATAGCATAAGAATATACATTTATTTTAATATTGCCAATAAATTTTAAAACAATGTGATTAATGAGAACAAGAAAATTGATAAAAGCCAAAAACGGGATAAGCGATGCGCGGGAAATCGAAGGCAAATTCGAATATGGCGGGGCTTATGCTAAAAACATTCTGTGCGCATTTCCCGAATCAAACGTTCTGAAGAAAATCCAAAACCAGTAGAACGGGTTTGGAACCCCACGTTCGGAACGCGTTCTGTGACTGTCCAAACGGCCAAAAAGTGGGCGTGGAACGGTAGAACGGTTCCGAACGGTTAAGGATCGTCTGTCCAAACGAACCTTCTGTCCCTCAATGGTATTTCTGATAGATACTACAGAATCCTTACACCATGTTAACGATAACCAGTTTCTAATAGCTGCTCAAAAGCGTAGCCTATAAGTACGGATTCAAATTAGTGCTTTAATGAAACCAAACTAAAAGCTAGGTAGTAAGTAGGTACTTGTGTGAAAATATAATTCTAAATACTTTTGTTAGGTACCTACACCATTCCGTAATGCTAGAAAGACTCAATCTCAATAAGTACCTACCTAATGAACATAATCTACTCTACTCTACTCTAAGTTGCCTTAGGACAATTCAGTGGAAGTTCCAAACAAACAAAACCGAAAGAACGGGATCGATAGAATTTTTGAATGCGCGGAATCAAGCATACATGGATAAATAATAAAAATATTTCTTTATCAGAAAGTGGTACACCATTATCTAATCCAACTAGTGATAAGAATCATAGATAAATAAGACCTCATTTTCGAAAATAAAGTGACTACCAATTTAGAATAGAGTTACCCCGAAAAACAGCCACCTTCTCTCTAAACTGTTGTTTTTCTCCAAACTGAATAAAACCCGGTTTTTCATCACATACTCATGTGCTTGTTTCTCCGCAATGGAGCTGGTGACTTGATTGTTTTTTATTTCGTCAAGGGGTGTCTTTCACATTTACTGAACGAGTTCGAACGAAAAACTTTAGTGAACTCATTAGTGAATACAACAAGAGTAGACAAAAAATTTAAAGCGAAGAAAAAAATCATTAAAGGATCTAGTAGCGTTGCCCAGTTCGGCATTTGAAATTATCTACAACGCTCAAGGTTCAAGGAAACTGAAATAATGGACTAATCGGTAAGTGATATAATTTTATCAATTTAATTAGGTAGGTACTAGGTAAGAAAGTAATATATTTATTGATTTTTATGGATAGTTATTACACACGTAACTTTCTCCTGACAAATGGCTCACCAGTGTGGTACTGCTGTAGAGACATCAACCCTGTGTTGAGGGGGTCAAAGGCTTTGAAAATAGACTCGAGGTGTTCGGGGCCGTATAGAATCGGCGGCTCTTTCAGGTGACCGGATCTGAACAAAAGGCACTGGTCGAGGAGGCCTCTCAGGAAATCAATCGGCTCATCTGTGCTCAAACGAGGGGAACATCAAATCAATATAATTTTAGATGAAGAGAACTATCTATCCAATGTAAATGATAAATCGAGTAAATATGATTTATTCAATCATTTTATAATAACAGATAAAACTCGGCGCTCGCGTCTGGTCCGCTAAAATTCAAAAACATGGTCCAAGCTTTAGCAACCAGCTAGCTCTTGATATCTGACAGAGATGAAGCCCGTGGTTTAATGCTCTTTATCAAATTTCAGCTTCCTTGTGTGAAGAGGAGATAATTTAGCTAATGAGGATGGAGCCCATCATTTCTAGAGGCTCACCATAAAATTTTAACTTGCTAGGGTGAACGGGAGAGAATTTAGTACACTTAGCTGAAACAGGATGGTTCCCGTCATTGTGAGAGACTCCAAATCAAATTTCAACTTTTTAGTAGGATGAACAGGAGAAAATTTTGCTCATTCTACTGATCAGGATGAAGCCTTTCATTTCGAGAGGCTTCCTATCAAATTTCAACTTTCTTGAATGAAAGGGCGAGAATTTAGCTCACTAAGCTGATCAGGATGGAATTGTTGTCCCAGAGTGGCTCCTTATCGAATGTCCACAGTAGTACAGGACAGAATTCAGCTCAATCAGCTGTATGTATGTATTTATTTGTAGTAATCCATTGGATTGTTACAATCGATCCAGTAATCCATTGGATTACATCGAGTTATTCAAAAAATAAAAATATTAACATAAAAACACTCCACTGTACAAGATAAGTAGGTACCTACCTACGTAAAAAAAAGTCCAGTCATGCAGCATGACCCCATGAGCGAATTTTTGAAGAAATCTTCGATTATTTCGATTTTTGACTGATTTTTCAACTTTGAAA
Organism: Adelphocoris suturalis; assembly: GCA_030762985.1. Lineage (NCBI taxonomy): Eukaryota > Metazoa > Arthropoda > Insecta > Hemiptera > Miridae > Adelphocoris > Adelphocoris suturalis. Next base: position 35,860,223 of record CM061043.1, on the reverse strand, counting down.
ATTTTGAAAACTTGATACATATTCTTATAGGAAATTTTACGCTGTTTCCAAATATACCACATGTTAGTATGCTGAAAAAATTATTTCGCACAACAAATCGCAAACAAAGTCCAGTCATGCAGCATGACCCCATGAGCGAATTGTTGAAGAAATCTTCGACATTTCAGTCGCTATTGATCGTGTTGAGAAATTTTAGTTTATGATTTTGATAGACAAACATGGAATCAAATTATTAACACATGAACAGAGTAAGCTCATCAGTTGTAATTACTTTTTTTTTTTTTTTTTTTTTTTTTTTTTTTTTTAAAGCACCTACTACCTACGTTTTAAACAGCATGATTCTAGGATTGGTTATACAGGGATACTTCCATAAGAGTAGTTCAATCTGAATTTGGACAATGTTTCATGCAAATATTACCGATTTTTATAACTAGCGAACGGCATTATTTCGATTTTTGACTGATTTTTCAACTTTGAAATTTTTGAAAACTTGATACATATTCTTATAGGAAATTCCACGCTGATTCCGAATATACCACATGTTAGTATGCTGAAAAAATTATTTCGCACAACAAATCGCAAAAAAACAGGCTATTTTGAAATTTTTGACTACATTTTTGAAAACTTCAACCCGAAGATGTAATCCGATCATGCTGGCCAACGAACTTGAACTTTCGTTTTGGGTCCTTAACATTTAAAAATTTGTTAGAAGTTTCTAGCACAATTCTACGGACAGTTATCGTCTGGAATGACACATACATACATACATACATACATACATATGTACATACATACATACATACATACATAAAAAAATGCGTTAAACTTCAGAATATGATTCAGAATAGCCTGAAACGGATTTCTGCATAAATTTTTTTCAAAAATTCACATTCTACAAATTTTGAGGCGAGAGCAATAATTTTCTTCAAAAATTCGCTGAAACAGGCTATTTTGAAATTTTTGACTACATTTTTGACAATTTCAACCCGAAGATGTAATCCGATCATGCTGGCCAACGAACTTGAACTTTCGTTTTGTGTCCTTAACATTTTAAAATTGGTTTGAAGTTTCTAGCACAATTCTACGGACAGTTATCGTCTGGAATGACACATACATACATATATACATACATACATACATACATAGATACATAAATAAAAAAATGCGTTAAACTTCAGAATATGATTCAGAATAGCCTGAAACGGATTTCTGCATAAATTTTTTTCAAAAATTCACATTCTACAAATTTTGAGGCGAGAGAAATAGCTTAATTTTCTTCAAAAATTCGCTAAAAAACCTAGAAAATGAAAGGTAAGAATAAATAAGTTACAACGTTTAGCTATCCACGACGTAAATACAAGTTTTCCTAGAATTTGGTATCCAAACTAGCAGAAGGTAGACTCATTCGTCCTATAATGTCTCTGGGTCCATGTCACTGGATTCATTTTGAGCAGTCGCCCGTAACATAAGTGATTTAACAGAGTATTGGTACAGATCTGACATTTTACCTTTATTATCTCTTAAGTCTAAAAGGTCAAAGAGAATATTTTCGTCAGTTTGATCGCTATTATATATCACATATTTATTCAAATACAGTTGCCTGGATCCCGCGTAGGACGGGCATCTCAGGTAGAAATGAACAAAGTCCTCGATTTCCTGTTGGCTACACACTTGAGCAGGTCTCCAGGCAGTTTATCACATATCGCTCTTGTTTTAGATAGAATTTAGCTTTCTTCTCCGACGCTAATCTGATTTGGGCCAACACTTGTATATTCTTAAATGCCCCCAAATATTTTTCTCTACCTCCGTAGTCTACAATATACCTAAAAAAATTATTGTACCGTGCTTCATAAGTTTTTTGAATATCCAGTGATAAGCAATGGTTGTTATATATTTCGTAATCATATTTTTAAAATTTGCATCCTCATTAACTATGTCATTTCAGTCATTGAACGCCCCCTATTTCGCTCATCAAAAACCTCAACCCAGTGGCCCAGTTCAATGATATCTTATTGTTTAAACCTTCCTGGTCGTATGTTATTAGTTTTCCTAGACATATTCTTGGCCAACAATCACGGTTCATTTTGATAATTCTAGTTAAAAACCCAATAATTCTAGAAAACACTTTCGTTTTTAGTGGAAGACAGCCCACTTCTAATCTACGGAAATGTGAGGGGGTGTTGGCCGGCAAGTGGAAAAGATTCCTAATGAACTGATTCTGAATCACTTCTGTATTGTCTCCGTACCACATAGGTACCCCAAACCTAAGACGCGTATAGTAGGACGATTCTACCAGCGATTGAAAAACGCTGCAAATTATTTCACAAAGGTTTATTATTTTTACAATTGAGTTTGATCGTAGTTTTAGTTGGCTTTCGGCGTGTCCAATTTCTAGTTGCCACAACCTATACTTCCATAATTATAAACGCATGTTTATATTTCTCGATTTGAGCTCCTATCTATTCAAATAGTTATTGCCGTAATAATATCATTATCTAAGTACTTACGAAAAGTCGAGAGGATATGTTATTAAATATGCGTAGGAAAAGTATTAACACAAAAATATGACCTAGAAAAAAACATATTATATTCATGCCTCGAAGGAACGCCGTACCCACCTCATGGTGCCGCGGTGTATTATATGGGTATAACACGTAAAAGTAATAAATATCCATTCTCCTACACCCCTCTGCTACGCCCCTGGTCACCCCAGACACCACAAGGGGCCGCGGCGCCTCCTCTCACTCCACCCCCCGCTCACCCCGCTCACCCCCCTCACCACCCACCGTGACCCCCTGCCAAGCGTGCCAGGCGTACGTCTAACACTCAAAGCCTCGAAAAAGACACTTTTTCGCCCGTTTTTGGCCCATAGCATCTATGCGAGTAAAGCGATCGGGATGGTTAAACGTTAGGACCAACTAGACCCCAAATGGAGTCTATGTGCGAAAGAACGGGTTTTTAAAGTCAAGGCCCGGACGGCGAACGGCGGACGGACATTTCAAATTTGGATTCTACGCACCTTGAAACGTAAAGTGACAAAGTTGGGGGGGGGGGGGGGGTTTTGCTACACGATCACATAGGCTTATTATTGGAAATAATAAACCATAAGCCGCATCTTTGTATCCCAAGACCCGATTTTTCCCCCGCATAGCAATCAGCTACTTTTACGCTATTTTTGGAGTTATATTTTCATTCCAATCTTGTGTAGATAACGTTTTCGGTCAATTAGATCATGTAGCTGAAGCATGTTGTACGTTAAAATCTCGAATATAGATGTATCTCTTTGCCTAACTTTCCTATTGCAATGATAATTCATTTCCTATAATAATTTGTAAATTCACTTCCCGGGATTGTAATAAATTTTAGTACACGCCGGTATCTTCTAAGTTGTACCTAACTCATGTATCAGTCAACCTCATCAGTCAGCCTCAATAAAACTAATGGGTCAGCTGTGTTTTACTGATAATGGAACAGATAACTGACATAACACTTCTCATGGTTCAACACACACTGCTCCTACTATAAAAGCTGTTTGACCCTCAACTGTCAATTTTAGGGCCTTAGTACTATTTATTTCACAAAACACCATATGAAACTTGTAACATTTCACGCTATTACCCTTTTTCCAAGAGAATTTTCACAATACAAATACCTTCCATTTAATTTAAAAAAATCTAATACCGTCCCCTTTTATTGTCAATATATCCGCTAGCCGCTCCGGCTCGCTTCGTTCGCCTCCATGTATTCGCTGTGTTCGCAAGACCCCGGACCCCACCATCAAGTTGCTCGCTTCCCTCGCAATGTGTGGCTGTATACATGCGATGGTATTTTACCCCCACATTCAGGTGTATTACAATTGAAACATGTAGGGGATGTTGCTCTATTCGCTCGCAAACGGTAGATCCCTAAGGGTAGGTTTAACGTGTGTAGGGGATGTTGCTCGCTTCGCTCGCTCAGTATGGCTGTATATGTGTAGGAAAAACCCCGTCTATTATTCTCTTGAAATGTCTTTCAATCGGAAAGGTTTCTTCCTTCAAGAGGTTCCCCTTCACGTAAAAAGGGCCTGCGTCGCAACATTCCTGATACGGCAGACTCGTTTAACTTCTAATTTTAATCGCTTCGCCTCCCTTCCTCTCGCATTTTCTCCAACTTCTCGCCACTTTTTTCGATATCCAATTTCGGATTCAGATTCGGCGGAATCACAACTGTATTTCGCTCGCAAACACCGCCCTGAAAAACGTCTCTTTATGGGATATATTTTAATGAGAAAAAAACGAAGTTTTTCGTCAGAATTTTCGAGAAAATGGGTCCGTACTCTTTCAGTTTTTTGACGCAATCCGATTGCGCCGTCGACTTCCTCGTGCAAAAACCTATGAAACCGGTATTTTTCTGGAATTTTCGACTGCCGTTTAGAGGGGTAGGGGAGGTCGAAAAGAACGGGAAAAAGCGCCCGAAAAACGTCAAAATTTAGGTAAAAAACGGAATTTTATGGTTGAAAGAGTGGGGGAAAACGAATAAAACATCGCCTTTTGTCTGACCGGGAGATTTCCGGTCACGATAAAAACCCCTATTCGGATCCCTTCGTCCGTTTGGCCGTGAAAGCGACACTCACAGACAGAGAGACAGAGTTTCATTCTTGTAATACAATAGAGATCAGTGATTTTCTACAATTTTGCGTTGTGAACTTTGTTTTTCTGTATTTGTTGTAAATGCTCGAGTCTATACCTAATGTTATGTATTTGCTCTGGATGTCTCGTATTATATGTACTCTGTGATTCGTGTCCATGAAGATATATTGTAATTCAATATTGGATCTTGTGTATTCATTGCGACTCAGGCGCTACAATAATGTTCAAGTAAATTCCTCAATTAGTGCAGCCGCAACAATGATATTTGAGAGGAAATTCAAATTCTGTTAGATTCAAATTCTTATTTTTCTCGCTATCGCTGTGTTGAAAACTAGGGTAGTAAGTTCACCGGCATTAGGTAAACTACTCTTGGAAGCCACACCCACGTCGTTCATTCGGAAGAAAACTGTCGTGATTATACACATTACCATAACTACTGTATGTCGGCGGGAGGCGGCGTTTTTGAATGACGGCATTTCCGAGGCATTAGAGAGAAACTAATGAGACGCCACCTGCGCTGAGATCCTACACTGATACGTTCAAAGCTGAAATGGAGGTGAGGAAGTTTGAAAACATCGTAAAAACTATGAAAGAAAAACATTGTCACCTTCATTCGGGTTCCAATTTGTAGCCCACCCACATTACTGTGTTAACGGATCATAATCAAACAGGTAATAGGGGAGACCAGGCCACTTCTGGTGGAAGTGCATACATGCACGGCCGTTGCACCGCTAGTGTGTGTGTATGTGGGGTACCCCCGACTTTTAGCGAATTTTCGTGTGTGTGTGTGTGTGTGTGTGTGTGTGTGTGTGTGTGTGCGTGCGTGCGTGCGTGCGTGCGCGCGCGCGCGCGTGTGTGTGTGTGAGTGTGTGTGTGTGTGTGTGTGTGTGTGTGTGTGTGTGTGTGTGTGTGTGTGTGTGTGTGTGTGTGTCATTCCAGACGATAACTCTCCTTAGAATTGAGATTAAAATTCCGTTCTTGCGCCAAAAAATCAAGCTTTCCAAACGAAAGGATGAGTTCATTGGTCAGCACTTTTTGAGCACATTAAATTGGTTACATTTCAAAAAATGTGCTGAGAAAATCACTAAAAATGGCTAAAAATTCTTAAATTCATAATGTTTAGCAGAATATTGCTCAAATAAAGTTTATCAAACATAAAATAGAACATTAAACTATTTATGTATGAAATTATGCTGAAACATGTACTTTAATTTCATTAATACCTTAAGTTTTATAAAATAAGCGAAAAATCCCAAAGCACTTTTAGCGAATTTTTGAAGAAAATTAAGTATTGCTCTCTCCTCAAAATTTGTAGAATGTGAATTTTTGAAAAAAAATTATGCAGAAATCCGTTTCAGGCTATTCTGAATCATATTCTGAAGTTTAACGCATTTTTTTATGTATGTATATATGTAAGTATGTATGTATATATGTATGTATGTATGTATATATGTATGTATGTGTCATTCCAGACGATAACTGTCCGTAGAATTGTGCTAGAAACTTCAAACAAATTTTAAAATGTTAAGGGCACAAAACGAAAGTTCAAGTTCGTTGGCCAGCTTGATCGGATTACATCTTCGGGTTGAAATTTTCAAAAATGTAGTCAAAAATTTCAAAATAGCCTGTTTTTTGCGATTTGTCGTGCGAAATAATTTTTTCAGCATACTAACATGTGGTATATTCGGAATCAGCGTAAAATTTCCTATAAGAATATGTATCAAGTTTTCAAAAATTTCCAAGTTGAAAAATCAGTCAAAAATCGAAATAATGCCGTTCGCTGGTTGTAAAAATCGGTAATATTCTTCAAAAATTCGCTCATGGGGCCATGCTGCATGACTGGACTTTTGAATAGCAAATTAGTATTTGGAATAGGAAATAATGGTTAATATTTTCTTTGCACTCAAAAAGTTCAAATTTTCAAACAATTTAACATAATATGATATAACAAGAAAATTCGCTCATACGATCATGCTGCACGACTGGAACTTTTTCGGCTAGGTGGCAAATCCATGATTTAAAAAAAAAGAAAAAAAAAGACTGCCAAGTTGGGTTTTGCAAGTAGCTTTCTGGTATGCGTACCTAACATTAATGTGTAGATCAGTGAAATGTTTAAAATTTTCTTAGACAAACTCCATATCGGCAAATAGTAAATCATGATGTAACGTAAAACGTCAAAGTCGGTCAATTAGAGAACGAAAGAATGATGCTTGAAGTAATTTGAGTTTGTGCATGCGCAGAAGGAAGTTATGATTTGAGATTAATGAAACCAGTAGGGGACCATCTACTGCCTAACCCGCAAATTCCCGGAAAATGTCATCAAAATCGGATAAAACTGTGGATATTTGGCTTGTTACAATGATCACACTTTCGCGCGCGCGCAACAGCAACTGATGATACAATCTTGTTGAAATTAATTTGGAATGATCAAATCGTCTTCTTTCAACTATCCTCCAAATTTGTGAGAGATCGGACGACTAGGACGTGAGAAAATGATGCTTGATAGAATTTACTTTTGCGCATGCTTAGAGTAAAATATTAATTTAGGAACAATGTAACTATTAGGAGAGCATTACTGCCAAACCTTTACATTCCCTGAAAATTTCATCAAAATCGGATGAAATCTGTGGACATCAATCTGGTTAGAAGGATTTCACATTCGCGCATGCGCATCAGCTACTGATGATACAATCTTGTTGAAATTAATTTGAAATGTTCAAATCGTCTTCCTTCAACTATCCTCAAAATTTGAACGAGATTGGAAGACTAAGGCGTGAGGAGAAGATGATACTTGACTAAATTTACGTTTGCACATGCGCAGAGTGAAGTATTGATTTGGGAAGAATGAAACTGATAGGGGACCATCTACCTACTTACCTTCTATTTAAGGAATTACAAACTAGATACCTACTCAATTATGTACATAGTATCTACTTATAATTTTTAGTAACACCACACACTTATAACACTTATAACACCACATCAATATAATACTTTATTTTTCTTCAAATTCTTAGTTATTATAGTCCTGTCTACTTGAAATGAAACTGAAGGGTATTTAATGAATTGGAAAAAAGGAATGTATCCTATTTGGTTAAGTTATTTTTGCTACAACTAGATCACTTGTATACAGGTAATTGGGGGACAACATTTTGGTACTTGAAAAATGGTTAAGTTTCTTGAATAATAAATAAATTTCTATCATGCAATGGTTCTATCCAGCAAGTTTAACGAAATTTGGGTGGAAAAATTAATCAATTTAAAAAATATTCCGTCGTTCCTTTCTCAGCGAATTATAATTTCATTCAACAAACTGAGGAGCTGTAAGAGGTTTTTTTTTGGGACGGGTACGAGCCCCTGGTCACGGAGACCACTATTGGTCTATTGTGACAAATAAGCTGTAACATGAATTGAACCAAACGTAAGACTAAAAACAGAGAAACTATCGAAGAGATAATACATATAAGAATGAAAGTTTTGATTGCGAATTTCAGAGAGAAATTGACAAATGTGGTTAGCCTCACATTATCAAACCAGACGAAATTGATATCAGGGGGCGAGGTTTCAAGTTTGAACTCGTGGGAACCAGTTACTGAGGGAAACAGACTATCTTAATGCGGTTTCCTCTGACATCGATAAGTTCTGTGGGGAGCCCATTCCCAAGGAATGATTTAACTAACTAATCCCAAGTGGCGTTGTAACTACTGGGTGTCACACATTACCAACACTTGAGGATCAGCTCCTGTTGGGGTCGGAGATCAAATTATTTTTTATCTTGATATCTCCGCTCACGATTGATTCAGTGATGACATGAACTTTTAAATCCATGAGGTTTGTCGAGAAGCTAGTCCTTTTTTCTAATGGACACCTTCTTTCCCTACCAGTTTATTTTCGTATCAGAACCATAACGTGTTAGTAAATATTTCATTCAATTAATCTGCGAGATCATTGTTAAATTCTAAGAATAAGAAAGTACGCATAATTTCGCAATGTTTTTGAAAATGTGACTCGTAATTAGGTTGGTGCTATTTTTTTTTATTTATTTTTAGAACTAAGGTACTTATATATGACTTCCAAAAGCATTAAGAGGCTCTGTGGTAGCTCCATGTGTATGTAAGTCGCTCTTATTTTGTCGTCTACAAATACCAATGAGGATGCTAACGGCGCTACCTGCCAGACAGAATTTATCTGAGGGATAATTTTATCCGCTAGGTAATTCGGCATTGATAAACGACTCACATTCTTCATCTGGACTAAATTTTATTTCTTTTATTGTATGTCAAATTTAGTTTTTTCAGAGTGCTCCTCTTGGCGAACTACACTCTTTCCACTTTCCAAATTTTACAATAAGCCGAGGGAAGGAATAAGAAACAAAATAGATAAAAATATAAAAATCAAAGAGCAAGCATGACTGAAAACAAAAACTAGACAGAATCATAGCAATAACAAAACTTGAACAATCAAAAGTGAGTAAAATAAACTGTAAACAAATAAAAAGGAAAACAAACAAACAGTAACATAAAACAATAAAATTATCAGGAAATATGTAAAATAAAATAAATAACATAAAAATTAATAGATAAAAATGAATTAATTTAATTTTTGGATAGCAAAACTTCAAAATTTTGGAATCATGATTTGGAGAATGGAAAGAAGAGAACGGAGGGGGGAGAGACAGAGAGTGAGAGAGAAGGTCAGATGTCATCAAAATCCATGCAGTTGAGAAAAACTGTGAAATCTTCCAGATACTTCGTCACTAGATCTCTCAGTGTTGGAGTCCAGATTCGACCAGTCAGTACCACCTTCCTCAACAGTCTGCTCCTCGGTTGCTCAAATCTCTTGCAGGATATTATCATCTGAACTATAGCGCTATACTCAGTATAGCTATCCTGCAGTTAATGTAGGTAATAAATTGATAAACCGGCCCTAAATAAGTAATGACCCTCAAAATTTATTGGTTTACGTTTCTGTTCTTTATTTAGTTATTAGATTTCAACTCACTTATCTATTACCATTTCTTTATGTTATGCTGTACCTATATTATACTGTACATTGGCTGGTTTATACCAATTCAAAAAGCAATACCAATGGGATAAAGTTTAAAAGTTCCCAATGTCCAAGACGTATACAGCTCAAATGCGTTATGGGGAATCATAGAGCTTTTTTCTTTGGACATCCTGTTTTAGGTACACAACATTTCCCCCGTTATTTTCCGTTTCATGGTTCTGCCCATCTCTTATCTTTTACCTGAGTTTTCAAGGACTGACTCACTTCAAAAGCTTTCTGAACATCAAATGTCGATTTCGGTTTGGACGTACGGTACCGGTCGCAACCGTTTTTAAGGTCATTCGAAGTGAGCCGTTGCGATTCTTCCGCGTCCAAATGGCTTTCCCGAGGTAATGAGTTAAAAGTCATTCCGCTGTCACGGATGGACGGGTCAACTTGACGGTAACTATCCCTATTTCGTGTTTCAAGCTCATACGGTTCGGACAACCGGTTGTTAGTGGCTTCTTCAAGAGCTGCGTTTAACTGTTTGCAGACTCTGGAGAGCTTACCAGTTCGAAAGATGGTGGACGAGGAAATTACGGACATTACCCATGCACGACACTAGTAGCTCTCGGTGCAAGGATTCCCAGTTTCTTGGTAGCCCATGCCACTAGTTGAATACATAGATCCCTCCGAAAATTCGCCCATAATATCATGAAATACGATTTCATGTACGGATTTTTTTCCTATTTCCTTCCCGGCAAGTAAATTGGGAAGGAGTCAGCAAGGTAGAAAAGAATTAGGGCATTCCGATTCATAATTATGATTCAGCTGCAAAGTTCGTCATTAACAGAGTGTATAGCTCTTTTGCTGTAAATTCATAAGTATCTCGGTCAAGTATAGGATCGTATACAAAGACATGTCATATGACATGTCAAATAGCTTGTCACTCACTCTTGTGCTGGTGCCAAGGACTTTGTGAAGCTAATTTTCTATAGTCCAAGGAGTACTCCTAATATTTCATGTTCTTGGGGTCAGGTGCCCATCTTCGCTCACTCTCCGTCAGATAAAAGGCCTCGATCATGCCTTATATATTAGGACTGATACCCCATGGTTAGGTTTCGAGCAATTTCTATAGGGCTTGCCCGGCGTCATGGATGTACGTACATTTCATGGGATTTATACACGCCAATAACCGACTGGGTGACTGGATTTGCTTATGGAGGTGGTTGAACTATCATTTCACCCCCGGAAATTTACTAATTCTTAGGTATATAAAACCCAAAGTTTGTATGTATGTTTCCAATAGACGGCTTAACGGCTGGACCGATTCTGACGGGAGCGGTCTTAAAATGATCAGCGAGTTCCGCCGCACAACATAGGTTAGGTCTGAACCTCCAAAACATCCATCTACTCCATAAACGGCGCTATCCTTCACAACCGAGTTGTTTGGTTCCCGAACTTTCGTTATTATGGTTGCTAACAGGCAGTTTGTTAGCGGCGGAAATTCGTGACAGAGTGGAGAAGCTTTGACGGATTGTTAAGGGTGTTCTGAGTGAAGCATGGGTTGCATTATTGATAGGTGATGGACGGGAATTTGATATTTGGTGCGAAGCGCGGGACGGAAAACCGATTTTTTTTTTTTTTTTTTGGCTCCCGAAATTTTATTTCTCCACGCGTGTTTGGTTTGACAATCTCTATCAGCTGAGCGAGCTAAGTTCTCTCCTTCACCCTAGGAAGTTGAAATTTGCTAGGTAGACTTTCTGGGTCATTAAGAGACGATTGAAATAATGGTTTCTTTCCTGATCAGCTGAGTGAGCTAAATTCTTTCCTGTTAACTTGGAAGTTAAAATTTGAAAGGGCGATTCTTTTCGACATTATTATACGACTGAAATTGGAACCGACTAACCCGTACACGCGGGTAACCGGCTAGTATTTTAAATAATTTCTAACATAATTAGATATTGACGAATTGATAGATAATTTATGAAAAGGCTGATCAAGTTCATTGCATTATCATATATTTTGTTCGCTGTTATTTACTCTCGCAATAAAGGTACTGACTTTGTTATTACGTATTTCATTTTACCGTCTTACCTTGTTGTACACCACTCTTTTTGTAGTATTACTCTCTGTTAATATTAGTTCTTTTTTTCGTACGACACTTAATTAATTGTGACTCAAGCTTGAGCATATCCGGTGGAATTGAGTCCTTAGAAAAAGACCCGTCGAGTGTTGTTTATTGTTACATTCTCGTGTAGATAAACTCAAGAGACGACGAATGGAGCGATGTCGAAGAGTTTATTTTTTCTCGTGTGACGAGTTCAATTTTCCCACCGTTAATCAGATTAAACTCAACACTCTTGGTGACGAGTTGTGTACATCGCGTAAGTCTACAAAGATAACACTTTTGAAGTGGGCCGGGATGAGAGCTCGATATTGAACCACTCCCCTGGATTATCAAGAGCTTCGGAACTTGTTGGTTTCTCACAGTTAATGTGAAATTAAGTGGTAAGAGGGAGTAGAGTAGGTATCTTATCACATCGACTGGGTATAAAGCCACTTTGCAAAGCTCTTGATTAGTACGCAAGTTCCAACAGTTTCAAGGTGGAACATTAATTCCTGTCCAGTAGGATGCCCATGATATGAGAGAATTAGATATGTTTTCATCTTTTATATTTATACCTACTTAACTAATTTTTTTCTTAACTAATTTAAGCCATTCGTGGGCACAGAACCGGTAACACTTAAATAAGGCGGGGTAAGCGGGCAAATAATGAGAAGTTCTTCAATAAAGGTGAATCCTTGACTTTGACTAATGAGTATAAATATTTAGGCATAATTGTGACGCCGAGCTTAGACTTGGGAAAGAATCATAAGCGAAAGATAGATCAGGCAAAAATGGGTCTCAACAGTGTTTGGAGGGAATTGATTGGGGCGGGAAATGTGACTTTTGAGACTAAGCATAAAGTTTTTCTAGCCACCACACGTTCTCTGATAGGATATGGGGCGCAGGTTTGGGGCTGGGAAAGCTCTGAAAAGTTGGCGGAATTCAATAGATACTGCTTGAAAAATGTGTTTGCTCTGCCCCAGAACACGCCAAATTATATATTGCATGCAGAGAGTGGAATCGAACCGCTAGAGTTCTACTTCCGAAAATTGCAAATGGACGATGTCGCTCGAGCATTGAAGCTTCAGGCACACAGGTTCCCTCGAATCCTTGCAGACGAGGTCCTAAGACTGGAAGTTTCGTGGTTTCAGGCATACCAGGAAGAAGGACAAAAGCAGGGGTTGATTTTTGAAGGGGAAAACAGTCGGAGTCGAAATTGAGACTTTCGGTCTATTGGAGAAAAGTTGGAGGAAAACTGGAGACTTGAAAATTCTCACGCAGTCCATTAATCGGAACACCGCACTATTTACTCTCAGTTCGACAGAGCAAGGGACTGTACCTATTGAGTACGTATTTGTATTTTATGTGTGCAGTGTTCTGGGAGAGGGCAGAAATGCTCAATGTGAACTATAGATGGTGGAGGGGAGGGGGGATTGCGAACAGATGTTCACTATATAATTTGGGTGAGAATGAGACTACGTATCATTTTCTGGCGATTTGTCCAATATTGGGCGAGTTTAGAGTAAGGTACTTAGGAAAGTCGAAGTTATCGATGCAGGATTTGATCTCCATACTGAACGGAAATGAGAAGTTGCAAGCTCTGGTTAAATTTATAAAAATATCAGTAAGCTATAGAAAATTGTTGGTGGAAGAATTCAATTATTCGGATGAAAATAAGAATATGTGGACATAGAACATTATGTAGATATATATTTTGTTGCTGATAAATTTAAATAATGTTATAAAATTGTAAATTATGGTATTGAAAAGGAGGGGGAAAATCCTCATAGAAGTTAATGTATAATTGTAGGTTGAACTTGGCATGGTAAAATTAACTAACTTCTTAGACTGTTGGAAAATTTTTATTTCAACATTTTCGGAGAAAGTGAGACAGCTTCACTTTTTACGAAAATTGTCTTAAAACTCCGTTTAACAACAAAATTTTAAACTTTTCCCCAAAATGGCTCCAACGTTTTTGACGAATCGCTGCTTAGGTGGGTAGAAATAACACTGACTAGCAGTCATCCCGTTCTAAAAAAATCCAAAGGATTCAGAAAGCACTAAACACTGCTTCAAACAGTACTTTCATTGATTTCACAAAGAAAACACCCTTGAAAGTAAATGTGGAAAGTAATGTGAAGCACCTTCTTCGAGATTATTATAATGCTCTAGCATGTTGCATCTACCTTCATAAGTTAGATTAACAAATTGTACGTATACTTTCATTCGTACGATACTTGAATGAATTACTTCTTACTTGTATAAATTTTCCAATTTGATCAAGATGATTGTAATGGAAAAACTTGTTTACATCGATTCATTGATTCGCGAGAGAGTTAAGAAATTAAAATCTTGGTTGCGCATGTTTTAGGAACATTGTACCAAATTATTTAATGTTATTAACAAGTTCGGTAAAATGTTTTAAAATGTCGTCTATTCGTAATAAAAGTTTACCCATTGAGCTATTGTGCGTTTCCAAGTAACGTTCCCCTTTCCATACGACCAAATTTGGAACAATAGAACCGTCCGCAACAAAAAAGACTGCAGTGTGGTGTTCCATAGTCGCTAATTCAGTTGAGCCGGACGTGTATTTATGAGGCGCGCCCTAGTATTGTTTCGCAGAAAGAGATGAGAGACGGCCTCTTCTAATAATATAGAACGCGGTGTCGTTCTGAACAATGGATCCTCTCTTGAATTGGGTGTAGCATTTCGACGATTCGTTTTCCTTTGTAGTATTAGGCGTGAAGGAATGTCAGATGGACTTTAGACTTTACCTAGGTAAGTAGTAAGTTTTTTAATGAAGCTGGGATTTTGTTTAATTTATATTTCAAGCAGTGGGTTAATACTTTTGAGATGCAGATCTGACATAGTTTGGAGATAAATTTGTCGTTCTATAGGTTTTTCACAACCTGTGTGGAGAGAAAAGTATTATATAATAGCCGAGACCTCCTCCTAGGACCATCTTATTATGCAGTTCAAACTCAACCAACAACCAGCTTTTTCTCTTCCCATTCCTAACTTTTCAGTTCGAAAGAGTATTTCTTTTCTTTTCATCTAAGTTATATATCCGATCGTTCCAATTTTAGTTAGTCTTCGTTCCTTCTTTATTAGAATATCTATGGTGCTCTCGCAGTCCAGAGTTAGTTCGAGCTACTGGTGGCGCCCAAGCGGTCCGGCTATTAGATAGCTAGCGCAACGGTAACTACCGTGGGCGTTTAGGAGCTAGGGCTATCTATAACTATATATCCAGCCACGAGGGCTACATATGATAGGCTATTAGAATAGGAGGCTACAGTACATCCGGCCGCATTGAGTGTAAAACGTCCATTTCGGGTTGAACACACTCTTTGCACGTCGTATGTTTCACAAGGGTCAAATTCAATTTCGCAAATTCAAATTTTCAACAGAGTCAAATATAACGAAAAGATGTATCAGTGGAAGAAGAGAACGAATGTTTTCGCTTGTTTACTTTGAACATAATTAGATTCCTCGTCCTCAGCCTCAAGAGATCCTGTAAAATACAATTGTTGTCTGGTAGTATTACCTACTACCTACAGCGCTTCATGTAATCATTAGTTATTTGATAATTTTTTCAATCATAAATTTATAGGTAGTCATAATCGCAACTAAGACAACCCGAGATACTCTGAACCGATTCAAACTAAATAAAGCTTTGGAGCCCAAAGTGCTAACATCAAATACCTTCTGTCATCCCAAATTCACCACTCGATGTAAATGTAGAATATCATAAAGGCCAACAGTAATGAAAATCTATTTGATTAAGGCATGGACTGTATACAACCCATGATGTTTCACGACTAGCATTACAATATTGATCAACTACTGTTGGATCCTTATTAAGTTTCTTTTTTCAATGGTTTATGGATTTGCAATTCCACTAGGTACTTTTCTAATGGCAAACATTTGTAGAATCATTGTATTTGAGTTGGGCAGTTGAATCGTGAATTTTAAATGGCTCAAGTGGTTGTAAGAATAATTTTGTAACGTTCTTATCCTAATAATGATGAAAAAACATGTATATGTTGGTATATGAACGTAAACTTGTGAACAAACCTGGTGTACTTATTGCTCGCATAAAGTTTCATAATGATTTGTTAGAATAATCTTACACTCAAACGCATGAACTTACCAGGCTCAGCTGCGAGGAGATGATTCATCATGAATTGCAACAAGTCCATTATCATTCGTCTTCTGAAATATCGGAATACTTGCTTTTCTCTATCCGACAATTCGCCCTTCACTGCTAGCTTTTTTGTTTCTGGCTAAAACATGAGATTGTTAACGCAACATTATTTTTCGCAACAGAGAACAAATTTGAAGAGCAATTTAGTAGCGCTTTCAGACGGGGAGCTAATGGCTGGAACATGTTGCATGTTGTCAACGTAAAGGAATATGAAAGGTATTCCTCTGACCTTAATCTCAACGTAGTAGAGAAGGACAATGCAATTCTTACGGAGTAATAATGAATGTAATTCAATGATACTAAACTATTGAAAAAGAACAATAAGATCGTATTTAAAAGGTAGGTATACAACATCAATGAATGAAGGGAAGAACGCTAAGTAGGGTACAAAAGTTCATAGCAGTGTTGCCATTGACTTCATTGATGGTGGTTGTGGATCTGTCCACTTTTCACATGTTCCACACATGTTCCGCAGAAATGCTTCAGTGAGATCGAATGGTTAACAGTTCCCGTATTCCCTGACCATTGGAAGCAGGTTGGCCTGGCTCCTTCTGGAAGGACCTCTCGCCCATTACGTTGGACCTAAAAAGGGCTCGAGGCTACTGCGGCTTCCTAAGTCTGTCGGGAAACCGGTCCAGTTCGAGTAGGAAGGTAACCCGATCGCCCTTCACCCCACAGCAACTGAACACAAAACTCATCTCCGGACCACATAACTAATTAAAACGCGTCGCATTTCACCGCTTCAGAACAAGTCGGACCACAGAAGGTTTCGCTATTTATATCCAACTTGAGCGTTCCTATTCCGGCGTTGAGTGATTTCTTTTGAATCTATCGGAAACATAGTTTGAATATATTTTGTAGGGGATTTGAAAGAGGAATGAGACATTTTCCAAGTGTGAAAATGCCTTTTCAACCAGACAGATCAGAGCGAATAAATACCAACTAATTTGGACCGTGTTGAGATATGACCCTCACGTTAGAATCACAATTGCCAGTTAGAAACATTTGGAGCAAGTAGGAAACCTCTTTGGCCCTTCAGAGGCGCAACCAGGTTCCTCATAGGCCCGTTGCTCCAATTCCTTCAGAACCGTGAACTGCTTGTAGCATCAATGTATCACGCAGACCACCTAGAGTTTCCAGAAGAAGCCTCCTCACCATCCAGCCCCATTTAGTAAATGTGTTGAAGATGCTTACTTGGTCTTTTTTTATTTTCGCCATCCCTTCATTGTTGAGAAACCCTAGATCATTCCCACCCCACCCGTTTCCAGCTGCTTCACAATATTGTAAATCCATCAACCAGAAGTTCACAGTATCTAATTTATAGAATTTCCTGTAATCTGCCCGATGTTCTTAAAAAACCAAAAAATTGTAGCCGCTCTGCCTACAAAAGGTTTGTATTTTCAGGGCTGATAGTACTGGGACCGGAAAATACCGAGAATATTCTCGGCAGTATTCATGTTTAATTAATGCTTTTATTTACTCTATAATACGAATATTATAATAATACAACATGGCTCCCCCTAGAGTCGTACCACTTGCACAGTCCCTTTGGACATCTTGTTCAATGCTGCTATGTATGGCTCTTCTGGCCTTCTATAATATATAGTTAAAATTCAGGTTAAATCAGCAAAAAAAAAAAAAAAAAAAAAAAAAAAAAAAAACAGCAAACGTGATTTGCAGGTATTAAAATATAAAAGTGGTACACACCAAAAGTTACCCATCCATTTTACAGCACTCTTGAAGCACTCCAAGTTAAAAATAAAACTTAGTTTCATGATTTTGCATATTAAGTTACTACTACGCTCTAAATCGCGGGGAAAACTCTACCGAAGAGGTTAATCAGGGAGCTCTAACTCAATTTTGTTTTGTAACTGTTTCTCTTAACGTGATTGGCACAAATGGAACGTGCTCCCTCACCTTCAAGATTTCTAACAGCCGGGCCCCCAGCGAACGTACGACGATGTGTGAGAACATTAACCTTTTAACGCGGTTCAGCCCTGGCACAGCCCCCTAGGGGATTGGAGATTACGAGCGTCGAAATCGCCCACGATCGCCTATCCCGATATGACTCCTGACCCAGAACAACAGGCGGCGTGGCGCCCTCCAACGCCTATACCGCCCTCTGACCCCAAGACCCGCGAGTTTATTTCGAACGAACTCGATGATCTTACGAGCCAAAAAAAGAAAATGAAAATCATCTGGTGCGAGGATTTATACCACTTCTCCAACGCGTATTCGATTTGCACAGGTGTTGTAAATAGGTCTTGGTATATTGTTGTCTATAATATCCCCCTCCTCAAGATTCAACAGTTCCCGATTCTAGTTGATTCACGTAGATTTCAAAAATCACATTTAAAAGATAAATAAAATGAATAAATAAATCTGTCTGTCCATACACCCACCGTGCTTTACGACAGCGCCGACCCTTCTCTTTCATTCCAAATTACTGGACCAAAAAATTTCAATCAACCCGAAGCGGTGAAATTAGAAATTTAAAACACCTACTACTAACTCAAAACTTCGAATAAAGTTTTTCTTATTTGATTTTGATAAATTTCATTTCAAGATGGGTCGAATGAGTCCACCCAGGTTGTTGTACGACTAACCATTCGTGTCCCACGAAGATTAGAAGTTTGAAATGATAAAGAAACATTGTCAACAAAATTATGAATAGTACCTTATTACAAGTACAAGTACAGAAAACAAGAAAGAATAAAAGTATGAAGCTTTTATTAATTCAGTTTGTTTTGTTTCGTTTATTGTTTAGCTGACATGAATTTGACTATTTGTAATGAGATTTTGAAGTTCCAAGGGCCCCTCTTAGTTTGATGAAAGAGGGGGGAGGGTTTTGGTAGTACTGGCGGTACTGGTTTTGTTACAGAAACAGTTATTTATTGAAGTTTCACTAAAATCATTGACTTCATTAGAAAGAAGATTCTACAAAACCGCTAGGAATAAAACCCGTTTGCAGCAGGCTTCTCTCCACAATGAATTAGGCTATTGCAATGGCTCCAAAATTTAGGAAAATTTCATTTCTGAAAGCGTTTATCATGGATTCCCACCTCCAACTTCTTCTCCGCCAAACTTATTCCAGAAGACTGACCCCGATTGAGCAACAGTTGCCACTGTTGATCCATGGATATACCCTAAGACATGGTGGTTGTTGGTTTGCTTCAGCGGATAGTGAAAAACATCCGCTTATTTTTAGTGAACTTATCAAATCCCTTCAGGCATCTGAACGTGCAGTTTTAGCATTTATAGAGATCAAACACGTAGAGATGTTCAAGTTAGCAAACACGTACTGCCTGCTGAACATCCCTTTTCAACGTGTGATGGGGTCCTCCCAACCGCAACATGTCCTAAATACAACCTCGTACCGTATCCCTTCGGAATGTAGTGACCCGATCATGTAGATGAGAAGTGCCATCTGCCAATGTAATTGGTGGATTGGCTGTTCCTCCTATGTAATAGCGACTTCGTTCTGGTTCGTGAAGATTGGTAAATTTGACTTTGCGCAGTTATGTGGACTAAGTACCTACCTCACCCAGGACTTTTCTCAAAGGTACTGCGCTAGTAACACTACACCCGCAACTGCCTTTATATACCTATAGCGTCATATTTCGTTTATCGTGAAGTCATAGAGCCAAATTAACAATAAATGTCCTATTCTGCTTATCCTCACCATAAAATTCTCGATACCGAAAGATTGCGTTTTCCCATCAGCCATTTCGCTGACGACAGCAGGGACCGTGTAGAATGTGAAGCTGTTGGGCCCGTCTTCATCTTCGTCCGAGAAGGGCATTTCCCGACTTGCAGTCGTTGGCTGTGATAGGTAGATTAATAAATTAGGTAGATTCCAACAATTTTATATTTGCGCTTGGGGAGAAGCGACAACTGCTGTTATAGAAGTTTATTGAAGTAGGACTGTTATAAATGATAAATTTAGTATCTAAATGGTTGGCCATCACCTGTTTACGTTTTTGTGATAGTTACGTGTTAATGTACAATTTAATTAATAAATCTACTACTAGAGACGAGAGCCCCATATTGTTCAAGAGTTCAAAAATGGAAATACAAGCCAAAACTATTTTCGAAATCCTGCTAAAAGTGATCACAATGTTTTTGCTAACTTCGAGGACACGGTTACTTTTTTTTTTTTTTGTTCCTTTATTACTAATATAGTAATAAGTACATTTACTACATAAATCTACGTTTTGATAGACACTTTTAACTCTCAACGAAGGATTAATGGATTTTAAACTTGAAATTATAAGTATGAGTATTACACCTACCACAGAAATGGGATCGGTCTGAGTTTTCAGCTTTTCACCAGTGACCTTTCCCGTTGATTCAATTTTCGATTTCAATCTCAATTTCGAAGGAGCTTCGTCCGGTGGCCCTCTGTGAATCCCAACCTGGAATGTATATTTTAGTTTAAAAACCTGCACATGATCTCACTATAATTCCTTCTCCTGAGGTGTGTATTCATGTTCAATGATTGTGTTTGAATTCATGCTCAATGGGGTGCATTCATATTAAAAATCGAAAATAAAATTAAGTGAGGTTAAGGCACAGAACCATTTTTCCCCCATACCTGGTTTCTATGTGTAGAATGTGTGGATTTAGAATGTGGATTTAGAATGAAATCGATGCATAATACATTTGTATGCTGGAGATAATTTGAAGAATTAAGATTGCTACAAAAATTCCACATTATATGTTCATCTTCACATATTGTTGAGACTAAATAACATTCATTCACGATAATATTCATAGGGAATCACCTAGACCCCCGCTCAATCCCTAAAAGTCGCCATAAAATTCGGTTGGAAACTGTAAAAGTTATCATTGCTACAAGGACTTCACGTTTTTGCAGCTGCATAGTTTCGATATTAGAATGTTTCTAAGTTAGGGCAAGATTCATTCTCAGTTGCAGTTGTCACGAATTCCAGAACTCACCAGAACTGGGACCATTCATTCCAAGAACGATATAAAAACTTTAAGGAACTCCATCCTCTCTTTCGAGTTCCAACAGTTGCAGAAAAATGAGGTTGTTAGAACCGTTCGCAGTTGTCCCCTTGTTCCAGAACTTTGGGTTGTAGTACTGCAAATGACAAGCTCAATTGCGCCTGCACAGAATCGTTGAAGCAGACAGAACTTCCAGTAAGAATGAAGCTTTAGTGTCGCTCGTCATAAAATTTTTCAGAACGGGATAACAACGCTTCCTCTACCTTTGCACACTAAGAAGCATAATATGCATTTGTAACCGAATGCATGAAATTTCACGTGATTAGCCTATAAGGAGTTTTTGCAATCGAGTTGTTCAGCTGAGTCGTTGTACGAAAACAGGGTTTTCTAGCGCAAGCAAACCAGAAGCTAACCAGCGATTTGTCCTACGGACAGTACGGATAGGGAATCGTCGTACGATTGAATGAAACGATTCAAAGTCACACTAACGTGACTACACTAAACTTCAAAATCATAGAATATTAACGTGTAATATAATTCTTTCATAATTGAAGAATTAATAAATTATCAACATCTTTATCTATGTGGTTTAATTTTTTCACTAGGAATAAGTAGATGTGGTACCTACTGAAAGGGGCAATATCGAAATTTGCCATGGGATCAAGATGTATATTATACAGGTTGTCTACAGAAATTATGGGATAACCTCAAGGAATCGATTTTAGAGCTCATTTCAAATCGAAAATTGCTCCTTTAGATTTCTTTTTAAACCCTTTGTTTTCAAGTTATTCAATTTTTAAGATTTTTTTTTCGTGTTTCGTACCTCAATTTTACCTTTCGGTTTCATGGTCAATTTCATGTGTTTTCAAGGGTAAAATTAGTTAGTTTTACTTTACTTGATATTAGGGTTATAGGAAATTTAGTGGTCTTTCCAATGGTGTTCTTAGTTTTGAGTTTACTATGATTCTAGGGGGGGGGGGGGGGGGGGTTATGGCCGTTTTAATGTCATAAGGTACAAAACACGAAAAAAATCTTAAAAATAATGAACCAATACTGAAGATGTGTATACATGCTAGTATGCAAAAAAGGGCGAAAACAGCATTCTCTATCTGTGTCTATCTTCCGTAAGTGGCACAATCTCTACCAAATTCATCAAAATCGATCTATCAATATCGGTGCTTCCTCTATAGCAACCAAAATCAGGATTGCTCATGTGCAATGGTTACCCATTTCAATGAAATTAGTACCTAGGATGCCTAATAGTCTAGGAGCTGTATTCGGCTTTCCTTAAGCTACAAATAGGATTTTTCTATTCGCACAACGATTTGACCACTAACCGTTAGCATTTTGCGCGCATCTGCAATGTTCCGTTTCTATTCTATTCTATTAGTCTATTTGAAGCTCCTCCCACTCGACTAAGACTCATCGTTGCAAAAACTCTCTTATATACCATAAGAGGACCTAAGGACCCTTAGAAGCCCGTAGGTACGGTTTGAGAAGTGACACGGCCAGAAGCTCACCATCGTTCATGATGGAAGAGTAGAGTGCTTCTGCTTCAGAAGGTCCGAACGCATAGTAAAGGCAGTGATTGGCTCTCCAACGATTTTAAGTTTTCGAAACTTCCGCTACAACGGCGGTTTGGTTCGATCCCTTTGTAAAAGTTCAGATTAGTTGGACGAATAGATCAGAATGATTTGTATAGTTAGGTGGTCTGGATGCTCGCAAGCTCCCATCTCAAAGATACATAACATCAAGTAGTCAATCCCTTTGTAAAAGTTCATATTTGTTGGACAAATAGATTATAATGATTTGTATAGTTTCGTGGTCTGGATGCTTGCAGCGACTGAAGCGCCACAATAGCGGAAGTTTCGAAAACTAAAAATCGTTGGGGTGCTAGTCACTACCTATAGTAAAACTTAATGTAGCCATTGGTTTCCTTGCTCCTCACCACATATCAAAGGGGATTTCAATTTGTAATGAAAACGGTAGGTACATTGAAAATTGCAGTACCTAGATACCAAAAGATTCTTCATAGGTTGGTTCCTCATACTTTCTTAGATGAATGATCCAATTCATGTAGAACTGTACATGTACTGTACTATTTCGGTGGTTATCAACTATAAGTACCTATACGAAAATCATCAAATTGAACTCACTTCTTCCGTTTCCATCAACATGTTTTCCCTATTCTTACAGGGCCCTAATCTTTGCTTTGGGTTCATGATCGGGATCGGTTGGCGGTTTGAATAATTTATTCAATATCACTGATGAAGCTTTCTCTCGAAATGAATGTTACCGAACTTGTCACGAAGGTGAAACTGTCACGAACTTAAGACAATAATGACTGAAAAATGAGCGACGGAAAAATGAGAAAAACTGATAGATTCTTTTATGGTCACAAGAATTAAATAAGTTCCACACTGGTTATTTGTAATAAAAAAGTATAGAAATGTGATGACCATCTGTAGCTAATCTGGTAGGTACAGCTGACAAACGAGCTACGCAGGAAGATAGATGAAGTCTTTTTGAATCTATAAAATAGGTAATTATATTGTTAGGTAAATGGAATTGCTGCAGGAGAGGTGCATTTGGCATTTTCGATTAATAACCCTTCATTATACTAAAAATGATGGTTACCTATATTTTATCCTTCGGCAAATGAAGCCTGATTTATTAAAGGGGAGGTAATTCTTTTCTAAATAAGGAGGTGCTGAAATCACAAATCAGCAGCTATTCAACTTATAGTTCTGAAATTTAAGATACATAAAGCTCTTTTGGAACACATTTAAAACAATTACGAAGCACGGAGGTGCACTGAACAGCTGAGGGGTCTCTGGGACTAATCTCTTTCCTAATTGACCTACGGTGATGACTAGGGCTCGGATTTGAGCATACGAGCATATTTTACTGGTTCATTATACGCATCAAAATAAGCCTTTTGGCACCAGAATCAGGCTCCTACAGTTATTAGACAGAAACTATAAAAGCACATTTGAGTAATTTCGAGAATAAATGCATAAATAAGGGGTTTTCATGGCAAAACTGCGAAATTTCTGTTTTTCTCTCATCTTTTCTTTTAAAGAAAAATCTTTGAAAAACATTTTTTGATAGGTAATTTACTCAAATTTTGCCATGCATTCTTTAAGTAGAGAACCCTAAGTTAGCATCAGGAATGCCATTTTGTTTACTTGGTTCATGGTGTGCTGATAGTGAGCTCCCAATTAGGCCCTGTGCAATTAGAAACGCAAGCTGTGAGGTGAGGCCGGGTGAGCCGCAGTGATTTTTTGTGAATCGCAGATAACAGAGAGACCGCGCAAATAGATCCGTGAGGTAAACTATGTAAACGTTTTTGAAGTTATACTTCTTTGCGCCCGTTAGACACTTTGGGATGGGATGTTGGTCGAGAAACCGCGTCACGCTGAATTTTAAGAACTATCGGATGGGATGTCACGCTGAAAAGTAAGAACAAATTTTTAAGAACTATCGATTAATCGAGGAGGAGGAGGAGGAGGAGGGAGGAGGAGGAGGGAGGAGGAGGAGGAGGAGGAGGAGGAGGAGGGAGGCGGAGGAGGAGGAGTGAGGGAGGAGGAGGAGGAGGAGGAGGAGGAGTTAGACCCTTTGGGATGGGATGTTGGTCGAGAAACCGCGTCACGCTGAAAAGTAAGAAAAGTAAGAAAAGTAAGAACAAATTTTTAAGAACTATCGATTCATAATATATAAATTATAATTAATAAATTATAATAAATTTATAGATTATTATTATAAATTTATAAATATTATAATTATAAATTTATTATAAATTATTATAAATTTATAATTATTATAAATTATAAAGTATAAGAAAAGTAAGAACAAATTTTTAAGAACTATCGATTCATAATATATAAATTATAATTAATAAATTATAATAAATTTATAGATTATTATTATAAATTTATAAATATTATAATTATAAATTTATAAATTTATAATTATTATAAATTATAAATTTATAATTTTTAAGAACAAATTTTTAAGAACTATCGATTCATAATATATAAATTATAATTAATAAATTATAATAAATTTATAGATTATTATTATAAATTTATAAATATTATAATTATAAATTTATTATAAATTATTATAAATTTATAAATTTATAATTATTATAAATTATAAATTTATAATTTATAAATTATTATTCATAATTTATTTATTAATTATAAATTATGGCCACAGAAGTATAACTTCCACCGTGTGGTCCGACGCACACCGATTTTTAAATGTCAATCGATGATAAATTTTGTAAATACGAGCATCATATTGATAGATAGAATAAATCGATTTTTGAAAGATTTTTCAACCAGTGCTTTTAGAATGAGCATAATGATGTCCATATGTGAGGGAGGTTCGAGCATATAAGAGCCTAAATTAGGGGTTGAACGAACATATATGGAGGTTTAACTGATCATATCGATCCGAGCTCCAGTGATGACATTTGAAATGGAGCGCTTTTGGAACTTTAACACGTAGAATGCAATTTATTACAAGATATGGAGGCGAACTGATCAACTCAGGGACCTCAAAGAACTAATTCTTTCCTAATCGACCTACGGTGCTGAAATTTGAAACAGAGCTCCTTTGGAACACCGTGAAAAGAATTTTACGAGATACGGAGGACTAATTACGTAACAGCTGAGAGTCCTCTGAGGCTATGGCGAACCCAATTCCTAGGCGTGAAGCGTCGAGTTTAGTTAATGTATTAGATACCGGATTTTATAATTGTAGATCGGTGGTCTGCTCAGCAAAGCGATAAATTCAAAATAACAAACCATTGAGTATAATTTGCAGATTTTTTTATCTACGAGCATTTCACCCAGCACGTTAAATTTAAATACCATCCTAGACGCTAGGTATTCTAAAGTACAACAAAATATATAGTTCGCCTAAACGAAAATCTATGTACAGTTTTGCCTCGCGCAGGTTGTAAGAAAATGGTTTATATTAGACTTTAGAATGCTTCAAAAGGTAGGGAAGGAGCGTTATTGTCCCTGCGAAGGACCCTCTCCTCACTCCAGAGGAAGCGTGTTTAGTCGAGTCGAATGGTGGAAGAGGAAATTCATTTTTATTACTCACCTTTAGGGCCGGTAATAAAACTTTACGGCCCTCGCCCCCTCGCAAGACGGAACCCAGCGAAACCATTGTTAGTTTGACGGCTCGTGGGAGGCGGGAGCGTTATGATTTTATTGCCCGACTTCTCCTCAAGGTGTCTCAAGAGACTCGATGCCGATCGCCAAGGCTTATTTTTATGAGGGTCTTTTTTTTCTCGAAACATGGTTATATTAACGGAGGGAGAAACCAAGCGGTGAACTGGGTCAGAAGTTTGAAATGTGGAGAAAAATAAGTTTTGTGAATTCCATGAAAACTCTAGAAGTGACCTTCATGATTATTAAGAACACCGGTTTTTAGACTTATTGTAGAAGTATAAAATTGTTGACTGATAGTAAGTAGTGATAGTAGACACATAGTGAAATATAATACCGGACGCTGTTTCCTGTAAGCCAGGAAACTTATTTTAAGTAACACGGATATGTTTCTGTGAGTGAAAATTTTCGAAGTCGATTTTTTGGTTTATTCTTTTCATTAATGAACCTTAGTAATCGACCAAGAAAAAACTTTACCCCCCCCCCCCCCCCCTAAAAATTTTTGTTGTTTACGTTTCAAAATGCGCAAATCACAAAAATCGCATTTGGGATCTAAATAGTCCTAAAAGCCCGGAATCAATTTCTGTCAACCCTAAAGAATATCATCAAAGGGCTAAACATTCAAAAATCGAGATCTCAAAAACTTTCAAGGTACTTAACAGTAATGATTTTTTGCTTGTCAATGATATATGATCCCAAAGAATCGATTAAAACCATCCGCAACGCTGTACGTTAAACGGTTCGTTTTCCCTATGGGCTCGAACATCGAAAAACACTTCCGAATTTCTAATAAGCTGCTAGCAAATCCATAGTTTAGTTTAGAGGATAGGTGGGAGAGGTTAATTTGAGCATTCCCTGGCAATTTAGACACAACCCGATCATTAGTAGCAACTGCACATGCGCGAATATGTATTCATTTTTAAACGAGCCTAATTTCAACAATTTTCGTCAGATTTTGATGAAATTTTCAGCGAATGTGCGAGTTAGGTAAATGGTCAGCTATGGATTCCATATTTCTCAAATCATTACTTCATTTTGTGCATGCTTCAAACATAATTTTTTTACGCCCTATTCGTCCAATACCGCTCGAATTCGGTGCATAGTTTGGGGACAATAATGGAATTATTCCATCATTATTAGCTCCTCCGCATGTTCAAAAGTGTACTCTCAAGAACAGGGTCTAGTTTTCATCAGATTTTGATTACATTTTCAGGGAATTGGTGGGTTAGGCTGTAGATTGTTCCCTATCAATATCATTTTTCTTAAATAATTACTCCATTCATGCGCTAACGTAAATTGCTTCATGCATAATTTTCCTGTTTTTTCAATTATCTTTACTGTGAAGCGTAAAATATCGGGGTCTTGGAACTGTAAAAGTGTGAACTCTTCTGGGAGGCACGATGCGCCATGTTCTGATCATATATTACATACGGGGTTTAATAATTATAGACCAATGATCTGCTTAGAAGGGCTATCTAACACAGAAATAATAGACCATTGTGTAATTATTTGCAGCATTTTCTTATTAGAAATTTGGGACAAACAATTTGGAGTTACCTAGAAACGTAGCTAATTAGAAACAAAAGTATAAAACTAGAGTTATTTTCTCCTGTCCACCCTAGGAAGTTGAAATTTGATAGGGTGACTCTCTGAGGTATAAAGTGACAGTTAAAACGATGGGCTCTTTCCTGATTAGCTGAGTGTGCTGAATTCTCTTCTGTTTACCTCAGATAGTTGAAATTTGATAGAGAGCCTCTTTGAAACATTAAGAAACGCTTGAAATGATGGGACTTCTCTGGTTAGGTTGAGTGAGCTGAATTTTATCTTGTTCACTCTAAGAAGTGAACTCGGGAGTCTCTCGCTGTCATTTGGTGAGGAATAACATGACGGATTCGATCCTGATCAGCTGAGTTAGCTCAATTCTCTCCTTTTACACTAGGAATATGACATTGGGAAGAGAGCCTCTATGGAACATCAAAAGACGAATAAATTGAGAGGCTCTTTCCTGATCGGCTGAGTGAGCTAAAATGTCACCTGTTCACCCCAGAAAATTCCGGTTTCTAGTATAACTTTCTATGCACGTGTGTTGCTTGACTACACAAACACAAATGGTCATTGATCATCCAGTAGGGATTTCTTGTTATAATCTTGTAACAATTAGTTGCGTTTTTTATGTTCTACAACTTTGGAGCATGTCGAAATTCCTCAATGACGCACGGCCTCGGGATTATTGGAAATGAACACCTGATAAAGTGCAACTTCAGCCATCTTTGTGATGCCGCTTAGCATTTAAACTGTTATGACACGGCAAACATCAATGTATCACTCAGGGGGTGAGGTCCTTCAGTTTCGTGTATATCATAAATAGTAGGTATAATCAGTCATTTTTTTGGCTTTTGTCTCATGGTCCATATGAGTCACTACGTTAATAAATACTCATTTTACACAGCACAGAAAGTAGGTAATCACCTGAATAGTTGTGAAATTACGTTGCTAGCCAACTAAAAAATCAGTGTTCAGATGTTGTGCAACTACTCCAGTGCCTACAGTATTTGTATTTTCAGTATTCGCAGTCTAAAAAACATTCCGCTCAACTCTGCTGAGCCATGAGACGTCACAATCGTTGGTTCTGGAGTCAAGTCGCGGGAAATCGCCTCAAATAATCATTTCTTCCATAAACAGAACGCCGCGTTTCATCGCGTTAAAGGACAAAACCAGTAATTCCGCGTTAAAATAAAAACTTACGCCCAACGCGAGAATCATATTCCCTGGAGAACTTTACAGCTGGAGATATATTGGCGGACGGGATCATTAAAAAGTCGCGTTGGGACCTTGATTTCGTCACTCTTGCGGAGGCTTTCTGAGCCAGATGTAGCTGAGTTTCCCGTGTGAAGTAGGGAGCGACACGTCAGTAGGCCACATTTGGAATTAGGAACGTGGAGCCGATGAGTCCCGTTCCCACCAGTTGATATCATAGTTATAAATCATTTATACTTCTTTTAAGCACATGTTCGACCCCTTCCTCACTACCAGCTGATATTTAAGTAGAAAACGTCCGGCTTTGTGGATCTGCAATCGAATTCAGGGTCATATTGCAAGAAAAAAGAACAGAGAAAAGAGAGTTACAAATTTAAAGTCACCACCACTAGGAACGGTTTCAATGTTTGAAACTTCATTGTACTTAGTAGGTAATTTCCACGGGGTTTTACAAACCTTTTAATTATTAGTTCATTCAATGATTAACCATCAAAACTAAGTAGTCATATAAAAATAACTTAAAACTTGTTGATTTACCAAGATTTTGGTTACCCAAGATTGATTTGGACTTATCATCAGAATATTGAAATTCACTTCGAAAAAAAAGTACCTCTCCTTAGATTTGAAATAATTTTAGAATTAAGATGGTACTTATTCCAATAGAAAATATGAGTTGGTAGGACAGCTCTTTTCGAGCACAGAAAGTGCTCATATTTCAAGAAATGTGTTGACTAATCAATAAAAATAGCAACAAAAAAAACGTATACAAATTATTACAATAAGTGCTTTATTTATTTTTAAATTTTTGTAAGCAGAATATTTAGCTGAAAAATTTATCAACTACCTACAGCACAGAACACACAGACGTTTTCACATGAAACTACTGAAAAAATTTGCTTATATTCCTTTTAATTTTTATATTCATATTTTTCATATTTCTTTCTGTAAAATGCAAGTGCGCAACGGTAATAAGGAACTGGTTTAAAGTTGTAGGAAACAACTAATTTTCTCCAATTTCACGAAAAAAGTTGATATGAGGATATATCTTTGAGCTTCTAACAAACTTCTTAAATAGGGAAATTTAACTCACTATTATTTTTTCTAGATGGCTACCTTGGACCTTTAGTTTATACGTATGATACGAAACATAGTTACCGATCGCTATCTTCCGAATTTTTGTGAAGTGACGCACATTTCTCGAGGGTCCCCAGCTCTAAAACATATGTTAAAAGCAGCGAAATTCTTTCAAAATGATCAATTACTATGTGCGTTTTGTGGGTCCCCACACCTTTACTTCACCTTCACATCCCATTTCTTTACACTATGGTGTACAACTACGACCAATACTAATGTGTGGTGCTTACCTCCTTCTATTTTGACTAGTGACTGACAGTTGAACTCAAGCACTGAACCATTTCCTAGTAAACGTTACCTACCTCACAGGTAGATAAACACTTTGTGCTACAGGTTCACAGGTACATAGGCCCCTAAAACCGTTTATGAAGGAAAAAAAAGGGTAATTTTCCCACGGGAGGTTCGTTATTACCGGCTCGGAGGACCTTATTTTTCCTTCATTTACTAGAAACGTACGTGCTTCGAAGACAAAATATTGGTATTCTCAGAAAGAGAAAAAATCACCATCGCAATACAAGCTAATTTTCAAAGTTGATCAGGTTGGCTTACGTTGTAATGTTTTTCAGTCATAGCTTGATTCTGTCTATGTCGGACAACGTGTTTTTAGATTTCTGGTGATTTTCCTTAAAAACGGTTATTTCTCTACATCACTCAAATAATTTTATCTTATTTTTATTTTTTTTTTTAAAGAAAACTAGTGTCTTATGAGTAAATTTTAGGTCTCAAAAAGTGCTGCCCACCGTACTCATCCTTTGTTTTGTGATGACTGCCTGTTGTAACTTGTTTGGCTGCTAGGAAAGGAATTAAATGAGAGCGTTTGGACACACGTCAAAAAGTGTTACCCACCGTACTCATCCTTTGTTTTGTGATGACTGAATTTTCGACGGAACGACTTCTTAATTATCCTGTTGTAACTTGTTTGGCTGCTAGGAAAGGAATTAAATGAGAGCGTTTGGACACAAGTATGATATTGCATTAGTGGAATTATCAGCGTCGTCAGTGTCAAAAATTAAGTCAACGCCTCAGGCCAGCAGCCTGGCTCAGACCTCAGCAACATTCACTTGCTTATTGGTGAGGCTTTCAGTAGTTTCAAATCTTTCTCCAACTGTGGTTGTTATGACCACTAATATACGCAGTAACATACAATTGTATTCTATAATTAAAAACCGATTAATTCAAAAAATTGTCCACTGTATTATTATGAAACTTGAACCGTATCATTTTCATGCTCTATATTAAGATTCACGGCGAAAACTTCTGTCACTTCAGCAACTCTATTCACTGAAATTTCTTGTTTCTTGGAAATATCAATTAGTTCACCCAGTTCCATTCATATACAAATATGAATAATCATATTCTCCGAAAGTGGTTAGCTCTAATTTTATTATTTTATCGAGGCTCCCTAGTCCTTGTGCAGTAATTTATTCTACAAGAGAAGTCACTGACTTTGTTTAGCTTTTCATATATATATATATATATATATATATATATATATATATATATATATATATATGCTTTAGTTATAAGACCTGGTTTATCAATCACATTTAACCAACGGATAAGGTGAATCAATATGAGGGATAGATTTATCCTCCAGATAACACATTTGGGGGGTTTATCCGTCCCTAGTTAAACCCTATCTGGAGTTTTAATTTACCTGGTCGCTGGACGGCTGGTAACAATTATTGTAACTGGAGGTTAATGAGATGTCTAGGTCTGTCTAACCTCTATCAAGTTAATTTGTTTACAAATTTTGTTTACAAATCTCAAGTTTTGTTGCCTTTGTTGTTTTCGTACCTTCCAATGGATAAATTTTTGGATTTGCCCTCAAATAGCAGCGACGGCGAAGATTCTATCGTAGCAGAATTAGTTTAATGGGTACCTACCTAAACATAATTTAAGACCCTATGTAGATCACCTACTAAAATTGGACGAGTGCGTATTTTTATTGAGGTTTTGGTTGGACATAGATGCCGATCCTTACATTTTAACACAGATCGAAGCAATAATTTATTCATAACCATTCATCAATTAGGTATAATAATTCAGGTTGGAATATCGCAATTCGTAAATGTATTTCTAACCTCTCTCTGGGCATAAAAAACGGCTTTTTAGCTCCGAAGCTACAGAACCAAACTTTATGAAATTTGGCTCAAAAATCATACATCGACTGGGGATATGCCAGTAACATCGGCATCACTTTCGATCAACCCTAAAGGGTAGAATTTAAGGGCACAAAAATAAATCGAGAGCTAAAAAGTTTCAAGGTAGGTAATAGTAATTTTTTTGGGTGTAATTTGAATATATCATCACAAAGAATGAAATGAAACCACCCGGGGCGCAGTACGTTCATCCGTTTGCTCTCCCTAAGAGCCAGAACATTGACAGAAATAAAAGAAATCAACAATGGAGTGAATAGAAACTGGTGCAACATAGTAAAAATCGCATTGAAAACTACGATGGTCAGCTGGCATGGAATCAGTTATTCACGAAATCCAGTCTATTATCATTTCTCTCACGTAACTTATGAAGCGTAACTAGTAAATTTATTTTATATAATTAATTTTCAGTTGGTAGGTGAGCTCTTGTTAAATTCAGAAGGACTAGTAACGTGTAGATGTTTTATTTAATTTAATTAATGTCCCCTTGTAATTTCTTGATTTTTTAAATCTACGTACTGGAAGATGTATCAACTGTTTTCGAGAAGGGGCTTAAAAATGTTTTTATTCGTCAACCTTTTCAGGTTAATTACTGTAAATATTGTACCTAAAGTTGTTGTACCGTTTAATTTTTTCAGGTTAACGTACCATTGTTGGGGTAAAGTTAGATTTCTTTACGCTAACTATGTACCTAGTTAGGTAAGAACTTATTTATTTATTTCATGATGAAACCCTCATTTTCAACTCGGTTTGAATGTTGTGTTGCAGAACCATTCTTCAACTGGAGTCTGTTAATAAGGGTAATTAGAGGTACAAAAAAAGTAATCTCTTTCTCCTTGCGATTAGAATTCTTTGTTTTCATACTGTCACGCACGAGAGTTGAAATCGAGACGTGACGGAAGCCCAATGAATTAGCGTAATAGGCATTCTAGAAATGTGTCTCCAATATATTAGCCTTTAGAGGGGTTCGGTTGTCAGATGGGAATTCAAACGCTTTAGGAAAAGCCGCTTCGTCGTATATGGCGAAAGGAGCGGAGGACTTGGCAGAGCGGGCCCTGGTGTAGGTGTCCATAAATAGCGCAGTATTCAATAGAGGGCTTGAAACCCCCTGAAAGGTGAGTACCCTACAGGGCACAGACCCGGTGTCTCCGGGCCGGAATGGAAACTTGGAGCTGGGGAACTATCCGTTACCGAGATACGGTGGCCGAGCTCCTTTTTAGAGGTTGTTGACGGAGAAAATGCGAGTTTGTCGGTGTCCGCAACCTGGCGCATGCTGCTGGCTGTGGGCATACATAATAGTGGGAGGGACGAAACTCGATTAAAGCTGCCTCCGCCCTTCAAGCATAAGAGTAATTCCTTTTAAATTACGACTAAGTCGCAAACATTTATCTTAGGTAGGTATTTTATAAGCAACTCCGTTCGAAAACGTGGGGAACACGAAACTATTGGGATTGGAAGCGTCACTAAGGGGTTAGAACACAGAGACTATTGCGGATGGTCAGTTAGAGAATTCCAAAAAGATTGTGAGTTCGCATTCTATTGACAACTTACTTATTACAAGAGCTGCAAATAATTACACAAAGGTTTGTTATTTCTGTATTAGATAGCCCTTGCATGCAGACCATTGGTCTATAGCTTCGCGCTTTCCAAAAGGGTCAACTCTGCAACTCCAGGGCACCACAACATTTCCCCCCCCCCCCCCCCCCCCCAAATTTTACGCTATTTAGTAAATGTCGAAAAATTTAGAAAAGAATAAATAAATAAATAAAGGAAGGTAAGTATCGGTCCGTATCTCGTATTTTTCATAAATTTCAGCATCTTAAGTCGATTAGGAAAAAAAAATAGTTTCAGAGGTCCGACAGCTGATCCGAGCTCCTCCTTACGGTAATTGTATTCTAAATGTACCAAACGACCTCCGTTTCAGCTTTCAGCACCATAAGTCGATTAAGAAACCATTACTCAGAGGTCTCTCAACTGAGTATATATTCTAGAATTCTGTATATTCTAGGATATCCTATTCTGAGTAAGTAGTTTGGAAGTTAACCAATTTAATTTGCTCAAAAAGTGCTGGCCAACGAACTCATCCTTTCATTTCTGAAGCTTGATTTTTTCTCAATCCTAAGGAGAGTTATCGTCTGGAATGACACACACACACACACACACACACACACACACACACACACACACACACACACACACACACACACACCAGGCACGTAGCCAGGATTTTGCCTGGGGGAGGGGGGGGGGATCCCTCTCCCCCCCTCGCCAATCGGCTCTCTTCCCATTTCAGTAAATTTTAAAATACGAATTTTAAGTCACAGGAGAAGAAATGTTTTTACAAACATGATGAAATATTATCTTTAATAAGACAAAAATATTTAATAGGTAGGTTCATAATAAGGATTTTAGGTGACAGTTAAAACAATTTTTCACAATCAGTGATTGTGTTTCATAGTGGGGCGGAATACAGAACCCCATGACGCACATAGGATAGATAAATTTCCCCTAGACTACAAGATCCCATGAAGTAAATTTATGAATTTTCTAATCCCGGAACGGATGGTGATGTGTTGTGTGAATTTCCGGTCCGCAAGAAAATCGGTTTTCGAAGCGTTAGATCTTTTTGTTTGTTTTTTTTTTTTTTTTTTTTTTTTTTTTTTTTTTTTTAACCAAAAACCGATGGAAAACGTACCAGAAAGGTTCAAACTACCAGTCATACTTCTTCAAATTCCTACTTCGAAGTTTAGTGCCAAATTCTGTCTCATTCACTCAAAATGTTAACTTAATTATTGTTATTTTGTTATTATTGTGATATCGTTGGAGCAACGTAATTATGTAGCTCAGTAACATGGATGATACCTTGGTGAATAGTCAAAGAGACAATGCCACCCAATGTCCCATTTTTCTAGAGGCTTTACAAGATGAGAACTCACTCTACATATACCTACGCTCCAGACATCCAAATATTGCAAACCTGAATACCAATCGTAATAATCAAAGTATAATATCAATTCCAAATGCTGATCCTATTCAGAACTATTTCATAAGAGGCTTCGGGGATGGGATGTTAAATTCTCCAGGAGGCTGGACCACATTAAGATGGGACATGCTGTAGCAGAGAGCCATGCGTCTGCAAGGAAAGCAGTACGAGTTACCTCAAGGAGCGGTCGGCGTGTCACTCCTTGCTGATGATTTGAAAAGGCTAGCCGAGGGAATTCGAGATTCGGAGTGAATTTTCTTCCTCTGTGGTACTGTCCTCCAGAGAGAGAAAGGAATCTCTTCAGGGCAAGATGTCAGAAGGCATCTGAACACCATAATAAAAATGTGGATTGCTGAAAGGTATGAAGAGTTGCTACAGGGCAAGGATTACACGGGTCGTTCAGGCATAGTGCTAGAGGAGTTGATCTGTCTTTAAGGTCCTATACATGAGCCATGTCCGTGAACCGAAATATCTAACTTCTTATCTCAGGAATCTTACCTCTACGTATTGGAGCAGAACCTATGAGTATTGTAAAAATAATTCCTGAAGAATTTCTCATATCAGACGAATATTCTCTGTTGGTAGTTCGTGCTAGTGAAATAGTAAATACTACCCAAACCATGAATAATTTTTTAATTCATCAAAAAATTTCGGGGGGGGGTCCGGACCCCATGGACCCCCTCTGGCTACGTGCCTGCACACAAACACATATATATGCCCCAAAACGGAGTTCAATGAAGAAATTTTTCAAAAATTTTGATTTTAAAATTTTCCTAGCCATTTCAATAGCTTAATTTTCTACGAAAATTCGCTAAAATGTTAAATACATCACAGATGAGTAAGTTGGGGTTAATGATGAGCTTACAGCGTTACTTGGGGATAAGTCCAAGAGCTGGAAAATTGGGGGGGAGCGAGAAGTATGTATTTAGGTCGAGTAGCACATATGCATGCATTTTTAATCAGATGGCTGCCACTACGCTCTAAATTCATTACAGATTGAAGCATTGTTATGTTCAGTTCGGATTAATATTTTAGGTTATGTCCACATATTTTTTCATATTTTAAGTTCTTTCCCTCCAATCAAAAGAACACTGTAGCTTTCCTCTTACTCTATTTCGCTTCAAAATGCCACCATGGCTGTGCGAACTCCTACTTTATACAAGCTTGTGAGGGCTCTCCGTGGTAACCCTAAAGGAACAGTTGTAATTTGTAAAACGAAAGACACTTCACCATTCGCAATTTGCATATATGCGATGTTCCCAAAGTTGGAAATCTTGGTCACATGTACAGCCCGGCAGAGTTTCAGAAATTAATTGTTAGTCCGACTATAATATTTTCTTTGACCCTATTCGTCAAGAAGTAAACAAAGTAAAAAATCTCGTTCTGAGGCTTTTTAAGGTTTTTCCCCTCGAAACGTGCCAAATCCGGACACCTACGGAGAAATACCAGTCCTTCCCCTTTTTTCTAAATATCGGGCGTGAGCTGAATGTCTAAAGAGGAGAAATGTTAACGGTGCTCTCGTCCACCTGTCGACCAGAACATCACCAGACGGGAACTCCGTGAAAGATCGGCTGCCTGATGGAAATTACCCGCGGAATTAAATCAGAACACCTGTTCAATTCATTAAGAAAATGAACCGCCTCATCATTCGTGGCCTTCATTAATGAAACACGTAGGTTCAGGTAACATTTAAGCATTATAAGCTGTCAGGCTTCGAAAGCGGATCTGTTCTACACCTTTATGCTAAGCGGTTTATGCTGGGAATCAGCGGTAGGTAATCTTCCGGTGTATTAAATATAACAACCGTCTTTTACCGCGGTCGTTTTCATGATAAATGGATTTCTCGTGACAGCTCCTGTCAGTGAGGTAGTGACGCGAGAGCAGAGACTTGAAGGGAAAGTAATTGAAAAAGGAATGTCCGCCATTTCAGAAAAACTTCTTCCTTAAATAATAGCCAGAAAGAGGCCCCCCACTGTGTGTTGATGTTCTATCAGGACCAGAAAGCTCCATTCCCTATTGTGACTTAGAGCCGATGGGCCTACGAACTGTGATATCTGATCTGTGATATATTTATAAGCTCAAGAACCTTGATGTATCCACCACCCATGTGATTGAGGTTTAACCCAACCCCTATCTAAGATATGAATATTTTATCAATTCAATTAGGTACATAGTCAACAAATAGTCCCCTACATACATATAATAATTGTTGAGAATGATTGATTACAGTTTGGTTGGCCCATTGATATACATAGTTAGACACTTATATAATACATAGGTACATATATACATTTTATGTTTTTCTTGCCTGTAATTAATGCATGTCTGACTTCCTCTGGCGCATTTCTTTGAAGCTCTGAGGATGGTATACAAATATACCGAAACGTTGGCCTAGAAATATCATGGTATATTTTTCTAACTGAACCTTAAGACCCCAACAAACCTTATAACATGTATTTTTAACCTTTCCTAATCTATTCTTATTTGTATTATTTTATTTTTGGAGTTTTTATACAACGAAGGGCTGCAAACTGGCATTTCTGTATTCCTCGGTTTTTCACCCTTCGATTTGCCAATGGAGTCCACGATGGCATTCCGTTTAGTGACAGAGTGGGGTAAAATCCAGAAAGCCCAAAAATGTTAATCATTTCCAATAAAATTATTTAATTGCAAAATATAATTTAGATAGATGGTTTGATAATTTATAATTGATTGATAATTGTGAAAATCGTAAAATGTATACCTATCCTATAGCAAAATATTATTAACTATATGTAGAATGCTTAAAAATGTGTGCACCAAACAGCATTGGCTAAAAATATGCTCAAACTTGATTATAATGCGTAATAAAGAAAACTAAGTAGACATATAATCTGTAAAAAATTCTGAGAATTCGGAATGTAGTTGAATGGGAGATTATTACTAAGAAAAATTTTGTTTACCATAAATTTGATAATTTACCATTTTTCTGCATAAAATGTAATGCGCCTTTATTTCTGTGAACTTTGGCTCAATTGACACACAATATAATTAAATGAAAAAACACATATCACCAAGCTGCACAACATTTTATTATTATACTTAATTATTTTTAAATCATTTTATTATCAGTCTAACATCGTTTACTTGAGAGTCACAAATTCTCTTCTAGACATATCCTCCTTCGACAACAGATGTCAGAAAATTCCTGTAGAGGTCAATGAAAAAGTTCGAAAGCGGACCAATCGAGGTCCTCCGGCCACTCAGCTGTTAGAGGTGGGTACAACAACCAGCTCTTCTTTACAGCCTCTACAGTCTAACAGGACAAGGCGCAGGTGTTGGGAGGATTTGTGATACCTACCTACGTCCCCGGTAGCCCCTATTCCGAACCAATTAATCAAGACCAGTAGCCTCTTTTTCCTTCGGATCCTATCAACTCGCTGGTCAGTCTTCGATGCTCATTCATCCGAAATATCTGATCTCGTTTGGAACGAGTCAAGTCGTAGACGGCACGCAATATGGTGTAGGTACGATTGCTGGTTGTAAATGACGATAGTTACTTCGAAATTATTAAAACCCACAAGCTAAATCACTACACACCCATTTAGCTAGTGGGTTTTAAATAATTTTGACCTAACTTTCGTCATTTACAACCAGCAATCGTACTTGCATCATAATACATACCTAATACAGATAAAATACAAACAGGGAGTCCATAACAAAGTTTGGCAGTAGTTATCTAGTTATCTTGGAATCTAGATACTTTATCGGATACTTCTGGCAAATTTGAAGAATTATTGCCGAAAAAGGTGCCAAATAAGCAAATTAATCAAATTCATCGTATTGACCGTATAGTTACACGACTGGAATCGTGAATATGTAGTAACAATTACTTGGTATCAGTTTCTACCGTCACAGATACTTTTACGGATACTGTAACTGTATCCGAAATCCGCGTATACAGATACTCGCCGAGGGAAAGTAACTAAGGATACAGATATAGTTACTTGTATCTGTAACCGTAACTATATCTAGTTAGTTTTTCGGATACATATTCACAAAAATCGTCCGAATTTGACTGGAATTCGGAAAATTGACCCCAACTACACACCTAGTCACTGTTTTGTAGACTAAAAAGTATGAAACGGGGAAGAAACAACTTCCTGTCATCTAGCATGGTTACGGACTGCATTTTCAAATAAATTTGCGGTTTTTGGATCTTCAGTTCCGCAAATACTCAAAAACTGAACCTTGGCACAGTAGGAAAAATCTGAAATCTGATTTGTACAACACATTTTAAAAGCCTCAAAAGTATAGTAGGTATACAGTGAAAATTTCAGATTTTTTTATTGACCTATAAGTAACTTAATAAATATTTATTGATTTATAAGTAATACATGAAATTCTGGAGACCGAAGGAGTATAATATCAGAAATTCAGATTTTTCCGACTGTGCCAAGGTTCAGTTTTTGTGGAACTAATAATCCAAAAACTTGTTGTTCAGAGTAGTCTAAATCGTAAACTGCGAGTGGAAATTTTATCACTGTATAAAAACAACAGCCGTTTGATTTTAGTTTAGAACATAACTTTTAAATCTCTCGAAAGTGAAAACAATGCTTCCGCTAAATACAGGTAGACTTGGGAGCAGTTCAAGAGATGAAATTAGCATTTAGGTACTTGACGAGTAGGTTCATCGCACAGACAATCTATTATAATAATAGGATACATACAAAGTGATAACGCTTGAACGCCTGCACCGATTCTCTTCAAATTTTTTTTAAACTGACCGGCATGAAGAAAACTGGTGCAGATAATTCTACCAAGTTATAAATCAGATTCCTTCATATTAAAAAACAAGAAAAAGTGCAAAAACGAGGGAAATTCTGGTGCAGATAATTCTACCAAGTTATAAATCAGATTCCTTCATATTAAAAAACAAGAAAAAGTGCAAAAACGAGGGACTGAATGAATGTAACTTTTTTTAATACAACTTGAATAAATAAAAATTAAGTTGAAACAGAAAGATTTTGCTTTTTTATTTGCATAATTAAAGTTTGTACTTGCATCCCGTGGTGACACGGGATTTTCCACTTGTAGTTAATAAACTCGATTTCGCAACGTTATAATAAATTCCATTGGAACTATATCACCTGATGATTCCAATATTGGCATTATATCAGCTGATAATTACAAGGCAATTTTTATGACGAGACCTTCTCGAACGATTCGAAAGTTTGTCCCCCACCCCGGCAACTACTTGGAACCGTTCCCTACAAGAAGAACTGTGAGTTCTTCAATTCCGTCCAACGCGGAGCAGCTCATGAGTCACAAATGAAAAGTCACATTTACGTTTCTAAACTGTTATGTGATCGTGTTATGACCACCAAACTATACACTTCATTCTGATCTACATATCCAACTAATCTGCATTTTTACTAAGGGATTGACTACTTGATGTTATGTAATTTTGAGATGCGAGCTTGCGAGCATCCAGACCACCAAACTATACACTTCATTCTTACCTACATGTCCACTAATCTGTATTTTTACTAAGGGATTGACTACTGCTCTCAACGAAACAGGTTGAACGGAATTGAAGAACTCACAGTTCTTCTTGTAGGGAATGGTTCCAAGTAGTTGCGGGGGTGGGGGACAAACTTGATCGTTCGAGGTCTCGTATTTTTATGTATTTCAGTTTCACTATCTAGCGACCTCTGATGGAATTTAGAGCTTGATCGTCTACTCAATACATCTACTAGCAGCGCATGATTTCTCAACCTTCTCGAGCTTAGAAATTCGAAGATTTTTTGCGTTGCACAGCGTTGCGGGTGGTTTTAATCGATTCTTTGGGATTGAATTTATCTCTTTTGGCTAGCAAAATATTATTACTGTTACTTCGAAAATTTTCTGAATCTCGATTTTTTGAATGTTTAGCCCTTTAGTACAACCCTTTAGGATTGATAAAAATTGATGCCGAGCTTCTAGGACCATCTAGACTCCTAATGTGATGTTTAACACAAGTTTCAAATAGCTTGTACTTGGCGTTCAAGAGCACCGTAATACCCCCCCCCCCCCCCCCCCCCCCCCCCCCCCCCCCAGCCTCCGTATAATAAACCTGCCTCCTTATAAACCATAATCGGCCTCCGTATAATAATCAGCCTCCTTATAATGAAACAGGCCTACGTAATAGATAAGACTGATTTTTATAGTTTGGTGGTCTAGATGCTCGCTAGCTCGCATCTCAAAAATAAAAAAAATCCTGAATCAATCCTTTTAGCAAAATACAGATTAGTTAGACAAACAGATCAGATTTACGCCTAAAATGATGTTACGGAGGTCGAATATGAAGAAGAATTGGATCTAGATGGTACTGGTGATGGGGGGTTGGCCGTGCTGTTGAACGTCTAGTACCTATAGTTTGGTCTAGTATTTTCGGAGAAAAGCCGCGGACGGACGGATTTTTTATATTCGACTTTTGGATTCTACGCATCTTGAAACGTAAAACAAAAATTTTCTGGGGGTGTTAAACAATGTTTTGTCTTGGTAATTACAAAGGTTCATTATTGAAAATAATAAACCAAAAGTTAGTTTAATTGGACTTGTATGTGTAAAGTGAATGTGATCGTGTGACCCCACTACTGTTAGGTCTCAGTCTCGGCTCTTATTCTGAAGGAAGTTAATAAAATAACGAGCCTAATGAAGGGCGGCAGCGTCCTACCTTTACCACCAGCTCCGCCCACTTCACCCAGCTAACGAGTCGTGGAGGCTTTGGGTTTTTGAGTTTTATTGTCTTTTGTCCCCTGAAGCTCAATAACATCCTGCTTCAATCACTCATTATTTTAATTCCTAACTGTTTAATTATGCTTATTCGAGTCGTTCTTACCCGTTAAGTCAAGGCTTTTCCTTGAGACGTAAAACGATTTTTCACTGTCTCCATTTTAAACATTCATCAAAGTTCAAGGTTGAATGGGGTTTCAGATACATCTATAGGCTGAGTGCTGGGGTTTACGGTGCTTGTGCTTCATACTGTTTGGGTCCGCCACGGTAGTATGAATGAATTTAGAATCACAAAATTTTTGATTTCGTATGATTGATTTGGTACCAATGACTTGGTAACGGTGAAAAATAAAATGAAAAGGCTGCCAAGTTGGGTGTGGCACATAGCTTCCTCGTATCCGTAACATGAACTTATAGATCACTGAAATGTTTTAAACTGTCTCGAAAAATCCCGTAGCGGAAATTAGAAAATCAAGACGTATCGTAAAAGTTCAAAATCAGTAAATTGGGAAACGAGAAAATGATGATTGAATTCATTTACGTTAGCGAATGCACAGGATGATTTGAGAACAACGAAATCGGTAGGGGACCAGCGAAGGCCTAACCAGCACTGTCCCTGAGAATTCCATCAAAATTGTATGAAAACTGTGAATATGAAGCTTCTTAGAAAGCTTCCACATACTCGCATGCGCAGCAGTTACTAATAATACAATCATATTAGAATTGATAACGGATAACCAAATCGTTTACTCCTAATAAACCTCCAAATTTGAGCGAGATCGGACGACTGAGACGTGAGAAATAATGGTTGATGGAATTTACATTTGCGCATGCGCGGAGTGAAGTATTAGATTGAGAACAATGATACTGATAGGACACCATTTTCTGAATAACCCGTACATTACCTGAAAATTTCATTAAATTCGGATGAAAACTTTGACAATTAAGCTTGCTGCAAAAGGATATGCGTAAACACGACAAACATGCACACAGACAGACAGACAGACACCGAACGAAAGTAGTTCAAAATGGTCTAAAACTTATAATGCGAGTGGAAACAAGTGAGAAAAAAACTGCAAATATATATGAAAAAATGTTAAGTACCTAATCTTTAAAAAATACAGAATTACTCTAAATTAAACTCGCATAATGTGTATGTATCCCAGACCTGGACATTTTGTTAACAGCCTGGGAATCGAACCCGAAATCGCTTGCATAACTGAATGGTTTCAGAACGCGTCGTAAACCATTTTGCCATAGGGGACGCCTATTTTATTAAGTAGGAGGTACCTTTTAATTGTTGTAATTATATGCCATTTTTATTGCACTCCTCCGTGGATACGAAGACCAGAAAAATCAAACATAGCAAAGATAATCTGGTAGAAATGCAGTTTCTCTTCTTGAAAATGCTTTGTAAAAACTGAGAAAGTGATAAAATCTTATTTATAAATCTAAAATCAGACCGAAGACAGAAACGGGACGGACGGGTGAGTGTCTGCTATCCATACTACTGTCAATGGATCTACTGTCCTGCTTTGAAATGAAGTAAGGAGAGGTGCCAGTGGGTACTGTTATAATAATTTGTGAAATGTCAAACAGACTACAGCTTGGAGCAATGATTTCGATGAGTTATGGATGAAATTAAGAAGACGTACCTAGTTAGCAGATTTTTTATCGAAATTATTATAGTTTCTTGGCACCAGC
This sequence comes from Adelphocoris suturalis, assembly GCA_030762985.1. Taxonomy (NCBI): domain Eukaryota; kingdom Metazoa; phylum Arthropoda; class Insecta; order Hemiptera; family Miridae; genus Adelphocoris; species Adelphocoris suturalis. The sequence continues at coordinate 35,816,648 of CM061043.1, read as the reverse complement.
TTTCCGAGGAATTTACCCGTTCTACTGTCTACAGTTCATCGAAAGCAGAAGAAAGGAGGTTCCAACGGCTCTTCCGTCTTTTGAGTGGCTTATGAACATGACAACAGTGGGAGCGTGATTGTTTAGCCTCGGCCATCCTGCCCACGATCGAGTGTCCGTGACTTTTACAAAACGTTTGGATCCCGGATGTAAGAATGTGAGCGATCCCTCGTGACAGTAGTTGTCCAACAGGTATAAACTTGAAAGATTGATCGATGATTTTGGGACGTCTACCAAAATCAATGTAATTTGATTCTCTAGATGTCATGTCCCGAGCAAAATCGTTTCAACACCCGAACAAAATCCTGAAAAAACTATTGGTGAAATACTGAAAAATGGTGTGTCGTTCACGCCGCATTAACGGTTCTGGCGCTGCAGTGCTACATCTGATCGGCACCAAAAACAATACAAATCTCAGGTCTATAAGTCCTAAATTGCAGCCTTCATCGCGTCACGAACGATTGGACAAAAACACAAGTGCAGATCAAGTCAACTGCGGAGACTTCCGCCCAACTACGTTCCTTGTATTTCCCTATCTCCTACGTGGGTATGTCACGTATTTTTTGTCACTTTTTCCCCCTTCACCATAACTTCAATCCACAACTCCTTCCTCGGCTTGGTAAAATTTAGCTGTATTTTTCTCTTTCCATCCTTCTCCACAGAACACCTAACTTGAAACCAAATGTCATAGTACTGTTCCAAACCGAAACAAATCACCTAAATATTATAACTTATCAGCTTTATCAGCAGGAAAACATGTCTAGGGACACTAACTTCGAGGCTAATTAAAGACTAACTAACTACCACCTTGAGGTGCACGGTGAAACACAAAAAATGATCTTAACTCACGGAAAGAGCTTAATTCTCTAAACTCCAAAAGTTTGTTATCCCCCCGTTTAGCTCTTAGTTGGTGAAACTCGCCTTTAGCGTTGAAAGCAACTTCGTTCAGGAAACAAACAATTCTTGTTGGATCATTTTTTCTGGAAAATTTTCTTTTCATCTCCCGAAAGTGAAAACAATGCCTCCGCTACCAATAGAAAGAGTAATAGGTAACTTGAAGATGCTGTCCATCAGAAACACCGTTGCTACCGAAATTTGAGAAAAAACCGTTCAACTGTGTTGTTATTGTCCAGATTGAAAACGTAATGGATTCCCTACAAGACAGATTCCTCAAAAATAAATCTGAAATGATTTGAACTTTTGATTTCGGGTCTAGGACAAACCAATGATTCCATTTGCGATTCGCATTGGGCACAAGACGCTGATAGGTCCTAATGGACGTTGGTTTCAATCATTTGTACGTAGGAGCCGTGACGTGAATATTTTACGTTCAATGAAGACTGTCGCGGACACATTGAAATATTATTGTCTCTGTGACCATCAGCGTTCGGAAGAACTTCAAATCCACTATATATACCTACCGCCTGCAAATTTTCACATTGTGTAACAACTATATTTATGACCCATTTTCGAAGGAAATGGAATACGTAATTTTCTTCCCATACCATCGTCTTATGTCATCTTAATCTTGATACCTATAACAATTTTATTATCGATTGAAATTCATATTGGCTGTGATTACGTTTGGATCATAGTTATTAACCATGACAGAAGGTATGTACTGTTGAAGTTAACTACAGTTGAGCAGAGCAGCAACGTTGGCCTAGAGAGAGATATGTTTAGGGGAAAGAAGTTTATATTATATTATATATATATATATATATATATATATATATATATATATATATATATATATATATATATATATATATATATATATATATATATATATATATATAATTGGGGCTGTAACCACTTAGTCCTTTACAATATATATTCGTCTCACCAAAAAAAAAAAAAAAATTTTCAAGCCTGGCTGGGATTTGAACCCACGACCTCGCGGGTTCGCGTAGCGGGACAAAAAAAATTATTGGGGGTCGGCCTAAGAATTGCATAGCAATTAATATATATTGTAAAGGACTTAGTGGTTACAGCGCCAACTCCGTCCAATACATCTTGATCTGCTATTTGGTAGTGTCTGTGTACCGTGCTATCCTAGGCAACGATAGTGCAGTTAAACTAGCACGCCCTACAAAGCTCTGCTAGTTAATATAATGAGTGGACTGTATTTTTAATGGATAAATAAGAATGTACAATGAGAATCAGTGACTAGATTAATGGTATTTTTGACTAGGAATATGTGCAGGTACATACATTGACCACTTTTCTACGTATGTGGCCACTTTTATTATGACAGAAGAGAGAGGTAGGTACATATGTGAGCTGACTAGGGTAAAGCAGGTACATAAAGTTAAAAGGATAACCTGTTTCCCAAAGTTCAATCTCAAAATAGACGAGGGAGGAAGGTGAAAGCTAACTCCAGATAGGCAAGTAGGAAGAATGATGTTGATATGTAGCCAGAAATATCCCTGAAGATAAGGATGAATTTACAGATGTATGTAAAAATAGACAAGATCTCACCACAGTTATGTTGAGCTGGTGATCAAGCAGCAGAAATAAGGTTGTGAAAGGTGCTAACAACCAAGTTTGAATTTGTGGACATACATCCAATTCATGGCGAACCAGATGGTTTTCTGGAAAGTATGTCCGATTCGGAGGTGCAATTATGATAGGTAAGGGAAAAATAAAAGGGTTGTGGGAGAGGTTTTCTATGGAAGGAAAGAGATAATGCTTATTTGGCGATGTCAACAGGTGAGTTTGGCAGCTCATAAGTTGCAGATTTAATTCCCGTTTCCCAAACCATATATATATATATATATATATATATATATATATATATATATATATATGTCAAAGTAGAGATGCCCAGCAATTTTTAATCAACTCAAAGGTGATTACTGAGTTTTGATACGTTGAACAATCGGATTCTCAAAAACACAGAAAAGCTCAATAAGTTATTTTGACTTTTAATCCATTTTATTTTAATGAATCGATTAAAACCACCTGGGGTCATGTGCAACTATCGCTCTCATCCCAAGAAGGCTCAAGTTCTAAGGGGGAAAAAAAAGCAATATGGATGTGGCACATATCTTCCTCGTATCCTGAAATATCCGTATGAATGAACATTGTGGAAATGTTCTCCATAACCTTAAAATATTCCACAGCGGGTTCCTTTAATTGGGAGAAATAATAATCAGTGAAGATGTAGCGCAAAATGTCAAAATTGTTCGATTTGGCTACGAGAAAATGACACTTGATAGATGCTACGTTCACTCACCCGCAGAGTGCAGTATTTGTGAAGATTGAAACCGATAGAAGGCCATATACCACCTAACTCGTACATTCCCTGAAAATGTAATCAAAATCGGCTGAAAATTGTAGAAATTAGGCTTGTACCAGGATTTTACAACAACTATTCATGCGCAGCAGCTGCTTACGATATGTACAACCATATTGATTAAACCGCCTTTTCCTTACCTTCCTCCGAACTTGAATGAGATCGGATGATTAGGGCGGTAGAAAATGATGCTAATTGGAATTTTTGTTAGCACATGCGCAGAGAGAAGTATTGATGTGGGAACAATGAAACTGATAGGGAACCGTTGCCAGCCTAAATTCCACATTTCCAGAACAGTTTAGCCATTGTTTTTTACTGATAAAGACGTAACCCTCGCAATCGATTTAACATTGTTATCCATTAATTTCATGGAAATATAAGTTTTTCACTAATTTCCGTTTTGAAATGGATTTCCTCAACTTTGTCAAGATTGATTTAGTTCTTGGTTCTGTGTTCTGAGTGATTCGCGTTAAGTAGAGTAGGTAATTAAACTTTGTGTAATAATTGCAGCGATATCGTTTATCATAACTTTCTTTCTTCTACAAATACTAATGTATTATACATTTGAAAGGAACTCACTGGCCACAGGACCACAGTTAAGCAATAAGAAAGAAGCCACCCAACCATCCGACGACCCTTTCTACCTCGAGTGTGAATGGAGGCGTTTTTCACTACAGTGGTTATCAGCTATCTCTGCATGCATGATTAACAAGACGCGAAGATGTTGAAACGCCCAGAAAAACTTCAACCTTTCGAGATTGTATCTTGGGCGGCCTCACACTCATTAACTTTGTACTTCCTTTCACTTCCTAAGAAACGCTCTATTGGGAACACACCGGCATCAGCAAAGCATGATGGAGTTTCTTACCGCAGTTTCTTGTATCAATGCCCTGGCCTCTCTCCAGGTTCAATAGTTGGAGAGTGTGACAAAGATTAAAACTATCTATACTTACTATTGAGCGTGAGGTATAACGGGGGTTAATTAACACAAAACGTGTGAAATCTTGACCGCATTGAGAACAGAACAATGAGGTAACGAGGATATAATGTTTGATAAGTACCTATATTGTACGTAAATAAATATAAATATTTGTATAAATCACACGTGACTATTAAAAAACTAGCAGATTACTCGAAAGTTGCCCAGATCAGTACGAGATAACTGAGTGCAGTAGAATAAGCCTGTGTATCATGGTCCCACTGCGTTTAATTAGCGGGTCCGCTGACAGGCTCCTAACGAAGTTTTACAATAGTCGAATCTACATCTTACTTCTGATGCTGGAGATACTAAAATAACCAAAATTTGACGTCCGAAAATGTCGACGATCGTAGTTGACAGACAGAAAAATATGCAGTCGAGTCAAATTGAAGCTCACTTCGTTTGTCAATTACTGTACACATACTCGAATGTTGTGTGGAGCATTTTCATTTATAAGGATTGTGGAGCAGTGCAACAGCTGAAAGAAAGTAAACTTGTCTTAGGTGTTATTTACTCGGACACTGTTGTGAGGATTGTCCGGACTTCGGGAAGTTAGGAGGGTTTTAATATACTCGTAGCTACAGCGATCCAATAAAGAACTGGCTGATCATTTTGCAAAAACTCCATTAAAACCGATCATGAAACAACTTTTGAATAAATTTTGTCTTATATAGCAGTCTTCCTCTCTATGCTCAATGTGCCCTTCCAACAGCACAACTTCCTCAATTTTATCTACTTTTGTAAACAATTTTTAAAGGTATTTTGTACTTTGAGCTGGGTACTCTAGATAGACCATGACTTTGCTGTGTCGCATACTTCTACCATTTCCATTCGATTTCATTGGAATGTCTTGGGATTGTACAAGTTTGATTCTAAGTCCTATACATTTCATTGCATTATAGACATTTGACATTACATTCACATTGCATTAGACATTATAGGCATTGGGCATGTGAAACTTCAAATCCTTGTCACTCACCTAATCCTCACAAATTGTTATTCCCAACCGATTTCTTATAAGTTTCGATGTTAGCTGAAGGCAAACATAGAATTCCATGATTTATGTACCATTCGTAAGAATCTGTCGTCATTAGCCAGTTGAGTACCGGGGGCAAGTACTGTTTCGACGGCCTGATGATGATGATGTCTTTGCATCGAAAGCGCTCGCCCACCGTACTCGACTTGCTAGTGACGACAGATTCATCCGAAAGGTACGTTAATGATAATTTTACTATTAGCACTAGTGGAAATAACCCATTAGATTTAATAATATAATTCCATAGATTTCATTGTCTTGAATCAACGGTACCTGGTAGTGAAGCCAACGCACATGTAGCACCCTTTCTAATCGCCATAATTCAAGAGAATTTATGTTTTCAAACAAATTATTCATGCTTCTAAATGTATCATTATATATTCACTCAAATAGTCTATTAGATGCCGCTTCACCTCCCTTTTCTTTTGATTATGGAGAATGTTCTTTGACCTTTTACGGTTTTTGCTGTTTTGAGGCACATGCAGCTCTTAAGTCATATAAGGATGCATTTCACTAAACATGGTTCACTGAACGGTGGTGTACAAAGAAAAAAAAACCCCTGGTTGTTTCGCAACTCATTTTCATTTCTCATCCTCTGATGAGAAGTTTGAGTATAACCTTCATCCTTCAGTTTCAGTGACAAGTAATAAATGGAATTGGAGGCCTCAACCTTCGCTTGATATTCTGTAACAAGCAGAGCAGATCTCAAAAGGAAATACAAGCGGGCTCCTCGTTGATGGATTCGAACAGGTTTCTGATGGTGAAGCCCCGTCGACAATCACCACTCGTATTTAGGAGCATCATCAGCGTTTTTTCCTCATTATTCGCGGTGCAACTATCAATTCTCATCAAATGGAGTGGAAAAATTGACGGTTTCATGACCTGGCACAGATAGCATTAAAGCAGTTGAAACGAGAGTCATAACTATGGTGCTCTATTCAGGGTTTTTAATTTGTATCCCGCGCGCTGTAATTAAAACCGTGGGATGAAGGACAGCTATGTTAATGAAATGTTGGAAAGTATATTCAGTAAAGACTATCACGATAAATCTGTTTCCTTGATTATTTATGAAATTAGTTCATAACGACACACCAAAAGCGAGCAAGACTCGACTTAACCAAGAAATTAGGTTTTTTTCTCGCACAACGGAAATTTGTTTGAACACGGGTGGGTTGAGTACCAAATACTTAGCTACATCGGAATCTTAACACAAAAAAGTACATAGTTGATTGGTTGATAATACACCAAAATGATGCTCCGCGTATAAAAGATGCCAAACCACAAAATGCATGATACTATCCAATTCGGGCCAACCAATAGTCGGATCGCCGTCTCCTAGTGTAGTGCCTTTATTTTCTCACTGTTTTTGACTGCATTAGGAAAAGAGACGCTTCTTGAACGGCTTGGCAGATTTTCGCCAATTACCTAATAAATCATTGCTTTTCTCCAAATGTGGTAGGGGAATATCTCCTTCAAATGAATTCCCTGCATTGCCATGACCTCTGCACTGCGTACTATGTACAGGAACAGGAGAGAATTTAGCTCACACAGCAGATCAGGATGGAACCCGTAATTTTATTCATCTCTTAATGTTCTAGAAGGCTCTTTATCAAATTTCGCATTCCTAAAATGATATAGAGTGAATTTAGCTAACTCGGCTGATCAGGGTCCAAAACCAAAAGGCGTTTCGTCAGGTAAAATTTAGCATATGTTTAAAATTTCATCAAAATCGGGTGAGGGGATACAAAAAAAAAAAAAAATCAGGTGAGGCGAAAAAAATGAAGTCCCTCCCAGAATATGAAAAGAAATTAAGTAAGTTTGAGCCGACATGGTGATGTAGGGAGGGTCCAGATTTGGGGCGAAGTTCTATTCTGTTTCTTGTCTTGGCCCGTCTCGTTCATTGCATTGGCGTCTAAAAGGTTTTTTCTAATGCTTGGTAATGCAAGACTAGCGTTTCGCTAGATTTCTGAGTGATTGGGTGTCCAGTCTGGGTCCAGGGCCGCCACATGGGGGGGGGGGGGGTGGGTTGTTGCCCCGGGCCCGGGCCCGGGGGGGAGGGCCCGGTCCGGTCCTGCATTTAGTAAATAAAATATTTTAGAATTTTTAGGCCTACATAAAACAGAGTGTATTTCACTTGACGGGTCCTGATCAGATTATATTTGATTTACTACACCAGACTGTTTCTCTTAAACAGTTGCGATGATTGCGATGGCCCAAAATATTACTCTTTAACCTTTACCGTCTTTAGCAGGTACCACAAAGAACGTTATCCATCGCGTGGGAGTGGGAGACTGTACTCTGTGGCTTGCTCTCCACGTCCCCCCCCCCCCCCCCCTCGCTGCATCTCCACAACCGCTACCATACTATATAAAGTATTGTACACAATATAAAAGAATTATATTTTTGTAGATTTTTATTTTTTTTCCAAAATTAATAAATGTATTTTTTCAAATATAAATAATCATTGTTTCAATTAATTCCTTCAGCCATCTTGTATACAGAGACTTTCCTTTTTAATCCGTCCATAACATTAAAATGAAGTTAATTGTGTGTGTTGTTTTATGATTATATGAAATTTAGTCAATCATAATTTCTGCCACAATCGTCCAATTGAGGAGTGAGTAATTGGAACTTCTCTGAATACGCCCTCTATTCACAAACAATTGTATTTAAAGTAGTTGAAATGAAAAACCTATAACTGATTGGATATAGAATTTTTATTTCAAGGTAATTTATGGCATTTTATGGTTTTGTAATTGATTGGTAATTACTGGAGTATGAATACTTGAATTTTCAATTCTTAAGTTACACTTTACTTTTGATTAAATGTTGAATAAAACGTAGTGAAGTAGTAAGAGTTCAGCCCCTCAAATGTTCTTATTCGAACATTGAACCTTGGTAGGAAGTATAAATGATTTTTCGTTTGGTTAGAGAAGGTTTAATAGTTTTTTAAAAACAATTATCATAGCCATCTCTAGTAAAAGTGGCGCTACAAAAAAAAAAAAAAAAAAAAAAAAAAAAAGGGGGGGGGGGGGAGGCCCGTGGCCAGAATCTGGTCCCGGGCCCGACTTGGAGATGTGGCGGCCCTGGCTGGGTCCAGTTAGGGTCCAGGCAAAGAGAATCATTCTCGTACTTTTTCCTCAGTAGTCAAGAAGTACATTTACCTACTGCCGATGCAAAAAAAAAAAAAAAAAAAAAAAAAAAAAAAAAAAAAAAAAAAAAAAAAAAAAAAAACTGCCCTTGACCCCCGTTGCTAGCTACTTAAGGCCGTCGGCTTAAATTATTCAAAACAGGCACATGCTTTGCCAGTATGTTTACGAAACATTATTTATCAGTTAGTAACTTGGCTGTACGAGGAAGTCAATAGAAAACTCCGCGCTACTTTTGGGTCATATTTTCATGATGGGGGGGGGGGGGGTGGGAGGGGGTGGGGGTAATTTGGGTAATAAAGTAGTTATACTCAATGTTCCACTCTAGTTTTTAAGGCCGATCCCAAAGGGCAAATTACAACTAGATTATTTGAATATTGTTTTAAAAAGGGTGTAAACAAAGTGATTGACAGCTCAAAAAATGCTGTGTCATAAAAAATAGAAAATTAATATAACAGTACATTACTTTCAAGACAGTAACAGTACTTTCAATACATTCTTATAGACTAGAATCAGGTACCTACTTCAAGAAATTCTACAATGTTTTAGTTATCAGTTGTATACTCTACCCCCAACCAATAAAAAGCTAACAGGAACTCGTAAAAATGACCATTGCATGCATGCAAACTAAAGAGAGAAGTAACCAGTGTGATAGGGATAAGCCCTATTTAACCCTTCAAAAATAAAAAACGCTGCAAATTATTTCACAAAGGTTTATTATTTTTTCAATTGAGTATGATCGTAGTTTTAGTTGGCTTGCGTACGTCATAAGGCCAGTCCAGACTCCTCGGCGTGTCCCATTTCGAGTTGCCAAAACCTATACTTCTGTAATTATATACGCATGTTTATATTTCTCGATTTGAGCTCCTATCTATTCAAATAGTTATTGCCTTAATAATATCATTATCTAACCACGTACGAAAAGTCGAGAGGATATGTTATTAAATATGCGTAGGAAAAGCATTGGTATTAACACACAAATATGACCTAGGAAAAAACATATATTCATGCCTCGAAGGAACGCCGTACCCACCACAAGGTGCCGCGGCGCCGGCGCCTCCTCTCACTCCACCCCCCCGCTCACCCCCTCCCCCTCACCACCCACCGTGACCCCCTGCCAAGCGTGCCAGGCGTGCGTGCGTGCGTAAGTCTAACAAAGCCTTGAAATGACACTTTTTCGCCCGTTTTTGGCCCATAGCATCTATGCGAGGAAAGCGATCGGGATGGTTAAACGTTAGGACCAACTAGACCCCTAATGGAGTCTATGTGCGAAAGGACGGGTTTTTTAAATCAATTCTTAGGCCTTTTATGGCCCGGACGGCGGACGGCGGACGGCGGACGGCGAACGGCGGACGGCGGACGGCGAACGGCGGACGGCGGACGGCGGACGGCGGACGGCGGACGGACATTTCAAATTTGGATTCTACGCACCTTGAAACGTAAAGTGACAAAGTTTGAGGGGGGGTTAGAAAAATTTTTTGCTATACGATCACATAGGCTTATTATTGGAAATAATAAACCAAAAGGTATAATAAATTCTTCAGTGTTTTCAAAATGAGTATAACACGATATAAAATTACTGTCAGGAAGTCATCACGATTTTGGTAGAATCAATAACGAAGTAAGAAATTACTAATTTAAATTTTAGGAGAACATTTATTGAAATGTGGGCAACTTAATGTGCTCCAAAAGTGCTGGCCAACGAACTCATCCTTTCATTTGGAAAGATTGATTTTCCGGCGCAAGAACGGATTATTTTATTTCAATCCTAAGGAGGGTTTCTCGACTGAAATGACACACGCATTCATATGAAAAAGTGTTGAAACCCCGGAATCATTTATAAAGCCACAAAATTGGTCCCTACTCCGTCCTCTTCTTTCACATTTCTCTAGCACCTCCTAAGCTCGAAACAGAAGAGAAACTGCGGTGTACTATTTTTGCATTCTCAAGTCCTCACGAGTCCTTGTCAAGCAAATGAAATTTATTCTCGCAGGTCAGGTATGGTTAATAGAGAGTCTAACTACGGTAATTAACCGTGGTAAACAGGTTCAGGTCTCTATTGTCTTTCCAAGTTAACCGTAACTTTTGCTCGAAAGGGTTAGATCAAACCCAATGCGTTATTTGCCCAAAACGAATGATTTTTCTAGTCATTTGTCCTATTACGAACCGTTCGAACAGACCTATTGTGATTGAATGACACAAGAGAAGAAATACATTGTTGCCATTTCCGAATGATTTGAAACAGCCGATACATCGATGGTGAAAGGTTGATGAACCAAGACCGATTCACCCGTATTTGCTCTGTGTTGAAGTGAAGGGTGACCCGAGTAGGCCGCCACTTAGCGCCTTCCAGAGAGAAAGATCCCCTTAAGCGGCGAAGCGGTAAAAATAACATTTGGGAATTACCATAAGCCCCATTGTGAGCCCAGCCACACCTACAGACGGTGAGCTCTCAGATTGTCTTGAGGAGGGGGAGAGCCCTAGTGGTCGGGGATCGGAGATGAGGGAGACGGTGAAACAACATATCATGGTGAAGAGATACCAACAATGATTCTACTGTTCGTTTTTCGTGTAGACACATTCATCGCCTGAAGAAACTGACAACCTCAGGCTCCCTTCGTCATCCAACGAGGCTTTCTTTGAGAAGCAATAAAATGAATGCGTACGATCGTCGAAAATATATTAAATTGCAATGGGAAGAATAGCAAGTCAATAATGTTTCTTACTCACTTGGATTGCTTCTCCATTCAAGAATAACGGATTTAATTGTCTCTATATAGGCCCCATCAGTGTTGGGCATAATCTTATAGTCGAATACTAATACGATTGTAATCGCGATAATTATTCGTTCATTCTGAGTCAACTGCGATTATATTCGTATTCGTGGAATCGTATTCGTCTGTCGGCGATTACACGACTACAACCCAAAAAAATGCGTCACGATCATCAATTTCTTTTTATATTATATCTCCTATAATATAAAAAGCCTTGCTAATATTACTTAGCTTCAGAGGGACGTTCTTAAAGCGAATTCAACGATTGGAGCCCAGCCTTTTCACAAATCTCAAGTCTCAAATCTTTTTCAATAGGACGTCCCTATAGGAATTGAAATGTAAATGAAGTACCTACTTGTATACTCTAATATAAATACAAATACCTCAGACTTGTAGTTGTTCACGTTAAAAACAGAAGTAATTTACCTGTAACTAGTAATAAATTACAAGCTGTGAAGTAGGTACAACAGCTACTTTTTGTTCTCTCACTCTTTCTCTCTCAAGCTCCTTCTCTCTCCTTCCCCATGTGGAGTGTGAGCGTAGGTTTTGAGCATGTTTTAATGTCTGGAAATTATCGGCACCTAGATTACATGAATTATATTTACTTACTGCACTCCACAGGTACCAATACCATATCTTTAGTACTTGTACACCCTATAACAAGTCATTGTAATAACTATAAGTGATATCATTATTACTTGAAATTATGCTATTACCTCTTTTATTTTTATTTTCAACTCTCCTCATGATCATTGTCTGTGGTAATGGGAGGAAGCTGTGCAAGCTAAATTCCACAAACCGTTTCCACATCTGTCACAGACCGCTTTGAGGTTCCCGTGAGATCTCGGACGCCCCCCACTCCCACGTGGCACATCCCCTTTGTACACGTGGTGTTTACGAAGGTCGCGTGGCGCACGTGATCTTATGAGGGTGGATTCGGCTCAAGTCTTGGTGACGCTGAGTACAAAAACTATGTACAATAACTACGCAGTAGATATCCAGGGTCCACTGTTAGTCCTTTTCATTTTGAACAGCATCTGTTCATCTATCAGAAATCCCATTCTATTGATTGATGAATCACAAAACCAAGCCCAATTCAAATAAGTTTCCCCTCCATCATTCGGGACCATGAAACTATGGTACTTAATTATTCTGCTTTCCAACCATTTAAACTAAGTAAGCAAATAAATTCAGTACATATATACGTAGTTGTATAGGTCCCTTCTGCGCCATTCGCTGCTCTAAATGTATTTCGATGAGTTAGGCCTTTAAAGAAGTTACATTCGAATGTGTCCATACATTGAGAAAAATTATCGTAAATCATCCAAGTTGCCAAGCCCATATTAATTAATGTCGAGCAATTTTTTGCTTTCGAAAAAACTATACTCCAAAATCAAAATTATCACTCACAAATGCGTATATCTCTATCTCTATTATTTATAAGAATGAAACTCCGTCTGTTTGTCTGTCTGTCTGTCTGTCGTGTCTATGCACGGCCAAACGGCTGAGTGGGCCGGATCTACGAGTGGGGGGATCTTCTTGAGATTTTCCGAAAGGTGGAACGAGCGAATTTAAAATTTTCTAATCCCACCCGAACCATGGGCCGTAGGGCGGGAGGGGGGTCGAAAAAAGAATTAATGTGCGCTTTTTGGACTTCCCCGCTTCCCCTACCCCTCTAAACGGCCGTTGACAATTCCGGAAAAATACGGGTTTCGTAGGTTTTCCTACGAGGAAGACGACGGCGCGATCGGATCGCGAAAAAAGTATCGGGAAATGCGTCAAAAAAATGCGAGAGTACGGACCCGTTTTCTCGAAAAGTCCGCCGAAAAACTTGGTTTTTTCCGATTAAAATATACCCCATAAAGGTACGTTTTTCGGAACGGTTTTCGCGGGCGAAATACAGCTTTGGGTCCGCCGAATCTGAATCCGAAATCGGATATCGAAAAAAGTGACGGGCAGTCGGTCAAATCACGAGCGGAAGCGAGGGGAACGGTTTAATATGAGAAATTAATCGACCCGGGCCGCCCGTTTCACAACGTTGCTTACCAGAAGGGACCCTCACAGGGGGGTTCCCATTTGCACTTCTACGCAATACCTTGCGAGGCGAGCAGGTATACATAGGTACCTACCTTGCGAGCGAAGCGAGAGCCATTTCAACAGAATAAATACGGACTTTGTCCTACACATATACAGGTATACCTTGCGAGCGAAGCGAGCAACATCCACTAATAAACTTTTCGTTTTAGTTTTATAAGATTTAATTTGTTTGTAAGAATTTCCAACAGAAAAAAACGTCTGCCAAGTTGGGTGGGCAGTATAACTTCCTCAAGCGAGCGAAGCGAGCAGCATCCCCTACAGAAGTTAAACCTACCCTTAGAGACCTAACGTTTGCAAGCGATGCGAGCAACATCCCCTACATGTTGGGTGGGCAGTATAACTTCCTCAAGCGAGCGAAGCGAGCAGCATCCCCTACAGAAGTTTAACCTACCCTTAGGGATCTACCGTTTGCGAGCGAAGCGAGCATCATTCCCTACATGTTGGGTGGGCAGTATAACTTCCTCAAGCGAGCGAAGCGAGCAGCATCCCCTACAGAAGTTAAACCTACCCTTAGAGATCTACCGTTTGCGAGCGAAGCAAGCAACATCCCCTACATGTTTCAATTGCGAGCGAAGCGAGCAACATGCCCTACATACCACACTTTGCGAGTGAAGCGAGCAACATTCCCTACATGCCACACTTTGCGAGCGAAGCGAGCAACACTCCCTACATACCACACTTTGCGAGCGAAGCGAGCAATTTAATGGGGGGTCCGGGGGGCTTGCCCCCCGGCTGGACGTGGAGGCGAGCGTAGTGAGCCGGAGCGGCTAGTTATTAATAAGAATGAAACTCCGTCTGTTTGTCTGTCTGTCGTGTCTATGCACGGCCAAACGGCTGAGTGGGCCGGATCTACGAGTGGGGGGATATTCTTGGGATTTTCCAAAAGTGGGAGCGAGCGAATTTAAAATTGTCTAATCCCACCCGAACTATGGGCCGTAGGGCGGGAGGGGGGTCGAAGTAAGAATTAATGTGCGCTTTTTGGACTTCCCCGCTTCCCCTACCCCTCTAAACGGCCGTTGACAATTCCGGAAAAATACGGGTTTCGTAGGTTTTTGAACGAGGAAGACGACGGCGCGATCGGATCGCGAAAAAAGTATCGGGAAATGCGTTAAAAAAATGCGAGAGTACGGACCCGTTTTCTCGAAAAGTCCGCCGAAAAACTTGGTTTTTTCCGATTAAAATATACCCCATAAAGGTACGTTTTTCGGAACGGTTTTCGCGGGCGAAATACAGCTTTGGGTCCGCCGAATCTGAATCCGAAATCGGATATCGAAAAAAGTGACGTTAAGTTGGTCAAATCGCGAGCGGAAGCGAGGAGAAGCGTTTAACATCAGAAATTAATCGACCACGGGCCTACACAACGTTGCTTAGGAATAACTTCCTACCTGACGGGGACGGGTTGCGAGCAGGTACCTATTAATGGCCTACCTTCAGAAAAATAGAACTGGAAAATAAATACTAACAAACATTCAACAGAGGGAGTTTCATTCTTATAAATAATAGAGATAGAGATCTGACTGTACTGTTAGTACTGAAGTGTTCTTATAACTATACGTTTCGTGGTTCCACATAATGTGCCGCGTTTGATAGTCATTTCCAACAGAAAAAAACGTCTGCCAAGTTGGGTGGGCAGTATAACTTCCTCAAGCGAGCGAAGCGAGCATCATCCCCTACAGAAGTTAAACCTATCCTTAATCTACCGTTTGCGAGCGAAGCGAGCAACATCCCCTACATGTTTCAATTGAAATACATCGCATGTATACAGCCACACTTTGCGAGGGAAAGTACTGTTAGTACTGAAGTGTTCTTATAACTATACTTTTCGTGGTTCCACATAATGTGCCGCGTTTGATAGTAATTTCCAACAGAAAAAACCTCTGCCAAGTTCGGTGAACAGTATAACTTCCTCAAGCGAGTGAAGCGAGCAGCATCCCCTACAGAAGTTAAACCTACCCTTAGAGATCTACCGTTTGCGAGCGAAGCGAGCAACATCCCCTAACGTTAAACCTACCCTTAGGGATCTACCGTTTGCGAGCAAAGCGAGCAACATGCCCTACATGCCACAGTTTGCGAGCGAAGCGAGCAAAATCCCCTACATGCCACATTTTGCGAGCGAAGCGAGCAATTTAATGGGGGGTCCGGGGGGCTTGCCCCCCGGCTGGACGTGGAGGCGAGCGTTTGTTTGTCTGTTTGTCTGTCGTGTCTATGCACGGCCAAACGGCTGAGTGGGCCGGATCTACGAGTGGGGGGATCTTCTTGGGATTTTCGGAAAGGGGGAGCGAGCGAATTTAAAATTTTCTAACCCCACCCGAACCATGGGCCGTAGGGCGGGAGGGGGGTCGAAGTAAGAATTAATGTGCGCTTTTTCCACTTCCCCGCTTCCTCTACCCCTCTAAACGGCCGTCGAAAATTCCGGAAAAATACCCGTTTCGTAGGTTTTCCTACGAGGAAGACGACGGCGCGATCGGATCGCGAAAAAAGTATCGGGAAATGCGTCAAAAAAATGCGAGAGTACGGACCGTGTTTTCTCGAAAAGTCCGACGAAAAACTACGTTTACGTTTTTCGGAACGGTTTTCGCGGGCGAAATACAGCTTTGATCCCGCCGAATCTGAATCCGAAATCGGATATCGAAAAAAGTGACGAGAACTCGGTCAAACTGCGAGCGTAAGCGAGGCGAAGCGTTTAAACTTAGAAATTAATTGTGCCGTGGACGCGAGAAGGCTCTTGGAAGACGTGTTTGGGGTTCGATAACTCAGGTACAGGTTTCGGTGTTTGGGTGTTGCGAGCAGGTACACATAGGTACCTTACGAGCGAAGCGAGAGCCATTTCAATAGAATAAATTCGGATTTTTTCCTACAAATATACAGCAATACCTTGCGAGCGAAGCGAGCAACATCCCCGAATAAACTTTTTGTGGTTCCACGTAGTTTTATAAGATTTAATTTGTTTGTAAGAATTTCCAACAGAAAAAAACGTCTGCCAAGTTGGGTGGGCAGTATAACTTCCTCAAGCGAGCGAAGCGAGCAGCATCCCTTACAGAAGTTAAACCTACCCTTAGGGATCTATCGTTTGCGAGCGAAGCGAGCAACATCCCCTACATGTTTCAATTGTAATACATCGCATCTGCGCAGCCACACCTTGCGAGCGAAGCGAGCAATATTTTCTACATGCCACACTTTGCGAGCGAAGCGAGCAACATTCCCTACATGTCACACTTTGCGAGCGAAGCGAGCAACATTCCCTACATGTCACACTTCGCGAGCGAAGCGAGCAATTTAATGGGGGGTCCGGGGGGCTTGCCCCCCGGCTGGACGTGGAGGCGAGCGTAGCGAGCCGGAGCGGCTAGTAAATAATATTTTTGGGACCCATGTCATGTTAGGTAATTTGGGTGATGAAGTAGTCATACTCAATGTTTCACGCTAGTTTTTGAGGCCGATGTCTGTGGGTAATTTACAACTAGAT
Source organism: Adelphocoris suturalis (assembly GCA_030762985.1). Classification (NCBI taxonomy): domain Eukaryota; kingdom Metazoa; phylum Arthropoda; class Insecta; order Hemiptera; family Miridae; genus Adelphocoris; species Adelphocoris suturalis. The sequence continues at coordinate 35,799,813 of CM061043.1, read as the reverse complement.
TATTTGAATACTGTTTTAAAAAGTGTGCAAACAAAGATGGACAGCTCAAAACGTCTGCCAAGTCGGGTGGGCAGTATAGCTTCCTCACTTATTGTAACGTGGACATATAGAATTACCTAGTTTAAGAACAAAGTACGAGTCAAAATTATTGGTAAGTCCACGTTATAAGAATCAATGTTTGCGCATGTGCACAGACTACTATTTATGTGACAGCAATGACAGTTATAGGGGACCGTCTAGGAGCTATTCCGCACAATCCCTAAAAATGTCATCAAAATTTTTCCACTAGCCTCGGAGTTTTGCCTGTGTCAATCGATATGAGTTTTGCACATGCGTAATTGTTATTACTCTACCAATCGCGATATAATTTATACCTAGGGCATTTTCTAGAAACATATACCCAATCACTTACCGAGTTTGAACGAAATCAGACCAATGGATGATAAGAAATTGACGTTTTGAGAAATTCACGTTTGCGCATGCGCACAGACTATTGTTAATTCGACGGCTTTGAAAATTATAGGAGACAGAAGGATTTACCACAGACAGACAGATACGGACTGAAATTGATCAAAAAGCTCGGAAACGCAATAAACAAGTGAAAATTTTGGTACTGGAGGACAAAAATTTTTTCGGCTTCAATCACGAACAAAAAGCTTCCCTACCTATGGTAGTGAGTAAGCAAAAATGGTATATTATAAAAATTAGAAAATTAACATTACAGTACAGAGGATAAATATAATTAAAAATGAGATTGACCCGCTATATTGACTTAACGGGGTTTAGGTGTAGCCGCGACTGGCTGCAGTTAATATCCGCGCATGCGCAGATGGCCTCTTGCTTTCAATTTTTTGCCGTGGGTAGAGGCCCGAGACGACATTGAATTCCACCAATCAAACCCCTTACCGCTCACTGTTGACCCTAACTTCAATTAAATCTGGCAAATTATGCATTAATACAATTCCTATTAATATTTGCCTAAATGATGAAGATGGTTATTATTTACCATAGATAGTTATTATTATGGACACTTATTATTTAGATTTCGTGGCATGCTCATCTTCACAATAAAAATAAAACTACTTGTTTTAAGGAATTTTTAACTATGTCTGAACTATAATATAGGTAGGTCGTTCAAAATTCCTCACAACAAGTTAGGCTATATTATTTATATTGTGAAGATGAACATGCCCAAATATCAAAATAAGCTCACATTAGTTAAATTTGTCTTACATTTTCTCCTCATTTCGTGGGTGGGGGGGGGGGCCCCCCCCCTTATATACGCCCCTGTCTAGTTGTAATTTGTGATTCTCTCACATCTTCATTTTTACACCATGTTGAACAATTTTAGATTCATGTTACATGTCTGTCTTCTCATTCTTGCAAAGGACCAAACTGAACTAAATTACAGTTTGATTTCGATGAGATAGTCAGGAATTGTGCATTAAAGTTAGGATGGTTTCCCATAAATTGCATTACTCATCTTAAATATAGCATTTATGCATGCGGAAACGTGATATTAGTTCACAGTGACATGTTATTTCTTATTCAATTTTATTTATTCATTCAATTACTTTTATCATTTGATTATTTCTCAAAAGGAAGTTGAAAAAATCGATTCTGTTCACAAAAATATTGATTATGAAAAAATGAGGAAAACGACAGGCTTACCTCCATTTTGAACTGTTGAGTTATACTTGAAAGTCGGCTAAAGATCTATATTAGGAGTTTCCTTGCTCATAGAAATTCTTGGTGAGGTCAGGAAGCAATTGATGAGGAATCGGCACTGTATTTTTACAATTTAGTGTAACTTTCACGTTTCAAAAACATAACGTTCAACAGTAATTGCGCAATATAAATTCAAACCTCCCGCCACAAGTTTCTCGTTTAGTTCCAACTGCAGTAAACATTTTTCCAGAAATAAATCACGTAAGAACGAGAGCAGCAGAACATCTTTGGTACGCGAAATGACATAATAAATCGTTTATAGTTGAAAAGGAAAACAAGTGGAGCTATTAGTTTCCCCGTAGAAGGGCTTCAGAGCAAAAACTCGAAGTCTCTGAAAGGTTTAGCCGCGAGAAATCCGAACGATCCTATACCTATGTATAACGGAATAACATTGAATACAAAAATGTGAGTTAGAACACAAAAGGTCTAGCTGGTTGTTCTTTCTCCAGGAGATCATTATTTTATTGCTTGACGTCGGAATAACTTGGGATGGGTTTTTTAAATTTCGAAGAGAGTTCATAAAACAGTTGTACAGCTGTAGACTCATGAAATTATGAACATTTCTGTTACTTCTTAAGTAAAGATCCTGCATCAGTAGGAAGACATCTAATAGTAATCAGAGCGAGCCTGCTTTTTTTATTATTTACCCGCAGCTTGCACAGGTTATATTTGTAACTCTTCTTCTACATAACTATGAAAATTCCTGTTACTCGGTATCTCCAAGAACCCATAGGAGGACAAACATACAAAATTATTATATATTTATTCAGGTGATGAAATTCGAAGTGGGAGAGAGAGATTGTGAGGGAGGAAGAGAGAGTAGGTAGTGGAAAGAGGTAAAGTATGTGTGTGTGTTTGTGTGTGTGTGTGTGTGTGTGTGTGTGTGTGTGTGTGCGCGCGCGCGCGTGTGTGTGTGTGTGTGTGTGTGTGTGTGTGTGTGTGTGTGTGTGTGTGAGAGATTGAGAGAGAGAAGAGAGAGATTCGTTGATGCTTTTATTTATTGACTTGCACAAAAATAGGGCCTAATGGCCTCTCTACCTTTTCGGCAAGATTAGATTACAATTCATATTAATCGAAAATAATGACAGTCTTCAATTAAGGTCGCAATGGACGTATCTACATCTCTATCTCTATCTATACTATTAATAAGAATGAAACTCCGTTTGTCTGTCTGTTTATTTGTCGTGTCTATGCACGGCCAAACGGCTGAGTGGGGGGAGTCTACGAGTGGGGGGATCTTTTTGGGATTTTCCGATAGGGTGTATAAGCGAATTTAAAATTGTTTAATCCCACCCGAACCATGGGCCGTAGGGCGGGAGGGGGGTCGAAGTAATAATTAATGTGCGCTTTTTGGACTTCCCCGCTTCCCCTACCCCTCTAAACGGCCGTTGACAATTCCGGAAAAATACGGGTTTCGTAGGTTTTCCTACGAGGAAGACGACGGCGCGATCGGATCGCGAAAAAAGTATCGGGAAATGCGTTAAAAAAATGCGAGAGTACGGACCCGTTTTCTCGAAAAGTCCGCCGAAAAACTTGGTTTTTTCCGATTAAAATATACCCCATAAAGGTACGTTTTTCGGAACGGTTTTCGCGGGCGAAATACAGCTTTGGGTCCGCCGAATCTGAATCCGAAATCGGATATCGAAAAAAGTGACGGGCAGTCGGTCAAATTGCGAGCAGAAATGCGAGGGAAGCGTTTAAAATGATGAGAGAAGGCTCAAGAATTGACGTGAAGGGTTCGATGTCACAACATTGCGAGGCGAGCAGGTATGCCTACATAGGTACCTACCTTGCGAGCGAAGCGAGAGCCATTTCAAATAATAAATACGGACTTTGTCCTACACATATACAGGTATACCTTGCGAGCGAAGCGAGCAACATCCCCGAATAAACTTTTCGTGGTTCCACGTAGTTTTATAAGATTTAATTTGTTTGTAATAATTCCCAACTGAAAAAAACGTCTGCCAAGTTGGGTGGGCAGTATAACTTCCTCAAGCGAGCGAAGCGAGCAGCATCCCCTACAGAAGTTAAGCCTACCCTTAGAGATCTACCGTTTGCGAGCGAAGCGAGCAGCAACCCCTACAGAAGTTAAACCTACCCTTAGAGATCTACCGTTTGCGAGCGAACCGAGCAACATCCCCTAAATGCCATACTTTGCGAGCGAAGCGAGCAACATTTTCTACATGCCAGACTTTGCGAGCGAAGCGAGCAACATCCCCGAATAAACTTTTCGTGGTTCCACGTAGTTTTATAAGATTTAATTTGTTTGTAATAATTCCCAACTGAAAAAAACGTCTGCCAAGTTGGGTGGGCAGTATAACTTCCTCAAGCGAGCAGCATCCCCTACAGAAGTTAAACCTACCCTTAGAGATCTACCGTTTGCGAGCGAAGCGAGCAGCATCCCCTACAGAAGTTAAACCTACCCTTAGAGATCTACCGTTTGCGAGCGAACCGAGCAACATCCCCTAAATGCCATACTTTGCGAGCGAAGCGAGCAACATTTTCTACATGCCAGACTTTGCGAGCGAAGCGAGCAATATTCCCTACATGCCACACGTTGCGAGCGAAGCGAGCAACTTAATGGGGGGTCCGGGGGGCTTGCCCCCCGGCTGGACGTGGAGGCGAGCGTAGCGAGCCGGAGCGGCTAGTAAAACATAAAATTCAACTTCATACATATACAAAGTAGGTACATAAGAAATTATCTGTTCGAAAATAGGAACATTTATTGCATAACGCAAACACGCATTCTGAGCGTGATGAAGCTTGCAATATATTTCATCAGACATATCGGAATACGCAATACTACAGTAGTCAATAATTGGAAATAGTAAGGCTTGTACAATCCGTAATTTAACGTCTTTAGATAAATGAAAAGCCAATCTACGAAACAGGTACAGGCCCTTGTGCACTTTGTTACATACTTCCGTTACTTGTTGCTCAACATCACACTTACTTGTGGACATCACACTATCAAATACAACACCAAGGTTTTTTACAAGAAGAGAGAAAAGGAAGAGAGAGAGAGAGAGAGAGAGAGAGAGAGAGAGAGAGAGAGAGAGAGAGAGAGCGAGAGTGTGTGTGAAATTGTTAGGTATCCGCTAAAACGAAAATATCTACACTTGAACTTAGCGATTCAGAGCTTTCAGAACATTTGATCTCGTGTCTGATGGCTTTCCGTAGTCACGGTAGTCTGTGCTCGTAGTGCTTCCGCAAAACGTGGATTCCTTGCAAAACGCTATATATATACTCGGCGCTTCGCGCCTCGCCGGATCTTTTCTCTTTTCTACTGCGTTGAAAACGAGGATCATTTGCTATGCAATTCTTAGCCTGAATCAACTTAGTTTTGGAATGTAGCCAGGTACGTAAGGAGAGGGAAATTGGTAGCTTAAAATGTGAACATTTATCACATAAATCAAGCGCTTTCCAACGAGTGGCGAACGATTTTTGTGCGATGAGTTTCGTTCCCCTAACAACGGCTGGGTTGTACGTGAAAAACACTGAAATTGTGACTCAATCTGTAGCAACTACTCAACTACTCGGTTGTACGTGAAAATCATCTTTAATTTCGTTTGGGACGTTACAAAAAAAATTATTGGGGGTCAACCTAAGAATTGCATAGCAATTTATATAATCCTAATTTTCATTAAAGTTCGATCGATGTCATTAATTTAACGAGACATAACCCAGTTGACCCTTACCGAAAGTGACTACTGCCTATGTGCAAACGTTAAATTCATGAAACGAGGGTCACTCCTACAATTGTATTCTTATTCTTCTAAGTTAGTTCTATAATCTGAATGATGATGATGGCTCGCAATGATATAGCATTGAATGTTGAATGCGTATCAATAGCCAGATGTAGACCTTTTTAGTTTGGTTAATCGATAGGACCATTAGTTAGTCCTGCCATATTTAAAATTGTCCAAACTACAAAGACTGGCGGACTCGTCATCTTTTATTCAAGTCGATGCAAGCTGAGTTGCAATGTCATCTTCAGTATAGCAGTGAATGATAGGCCTTTATGTAGCGTTCTCTCCCCACATTCTTGACTATAGCGCAAGATATATGAAAACCGATTTATAAAGACCCAGTCAAAGGATTTCCAGAATGCATCAGGATTGTTGCGGGAGGGTTCTAAATGGGATTAGAAGTTGTAAGAAAGAGGGGGTTCCACAACTTGAAAATTATTTCCGCTCAAGGAGACGATATCCCTTGAGTTTTTCAGCAGTCTGCGGCCCATTTAAAAACCCACCGGAGTGTCGGCATGAGGGCAAAAAAGGGAAAATGGGTTTTGCTCTTCGGAACATTAATCTGTGGAACACAATAGAGCGAGCAGGTAGGTCGGATATTGTGCAGCGGAGGGTACTGTGAGGTGCGGCATCTTCTCAATTGCTCTGCCCTCAAGTGCGGCTGTAGATGTGACAATATTTTGGAAGTCTGTTATTAGGCTTTGTATGGGACTCACGGACTGCGGTAAGTGACGACTCACTTGGGTGTTCTGGAAGTCGACCAACAAACATTGAGGTTAGTTGAAGGGTAGGTGAACCGAAACTGATACGCCTTCTGAAAGCAATTTCAAAAGAAACCATTTAGAGGACACAGGTTTCTATGACAGGGTTATCGTTCATATTTTAGCTTTGTTTGGTCGGAGACGGACCATTTGAACTTCCCTCTCAGGTATGTTGAATACAGCTCATTAAAAACTAGAAGAACGCATGATCCTAATCATCCTTCTAGTGACGGTCACTTGTGACTAGTGGTCTTGGAGGTTTCAAATTGATCAATTTTTGATATCGCCCAATAACATACTAAATATCCATGGACTGCAAGTTTATGGGAAAAAAAATCAAAATTTGTGTACTTTTTGCTTCCTCACTTCTGTAGTTAGAAAAGCTTTGTGTTCGTGCAGGAAATCAAAACAAAATTTAGTCCTCCAATTAAAATTTTCACTTGCTTCTTTCATATGTATAATCACGTGTAATTCTTCGAGTATGGGCCGGTTTATCAATCATATTTATCCAATGGATAAAGGGAGGTTTATCTGAGGGATAGCGTTATCCTCCAGATAAATCAATAGGGGGTGTTTATCCATTCCTAGTTAAACCCTATCTGGCGTTTTAATTTATCTGGTCCCTGGACGGCTGGATAAAAATTATAAATGGAGGTTAATGAGATATCTAGAGCTTTCTAACCTCAAACAAGTTTATTTATTTACAAAACTCTTATTTGAATCTCAAGTTTGATTGTCTTCATTCTTGTACCTTCCAACAGATATATTCGGGGATTTGCCTTCAAAAAGCAGCAACGGCGAAGATTACATCGTAGCATAATTCGTTGAATGGAACATAGACCGTATGTAGTAAGATCACCTACTAAAATGGGACGAGTCGTATTTTTATTGAGGTTTTGGTTGGACAAAAATACCGTTCAATAATATCAGAAGAGTTGGTGAAGACTTCTTGTGATAATCCTCCATAATTTAGGTAATTGTAATGGAAAAACCTTTAGATTATCACTTAGGTACTCGTATTTATTGTATTAAGCAAAAATACAAAGCTTTTCAGCTAAATTTTGGCCTTCTTCAGGTATACACTGAAGTGTGTACCTTTAAAATAAAGGTTTTTCATTACAATTACCTAAATTTAAAAAAAAAAAATAAAAAAATAAAAAATACCGTTCTTTACATTCTAACACAGATCGAAGATGAAAGTAAGTCCACAACTTATTGATCACAATAATTCATTCATAATAATTCGGGTTGCAATATCGCATTCGTATATATGCATTTCTCTCTCTAGAAATGAAGCAATTTGTCGAGCTTGATAATATGATGGACACTGATGTGGGAATAACGTCAGATCCGATTTTTTTAAATAGTCGATCAATGAAGAAAATGTAGCTCCTACTCTACTCTGTGATAGCTCCATGTGTAAATCGCCCTTATTTTGTCGCCTGCGGACACCAATGAGGATGCTAACGGCACTATCTGCTAGACAGAATTTATCTGTGGGATAATTTCATCCGCTAGGTAATTGATAAACGACTCACATTCTTCATTAGGACTATAGCGCTATACTCAGTATAGCTATCCTGCAGTTAATGTAGATAATTGATAAACCGGTCCCTAAGAGTTCTGTACACTGTGTCTGGTTTGAGCATAGTAAAGTTAGTGATGCATATCGTAAGGGGATGGAGTACCCCTCCGATCTGCCAGTGGAATCCAAGATGGCACACACAGTGGAATCACAGAGGGTAACATGGCTCCACTTAAAATCGTACCACTTGCAGTGTCCCTTTAGACACCTTTTTCAATGCCGCTAATGATCCTTCTGGTTAAGGTGCAGCTTAAATCATTAATTAAAAAATAATTATTAGGAACAAGAACGCGGGTTTACAGCGTCTCGCGTGAACTTCTTAAATCGACTCTGGAAGGGAAGATTTAATTTTTTAAACTTCAAATCAACAGCCTCTGCGCACGGGGAAACGTGATGATTCGAACCTCAATTTTATTAATGTATCCTAGTACGAGAAGCAGTCGATAGATACTTAAGAGATCGACAGAAATTTTAGAGATGTTACGGATTAGAATGCAGATTAAGTTAATCATGCACTCATTCATTGTGATGCATTTCACTGGGATTGGATTTATGATAACTTCGGCGCATGCGCAATACACCAAATTCTTGTAATATGTACATATCATAAAGTTTTCTCTAGAATTTTATGAATATTTTCTTGTTATTGTACCCTGTAATACTTCCTAAATAATAGCATTTGATTATCCGTGTAGGTAGTTATTGAAAAATTTGGATTAGGTAGGTACTACGATATTTTCCAGAGTATAAATGGAATGAAGTGTCCTTTTAATTAAGGTAGTCTAGTGAGCTGTACTAACAGAAGGGCAACATACCCAGCTGAAATCAAACTCTGGAATAATAATGTATAACTATGTTTTCAAAAGTTGCCTCCCATCTCTCAGTCACGCACAGACCAGTTTTTCTCGTATCGAAGGTCTGGAACGCTGCAAAGGGTTAATTGAATTGATTTGTTGTGTGAAATATAATTATGAGATTCGTGTTTCTTTGTCCAGCCTCGTCCAAAAACGTTCAATTTCGAAATAGAAGGTTTGGTTTTCAGGACATTCAAGAGGCTGTGGTGCCAGTCTGGAGCTGCAGGTATATCGCGTGTTCCGTGAAATTAGCCTGGAGACGCCGAGGCAGGCGTTGGAGAAACAACCTTCCGAGTTACCTGCGCATGCACGTCATTATATGCGCGCTCACGCGCCTCAAGATGAGCAATGCTAAGTTTGGGTTGTCAAAACCTTTTCACGCTTAGATCCTAAACATCGCCGCCCAATGAATGGAATTCTTTGTGAATCCACGCCCCATCGCCAACTGTTGTTTGATGTATTTGCACCCTTCAATATTTATTTGTTACAAGCTTTTGTTTAACTTGTCCCGTTCATCCCTTTTTCCCCTTCCGTTGATTGGGGCTAAATCCTGCAATATGAGCACCTATGAGTATAAAAAATGTCTGCCATGTTGGGTGCGGCTCATAGCTTTCTCGTTTCCGTAACATGAATGTATAGATCATTGAAATGGTTTAAATTAATGATCTTTAGAAAATCCAATTCGAAAAACAGTAAATCAAGATGTTGCGTAAAACGTCAAAATCGGCCAATTAGGAAACGAGAAAATGATGCTTGAAGTAATTTTCGTTTGCGCATGTTCAGAATGAAGTAATGATTTGAGAATAATGAAATTGGTAGGATAAAATCCTGACATTCCGTTTCATCCCAGAAGGTTTCATCAAAACCGCATGGATACTGTGGAAGTTAAGCTCGTTAAAACGACTACACTTTCGCGCACGCGCTCCAGCTACTGATGATACAATCAAGTTGCAATTTATTTGGTTTATTCAAATCGTCTCCTCCCGACTATCGTCCAAATTCGAGCGAGATTGGAAATTATGCTTGATGGAATTTACGTTTGCGCATGGGCAGAGTTAGGTATTGATTTGCCAACAAAGAAATCGATAGGGGAACATCTACTGCCTAAATCACAAGTTAGCTGAAAATGACATCAAAATCAGTTGAAAAGTGTGGAAATTGAGCTTTTTTCAAGGACAAAATTGGGCTTGTTACACACACACACACACACTTTTTTTTAAATAGAAAACTCCCCTCAAATGCGGAGGGGGCACACCATTAATTTGAGTAAATAAATAAAAGAAGTGGGGAGGACTCCCAGGTTTACCCGACGCCGGCTCTAGGGTTGAGGGAAGTTGCAGAAGGACGAGGAGGAAGATTGGGATGAAAGGAAGAGCCCCTATGAAACGATCACCAGTTTAAGTAAGAACCCCTCACGACCCGGGTGGTGATACCACGAAGCACTGCCGCCGAGATGTCCAACTCGAGTAACTCCGTGGCTTTTTTCCTGCACCAAATCCTGCGCCATGACACGGTTGCGGCCATGACCTTTATGTTATAGGTTGCCACTCCTTTTAGCTCGGAAACTGCTTGCAGTAGGTTCTTGCTCCAAAAAATTAAGCTTTACAAATGAATGGATGAGTTCTTGGCCAGCACTTTTTGAGCAAATTAAATTGGTCAAATTTCAAAAAATGTGCTCTATAAATTTGATACCTACTAACAATGGCTAAAAACGGATACAAATTGTTAAATTCATATTTTTATGAGAATTTTAGTCAAAAGAAGTTTATCAACAATGAACTAGAACACGCACAATGTTAAGCTTGTGCACAATATTATACTGAAAATTGTTCTTAATTTCCATTCATTTTTGCTAAAAAATCGACACAAAATGGTAAAAATCCAAAATCTTTTTTGGATAGCAAAATATTATTTAGAACGAGTTTGTTTGCCAGAAAATTAGTGGCTGACGATTTCTTTGCACTCAAATTTCTTAAATTTCAAAACAACGTAACATAATATAATACGATAATTTAAGAAAATTCACTCATATGATCATGCTGTACGAGCGGAAATTTCTTGTTCAATATTGTTGGGCTTAATTTTGAAAATAATAGACCAGAAAGGGGAGGTAGAAGTTTGATTGGAATTTAAGGTATGTAAGGGTTGATAATGATTATCTGTTTAAAATTATGGTGACCCCCCCCCCCCCCCCCTTCCACAATACCTCTCGGATACGGACGGCCCGGTGTAGTCATCAGAATGATAGCAAGGACTTTTGGATTCAAAAACGCAGACCAGTATACCAGGTTTGTCCGAAGAGACCCATTGAAAAATCCGCGGAACAATTTGAATTTGGAAGACGAGAGTTGTTCACTCTTTCTTGTGCAGTCACAATAACATCTTTACTTGCAAGTGTCTGTACACAAAAATCTGTATTTATAATTTAGTCGGTGAAATCGTTCAGTCCAAATCATCGATTTCCCAAAAAAAACCATCACTTGATGCTTTTCCTGACAATTCCTTTTCTCAGAAATCGGCCTTTCGTGACAAGAGTTTGTAGATTGTAGTCGTGTAACAGGAAACCAAACGGATACTTATTGTTGGGTTGTTCTTTTACTACCGAACCTCCCGAGTCACTCTCGACCAATCAGAGACAGATGATCTCTCCGTTGGGGCGTTTCGTAACTAATCCACTGATTGATATCTTTACAACTGTTTTTTTCTGGTCTCACAACGGGAGGGAACGGTTCACGGTGCATCTGTCAAATGACGAACACTCAATCGGTTCTCGATCCTTTTCTTCGGTTTGAGTGGCCTCTTCAGCCCCGCTCTCAAGCTAAAGGGTCGGATGATACGGGAGGAACGGGGCACTCAACTTCATTACTTTCCCAACTTCCTCACGGACTGAGGATAAATTATAAAATTGAACAAGACCCCTCTTGCGGATCTCTAACGGAAATCATATTAGTACAAATCAGAGAAATTTGTGTATTTGAGTCCGTAGTTCGCGAACAACATTTCAACCCACTAAAATGACTCGCTGAAAAGAGCAACTTTCACTTGTCAGAATTTTTCATTTCTGATCTGAGAATTGGTTCGGGTTTTTAATCCAGATCTGCATCTGAGAACTTCCAAATTTTTAGATCAAAACTCTAATTAGTTTGGAAAAAAAAGAGAAAAAAGACAAGTACATAGAAAATGAAATTACTTCATTGGTAGGTAGACGGTACAAGTTTTAGAGCACCAAGTAATAATTTATAATCAAAATTGACACAGTAACATAGATATTATACAGTGTGATCCCCATTTATACCAAAACTTATCTATTAATTTATCAGTGCAATAGTTCTAATAATACTATTTATCAATGCAATTATAATACTAAAACTTTCAATTTACTTATACCAAAAGTATCCCCCCCCTTAAACTTTTCCCTCAGTTATTGAGATATTGAAGCGCAATACAAAAAAATCTTTAAAATGAGATGTCCCTCGACGAAAAACGGAAAACAATTTTTCGAAATACCCAATACTTCTTTCGATTTTTGTTTGTTAAAACTTAGTACCAGGCACCCCGAAAATGTTCCCCAAGTTTCACTTCCATATCTCGAAAATTGTGGGGAAAGGTTGGTGGGGTTACGTACGTTTGGGACACCCTTTATAGAGCATTGTATAGAAGCCAGAGGGTTTACACAGTGATGGTAATCGCTGCATTAATTCTGGCAGACTGCGGTGATGCCTCGCATTAATTTTATTTATATCTATACTATTTTATAAGAATGAAACTCCGTCTGTCCATCCCATGAATGGCTAAAAGGCGCGTCTATGCACGTCTACGAGTGGGGGGGATCTTCATGGTAAGGGGGAATAAGCGATTTTTCTATACTTCTAGCCGCTCCGGATGAGGTGTATTACAATGTAGGGGATGTTGCTCGCTTCGCTCGCTCGGTGTGGCTGTATAGATGCGATGGTCTTTTACTGTCGAGTGGGACTTGTAGAATGATTGGAAACGGTAGATCACCGAAGGTAGGTTTAACGTGTGTAGGGGAGGTCGCTCGCTTTGCTCGTTAGAGTTGGGTTGTCTCGCTCCCTTCGCACGCTCTTTGTGGAATGTATAGATGCAATGGGATATAACCCATCCCGAGTCCGTAGGAAAAACCTCGTTGAAATCCGATGTGTGTAGGGAATGTTGCTCGCTTCTCTCGCTTGGTGTGGGATGTATCGATGCGATGGGACATAGTGAGATACTAACGAGACCTACAGCCCATGTTTCAATGTGTGAGGAAGTTATACTGCCCACCCAACTTGGTGGACGTTTTTTTATGTTGGAAATGACTATCAAAGGCGGCACCTTATGTGGAACCACGAAAAGTATAGTTTTAAGAACATTTCAGTACTAATAGAACGGTCTGATGTTGAATGTTCTTACGTATTTGTTCTCCAGTTCTATTTTTCTAAAGGTAGGCCATTATTTTTTGTGCGTAGAAGGGCAAACGGGAAACCATTAAATATCGTTGGTCCTCAT